>CM075884.1:10681237-11309570 GCA_038021265.1 Cyprinella venusta | reverse complement strand
TTGCTCGTAGCTCCGACCGGGTTCCTCGTCTTTGGTGTGACTATAACTCTGGGACAGGTGCAGGGACTGAATCCTCGTCCTTGAAGTATTTGGCCTCAAAGACGTCATGAAGGGTGGACAATGCATGGCTGGTTTAGAGAGATCAGAACATCATAATGTTAGTTTGAAGCAAACAATAATCCGTCTAGTGCATACATAAGGGAACCAGATCTTCAACTTCGAGGAGATTATAGCTCAAAGACAGCACGAGAGATGGATAACAACAAACATATGGGCCTTGAAAAACCAGGACATCAAAGTGTTTAGTTCCCAACCAGTAATCATCCGACCATCACATCCGTATGGGAACAACAAGTTTTGAGGATCAATATAGAAGGTAGTGTGGTACCTAACTGGTACCTAATGAAAATGAGAATTTATGCTATAATCTAGCTGGCTCATTTACAGTCTCTACACAAGTGCAAGATTGTTCATTAATGTGCACTGCCTTGAATAAGTAAATAAAGAGTGTACAAAAAGCAAGGAATTACCCGAGATATCATAAATTAAAACAGTAAAAAAAAAAACAGTCACATTTACAGTAGAAACATTTTAGCAGTTGGTTTAAGAAGCATCAACACTGCCACACATCGCAATCATCAGTATACAGTGGCTTTTCATATTTAGAGTTTATTTGTTCTTTCACGGATTATTTGTTCTTTGACTGTCAGTGAAAATAGGTTTGGGGATATTTTTCAGGTTGAGGTTATTTCTGGGTACAAATCTGTCCCTAAAATATGGTTAACCCCCCCTCAGGCAAACAAAGGGAGCTAAATGAAAGACAGGTGAACTTAATTAGTGACTAACAGACTAATATGGTTAACTTGTAGCGCCACATGAGTTCCTATAAGAGCAACAGTTTGATTGCAAAGGAACAGTCTCTCAACCCCAATTCAGGATTGCACATGGATTAAGTGTTGGAGTGTTTCTTTGGATTTTCAACTATACGGTGATGGTCCTATACTGTTTTTGATTCGTTTTTTTTTCCTCTCCATTCTTGCAAACATTGACTTGAATTAGTACAACAAAAACTTTTTTTTCTTTTTTCTTCACTTTACTTGTCCTTGTGACAAAGTGCACTTTAGCATTTACGTAAATAAAACTTTAAAATATACTTAAGTGCAAGAATCTAATGTTTTCAGACCTGATTGCCAGTTTATGCAAATGTACATGAAACTGTAATCTAGTTTAAATGTACTGTATATGCAGTTAGCTGAAACGGTCATTGGTTTGACCCAAGCTTATCTCTCTATATATAATTACTTGTATTGTCTTTGAAATTTGGTTTGTGTAGTACAACATTTACTGGGCATTTATGGTCAACTAAAATATAATTTCTATTCAATTCTAAATGCAGTTAAACAACATTCTCCCTAGTCTTTTTCCACAGGCCTTTGCCTGCACTCATTATAGTGTGATTTACATCCACCTGTGTGTCATTGGCTATTTAATGTATAAGCCCTCTGGTGGGCACTAATGTAAGGTATGGTATGTACACTTGAGTGGCTTTTTATAATTCATCAGAGTTCTATTATCTGCAAGCAGACCTACTGATGTATTTTCAAGATTTTAAGTACAAGTACACATACAAATAAGCACACTTTTTCACAAAGCTACGTGACAATTAAAAAATGTCCAATTTCTTTCATGATTTTCCTTTGCAAACTCATCTGGTTGTGGTGTTTTTACCTAATGCAGCTTCTACTATCAAACATACTATGTTCTTAAACGGAATGATTTCACTGAATCCAATCTTCATCGTAGGCTTTAAAGATCAACATGGAGAAAATCGTCCTACAAATCCCCCTGATATTGCTGGTGCTGCATATACAAGGAGGAGAGTTGGCTAGACCTCCAGTTTGTTCACCCATTGCCGAAGCTCCACAGCCGGAAGTCGTGGAGTTCAACTACACGATCTATGCCACTTGTGAAGTAACTCCCAGCCCCAATTTGCCACCCTCCCAGCCAAAGATCTTTGGGCAAGTCCTCTTCAAGCAGGTCTTCCCCGATGGAGTTTTAGAGGTGAAAGTCAACCTCCGTGGTTTGCCTGCCAGGGATCGTCAAGAGCGTGCCATTGACGTCCATCGGTATGGAGACCTCAGTCAAGGCAGCGTCACTGTTGGTCCTCCTTACAATCCAAGTGGTGATGACCCTCCTCGTCGTCCTGGAGACATGGGCAACTTTGCTTCTGAGAAAGGAGTTATAAGGCAGTCCCTGGATCTCCCAGAGGCCAAGCTCTTCGGGGCTCATTCCATTCTGGGACGTGCGGTGGTGGTTCACGAGAAGGAGGGTGATTTTGGAATGGGGTCAGATGAGGAGAGTGAACATATTGGATGTTCTGGACAAATAATTGCTTATGGTGTCATTGGTATTACTTCTCCAAGTCTGTGGCAGAAGACTGGACCGCTCCCCAGGAAACACTGTGGAGGAGGTCACTGAGAGTCGGATATGGTGGAAAAGCAGATTCAAATGGGATAATCATGATTTTTCCTTGTGTATTTGCATATGTCCTACATTAAAGTGATGCTTAATACTCTGAAATGATATCCCTAGATTTATTGCCATTACAAATGCTTCCAATGCTTTTGAATGGTTTCCTGGTGTCCAGCAATTCGTGTCTTTGTTTTGGTCTTTTCAGAGACTTTTTGGCCATAGCTCCCAATAGTAAACAGCTCCACTCTTAAAAAAATGTCCACTTTACCTGCATTCACCCTATAGTTTAAGTTTGCTTGTACTGTGCTTAATGGGTTTTACACTTTCAGACTATTACAATGGTCTTTAAATAGACACTATTTCTCTAAATGATAAAAGAGCTTTGGTTGATGCTATGACACTGATGGGTGTGACCACACCTCAAGGGTGGCTAGGGGAGGGTGGGGCACAATGTAACGCCTTTTGACTTTCTCAGTTTGTGTAAATCTGCTTGGGGTTTAGAGTATTTATTTTCCCACATGCTTATTACGATTGTGGTTTTATTAATGCCGTGTATACTTGATTCTTAATTTACCCAGAAAGAATGGAAGTGAAAAGACCCATAGGTGTGGTACATTGTAACATATGACTGCTTAAAATGCTATCTGATCTAATCAAAAAAAGTAAATATACAATTCAGACCAAAATATTTTTACTTTACCAGTATGATTTTTTTTCATGTAAAATAATGGCTTTATATATTAAAAATAAACGAATTTGAGTTTGACAAACACATTGTAAAACCCAGCTATACAGCATAGTTCAAAATATTAATTTGACTCTCAGTTTTTATTAACATGTTTCTCATGTTATCTCAATAGAATTCATAAAAGTATAGAATATGATAACATTTCTAATGGGGGCACATCGTAAATATGTCACAACTGGGTATTAAACCATGCTAGCGTCTTCCGCTAATTAATCGAAGCATTAAAGAATTATATCAATTGCAGGGGTGGAAAGAGTACTAACAAACTGTAGTTGAGTAAAAGTAGTGTAACTTAATAACTGACTTGAGTGGAAGCACTGAAAAATAATATGACTCAAGTAAGAGTAAGTAATTTGCTTAAATATTCAAGTAACTGCATTACAAAGTACTTTAGTAATATTTTTGTCTATTTTTCCCCAAAATGGGAAGATGATAGCGATGTGGAGCACAAATCACTCAACCCTTTAATGCATTGCGAATCAACATAGCTTGTATGATTTCCATTTCACGAGAGTAGATGTTAAAATTTTGTGCTGATTTGTACTCCGCTTTCCCCAAGATAAGCACAAACTAAGACGTAGCTTTACAATGACATACGCTTTTCCATCCATTTACACTTATTTCCTTCTGTCCGGTGTTAATGGCTGCAGGGTACTTGGCGCGTCATCACACACAACGGCTGCAACCACAGTGTGGTCTCCCCAGTGGACCAGCACGACAGCAGTCTGCATTGAGATGAGCAGGGGGCATCTCTAGGGTCTTCAAGAGGGCACCTTCCGCCCTCAGTGTTTCGTCGTCTAGCCCACGGCACCTCAAGAGGGCTCAAGAGTGACTCTGGCGTCCCAGAGTCACTGCCCTCCGTCTCAGCCCAGCTTACTGACCTTTACATCCCTCCTGCTGTTGAGGTTGCTCCTCCCTCATTGTTCACAGCTGACCTTACCACAATCTCACAATCTTGCCCTGTTGCTCCGTCGGCACCTTTGTCAAAGTATACTGGCTGGTTATGTATTTTCACCAAATATTGTCTCTTCAAGACGGACGGGGACAGCAAGAATCGGCTCCAAGCCGAACAACGGTGGGTGTACAGGTAATGGCTCTTCTTCCAGGACAGTCAAGGCAACGGGAGATGAGTAACTCACGTCTCGAACGGATCGGCTCCAGGCCGGACAATGGAAGGTACACGGGTAATGGCTCCTCTTCAAGACACGCCAGGACAGCAAGAATCGGCTCCAAGCCGAACAACGGTGGGTGTACAGGTAATGGCTCCTCTTCCAGGCAGGCTAAGACAGCCAGGGATGAATTGCTCAGGTCACTATATAAGACACTCTCAACAAACACTGGTTAGGAAGACGCAACGCCCCTCGAGATTAGGCGATCCAGCAGGTCAAAGCCACAAACTAAGGCGGGACTTTACTCCTCACACTCGTGTATTCAGCAAAGCACTTCAAAGACTTCAAACGTGCAACTATCCACAATCTGCACTGCAATCCACACATTCACAGTGAACTGGGGCATTTGCTCATAGCTCGGACCGGGTTCCTCGTCTTTGGTGTGACTATAACTCTGGGACAGGTGCAGGGACTGAATCCTCGTCCTTGAAGTATTTGGCCTCAAAGACGTCATGAAGGGTGGACAACGCATGGCTGGTTTAGAGAGATCAGAACTTCATAATGTTAGTTTGAAGCAAACAATAATCCGTCTAGTGCATACATAAGGGAACCAGATCTTCAACTTCGAGGAGATTATAGCTCAAAGACAGCACGAGAGATGGATAACAACAAACATATGGGCCTTGAAAAACCAGGACATCAAAGTGTTTAGTTCCCAACCAGTAATCATCCGACCATCACATCCGTATGGGAACAACAAGTTTTGAGGATCAATATAGAAGGTAGTGTGGTACCTAACTGGTACCTAATGAAAATGAGAATTTATGCTATAATCTAGCTGGCTCATTTACAGTCTCTACACAAGTGCAAGATTGTTCATTAATGTGCACTGCCTTGAATAAGTAAATAAAGAGTGTACAAAAAGCAAGGAATTACCCGAGATATCATAAATTAAAACAGTAAAAAAAAACAGTCACATTTACAGTAGAAACATTTTAGCAGTTGGTTTAAGAAGCATCAACACTGCCACACATCGCAATCATCAGTATACAGTGGCTTTTCATATTTAGAGTTTATTTGTTCTTTCACGGATTATTTGTTCTTTGACTGTCAGTGAAAATAGGTTTGGGGATATTTTTCAGGTTGAGGTTATTTCTGGGTACAAATCTGTCCCTAAAATATGGTTAACCCCCCCTCAGGCAAACAAAGGGAGCTAAATGAAAGACAGGTGAACTTAATTAGTGACTAACAGACTAATATGGTTAACTTGTAGCGCCACATGAGTTCCTATAAGAGCAACAGTTTGATTGCAAAGGAACAGTCTCTCAACCCCAATTCAGGATTGCACATGGATTAAGTGTTGGAGTGTTTCTTTGGATTTTCAACTATACGGTGATGGTCCTATACTGTTTTTGATTCGGTTTTTTTTTCTCTCCATTCTTGCAAACATTGACTTGAATTAGTACAACAAAAACTTTTTTTTCTTTTTTTCTTCACTTTACTTGTCCTTGTGACAAAGTGCACTTTAGCATTTACGTAAATAAAACTTTAAAATATACTTAAGTGCAAGAATATAATGTTTTCAGACCTGATTGCCAGTTTATGCAAATGTACATGAAACTGTAATCTAGTTTAAATGTACTGTATATGCAGTTAGCTGAAACGGTCATTGGTTTGACCCAAGCTTATCTCTCTATATATAATTACTTGTATTGTCTTTGAAATTTGGTTTGTGTAGTACAACATTTACTGGGCATTTATGGTCAACTAAAATATAATTTCTATTCAATTCTAAATGCAGTTAAACAACATTCTCCCTAGTCTTTTTCCACAGGCCTTTGCCTGCACTCATTATAGTGTGATTTACATCCACCTGTGTGTCATTGGCTATTTAATGTATAAGCCCTCTGGTGGGCACTAATGTAAGGTATGGTATGTACACTTGAGTGGCTTTTTATAATTCATCAGAGTTCTATTATCTGCAAGCAGACCTACTGATGTATTTTCAAGATTTTAAGTACAAGTACACATACAAATAAGCACACTTTTTCACAAAGCTACGTGACAATTAAAAAATGTCCAATTTCTTTCATGATTTTCCTTTGCAAACTCATCTGGTTGTGGTGTTTTTACCTAATGCAGCTTCTACTATCAAACATACTATGTTCTTAAACGGAATGATTTCACTGAATCCAATCTTCATCGTAGGCTTTAAAGATCAACATGGAGAAAATCGTCCTACAAATCCCCCTGATATTGCTGGTGCTGCATATACAAGGAGGAGAGTTGGCTAGACCTCCAGTTTGTTCACCCATTGCCGAAGCTCCACAGCCGGAAGTCGTGGAGTTCAACTACACGATCTATGCCACTTGTGAAGTAACTCCCAGCCCCAATTTGCCACCCTCCCAGCCAAAGATCTTTGGGCAAGTCCTCTTCAAGCAGGTCTTCCCCGATGGAGTTTTAGAGGTGAAAGTCAACCTCCGTGGTTTGCCTGCCAGGGATCGTCAAGAGCGTGCCATTGACGTCCATCGGTATGGAGACCTCAGTCAAGGCAGCGTCACTGTTGGTCCTCCTTACAATCCAAGTGGTGATGACCCTCCTCGTCGTCCTGGAGACATGGGCAACTTTGCTTCTGAGAAAGGAGTTATAAGGCAGTCCCTGGATCTCCCAGAGGCCAAGCTCTTCGGGGCTCATTCCATTCTGGGACGTGCGGTGGTGGTTCACGAGAAGGAGGGTGATTTTGGAATGGGGTCAGATGAGGAGAGTGAACATATTGGATGTTCTGGACAAATAATTGCTTATGGTGTCATTGGTATTACTTCTCCAAGTCTGTGGCAGAAGACTGGACCGCTCCCCAGGAAACACTGTGGAGGAGGTCACTGAGAGTCGGATATGGTGGAAAAGCAGATTCAAATGGGATAATCATGATTTTTCCTTGTGTATTTGCATATGTCCTACATTAAAGTGATGCTTAATACTCTGAAATGATATCCCTAGATTTATTGCCATTACAAATGCTTCCAATGCTTTTGAATGGTTTCCTGGTGTCCAGCAATTCGTGTCTTTGTTTTGGTCTTTTCAGAGACTTTTTGGCCATAGCTCCCAATAGTAAACAGCTCCACTCTTAAAAAAAATGTCCACTTTACCTGCATTCACCCTATAGTTTAAGTTTGCTTGTACTGTGCTTAATGGGTTTTACACTTTCAGACTATTACAATGGTCTTTAAATAGACACTATTTCTCTAAATGATAAAAGAGCTTTGGTTGATGCTATGACACTGATGGGTGTGACCACACCTCAAGGGTGGCTAGGGGAGGGTGGGGCACAATGTAACGCCTTTTGACTTTCTCAGTTTGTGTAAATCTGCTTGGGGTTTAGAGTATTTATTTTCCCACATGCTTATTACGATTGTGGTTTTATTAATGCCGTGTATACTTGATTCTTAATTTACCCAGAAAGAATGGAAGTGAAAAGACCCATAGGTGTGGTACATTGTAACATATGACTGCTTAAAATGCTATCTGATCTAATCAAAAAAAGTAAATATACAATTCAGACCAAAATATTTTTACGTTACCAGTATGATTTTTTTTTTCATGTAAAATGATGGCTTTATATATTAAAAATAAACGAATTTGAGTTTGACAAACACATTGTAAAACCCAGCTATACAGCATAGTTCAAAATATTAATTTGACTCTCAGTTTTTATTAACATGTTTCTCATGTTATCTCAATAGAATTCATAAAAGTATAGAATATGATAACATTTCTAATGGGGGCACATCGTAAATATGTCACAACTGGGTATTAAACCATGCTAGCGTCTTCCGCTAATTAATCGAAGCATTAAAGAATTATATCAATTGCAGGGGTGGAAAGAGTACTAACAAACTGTAGTTGAGTAAAAGTAGTGTAACTTAATAACTGACTTGAGTGGAAGCACTGAAAAATAATATGACTCAAGTAAGAGTAAGTAATTTGCTTAAATATTCAAGTAACTGCATTACAAAGTACTTTAGTAATATTTTTGTCTATTTTTCCCCAAAATGGGAAGATGATAGCGATGTGGAGCACAAATCACTCAACCCTTTAATGCATTGCGAATCAACATAGCTTGTATGATTTCCATTTCACGAGAGTAGATGTTAAAATTTTGTGCTGATTTGTACTCCGCTTTCCCCAAGATAAGCACAAACTAAGACGTAGCTTTACAATGACATACGCTTTTCCATCCATTTACACTTATTTCCTTCTGTCCGGTGTTAATGGCTGCAGGGTACTTGGCGCGTCATCACACACAACGGCTGCAACCACAGTGTGGTCTCCCCAGTGGACCAGCACGACAGCAGTCTGCATTGAGATGAGCAGGGGGCATCTCTAGGGTCTTCAAGAGGGCACCTTCCGCCCTCAGTGTTTCGTCGTCTAGCCCACGGCACCTCAAGAGGGCTCAAGAGTGACTCTGGCGTCCCAGAGTCACTGCCCTCCGTCTCAGCCCAGCTTACTGACCTTTACATCCCTCCTGCTGTTGAGGTTGCTCCTCCCTCATTGTTCACAGCTGACCTTACCACAATCTCACAATCTTGCCCTGTTGCTCCGTCGGCACCTTTGTCAAAGTATACTGGCTGGTTATGTATTTTCACCAAATATTGTCTCTTCAAGACGGACGGGGACAGCAAGAATCGGCTCCAAGCCGAACAACGGTGGGTGTACAGGTAATGGCTCTTCTTCCAGGACAGTCAAGGCAACGGGAGATGAGTAACTCACGTCTCGAACGGATCGGCTCCAGGCCGGACAATGGAAGGTACACGGGTAATGGCTCCTCTTCAAGACACGCCAGGACAGCAAGAATCGGCTCCAAGCCGAACAACGGTGGGTGTACAGGTAATGGCTCCTCTTCCAGGCAGGCTAAGACAGCCAGGGATGAATTGCTCAGGTCACTATATAAGACACTCTCAACAAACACTGGTTAGGAAGACGCAACGCCCCTCGAGATTAGGCGATCCAGCAGGTCAAAGCCACAAACTAAGGCGGGACTTTACTCCTCACACTCGTGTATTCAGCAAAGCACTTCAAAGACTTCAAACGTGCAACTATCCACAATCTGCACTGCAATCCACACACTCACAGTGAACTGGGGCATTTGCTCGTAGCTCCGACCGGGTTCCTCGTCTTTGGTGTGACTATAACTCTGGGACAGGTGCAGGGACTGAATCCTCGTCCTTGAAGTATTTGGCCTCAAAGACGTCATGAAGGGTGGACAACGCATGGCTGGTTTAGAGAGATCAGAACTTCATAATGTTAGTTTGAAGCAAACAATAATCCGTCTAGTGCATACATAAGGGAACCAGATCTTCAACTTCGAGGAGATTATAGCTCAAAGACAGCACGAGAGATGGATAACAACAAACATATGGGCCTTGAAAAACCAGGACATCAAAGTGTTTAGTTCCCAACCAGTAATCATCCGACCATCACATCCGTATGGGAACAACAAGTTTTGAGGATCAATATAGAAGGTAGTGTGGTACCTAACTGGTACCTAATGAAAATGAGAATTTATGCTATAATCTAGCTGGCTCATTTACAGTCTCTACACAAGTGCAAGATTGTTCATTAATGTGCACTGCCTTGAATAAGTAAATAAAGAGTGTACAAAAAGCAAGGAATTACCCGAGATATCATAAATTAAAACAGTAAAAAAAAAAAAACAGTCACATTTACAGTAGAAACATTTTAGCAGTTGGTTTAAGAAGCATCAACACTGACACACATCGCAATCATCAGTATACAGTGGCTTTTCATATTTAGAGTTTATTTGTTCTTTCACGGATTATTTGTTCTTTGACTGTCAGTGAAAATAGGTTTGGGGATATTTTTCAGGTTGAGGTTATTTCTGGGTACAAATCTGTCCCTAAAATATGGTTAACCCCCCCTCAGGCAAACAAAGGGAGCTAAATGAAAGACAGGTGAACTTAATTAGTGACTAACAGACTAATATGGTTAACTTGTAGCTCCACATGAGTTCCTATAAGAGCAACAGTTTGATTGCAAAGGAACAGTCTCTCAACCCCAATTCAGGATTGCACATGGATTAAGTGTTGGAGTGTTTCTTTGGATTTTCAACTATACGGTGA
This sequence comes from Cyprinella venusta, assembly GCA_038021265.1. Classification (NCBI taxonomy): domain Eukaryota; kingdom Metazoa; phylum Chordata; class Actinopteri; order Cypriniformes; family Leuciscidae; genus Cyprinella; species Cyprinella venusta. The sequence continues at coordinate 11,299,104 of CM075884.1, read as the reverse complement.
TGGTCCTATACTGTTTTTGATTCGTTTTTTTTTTCTCTCCATTCTTGCAAACATTGACTTGAATTAGTACAACAAAAACTTTTTTTTCTTTTTTCTTCACTTTACTTGTCCTTGTGACAAAGTGCACTTTAGCATTTACGTAAATAAAACTTTAAAATATACTTAAGTGCAAGAATATAATGTTTTTAGACCTGATTGCCAGTTTATGCAAATGTACATGAAACTGTAATCTAGTTTAAATGTACTGTATATGCAGTTAGCTGAAACGGTCATTGGTTTGACCCAAGCTTATCTCTCTATATACAATTACTTGTATTGTCTTTGAAATTTGGTTTGTGTAGTACAACATTTACTGGGCATTTATGGTCACCTAAAATATTATTTCTATTCAATTCTAAATGCAGTTAAACAACATTCTCCCTAGTCTTTTTCCACAGGCCTTTGCCTGCACTCATTATAGTGTGATTTACATCCACCTGTGTGTCATTGGCTATTTAATGTATAAGCCCTCTGGTGGGCACTAATGTAAGGTATGGTATGTACACTTGAGTGGCTTTTTATAATTCATCAGAGTTCTATTATCTGCAAGCAGACCTACTGATGTATTTTCAAGATTTTAAGTACAAGTACACATACAAATAAGCACACTTTTTTCACAAGGCTACGTGACAATTAAAAAATGTCCAATTTCTTTCATGATTTTCCTTTGCAAACTCATCTGGTTGTGGTGTTTTTACCTAATGCAGCTTCTACTATCAAACATACTATGTTCTTAAACGGAATGATTTCACTGAATCCAATCTTCATCGTAGGCTTTAAAGATCAACATGGAGAAAATCGTCCTACAAATCCCCCTGATATTGCTGGTGCTGCATATACAAGGAGGAGAGTTGGCTAGACCTCCAGTTTGTTCACCCATTGCCGAAGCTCCACAGCCGGAAGTCGTGGAGTTCAACTACACGATCTATGCCACTTGTGAAGTAACTCCCAGCCCCAATTTGCCACCCTCCCAGCCAAAGATCTTTGGGCAAGTCCTCTTCAAGCAGGTCTTCCCCGATGGAGTTTTAGAGGTGAAAGTCAACCTCCGTGGTTTGCCTGCCAGGGATCGTCAAGAGCGTGCCATTGACGTCCATCGGTATGGAGACCTCAGTCAAGGCAGCGTCACTGTTGGTCCTCCTTACAATCCAAGTGGTGATGACCCTCCTCGTCGTCCTGGAGACATGGGCAACTTTGCTTCTGAGAAAGGAGTTATAAGGCAGTCCCTGGATCTCCCAGAGGCCAAGCTCTTCGGGGCTCATTCCATTCTGGGACGTGCGGTGGTGGTTCACGAGAAGGAGGGTGATTTTGGAATGGGGTCAGATGAGGAGAGTGAACATATTGGATGTTCTGGACAAATAATTGCTTATGGTGTCATTGGTATTACTTCTCCAAGTCTGTGGCAGAAGACTGGACCGCTCCCCAGGAAACACTGTGGAGGAGGTCACTGAGAGTCGGATATGGTGGAAAAGCAGATTCAAATGGGATAATCATGATTTTTCCTTGTGTATTTGCATATGTCCTACATTAAAGTGATGCTTAATACTCTGAAATGATATCCCTAGATTTATTGCCATTACAAATGCTTCCAATGCTTTTGAATGGTTTCCTGGTGTCCAGCAATTCGTGTCTTTGTTTTGGTCTTTTCAGAGACTTTTTGGCCATAGCTCCCAATAGTAAACAGCTCCACTCTTAAAAAAAATGTCCACTTTACCTGCATTCACCCTATAGTTTAAGTTTGCTTGTACTGTGCTTAATGGGTTTTACACTTTCAGACTATTACAATGGTCTTTAAATAGACACTATTTCTCTAAATGATAAAAGAGCTTTGGTTGATGCTATGACACTGATGGGTGTGACCACACCTCAAGGGTGGCTAGGGGAGGGTGGGGCACAATGTAACGCCTTTTGACTTTCTCAGTTTGTGTAAATCTGCTTGGGGTTTAGAGTATTTATTTTCCCACATGCTTATTACGATTGTGGTTTTATTAATGCCGTGTATACTTGATTCTTAATTTACCCAGAAAGAATGGAAGTGAAAAGACCCATAGGTGTGGTACATTGTAACATATGACTGCTTAAAATGCTATCTGATCTAATCAAAAAAAGTAAATATACAATTCAGACCAAAATATTTTTACGTTACCAGTATGATTTTTTTTTTCATGTAAAATGATGGCTTTATATATTAAAAATAAACGAATTTGAGTTTGACAAACACATTGTAAAACCCAGCTATACAGCATAGTTCAAAATATTAATTTGACTCTCAGTTTTTATTAACATGTTTCTCATGTTATCTCAATAGAATTCATAAAAGTATAGAATATGATAACATTTCTAATGGGGGCACATCGTAAATATGTCACAACTGGGTATTAAACCATGCTAGCGTCTTCCGCTAATTAATCGAAGCATTAAAGAATTATATCAATTGCAGGGGTGGAAAGAGTACTAACAAACTGTAGTTGAGTAAAAGTAGTGTAACTTAATAACTGACTTGAGTGGAAGCACTGAAAAATAATATGACTCAAGTAAGAGTAAGTAATTTGCTTAAATATTCAAGTAACTGCATTACAAAGTACTTTAGTAATATTTTTGTCTATTTTTCCCCAAAATGGGAAGATGATAGCGATGTGGAGCACAAATCACTCAACCCTTTAATGCATTGCGAATCAACATAGCTTGTATGATTTCCATTTCACGAGAGTAGATGTTAAAATTTTGTGCTGATTTGTACTCCGCTTTCCCCAAGATAAGCACAAACTAAGACGTAGCTTTACAATGACATACGCTTTTCCATCCATTTACACTTATTTCCTTCTGTCCGGTGTTAATGGCTGCAGGGTACTTGGCGCGTCATCACACACAACGGCTGCAACCACAGTGTGGTCTCCCCAGTGGACCAGCACGACAGCAGTCTGCATTGAGATGAGCAGGGGGCATCTCTAGGGTCTTCAAGAGGGCACCTTCCGCCCTCAGTGTTTCGTCGTCTAGCCCACGGCACCTCAAGAGGGCTCAAGAGTGACTCTGGCGTCCCAGAGTCACTGCCCTCCGTCTCAGCCCAGCTTACTGACCTTTACATCCCTCCTGCTGTTGAGGTTGCTCCTCCCTCATTGTTCACAGCTGACCTTACCACAATCTCACAATCTTGCCCTGTTGCTCCGTCGGCACCTTTGTCAAAGTATACTGGCTGGTTATGTATTTTCACCAAATATTGTCTCTTCAAGACGGACGGGGACAGCAAGAATCGGCTCCAAGCCGAACAACGGTGGGTGTACAGGTAATGGCTCTTCTTCCAGGACAGTCAAGGCAACGGGAGATGAGTAACTCACGTCTCGAACGGATCGGCTCCAGGCCGGACAATGGAAGGTACACGGGTAATGGCTCCTCTTCAAGACACGCCAGGACAGCAAGAATCGGCTCCAAGCCGAACAACGGTGGGTGTACAGGTAATGGCTCCTCTTCCAGGCAGGCTAAGACAGCCAGGGATGAATTGCTCAGGTCACTATATAAGACACTCTCAACAAACACTGGTTAGGAAGACGCAACGCCCCTCGAGATTAGGCGATCCAGCAGGTCAAAGCCACAAACTAAGGCGGGACTTTACTCCTCACACTCGTGTATTCAGCAAAGCACTTCAAAGACTTCAAACGTGCAACTATCCACAATCTGCACTGCAATCCACACACTCACAGTGAACTGGGGCATTTGCTCGTAGCTCCGACCGGGTTCCTCGTCTTTGGTGTGACTATAACTCTGGGACAGGTGCAGGGACTGAATCCTCGTCCTTGAAGTATTTGGCCTCAAAGACGTCATGAAGGGTGGACAACGCATGGCTGGTTTAGAGAGATCAGAACTTCATAATGTTAGTTTGAAGCAAACAATAATCCGTCTAGTGCATACATAAGGGAACCAGATCTTCAACTTCGAGGAGATTATAGCTCAAAAGACAGCACGAGAGATGGATAACAACAAACATATGGGCCTTGAAAAACCAGGACATCAAAGTGTTTAGTTCCCAACCAGTAATCATCCGACCATCACATCCGTATGGGAACAACAAGTTTTGAGGATCAATATAGAAGGTAGTGTGGTACCTAACTGGTACCTAATGAAAATGAGAATTTATGCTATAATCTAGCTGGCTCATTTACAGTCTCTACACAAGTGCAAGATTGTTCATTAATGTGCACTGCCTTGAATAAGTAAATAAAGAGTGTACAAAAAGCAAGGAATTACCCGAGATATCATAAATTAAAACAGTAAAAAAAAAACAGTCACATTTACAGTAGAAACATTTTAGCAGTTGGTTTAAGAAGCATCAACACTGCCACACATCGCAATCATCAGTATACAGTGGCTTTTCATATTTAGAGTTTATTTGTTCTTTCACGGATTATTTGTTCTTTGACTGTCAGTGAAAATAGGTTTGGGGATATTTTTCAGGTTGAGGTTATTTCTGGGTACAAATCTGTCCCTAAAATATGGTTAACCCCCCCTCAGGCAAACAAAGGGAGCTAAATGAAAGACAGGTGAACTTAATTAGTGACTAACAGACTAATATGGTTAACTTGTAGCGCCACATGAGTTCCTATAAGAGCAACAGTTTGATTGCAAAGTAACAGTCTCTCAACCCCAATTCAGGATTGCACATGGATTAAGTGTTGGAGTGTTTCTTTGGATTTTCAACTATACGGTGATGGTCCTATACTGTTTTTGATTCGTTTTTTTTTCTCTCTCCATTCTTGCAAACATTGACTTGAATTAGTACAACAAAAACTTTTTTTCTTTTTTCTTCACTTTACTTGTCCTTGTGACAAAGTGCACTTTAGCATTTACGTAAATAAAACTTTAAAATATACTTAAGTGCAAGAATATAATGTTTTCAGACCTGATTGCCAGTTTATGCAAATGTACATGAAACTGTAATCTAGTTTAAATGTACTGTATATGCAGTTAGCTGAAACGGTCATTGGTTTGACCCAAGCTTATCTCTCTATATATAATTACTTGTATTGTCTTTGAAATTTGGTTTGTGTAGTACAACATTTACTGGGCATTTATGGTCACCTAAAATATTATTTCTATTCAATTCTAAATGCAGTTAAACAACATTCTCCCTAGTCTTTTTCCACAGGCCTTTGCCTGCACTCATTATAGTGTGATTTACATCCACCTGTGTGTCATTGGCTATTTAATGTATAAGCCCTCTGGTGGGCACTAATGTAAGGTATGGTATGTACACTTGAGTGGCTTTTTATAATTCATCAGAGTTCTATTATCTGCAAGCAGACCTACTGATGTATTTTCAAGATTTTAAGTACAAGTACACATACAAATAAGCACACTTTTTCACAAGGCTACGTGACAATTAAAAAATGTCCAATTTCTTTCATGATTTTCCTTTGCAAACTCATCTGGTTGTGGTGTTTTTACCTAATGCAGCTTCTACTATCAAACATACTATGTTCTTAAACGGAATGATTTCACTGAATCCAATCTTCATCGTAGGCTTTAAAGATCAACATGGAGAAAATCGTCCTACAAATCCCCCTGATATTGCTGGTGCTGCATATACAAGGAGGAGAGTTGGCTAGACCTCCAGTTTGTTCACCCATTGCCGAAGCTCCACAGCCGGAAGTCGTGGAGTTCAACTACACGATCTATGCCACTTGTGAAGTAACTCCCAGCCCCAATTTGCCACCCTCCCAGCCAAAGATCTTTGGGCAAGTCCTCTTCAAGCAGGTCTTCCCCGATGGAGTTTTAGAGGTGAAAGTCAACCTCCGTGGTTTGCCTGCCAGGGATCGTCAAGAGCGTGCCATTGACGTCCATCGGTATGGAGACCTCAGTCAAGGCAGCGTCACTGTTGGTCCTCCTTACAATCCAAGTGGTGATGACCCTCCTCGTCGTCCTGGAGACATGGGCAACTTTGCTTCTGAGAAAGGAGTTATAAGGCAGTCCCTGGATCTCCCAGAGGCCAAGCTCTTCGGGGCTCATTCCATTCTGGGACGTGCGGTGGTGGTTCACGAGAAGGAGGGTGATTTTGGAATGGGGTCAGATGAGGAGAGTGAACATATTGGATGTTCTGGACAAATAATTGCTTATGGTGTCATTGGTATTACTTCTCCAAGTCTGTGGCAGAAGACTGGACCGCTCCCCAGGAAACACTGTGGAGGAGGTCACTGAGAGTCGGATATGGTGGAAAAGCAGATTCAAATGGGATAATCATGATTTTTCCTTGTGTATTTGCATATGTCCTACATTAAAGTGATGCTTAATACTCTGAAATGATATCCCTAGATTTATTGCCATTACAAATGCTTCCAATGCTTTTGAATGGTTTCCTGGTGTCCAGCAATTCGTGTCTTTGTTTTGGTCTTTTCAGAGACTTTTTGGCCATAGCTCCCAATAGTAAACAGCTCCACTCTTAAAAAAAAATGTCCACTTTACCTGCATTCACCCCATAGTTTAAGTTTGCTTGTACTGTGCTTAATGGGTTTTACACTTTCAGACTATTACAATGGTCTTTAAATAGACACTATTTCTCTAAATGATAAAAGAGCTTTGGTTGATGCTATGACACTGATGGGTGTGACCACACCTCAAGGGTGGCTAGGGGAGGGTGGGGCACAATGTAACGCCTTTTGACTTTCTCAGTTTGTGTAAATCTGCTTGGGGTTTAGAGTATTTATTTTCCCACATGCTTATTACGATTGTGGTTTTATTAATGCCGTGTATACTTGATTCTTAATTTACCCAGAAAGAATGGAAGTGAAAAGACCCATAGGTGTGGTACATTGTAACATATGACTGCTTAAAATGCTATCTGATCTAATCAAAAAAAGTAAATATACAATTCAGACCAAAATATTTTTACGTTACCAGTATGATTTTTTTTCATGTAAAATAATGGCTTTATATATTAAAAATAAACGAATTTGAGTTTGACAAACACATTGTAAAACCCAGCTATACAGCATAGTTCAAAATATTAATTTGACTCTCAGTTTTTATTAACATGTTTCTCATGTTATCTCAATAGAATTCATAAAAGTATAGAATATGATAACATTTCTAATGGGGGCACATCGTAAATATGTCACAACTGGGTATTAAACCATGCTAGCGTCTTCCGCTAATTAATCGAAGCATTAAAGAATTATATCAATTGCAGGGGTGGAAAGAGTACTAACAAACTGTAGTTGAGTAAAAGTAGTGTAACTTAATAACTGACTTGAGTGGAAGCACTGAAAAATAATATGACTCAAGTAAGAGTAAGTAATTTGCTTAAATATTCAAGTAACTGCATTACAAAGTACTTTAGTAATATTTTTGTCTATTTTTCCCCAAAATGGGAAGATGATAGCGATGTGGAGCACAAATCACTCAACCCTTTAATGCATTGCGAATCAACATAGCTTGTATGATTTCCATTTCACGAGAGTAGATGTTAAAATTTTGTGCTGATTTGTACTCCGCTTTCCCCAAGATAAGCACAAACTAAGACGTAGCTTTACAATGACATACGCTTTTCCATCCATTTACACTTATTTCCTTCTGTCCGGTGTTAATGGCTGCAGGGTACTTGGCGCGTCATCACACACAACGGCTGCAACCACAGTGTGGTCTCCCCAGTGGACCAGCACGACAGCAGTCTGCATTGAGATGAGCAGGGGGCATCTCTAGGGTCTTCAAGAGGGCACCTTCCGCCCTCAGTGTTTCGTCGTCTAGCCCACGGCACCTCAAGAGGGCTCAAGAGTGACTCTGGCGTCCCAGAGTCACTGCCCTCCGTCTCAGCCCAGCTTACTGACCTTTACATCCCTCCTGCTGTTGAGGTTGCTCCTCCCTCATTGTTCACAGCTGACCTTACCACAATCTCACAATCTTGCCCTGTTGCTCCGTCGGCACCTTTGTCAAAGTATACTGGCTGGTTATGTATTTTCACCAAATATTGTCTCTTCAAGACGGACGGGGACAGCAAGAATCGGCTCCAAGCCGAACAACGGTGGGTGTACAGGTAATGGCTCTTCTTCCAGGACAGTCAAGGCAACGGGAGATGAGTAACTCACGTCTCGAACGGATCGGCCCCGGCCGGACAATGGAAGGTACACGGGTAATGGCTCCTCTTCAAGACACGCCAGGACAGCAAGAATCGGCTCCAAGCCGAACAACGGTGGGTGTACAGGTAATGGCTCCTCTTCCAGGCAGGCTAAGACAGCCAGGGATGAATTGCTCAGGTCACTATATAAGACACTCTCAACAAACACTGGTTAGGAAGACGCAACGCCCCTCGAGATTAGGCGATCCAGCAGGTCAAAGCCACAAACTAAGGCGGGACTTTACTCCTCACACTCGTGTATTCAGCAAAGCACTTCAAAGACTTCAAACGTGCAACTATCCACAATCTGCACTGCAATCCACACATTCACAGTGAACTGGGGCATTTGCTCGTAGCTCCGACCGGGTTCCTCGTCTTTGGTGTGACTATAACTCTGGGACAGGTGCAGGGACTGAATCCTCGTCCTTGAAGTATTTGGCCTCAAAGACGTCATGAAGGGTGGACAACGCATGGCTGGTTTAGAGAGATCAGAACTTCATAATGTTAGTTTGAAGCAAACAATAATCCGTCTAGTGCATACATAAGGGAACCAGATCTTCAACTTCGAGGAGATTATAGCTCAAAGACAGCACGAGAGATGGATAACAACAAACATATGGGCCTTGAAAAACCAGGACATCAAAGTGTTTAGTTCCCAACCAGTAATCATCCGACCATCACATCCGTATGGGAACAACAAGTTTTGAGGATCAATATAGAAGGTAGTGTGGTACCTAACTGGTACCTAATGAAAATGAGAATTTATGCTATAATCTAGCTGGCTCATTTACAGTCTCTACACAAGTGCAAGATTGTTCATTAATGTGCACTGCCTTGAATAAGTAAATAAAGAGTGTACAAAAAGCAAGGAATTACCTGAGATATCATAAATTAAAACAGTAAAAAAAAAAACAGTCTCATTTACAGTAGAAACATTTTAGCAGTTGGTTTAAGAAGCATCAACACTGCCACACATCGCAATCATCAGTATACAGTGGCTTTTCATATTTAGAGTTTATTTGTTCTTTCACGGATTATTTGTTCTTTGACTGTCAGTGAAAATAGGTTTGGGGATATTTTTCAGGTTGAGGTTATTTCTGGGTACAAATCTGTCCCTAAAATATGGTTAACCCCCCCCTCAGGCAAACAAAGGGAGCTAAATGAAAGACAGGTGAACTTAATTAGTGACTAACAGACTAATATGGTTAACTTGTAGCGCCACATGAGTTCCTATAAGAGCAACAGTTTGATTGCAAAGGAACAGTCTCTCAACCCCAATTCAGGATTGCACATGGATTAAGTGTTGGAGTGTTTCTTTGGATTTTCAACTATACGGTGATGGTCCTATACTGTTTTTGATTCGTTTTTTTTTTCTCTCCATTCTTGCAAACATTGACTTGAATTAGTACAACAAAAACTTTTTTTTCTTTTTCTTCACTTTACTTGTCCTTGTGACAAAGTGCACTTTAGCATTTACGTAAATAAAACTTTAAAATATACTTAAGTGCAAGAATATAATGTTTCAGACCTGATTGCCAGTTTATGCAAATGTACATGAAACTGTAATCTAGTTTAAATGTACTGTATATGCAGTTAGCTGAAACGGTCATTGGTTTGACCCAAGCTTATCTCTCTATATATAATTACTTGTATTGTCTTTGAAATTTGGTTTGTGTAGTACAACATTTACTGGGCATTTATGGTCAACTAAAATATAATTTCTATTCAATTCTAAATGCAGTTAAACAACATTCTCCCTAGTCTTTTTCCACAGGCCTTTGCCTGCACTCATTATAGTGTGATTTACATCCACCTGTGTGTCATTGGCTATTTAATGTATAAGCCCTCTGGTGGGCACTAATGTAAGGTATGGTATGTACACTTGAGTGGCTTTTTATAATTCATCAGAGTTCTATTATCTGCAAGCAGACCTACTGATGTATTTTCAAGATTTTAAGCACAAGTACACATACAAATAAGCACACTTTTTCACAAGGCTACGTGACAATTAAAAAATGTCCAATTTCTTTCATGATTTTCCTTTGCAAACTCATCTGGTTGTGGTGTTTTTACCTAATGCAGCTTCTACTATCAAACATACTATGTTCTTAAACGGAATGATTTCACTGAATCCAATCTTCATCGTAGGCTTTAAAGATCAACATGGAGAAAATCGTCCTACAAATCCCCCTGATATTGCTGGTGCTGCATATACAAGGAGGAGAGTTGGCTAGACCTCCAGTTTGTTCACCCATTGCCGAAGCTCCACAGCCGGAAGTCGTGGAGTTCAACTACACGATCTATGCCACTTGTGAAGTAACTCCCAGCCCCAATTTGCCACCCTCCCAGCCAAAGATCTTTGGGCAAGTCCTCTTCAAGCAGGTCTTCCCCGATGGAGTTTTAGAGGTGAAAGTCAACCTCCGTGGTTTGCCTGCCAGGGATCGTCAAGAGCGTGCCATTGACGTCCATCGGTATGGAGACCTCAGTCAAGGCAGCGTCACTGTTGGTCCTCCTTACAATCCAAGTGGTGATGACCCTCCTCGTCGTCCTGGAGACATGGGCAACTTTGCTTCTGAGAAAGGAGTTATAAGGCAGTCCCTGGATCTCCCAGAGGCCAAGCTCTTCGGGGCTCATTCCATTCTGGGACGTGCGGTGGTGGTTCACGAGAAGGAGGGTGATTTTGGAATGGGGTCAGATGAGGAGAGTGAACATATTGGATGTTCTGGACAAATAATTGCTTATGGTGTCATTGGTATTACTTCTCCAAGTCTGTGGCAGAAGACTGGACCGCTCCCCAGGAAACACTGTGGAGGAGGTCACTGAGAGTCGGATATGGTGGAAAAGCAGATTCAAATGGGATAATCATGATTTTTCCTTGTGTATTTGCATATGTCCTACATTAAAGTGATGCTTAATACTCTGAAATGATATCCCTAGATTTATTGCCATTACAAATGCTTCCAATGCTTTTGAATGGTTTCCTGGTGTCCAGCAATTCGTGTCTTTGTTTTGGTCTTTTCAGAGACTTTTTGGCCATAGCTCCCAATAGTAAACAGCTCCACTCTTAAAAAAATGTCCACTTTACCTGCATTCACCCTATAGTTTAAGTTTGCTTGTACTGTGCTTAATGGGTTTTACACTTTCAGACTATTACAATGGTCTTTAAATAGACACTATTTCTCTAAATGATAAAAGAGCTTTGGTTGATGCTATGACACTGATGGGTGTGACCACACCTCAAGGGTGGCTAGGGGAGGGTGGGGCACAATGTAACGCCTTTTGACTTTCTCAGTTTGTGTAAATCTGCTTGGGGTTTAGAGTATTTATTTTCCCACATGCTTATTACGATTGTGGTTTTATTAATGCCGTGTATACTTGATTCTTAATTTACCCAGAAAGAATGGAAGTGAAAAGACCCATAGGTGTGGTACATTGTAACATATGACTGCTTAAAATGCTATCTGATCTAATCAAAAAAAGTAAATATACAATTCAGACCAAAATATTTTTACGTTACCAGTATGATTTTTTTTTCATGTAAAATAATGGCTTTATATATTAAAAATAAACGAATTTGAGTTTGACAAACACATTGTAAAACCCAGCTATACAGCATAGTTCAAAATATTAATTTGACTCTCAGTTTTTATTAACATGTTTCTCATGTTATCTCAATAGAATTCATAAAAGTATAGAATATGATAACATTTCTAATGGGGGCACATCGTAAATATGTCACAACTGGGTATTAAACCATGCTAGCGTCTTCCGCTAATTAATCGAAGCATTAAAGAATTATATCAATTGCAGGGGTGGAAAGAGTACTAACAAACTGTAGTTGAGTAAAAGTAGTGTAACTTAATAACTGACTTGAGTGGAAGCACTGAAAAATAATATGACTCAAGTAAGAGTAAGTAATTTGCTTAAATATTCAAGTAACTGCATTACAAAGTACTTTAGTAATATTTTTGTCTATTTTTCCCCAAAATGGGAAGATGATAGCGATGTGGAGCACAAATCACTCAACCCTTTAATGCATTGCGAATCAACATAGCTTGTATGATTTCCATTTCACGAGAGTAGATGTTAAAATTTTGTGCTGATTTGTACTCCGCTTTCCCCAAGATAAGCACAAACTAAGACGTAGCTTTACAATGACATACGCTTTTCCATCCATTTACACTTATTTCCTTCTGTCCGGTGTTAATGGCTGCAGGGTACTTGGCGCGTCATCACACACAACGGCTGCAACCACAGTGTGGTCTCCCCAGTGGACCAGCACGACAGCAGTCTGCATTGAGATGAGCAGGGGGCATCTCTAGGGTCTTCAAGAGGGCACCTTCCGCCCTCAGTGTTTCGTCGTCTAGCCCACGGCACCTCAAGAGGGCTCAAGAGTGACTCTGGCGTCCCAGAGTCACTGCCCTCCGTCTCAGCCCAGCTTACTGACCTTTACATCCCTCCTGCTGTTGAGGTTGCTCCTCCCTCATTGTTCACAGCTGACCTTACCACAATCTCACAATCTTGCCCTGTTGCTCCGTCGGCACCTTTGTCAAAGTATACTGGCTGGTTATGTATTTTCACCAAATATTGTCTCTTCAAGACGGACGGGGACAGCAAGAATCGGCTCCAAGCCGAACAACGGTGGGTGTACAGGTAATGGCTCTTCTTCCAGGACAGTCAAGGCAACGGGAGATGAGTAACTCACGTCTCGAACGGATCGGCTCCAGGCCGGACAATGGAAGGTACACGGGTAATGGCTCCTCTTCAAGACACGCCAGGACAGCAAGAATCGGCTCCAAGCCGAACAACGGTGGGTGTACAGGTAATGGCTCCTCTTCCAGGCAGGCTAAGACAGCCAGGGATGAATTGCTCAGGTCACTATATAAGACACTCTCAACAAACACTGGTTAGGAAGACGCAACGCCCCTCGAGATTAGGCGATCCAGCAGGTCAAAGCCACAAACTAAGGCGGGACTTTACTCCTCACACTCGTGTATTCAGCAAAGCACTTCAAAGACTTCAAACGTGCAACTATCCACAATCTGCACTGCAATCCACACATTCACAGTGAACTGGGGCATTTGCTCGTAGCTCCGACCGGGTTCCTCGTCTTTGGTGTGACTATAACTCTGGGACAGGTGCAGGGACTGAATCCTCGTCCTTGAAGTATTTGGCCTCAAAGACGTCATGAAGGGTGGACAACGCATGGCTGGTTTAGAGAGATCAGAACTTCATAATGTTAGTTTGAAGCAAACAATAATCTGTCTAGTGCATACATAAGGGAACCAGATCTTCAACTTCGAGGAGATTATAGCTCAAAGACAGCACGAGAGATGGATAACAACAAACATATGGGCCTTGAAAAACCAGGACATCAAAGTGTTTAGTTCCCAACCAGTAATCATCCGACCATCACATCCGTATGGGAACAACAAGTTTTGAGGATCAATATAGAAGGTAGTGTGGTACCTAACTGGTACCTAATGAAAATGAGAATTTATGCTATAATCTAGCTGGCTCATTTACAGTCTCTACACAAGTGCAAGATTGTTCATTAATGTGCACTGCCTTGAATAAGTAAATAAAGAGTGTACAAAAAGCAAGGAATTACCCGAGATATCATAAATTAAAACAGTAAAAAAAAAAAACAGTCACATTTACAGTAGAAACATTTTAGCAGTTGGTTTAAGAAGCATCAACACTGCCACACATCGCAATCATCAGTATACAGTGGCTTTTCATATTTAGAGTTTATTTGTTCTTTCACGGATTATTTGTTCTTTGACTGTCAGTGAAAATAGGTTTGGGGATATTTTTCAGGTTGAGGTTATTTCTGGGTACAAATCTGTCCCTAAAATATGGTTAACCCCTCCTCAGGCAAACAAAGGGAGCTAAATGAAAGACAGGTGAACTTAATTAGTGACTAACAGACTAATATGGTTAACTTGTAGCGCCACATGAGTTCCTATAAGAGCAACAGTTTGATTGCAAAGGAACAGTCTCTCAACCCCAATTCAGGATTGCACATGGATTAAGTGTTGGAGTGTTTCTTTGGATTTTCAACTATACGGTGATGGTCCTATACTGTTTTTGATTCGTTTTTTTTTTCTCTCCATTCTTGCAAACATTGACTTGAATTAGTACAACAAAAACTTTTTTTTCTTTTTTCTTCACTTTACTTGTCCTTGTGACAAAGTGCACTTTAGCATTTACGTAAATAAAACTTTAAAATATACTTAAGTGCAAGAATATAATGTTTTCAGACCTGATTGCCAGTTTATGCAAATGTACATGAAACTGTAATCTAGTTTAAATGTACTGTATATGCAGTTAGCTGAAACGGTCATTGGTTTGACCCAAGCTTATCTCTCTATATATAATTACTTGTATTGTCTTTGAAATTTGGTTTGTGTAGTACAACATTTACTGGGCATTTATGGTCACCTAAAATATTATTTCTATTCAATTCTAAATGCAGTTAAACAACATTCTCCCTAGTCTTTTTCCACAGGCCTTTGCCTGCACTCATTATAGTGTGATTTACATCCACCTGTGTGTCATTGGCTATTTAATGTATAAGCCCTCTGGTGGGCACTAATGTAAGGTATGGTATGTACACTTGAGTGGCTTTTTATAATTCATCAGAGTTCTATTATCTGCAAGCAGACCTACTGATGTATTTTCAAGATTTTAAGTACAAGTACACATACAAATAAGCACACTTTTTCACAAGGCTACGTGACAATTAAAAAATGTCCAATTTCTTTCATGATTTTCCTTTGCAAACTCATCTGGTTGTGGTGTTTTTACCTAATGCAGCTTCTACTATCAAACATACTATGTTCTTAAACGGAATGATTTCACTGAATCCAATCTT
Organism: Cyprinella venusta; assembly: GCA_038021265.1. NCBI lineage: Eukaryota > Metazoa > Chordata > Actinopteri > Cypriniformes > Leuciscidae > Cyprinella > Cyprinella venusta. The sequence goes on along the minus strand of CM075884.1, from coordinate 11,284,090 downwards.
CATCGTAGGCTTTAAAGATCAACATGGAGAAAATCGTCCTACAAATCCCCCTGATATTGCTGGTGCTGCATATACAAGGAGGAGAGTTGGCTAGACCTCCAGTTTGTTCACCCATTGCCGAAGCTCCACAGCCGGAAGTCGTGGAGTTCAACTACACGATCTATGCCACTTGTGAAGTAACTCCCAGCCCCAATTTGCCACCCTCCCAGCCAAAGATCTTTGGGCAAGTCCTCTTCAAGCAGGTCTTCCCCGATGGAGTTTTAGAGGTGAAAGTCAACCTCCGTGGTTTGCCTGCCAGGGATCGTCAAGAGCGTGCCATTGACGTCCATCGGTATGGAGACCTCAGTCAAGGCAGCGTCACTGTTGGTCCTCCTTACAATCCAAGTGGTGATGACCCTCCTCGTCGTCCTGGAGACATGGGCAACTTTGCTTCTGAGAAAGGAGTTATAAGGCAGTCCCTGGATCTCCCAGAGGCCAAGCTCTTCGGGGCTCATTCCATTCTGGGACGTGCGGTGGTGGTTCACGAGAAGGAGGGTGATTTTGGAATGGGGTCAGATGAGGAGAGTGAACATATTGGATGTTCTGGACAAATAATTGCTTATGGTGTCATTGGTATTACTTCTCCAAGTCTGTGGCAGAAGACTGGACCGCTCCCCAGGAAACACTGTGGAGGAGGTCACTGAGAGTCGGATATGGTGGAAAAGCAGATTCAAATGGGATAATCATGATTTTTCCTTGTGTATTTGCATATGTCCTACATTAAAGTGATGCTTAATACTCTGAAATGATATCCCTAGATTTATTGCCATTACAAATGCTTCCAATGCTTTTGAATGGTTTCCTGGTGTCCAGCAATTTGTGTCTTTGTTTTGGTCTTTTCAGAGACTTTTTGGCCATAGCTCCCAATAGTAAACAGCTCCACTCTTAAAAAAAATGTCCACTTTACCTGCATTCACCCTATAGTTTAAGTTTGCTTGTACTGTGCTTAATGGGTTTTACACTTTCAGACTATTACAATGGTCTTTAAATAGACACTATTTCTCTAAATGATAAAAGAGCTTTGGTTGATGCTATGACACTGATGGGTGTGACCACACCTCAAGGGTGGCTAGGGGAGGGTGGGGCACAATGTAACGCCTTTTGACTTTCTCAGTTTGTGTAAATCTGCTTGGGGTTTAGAGTATTTATTTTCCCACATGCTTATTACGATTGTGGTTTTATTAATGCCGTGTATACTTGATTCTTAATTTACCCAGAAAGAATGGAAGTGAAAAGACCCATAGGTGTGGTACATTGTAACATATGACTGCTTAAAATGCTATCTGATCTAATCAAAAAAAGTAAATATACAATTCAGACCAAAATATTTTTACGTTACCAGTATGATTTTTTTTTCATGTAAAATAATGGCTTTATATATTAAAAATAAACGAATTTGAGTTTGACAAACACATTGTAAAACCCAGCTATACAGCATAGTTCAAAATATTAATTTGACTCTCAGTTTTTATTAACATGTTTCTCATGTTATCTCAATAGAATTCATAAAAGTATAGAATATGATAACATTTCTAATGGGGGCACATCGTAAATATGTCACAACTGGGTATTAAACCATGCTAGCGTCTTCCGCTAATTAATCGAAGCATTAAAGAATTATATCAATTGCAGGGGTGGAAAGAGTACTAACAAACTGTAGTTGAGTAAAAGTAGTGTAACTTAATAACTGACTTGAGTGGAAGCACTGAAAAATAATATGACTCAAGTAAGAGTAAGTAATTTGCTTAAATATTCAAGTAACTGCATTACAAAGTACTTTAGTAATATTTTTGTCTATTTTTCCCCAAAATGGGAAGATGATAGCGATGTGGAGCACAAATCACTCAACCCTTTAATGCATTGCGAATCAACATAGCTTGTATGATTTCCATTTCACGAGAGTAGATGTTAAAATTTTGTGCTGATTTGTACTCCGCTTTCCCCAAGATAAGCACAAACTAAGACGTAGCTTTACAATGACATACGCTTTTCCATCCATTTACACTTATTTCCTTCTGTCCGGTGTTAATGGCTGCAGGGTACTTGGCGCGTCATCACACACAACGGCTGCAACCACAGTGTGGTCTCCCCAGTGGACCAGCACGACAGCAGTCTGCATTGAGATGAGCAGGGGGCATCTCTAGGGTCTTCAAGAGGGCACCTTCCGCCCTCAGTGTTTCGTCGTCTAGCCCACGGCACCTCAAGAGGGCTCAAGAGTGACTCTGGCGTCCCAGAGTCACTGCCCTCCGTCTCAGCCCAGCTTACTGACCTTTACATCCCTCCTGCTGTTGAGGTTGCTCCTCCCTCATTGTTCACAGCTGACCTTACCACAATCTCACAATCTTGCCCTGTTGCTCCGTCGGCACCTTTGTCAAAGTATACTGGCTGGTTATGTATTTTCACCAAATATTGTCTCTTCAAGACGGACGGGGACAGCAAGAATCGGCTCCAAGCCGAACAACGGTGGGTGTACAGGTAATGGCTCTTCTTCCAGGACAGTCAAGGCAACGGGAGATGAGTAACTCACGTCTCGAACGGATCGGCTCCAGGCCGGACAATGGAAGGTACACGGGTAATGGCTCCTCTTCAAGACACGCCAGGACAGCAAGAATCGGCTCCAAGCCGAACAACGGTGGGTGTACAGGTAATGGCTCCTCTTCCAGGCAGGCTAAGACAGCCAGGGATGAATTGCTCAGGTCACTATATAAGACACTCTCAACAAACACTGGTTAGGAAGACGCAACGCCCCTCGAGATTAGGCGATCCAGCAGGTCAAAGCCACAAACTAAGGCGGGACTTTACTCCTCACACTCGTGTATTCAGCAAAGCACTTCAAAGACTTCAAACGTGCAACTATCCACAATCTGCACTGCAATCCACACATTCACAGTGAACTGGGGCATTTGCTCGTAGCTCCGACCGGGTTCCTCGTCTTTGGTGTGACTATAACTCTGGGACAGGTGCAGGGACTGAATCCTCGTCCTTGAAGTATTTGGCCTCAAAGACGTCATGAAGGGTGGACAACGCATGGCTGGTTTAGAGAGATCAGAACTTCATAATGTTAGTTTGAAGCAAACAATAATCCGTCTAGTGCATACATAAGGGAACCAGATCTTCAACTTCGAGGAGATTATAGCTCAAAGACAGCACGAGAGATGGATAACAACAAACATATGGGCCTTGAAAAACCAGGACATCAAAGTGTTTAGTTCCCAACCAGTAATCATCCGACCATCACATCCGTATGGGAACAACAAGTTTTGAGGATCAATATAGAAGGTAGTGTGGTACCTAACTGGTACCTAATGAAAATGAGAATTTATGCTATAATCTAGCTGGCTCATTTACAGTCTCTACACAAGTGCAAGATTGTTCATTAATGTGCACTGCCTTGAATAAGTAAATAAAGAGTGTACAAAAAGCAAGGAATTACCCGAGATATCATAAATTAAAACAGTAAAAAAAAAACAGTCACATTTACAGTAGAAACATTTTAGCAGTTGGTTTAAGAAGCATCAACACTGCCACACATCGCAATCATCAGTATACAGTGGCTTTTCATATTTAGAGTTTATTTGTTCTTTCACGGATTATTTGTTCTTTGACTGTCAGTGAAAATAGGTTTGGGGATATTTTTCAGGTTGAGGTTATTTCTGGGTACAAATCTGTCCCTAAAATATGGTTAATCCCCCCTCAGGCAAACAAAGGGAGCTAAATGAAAGACAGGTGAACTTAATTAGTGACTAACAGACTAATATGGTTAACTTGTAGCGCCACATGAGTTCCTATAAGAGCAACAGTTTGATTGCAAAGGAACAGTCTCTCAACCCCAATTCAGGATTGCACATGGATTAAGTGTTGGAGTGTTTCTTTGGATTTTCAACTATACGGTGATGGTCCTATACTGTTTTTGATTCGTTTTTTTTTTCTCTCCATTCTTGCAAACATTGACTTGAATTAGTACAACAAAAACTTTTTTCTTTTTTCTTCACTTTACTTGTCCTTGTGACAAAGTGCACTTTAGCATTTACGTAAATAAAACTTTAAAATATACTTAAGTGCAAGAATCTAATGTTTTCAGACCTGATTGCCAGTTTATGCAAATGTACATGAAACTGTAATCTAGTTTAAATGTACTGTATATGCAGTTAGCTGAAACGGTCATTGGTTTGACCCAAGCTTATCTCTCTATATATAATTACTTGTATTGTCTTTGAAATTTGGTTTGTGTAGTACAACATTTACTGGGCATTTATGGTCAACTAAAATATAATTTCTATTCAATTCTAAATGCAGTTAAACAACATTCTCCCTAGTCTTTTTCCACAGGCCTTTGCCTGCACTCATTATAGTGTGATTTACATCCACCTGTGTGTCATTGGCTGTTTAATGTATAAGCCCTCTGGTGGGCACTAATGTAAGGTATGGTATGTACACTTGAGTGGCTTTTTATAATTCATCAGAGTTCTATTATCTGCAAGCAGACCTACTGATGTATTTTCAAGATTTTAAGTACAAGTGCACATACAAATAAGCACACTTTTTCACAAGGCTACGTGACAATTAAAACATGTCCAATTTCTTTCATGATTTTCCTTTGCAAACTCATCTGGTTGTGGTGTTTTTACCTAATGCAGCTTCTACTATCAAACATACTATGTTCTTAAACGGAATGATTTCACTGAATCCAATCTTCATCGTAGGCTTTAAAGATCAACATGGAGAAAATCGTCCTACAAATCCCCCTGATATTGCTGGTGCTGCATATACAAGGAGGAGAGTTGGCTAGACCTCCAGTTTGTTCACCCATTGCCGAAGCTCCACAGCCGGAAGTCGTGGAGTTCAACTACACGATCTATGCCACTTGTGAAGTAACTCCCAGCCCCAATTTGCCACCCTCCCAGCCAAAGATCTTTGGGCAAGTCCTCTTCAAGCAGGTCTTCCCCGATGGAGTTTTAGAGGTGAAAGTCAACCTCCGTGGTTTGCCTGCCAGGGATCGTCAAGAGCGTGCCATTGACGTCCATCGGTATGGAGACCTCAGTCAAGGCAGCGTCACTGTTGGTCCTCCTTACAATCCAAGTGGTGATGACCCTCCTCGTCGTCCTGGAGACATGGGCAACTTTGCTTCTGAGAAAGGAGTTATAAGGCAGTCCCTGGATCTCCCAGAGGCCAAGCTCTTCGGGGCTCATTCCATTCTGGGACGTGCGGTGGTGGTTCACGAGAAGGAGGGTGATTTTGGAATGGGGTCAGATGAGGAGAGTGAACATATTGGATGTTCTGGACAAATAATTGCTTATGGTGTCATTGGTATTACTTCTCCAAGTCTGTGGCAGAAGACTGGACCGCTCCCCAGGAAACACTGTGGAGGAGGTCACTGAGAGTCGGATATGGTGGAAAAGCAGATTCAAATGGGATAATCATGATTTTTCCTTGTGTATTTGCATATGTCCTACATTAAAGTGATGCTTAATACTCTGAAATGATATCCCTAGATTTATTGCCATTACAAATGCTTCCGATGCTTTTGAATGGTTTCCTGGTGTCCAGCAATTCGTGTCTTTGTTTTGGTCTTTTCAGAGACTTTTTGGCCATAGCTCCCAATAGTAAACAGCTCCACTCTTAAAAAAATGTCCACTTTACCTGCGTTCACCCTATAGTTTAAGTTTGCTTGTACTGTGCTTAATGGGGTTTACACTTTCAGACTATTACAATGGTCTTTAAATAGACACTATTTCTCTAAATGATAAAAGAGCTTTGGTTGATGCTATGACACTGATGGGTGTGACCACACCTCAAGGGTGGCTAGGGGAGGGTGGGGCACAATGTAACGCCTTTTGACTTTCTCAGTTTGTGTAAATCTGCTTGGGGTTTAGAGTATTTATTTTCCCACATGCTTATTACGATTGTGGTTTTATTAATGCCGTGTATACTTGATTCTTAATTTACCCAGAAAGAATGGAAGTGAGAAGACCCATAAGTGGGGTACATTGTAACATGTGAGGGGCACATTGTAACATATGACTGCTTAAAATGCTATCTGATCTAATCAAAAAAAGTAAATATACAATTCAGACCAAAATATTTTTACGTTACCAGTATGATAATTTTTTTTTCATGTAAAATAATGGCTTTATATATTAAAAATAAACGAATTTGAGTTTGACAAACACATCGTAAAACCCAGCTATACAGCATAGTTCAAAATATTAATTTGACTCTCAGTTTTTATTAACATGTTTCTCATGTTATCTCAATAGAATTCATAAAAGTATAGAATATGGTAACATTTCTAATGGGGGCACATCGTAAACATGTCACAACTGGGTATTAAACCATGCTAGCGTCTTCCGCTAATTAATCGAAGCATTAAAGAATTATATCAATTGCAGGGGTGGAAAGAGTACTAACAAACTGTAGTTGAGTAAAAGTAGTGTAACTTAATAACTGACTTGAGTGGAAGTACTGAAAAATAATATGACTCAAGTAAGAGTAAGTAATTTGCTTAAATATTCAAGTAACTGCATTACAAAGTACTTTAGTAATATTTTTGTCTATTTTTCCCCAAAATGGGAAGATGATAGCGATGTGGAGCACAAATCACTCAACCCTTTAATGCATTGCGAATCAACATAGCTTGTATGATTTCCATTTCACGAGAGTAGATGTTAAAATTTTGTGCTGATTTGTACTCCGCTTTCCCCAAGATAAGCACAAACTAAGACGTAGCTTTACAATGACATACGCTTTTCCATCCATTTACACTTATTTCCTTCTGTCCGGTGTTAATGGCTGCAGGGTACTTGGCGCGTCATCACACACAACGGCTGCAACCACAGTGTGGTCTCCCCAGTGGACCAGCACGACAGCAGTCTGCATTGAGATGAGCAGGGGGCATCTCTAGGGTCTTCAAGAGGGCACCTTCCGCCCTCAGTGTTTCGTCGTCTAGCCCACGGCACCTCAAGAGGGCTCAAGAGTGACTCTGGCGTCCCAGAGTCACTGCCCTCCGTCTCAGCCCAGCTTACTGACCTTTACATCCCTCCTGCTGTTGAGGTTGCTCCTCCCTCATTGTTCACAGCTGACCTTACCACAATCTCACAATCTTGCCCTGTTGCTCCGTCGGCACCTTTGTCAAAGTATACTGGCTGGTTATGTATTTTCACCAAATATTGTCTCTTCAAGACGGACGGGGACAGCAAGAATCGGCTCCAAGCCGAACAACGGTGGGTGTACAGGTAATGGCTCTTCTTCCAGGACAGTCAAGGCAACGGGAGATGAGTAACTCACGTCTCGAACGGATCGGCTCCAGGCCGGACAATGGAAGGTACACGGGTAATGGCTCCTCTTCAAGACACGCCAGGACAGCCAGGGATGAATTGCTCAGGTCGCTATATAAGACACTCTCAACAAACACTGGTTAGGAAGACGCAACGCCCCTCGAGTTTAGGCGATCCAGCAGATCAAAGCCACAAACTAAGGCGGGACTTTACTCCTCACACTCGTGTATTCAGCAAAGCACTTCAAAGACTTCAAACGTGCAACTATCCACAATCTGCACTGCAATCCACACACTCACAGTGAACTGGGGCATTTGCTCGTAGCTCCGACCGGGTTCCTCGTCTTTGGTGTGACTATAACTCTGGGACAGGTGCAGGGACTGAATCCTCGTCCTTGAAGTATTTGGCCTCAAAGACGTCATGAAGGGTGGACAATGCATGGCTGGTTTAGAGAGATCAGAACATCATAATGTTAGTTTGAAGCAAACAATAATCCGTCTAGTGCATACATAAGGGAACCAGATCTTCAACTTCGAGGAGATTATAGCTCAAAGACAGCACGAGAGATGGATAACAACAAACATATGGGCCTTGAAAAACCAGGACATCAAAGTGTTTAGTTCCCAACCAGTAATCATCCGACCATCACATCCGTATGGGAACAACAAGTTTTGAGGATCAATATAGAAGGTAGTGTGGTACCTAACTGGTACCTAATGAAAATGAGAATTTATGCTATAATCTAGCTGGCTCATTTACAGTCTCTACACAAGTGCAAGATTGTTCATTAATGTGCACTGCCTTGAATAAGTAAATAAAGAGTGTACAAAAAGCAAGGAATTACCCGAGATATCATAAATTAAAACAGTAAAAAAAAAACCAGTCACATTTACAGTAGAAACATTTTAGCAGTTGGTTTAAGAAGCATCAACACTGCCACACATCGCAATCATCAGTATACAGTGGCTTTTCATATTTAGAGTTCATTTGTTCTTTCACGGATTATTTGTTCTTTGACTGTCAGTGAAAATAGGTTTGGGGATATTTTTCAGGTTGAGGTTATTTCTGGGTACAAATCTGTCCCTAAAATATGGTTAACCCCCCCTCAGGCAAACAAAGGGAGCTAAATGAAAGACAGGTGAACTTAATTAGTGACTAACAGACTAATATGGTTAACTTGTAGCGCCACATGAGTTCCTATAAGAGCAACAGTTTGATTGCAAAGGAACAGTCTCTCAACCCCAATTCAGGATTGCACATGGATTAAGTGTTGGAGTGTTTCTTTGGATTTTCAACTATACGGTGATGGTCCTATACTGTTTTTGATTCGTTTTTTTTTCTCTCCATTCTTGCAAACATTGACTTGAATTAGTACAACAAAAACTTTTTTTTCTTTTTTCTTCGCTTTACTTGTCCTTGTGACAAAGTGCAGTTTAGCATTTACGTAAATAAAACTTTAAAATATACTTAAGTGCAAGAATATAATGTTTTCAGACCTGATTGCCAGTTTATGCAAATGTACATGAAACTGTAATCTAGTTTAAATGTACTGTATATGCAGTTAGCTGAAACGGTCATTGGTTTGACCCAAGCTTATCTCTCTATATATAATTACTTGTATTGTCTTTGAAATTTGGTTTGTGTAGTACAACATTTACTGGGCATTTATGGTCAACTAAAATATAATTTCTATTCAATTCTAAATGCAGTTAAACAACATTCTCCCTAGTCTTTTTCCACAGGCCTTTGCCTGCACTCATTATAGTGTGATTTACATCCACCTGTGTGTCATTGGCTATTTAATGTATAAGCCCTCTGGTGGGCACTAATGTAAGGTATGGTATGTACACTTGAGTGGCTTTTTATAATTCATCAGAGTTCTATTATCTGCAAGCAGACCTACTGATGTATTTTCAAGATTTTAAGTACAAGTACACATACAAATAAGCACACTTTTTCACAAGGCTACGTGACAATTAAAAAATGTCCAATTTCTTTCATGATTTTCCTTTGCAAACTCATCTGGTTGTGGTGTTTTTACCTAATGCAGCTTCTACTATCAAACATACTATGTTCTTAAACGGAATGATTTCACTGAATCCAATCTTCATCGTAGGCTTTAAAGATCAACATGGAGAAAATCGTCCTACAAATCCCCCTGATATTGCTGGTGCTGCATATACAAGGAGGAGAGTTGGCTAGACCTCCAGTTTGTTCACCCATTGCCGAAGCTCCACAGCCGGAAGTCGTGGAGTTCAACTACACGATCTATGCCACTTGTGAAGTAACTCCCAGCCCCAATTTGCCACCCTCCCAGCCAAAGATCTTTGGGCAAGTCCTCTTCAAGCAGGTCTTCCCCGATGGAGTTTTAGAGGTGAAAGTCAACCTCCGTGGTTTGCCTGCCAGGGATCGTCAAGAGCGTGCCATTGACGTCCATCGGTATGGAGACCTCAGTCAAGGCAGCGTCACTGTTGGTCCTCCTTACAATCCAAGTGGTGATGACCCTCCTCGTCGTCCTGGAGACATGGGCAACTTTGCTTCTGAGAAAGGAGTTATAAGGCAGTCCCTGGATCTCCCAGAGGCCAAGCTCTTCGGGGCTCATTCCATTCTGGGACGTGCGGTGGTGGTTCACGAGAAGGAGGGTGATTTTGGAATGGGGTCAGATGAGGAGAGTGAACATATTGGATGTTCTGGACAAATAATTGCTTATGGTGTCATTGGTATTACTTCTCCAAGTCTGTGGCAGAAGACTGGACCGCTCCCCAGGAAACACTGTGGAGGAGGTCACTGAGAGTCGGATATGGTGGAAAAGCAGATTCAAATGGGATAATCATGATTTTTCCTTGTGTATTTGCATATGTCCTACATTAAAGTGATGCTTAATACTCTGAAATGATATCCCTAGATTTATTGCCATTACAAATGCTTCCAATGCTTTTGAATGGTTTCCTGGTGTCCAGCAATTCGTGTCTTTGTTTTGGTCTTTTCAGAGACTTTTTGGCCATAGCTCCCAATAGTAAACAGCTCCACTCTTAAAAAAATGTCCACTTTACCTGCGTTCACCCTATAGTTTAAGTTTGCTTGTACTGTGCTTAATGGGGTTTACACTTTCAGACTATTACAATGGTCTTTAAATAGACACTATTTCTCTAAATGATAAAAGAGCTTTGGTTGATGCTATGACACTGATGGGTGTGACCACACCTCAAGGGTGGCTAGGGGAGGGTGGGGCACAATGTAACGCCTTTTGACTTTCTCAGTTTGTGTAAATCTGCTTGGGGTTTAGAGTATTTATTTTCCCACATGCTTATTACAATTGTGGTTTTATTAATGCCGTGTATACTTGATTCTTAATTTACCCAGAAAGAATGGAAGTGAAAAGACCCATAGGTGGGGTACATTGTAACATGTGAGGGGCACATTGTAACATATGACTGCTTAAAATGCTATCTGATCTAATCAAAAAAAGTAAATATACAATTCAGACCAAAATATTTTTACGTTACCAGTATGATAATTTTTTTTTTCATGTAAAATAATGGCTTTATATATTAAAAATAAACGAATTTGAGTTTGACAAACACATCGTAAAACCCAGCTATACAGCATAGTTCAAAATATTAATTTGACTCTCAGTTTTTATTAACATGTTTCTCATGTTATCTCAATAGAATTCATAAAAGTATAGAATATGATAACATTTCTAATGGGGGCACATCGTAAACACGTCACAACTGGGTATTAAACCATGCTAGCGTCTTCCGCTAATTAATCGAAGCATTAAAGAATTATATCAATTGCAGGGGTGGAAAGAGTACTAACAAACTGTAGTTGAGTAAAAGTAGTGTAACTTAATAACTGACTTGAGTGGAAGTACTGAAAAATAATATGACTCAAGTAAGAGTAAGTAATTTGCTTAAATATTCAAGTAACTGCATTACAAAGTACTTTAGTAATATTTTTGTCTATTTTTCCCCAAAATGGGAAGATGATAGCGATGTGGAGCACAAATCACTCAACCCTTTAATGCATTGCGAATCAACATAGCTTGTATGATTTCCATTTCACGAGAGTAGATGTTAAAATTTTGTGCTGATTTGTACTCCGCTTTCCCCAAGATAAGCACAAACTAAGACGTAGCTTTACAATGACATACGCTTTTCCATCCATTTACACTTATTTCCTTCTGTCCGGTGTTAATGGCTGCAGGGTACTTGGCGCGTCATCACACACAACGGCTGCAACCACAGTGTGGTCTCCCCAGTGGACCAGCACGACAGCAGTCTGCATTGAGATGAGCAGGGGGCATCTCTAGGGTCTTCAAGAGGGCACCTTCCGCCCTCAGTGTTTCGTCGTCTAGCCCACGGCACCTCAAGAGGGCTCAAGAGTGACTCTGGCGTCCCAGAGTCACTGCCCTCCGTCTCAGCCCAGCTTACTGACCTTTACATCCCTCCTGCTGTTGAGGTTGCTCCTCCCTCATTGTTCACAGCTGACCTTACCACAATCTCACAATCTTGCCCTGTTGCTCCGTCGGCACCTTTGTCAAAGTATACTGGCTGGTTATGTATTTTCACCAAATATTGTCTCTTCAAGACGGACGGGGACAGCAAGAATCGGCTCCAAGCCGAACAACGGTGGGTGTACAGGTAATGGCTCTTCTTCCAGGACAGTCAAGGCAACGGAAGATGAGTAACTCACGTCTCGAACGGATCGGCTCCAGGCCGGACAATGGAAGGTACACGGGTAATGGCTCCTCTTCAAGACATGCCAGGACAGCCAGGGATGAATTGCTCAGGTCGCTATATAAGACACTCTCAACAAACACTGGTTAGGAAGACGCAACGCCCCTCGAGTTTAGGCGATCCAGCAGATCAAAGCCACAAACTAAGGCGGGACTTTACTCCTCACACTCGTGTATTCAGCAAAGCACTTCAAAGACTTCAAACGTGCAACTATCCACAATCTGCACTGCAATCCACACACTCACAGTGAACTGGGGCATTTGCTCGTAGCTCCGACCGGGTTCCTCGTCTTTGGTGTGACTATAACTCTGGGACAGGTGCAGGGACTGAATCCTCGTCCTTGAAGTATTTGGCCTCAAAGACGTCATGAAGGGTGGACAATGCATGGCTGGTTTAGAGAGATCAGAACATCATAATGTTAGTTTGAAGCAAACAATAATCCGTCTAGTGCATACATAAGGGAACCAGATCTTCAACTTCGAGGAGATTATAGCTCAAAGACAGCACGAGAGATGGATAACAACAAACATATGGGCCTTGAAAAACCAGGACATCAAAGTGTTTAGTTCCCAACCAGTAATCATCCGACCATCACATCCGTATGGGAACAACAAATTTTGAGGATCAATATAGAAGGTAGTGTGGTACCTAACTGGTACCTAATGAAAATGAGAATTTATGCTATAATCTAGCTGGCTCATTTACAGTCTCTACACAAGTGCAAGATTGTTCATTAATGTGCACTGCCTTGAATAAGTAAATAAAGAGTGTACAAAAAGCAAGGAATTACCCGAGATATCATAAATTAAAACAGTAAAAAAAAAACAGTCACATTTACAGTAGAAACATTTTAGCAGTTGGTTTAAGAAGCATCAACACTGCCACACATCGCAATCATCAGTATACAGTGGCTTTTCATATTTAGAGTTTATTTGTTCTTTCACGGATTATTTGTTCTTTGACTGTCAGTGAAAATAGGTTTGGGGATATTTTTCAGGTTGAGGTTATTTCTGGGTACAAATCTGTCCCTAAAATATGGTTAACCCCCCCCTCAGGCAAACAAAGGGAGCTAAATGAAAGACAGGTGAACTTAATTAGTGACTAACAGACTAATATGGTTAACTTGTAGCGCCACATGAGTTCCTATAAGAGCAACAGTTTGATTGCAAAGGAACAGTCTCTCAACCCCAATTCAGGATTGCACATGGATTAAGTGTTGGAGTGTTTCTTTGGATTTTCAACTATACGGTGATGGTCCTATACTGTTTTTGATTCGTTTTTTTTTTCTCTCCATTCTTGCAAACATTGACTTGAATTAGTACAACAAAAACTTTTTTTTCTTTTTTCTTCACTTTACTTGTCCTTGTGACAAAGTGCACTTTAGCATTTACGTAAATAAAACTTTAAAATATACTTAAGTGCAAGAATATAATGTTTTTAGACCTGATTGCCAGTTTATGCAAATGTACATGAAACTGTAATCTAGTTTAAATGTACTGTATATGCAGTTAGCTGAAACGGTCATTGGTTTGACCCAAGCTTATCTCTCTATATACAATTACTTGTATTGTCTTTGAAATTTGGTTTGTGTAGTACAACATTTACTGGGCATTTATGGTCACCTAAAATATTATTTCTATTCAATTCTAAATGCAGTTAAACAACATTCTCCCTAGTCTTTTTCCACAGGCCTTTGCCTGCACTCATTATAGTGTGATTTACATCCACCTGTGTGTCATTGGCTATTTAATGTATAAGCCCTCTGGTGGGCACTAATGTAAGGTATGGTATGTACACTTGAGTGGCTTTTTATAATTCATCAGAGTTCTATTATCTGCAAGCAGACCTACTGATGTATTTTCAAGATTTTAAGTACAAGTACACATACAAATAAGCACACTTTTTCACAAGGCTACGTGACAATTAAAAAATGTCCAATTTCTTTCATGATTTTCCTTTGCAAACTCATCTGGTTGTGGTGTTTTTACCTAATGCAGCTTCTACTATCAAACATACTATGTTCTTAAACGGAATGATTTCACTGAATCCAATCTTCATCGTAGGCTTTAAAGATCAACATGGAGAAAATCGTCCTACAAATCCCCCTGATATTGCTGGTGCTGCATATACAAGGAGGAGAGTTGGCTAGACCTCCAGTTTGTTCACCCATTGCCGAAGCTCCACAGCCGGAAGTCGTGGAGTTCAACTACACGATCTATGCCACTTGTGAAGTAACTCCCAGCCCCAATTTGCCACCCTCCCAGCCAAAGATCTTTGGGCAAGTCCTCTTCAAGCAGGTCTTCCCCGATGGAGTTTTAGAGGTGAAAGTCAACCTCCGTGGTTTGCCTGCCAGGGATCGTCAAGAGCGTGCCATTGACGTCCATCGGTATGGAGACCTCAGTCAAGGCAGCGTCACTGTTGGTCCTCCTTACAATCCAAGTGGTGATGACCCTCCTCGTCGTCCTGGAGACATGGGCAACTTTGCTTCTGAGAAAGGAGTTATAAGGCAGTCCCTGGATCTCCCAGAGGCCAAGCTCTTCGGGGCTCATTCCATTCTGGGACGTGCGGTGGTGGTTCACGAGAAGGAGGGTGATTTTGGAATGGGGTCAGATGAGGAGAGTGAACATATTGGATGTTCTGGACAAATAATTGCTTATGGTGTCATTGGTATTACTTCTCCAAGTCTGTGGCAGAAGACTGGACCGCTCCCCAGGAAACACTGTGGAGGAGGTCACTGAGAGTCGGATATGGTGGAAAAGCAGATTCAAATGGGATAATCATGATTTTTCCTTGTGTATTTGCATATGTCCTACATTAAAGTGATGCTTAATACTCTGAAATGATATCCCTAGATTTATTGCCATTACAAATGCTTCCAATGCTTTTGAATGGTTTCCTGGTGTCCAGCAATTCGTGTCTTTGTTTTGGTCTTTTCAGAGACTTTTTGGCCATAGCTCCCAATAGTAAACAGCTCCACTCTTAAAAAAAATGTCCACTTTACCTGCATTCACCCTATAGTTTAAGTTTGCTTGTACTGTGCTTAATGGGTTTTACACTTTCAGACTATTACAATGGTCTTTAAATAGACACTATTTCTCTAAATGATAAAAGAGCTTTGGTTGATGCTATGACACTGATGGGTGTGACCACACCTCAAGGGTGGCTAGGGGAGGGTGGGGCACAATGTAACGCCTTTTGACTTTCTCAGTGTGTGTAAATCTGCTTGGGGTTTAGAGTATTTATTTTCCCACATGCTTATTACGATTGTGGTTTTATTAATGCCGTGTATACTTGATTCTTAATTTACCCAGAAAGAATGGAAGTGAAAAGACCCATAGGTGTGGTACATTGTAACATATGACTGCTTAAAATGCTATCTGATCTAATCAAAAAAAGTAAATATACAATTCAGACCAAAATATTTTTACGTTACCAGTATGATTTTTTTTTTCATGTAAAATGATGGCTTTATATATTAAAAATAAACGAATTTGAGTTTGACAAACACATTGTAAAACCCAGCTATACAGCATAGTTCAAAATATTAATTTGACTCTCAGTTTTTATTAACATGTTTCTCATGTTATCTCAATAGAATTCATAAAAGTATAGAATATGATAACATTTCTAATGGGGGCACATCGTAAATATGTCACAACTGGGTATTAAACCATGCTAGCGTCTTCCGCTAATTAATCGAAGCATTAAAGAATTATATCAATTGCAGGGGTGGAAAGAGTACTAACAAACTGTAGTTGAGTAAAAGTAGTGTAACTTAATAACTGACTTGAGTGGAAGCACTGAAAAATAATATGACTCAAGTAAGAGTAAGTAATTTGCTTAAATATTCAAGTAACTGCATTACAAAGTACTTTAGTAATATTTTTGTCTATTTTTCCCCAAAATGGGAAGATGATAGCGATGTGGAGCACAAATCACTCAACCCTTTAATGCATTGCGAATCAACATAGCTTGTATGATTTCCATTTCACGAGAGTAGATGTTAAAATTTTGTGCTGATTTGTACTCCGCTTTCCCCAAGATAAGCACAAACTAAGACGTAGCTTTACAATGACATACGCTTTTCCATCCATTTACACTTATTTCCTTCTGTCCGGTGTTAATGGCTGCAGGGTACTTGGCGCGTCATCACACACAACGGCTGCAACCACAGTGTGGTCTCCCCAGTGGACCAGCACGACAGCAGTCTGCATTGAGATGAGCAGGGGGCATCTCTAGGGTCTTCAAGAGGGCACCTTCCGCCCTCAGTGTTTCGTCGTCTAGCCCACGGCACCTCAAGAGGGCTCAAGAGTGACTCTGGCGTCCCAGAGTCACTGCCCTCCATCTCAGCCCAGCTTACTGACCTTTACATCCCTCCTGCTGTTGAGGTTGCTCCTCCCTCATTGTTCACAGCTGACCTTACCACAATCTCACAATCTTGCCCTGTTGCTCCGTCGGCACCTTTGTCAAAGTATACTGGCTGGTTATGTATTTTCACCAAATATTGTCTCTTCAAGACGGACGGGGACAGCAAGAATCGGCTCCAAGCCGAACAACGGTGGGTGTACAGGTAATGGCTCTTCTTCCAGGACAGTCAAGGCAACGGGAGATGAGTAACTCACGTCTCGAACGGATCGGCTCCAGGCCGGACAATGGAAGGTACACGGGTAATGGCTCCTCTTCAAGACACGCCAGGACAGCCAGGGATGAATTGCTCAGGTCGCTATATAAGACACTCTCAACAAACACTGGTTAGGAAGACGCAACGCCCCTCGAGTTTAGGCGATCCAGCAGATCAAAGCCACAAACTAAGGCGGGACTTTACTCCTCACACTCGTGTATTCAGCAAAGCACTTCAAAGACTTCAAACGTGCAACTATCCACAATCTGCACTGCAATCCACACACTCACAGTGAACTGGGGCATTTGCTCGTAGCTCCGACCGGGTTCCTCGTCTTTGGTGTGACTATAACTCTGGGACAGGTGCAGGGACTGAATCCTCGTCCTTGAAGTATTTGGCCTCAAAGACGTCATGAAGGGTGGACAATGCATGGCTGGTTTAGAGAGATCAGAACATCATAATGTTAGTTTGAAGCAAACAATAATCCGTCTAGTGCATACATAAGGGAACCAGATCTTCAACTTCGAGGAGATTATAGCTCAAAGACAGCACGAGAGATGGATAACAACAAACATATGGGCCTTGAAAAACCAGGACATCAAAGTGTTTAGTTCCCAACCAGTAATCATCCGACCATCACATCCGTATGGGAACAACAAGTTTTGAGGATCAATATAGAAGGTAGTGTGGTACCTAACTGGTACCTAATGAAAATGAGAATTTATGCTATAATCTAGCTGGCTCATTTACAGTCTCTACACAAGTGCAAGATTGTTCATTAATGTGCACTGCCTTGAATAAGTAAATAAAGAGTGTACAAAAAGCAAGGAATTACCCGAGATATCATAAATTAAAACAGTAAAAAAAAAACCAGTCACATTTACAGTAGAAACATTTTAGCAGTTGGTTTAAGAAGCATCAACACTGCCACACATCGCAATCATCAGTATACAGTGGCTTTTCATATTTAGAGTTTATTTGTTCTTTCACGGATTATTTGTTCTTTGACTGTCAGTGAAAATAGGTTTGGGGATATTTTTCAGGTTGAGGTTATTTCTGGGTACAAATCTGTCCCTAAAATATGGTTAACCCCCCCTCAGGCAAACAAAGGGAGCTAAATGAAAGACAGGTGAACTTAATTAGTGACTAACAGACTAATATGGTTAACTTGTAGCGCCACATGAGTTCCTATAAGAGCAACAGTTTGATTGCAAAGGAACAGTCTCTCAACCCCAATTCAGGATTGCACATGGATTAAGTGTTGGAGTGTTTCTTTGGATTTTCAACTATACGGTGATGGTCCTATACTGTTTTTGATTCGTTTTTTTTTCTCTCCATTCTTGCAAACATTGACTTGAATTAGTACAACAAAAACTTTTTTTTCTTTTTTCTTCGCTTTACTTGTCCTTGTGACAAAGTGCACTTTAGCATTTACGTAAATAAAACTTTAAAATATACTTAAGTGCAAGAATATAATGTTTTCAGACCTGATTGCCAGTTTATGCAAATGTACATGAAACTGTAATCTAGTTTAAATGTACTGTATATGCAGTTAGCTGAAACGGTCATTGGTTTGACCCAAGCTTATCTCTCTATATATAATTACTTGTATTGTCTTTGAAATTTGGTTTGTGTAGTACAACATTTACTGGGCATTTATGGTCAACTAAAATATAATTTCTATTCAATTCTAAATGCAGTTAAACAACATTCTCCCTAGTCTTTTTCCACAGGCCTTTGCCTGCACTCATTATAGTGTGATTTACATCCACCTGTGTGTCATTGGCTATTTAATGTATAAGCCCTCTGGTGGGCACTAATGTAAGGTATGGTATGTACACTTGAGTGGCTTTTTATAATTCATCAGAGTTCTATTATCTGCAAGCAGACCTACTGATGTATTTTCAAGATTTTAAGTACAAGTACACATACAAATAAGCACACTTTTTCACAAGGCTACGTGACAATTAAAAAATGTCCAATTTCTTTCATGATTTTCCTTTGCAAACTCATCTGGTTGTGGTGTTTTTACCTAATGCAGCTTCTACTATCAAACATACTATGTTCTTAAACGGAATGATTTCACTGAATCCAATCTTCATCGTAGGCTTTAAAGATCAACATGGAGAAAATCGTCCTACAAATCCCCCTGATATTGCTGGTGCTGCATATACAAGGAGGAGAGTTGGCTAGACCTCCAGTTTGTTCACCCATTGCCGAAGCTCCACAGCCGGAAGTCGTGGAGTTCAACTACACGATCTATGCCACTTGTGAAGTAACTCCCAGCCCCAATTTGCCACCCTCCCAGCCAAAGATCTTTGGGCAAGTCCTCTTCAAGCAGGTCTTCCCCGATGGAGTTTTAGAGGTGAAAGTCAACCTCCGTGGTTTGCCTGCCAGGGATCGTCAAGAGCGTGCCATTGACGTCCATCGGTATGGAGACCTCAGTCAAGGCAGCGTCACTGTTGGTCCTCCTTACAATCCAAGTGGTGATGACCCTCCTCGTCGTCCTGGAGACATGGGCAACTTTGCTTCTGAGAAAGGAGTTATAAGGCAGTCCCTGGATCTCCCAGAGGCCAAGCTCTTCGGGGCTCATTCCATTCTGGGACGTGCGGTGGTGGTTCACGAGAAGGAGGGTGATTTTGGAATGGGGTCAGATGAGGAGAGTGAACATATTGGATGTTCTGGACAAATAATTGCTTATGGTGTCATTGGTATTACTTCTCCAAGTCTGTGGCAGAAGACTGGACCGCTCCCCAGGAAACACTGTGGAGGAGGTCACTGAGAGTCGGATATGGTGGAAAAGCAGATTCAAATGGGATAATCATGATTTTTCCTTGTGTATTTGCATATGTCCTACATTAAAGTGATGCTTAATACTCTGAAATGATATCCCTAGATTTATTGCCATTACAAATGCTTCCAATGCTTTTGAATGGTTTCCTGGTGTCCAGCAATTCGTGTCTTTGTTTTGGTCTTTTCAGAGACTTTTTGGCCATAGCTCCCAATAGTAAACAGCTCCACTCTTAAAAAAATGTCCACTTTACCTGCGTTCACCCTATAGTTTAAGTTTGCTTGTACTGTGCTTAATGGGGTTTACACTTTCAGACTATTACAATGGTCTTTAAATAGACACTATTTCTCTAAATGATAAAAGAGCTTTGGTTGATGCTATGACACTGATGGGTGTGACCACACCTCAAGGGTGGCTAGGGGAGGGTGGGGCACAATGTAACGCCTTTTGACTTTCTCAGTTTGTGTAAATCTGCTTGGGGTTTAGAGTATTTATTTTCCCACATGCTTATTACAATTGTGGTTTTATTAATGCCGTGTATACTTGATTCTTAATTTACCCAGAAAGAATGGAAGTGAAAAGACCCATAGGTGGGGTACATTGTAACATGTGAGGGGCACATTGTAACATATGACTGCTTAAAATGCTATCTGATCTAATCAAAAAAAGTAAATATACAATTCAGACCAAAATATTTTTACGTTACCAGTATGATAATTTTTTTTTTCATGTAAAATAATGGCTTTATATATTAAAAATAAACGAATTTGAGTTTGACAAACACATCGTAAAACCCAGCTATACAGCATAGTTCAAAATATTAATTTGACTCTCAGTTTTTATTAACATGTTTCTCATGTTATCTCAATAGAATTCATAAAAGTATAGAATATGATAACATTTCTAATGGGGGCACATCGTAAACACGTCACAACTGGGTATTAAACCATGCTAGCGTCTTCCGCTAATTAATCGAAGCATTAAAG
Source organism: Cyprinella venusta (assembly GCA_038021265.1). Taxonomy (NCBI): domain Eukaryota; kingdom Metazoa; phylum Chordata; class Actinopteri; order Cypriniformes; family Leuciscidae; genus Cyprinella; species Cyprinella venusta. Next base: position 11,263,637 of record CM075884.1, on the reverse strand, counting down.
AATTATATCAATTGCAGGGGTGGAAAGAGTACTAACAAACTGTAGTTGAGTAAAAGTAGTGTAACTTAATAACTGACTTGAGTGGAAGTACTGAAAAATAATATGACTCAAGTAAGAGTAAGTAATTTGCTTAAATATTCAAGTAACTGCATTACAAAGTACTTTAGTAATATTTTTGTCTATTTTTCCCCAAAATGGGAAGATGATAGCGATGTGGAGCACAAATCACTCAACCCTTTAATGCATTGCGAATCAACATAGCTTGTATGATTTCCATTTCACGAGAGTAGATGTTAAAATTTTGTGCTGATTTGTACTCCGCTTTCCCCAAGATAAGCACAAACTAAGACGTAGCTTTACAATGACATACGCTTTTCCATCCATTTACACTTATTTCCTTCTGTCCGGTGTTAATGGCTGCAGGGTACTTGGCGCGTCATCACACACAACGGCTGCAACCACAGTGTGGTCTCCCCAGTGGACCAGCACGACAGCAGTCTGCATTGAGATGAGCAGGGGGCATCTCTAGGGTCTTCAAGAGGGCACCTTCCGCCCTCAGTGTTTCGTCGTCTAGCCCACGGCACCTCAAGAGGGCTCAAGAGTGACTCTGGCGTCCCAGAGTCACTGCCCTCCGTCTCAGCCCAGCTTACTGACCTTTACATCCCTCCTGCTGTTGAGGTTGCTCCTCCCTCATTGTTCACAGCTGACCTTACCACAATCTCACAATCTTGCCCTGTTGCTCCGTCGGCACCTTTGTCAAAGTATACTGGCTGGTTATGTATTTTCACCAAATATTGTCTCTTCAAGACGGACGGGGACAGCAAGAATCGGCTCCAAGCCGAACAACGGTGGGTGTACAGGTAATGGCTCTTCTTCCAGGACAGTCAAGGCAACGGAAGATGAGTAACTCACGTCTCGAACGGATCGGCTCCAGGCCGGACAATGGAAGGTACACGGGTAATGGCTCCTCTTCAAGACACGCCAGGACAGCCAGGGATGAATTGCTCAGGTCGCTATATAAGACACTCTCAACAAACACTGGTTAGGAAGACGCAACGCCCCTCGAGTTTAGGCGATCCAGCAGATCAAAGCCACAAACTAAGGCGGGACTTTACTCCTCACACTCGTGTATTCAGCAAAGCACTTCAAAGACTTCAAACGTGCAACTATCCACAATCTGCACTGCAATCCACACACTCACAGTGAACTGGGGCATTTGCTCGTAGCTCCGACCGGGTTCCTCGTCTTTGGTGTGACTATAACTCTGGGACAGGTGCAGGGACTGAATCCTCGTCCTTGAAGTATTTGGCCTCAAAGACGTCATGAAGGGTGGACAATGCATGGCTGGTTTAGAGAGATCAGAACATCATAATGTTAGTTTGAAGCAAACAATAATCCGTCTAGTGCATACATAAGGGAACCAGATCTTCAACTTCGAGGAGATTATAGCTCAAAGACAGCACGAGAGATGGATAACAACAAACATATGGGCCTTGAAAAGCCAGGACATCAAAGTGTTTAGTTCCCAACCAGTAATCATCCGACCATCACATCCGTATGGGAACAACAAATTTTGAGGATCAATATAGAAGGTAGTGTGGTACCTAACTGGTACCTAATGAAAATGAGAATTTATGCTATAATCTAGCTGGCTCATTTACAGTCTCTACACAAGTGCAAGATTGTTCATTAATGTGCACTGCCTTGAATAAGTAAATAAAGAGTGTACAAAAAGCAAGGAATTACCCGAGATATCATAAATTAAAACAGTAAAAAAAAAACAGTCACATTTACAGTAGAAACATTTTAGCAGTTGGTTTAAGAAGCATCAACACTGCCACACATCGCAATCATCAGTATACAGTGGCTTTTCATATTTAGAGTTTATTTGTTCTTTCACGGATTATTTGTTCTTTGACTGTCAGTGAAAATAGGTTTGGGGATATTTTTCAGGTTGAGGTTATTTCTGGGTACAAATCTGTCCCTAAAATATGGTTAACCCCCCCCTCAGGCAAACAAAGGGAGCTAAATGAAAAACAGGTGAACTTAATTAGTGACTAACAGACTAATATGGTTAACTTGTAGCGCCACATGAGTTCCTATAAGAGCAACAGTTTGATTGCAAAGGAACAGTCTCTCAACCCCAATTCAGGATTGCACATGGATTAAGTGTTGGAGTGTTTCTTTGGATTTTCAACTATACGGTGATGGTCCTATACTGTTTTTGATTCGTTTTTTTTTTCTCTCCATTCTTGCAAACATTGACTTGAATTAGTACAACAAAAACTTTTTTTTCTTTTTTCTTCACTTTACTTGTCCTTGTGACAAAGTGCACTTTAGCATTTACGTAAATAAAACTTTAAAATATACTTAAGTGCAAGAATCTAATGTTTCAGACCTGATTGCCAGTTTATGCAAATGTACATGAAACTGTAATCTAGTTTAAATGTACTGTATATGCAGTTAGCTGAAACGGTCATTGGTTTGACCCAAGCTTATCTCTCTATATATAATTACTTGTATTGTCTTTGAAATTTGGTTTGTGTAGTACAACATTTACTGGGCATTTATGGTCAACTAAAATATAATTTCTATTCAATTCTAAATGCAGTTAAACAACATTCTCCCTAGTCTTTTTCCACAGGCCTTTGCCTGCACTCATTATAGTGTGATTTACATCCACCTGTGTGTCATTGGCTATTTAATGTATAAGCCCTCTGGTGGGCACTAATGTAAGGTATGGTATGTACACTTGAGTGGCTTTTTATAATTCATCAGAGTTCTATTATCTGCAAGCAGACCTACTGATGTATTTTCAAGATTTTAAGTACAAGTACACATACAAATAAGCACACTTTTTCACAAGGCTACGTGACAATTAAAAAATGTCCAATTTCTTTCATGATTTTCCTTTGCAAACTCATCTGGTTGTGGTGTTTTTACCTAATGCAGCTTCTACTATCAAACATACTATGTTCTTAAACGGAATGATTTCACTGAATCCAATCTTCATCGTAGGCTTTAAAGATCAACATGGAGAAAATCGTCCTACAAATCCCCCTGATATTGCTGGTGCTGCATATACAAGGAGGAGAGTTGGCTAGACCTCCAGTTTGTTCACCCATTGCCGAAGCTCCACAGCCGGAAGTCGTGGAGTTCAACTACACGATCTATGCCACTTGTGAAGTAACTCCCAGCCCCAATTTGCCACCCTCCCAGCCAAAGATCTTTGGGCAAGTCCTCTTCAAGCAGGTCTTCCCCGATGGAGTTTTAGAGGTGAAAGTCAACCTCCGTGGTTTGCCTGCCAGGGATCGTCAAGAGCGTGCCATTGACGTCCATCGGTATGGAGACCTCAGTCAAGGCAGCGTCACTGTTGGTCCTCCTTACAATCCAAGTGGTGATGACCCTCCTCGTCGTCCTGGAGACATGGGCAACTTTGCTTCTGAGAAAGGAGTTATAAGGCAGTCCCTGGATCTCCCAGAGGCCAAGCTCTTCGGGGCTCATTCCATTCTGGGACGTGCGGTGGTGGTTCACGAGAAGGAGGGTGATTTTGGAATGGGGTCAGATGAGGAGAGTGAACATATTGGATGTTCTGGACAAATAATTGCTTATGGTGTCATTGGTATTACTTCTCCAAGTCTGTGGCAGAAGACTGGACCGCTCCCCAGGAAACACTGTGGAGGAGGTCACTGAGAGTCGGATATGGTGGAAAAGCAGATTCAAATGGGATAATCATGATTTTTCCTTGTGTATTTGCATATGTCCTACATTAAAGTGATGCTTAATACTCTGAAATGATATCCCTAGATTTATTGCCATTACAAATGCTTCCAATGCTTTTGAATGGTTTCCTGGTGTCCAGCAATTCGTGTCTTTGTTTTGTTCTTTTCAGAGACTTTTTGGCCATAGCTCCCAATAGTAAACAGCTCCACTCTTAAAAAAATGTCCACTTTACCTGCGTTCACCCTATAGTTTAAGTTTGCTTGTACTGTGCTTAATGGGGTTTACACTTTCAGACTATTACAATGGTCTTTAAATAGACACTATTTCTCTAAATGATAAAAGAGCTTTGGTTGATGCTATGACACTGATGGGTGTGACCACACCTCAAGGGTGGCTAGGGGAGGGTGGGGCACAATGTAACGCCTTTTGACTTTCTCAGTTTGTGTAAATCTGCTTGGGGTTTAGAGTATTTATTTTCCCACATGCTTATTACAATTGTGGTTTTATTAATGCCGTGTATACTTGATTCTTAATTTACCCAGAAAGAATGGAAGTGAAAAGACCCATAGGTGGGGCACATTGTAACATGTGAGGGGCACATTGTAACATATGACTGCTTAAAATGCTATCTGATCTAATCAAAAAAAATTAATATACAATTCAGACCAAAATATTTTTACGTTACCAGTATGATAATTTTTTTTTTCATGTAAAATAATGGCTTTATATATTAAAAATAAACGAATTTGAGTTTGACAAACACATCGTAAAACCCAGCTATACAGCATAGTTCAAAATATTAATTTGACTCTCAGTTTTTATTAACATGTTTCTCATGTTATCTCAATAGAATTCATAAAAGTATCGAATATGATAACATTTCTAATGGGGGCACATCGTAAACATGTCACAACTGGGTATTAAACCATGCTAGCGTCTTCCGCTAATTAATCGAAGCATTAAATAATTATATCAATTGCAGGGGTGGAAAGAGTACTAACAAACTGTAGTTGAGTAAAAGTAGTGTAACTTAATAACTGACTTGAGTGGAAGTACTGAAAAATAATATGACTCAAGTAAGAGTAAGTAATTTGCTTAAATATTCAAGTAACTGCATTACAAAGTACTTTAGTAATATTTTTGTCTATTTTTCCCCAAAATGGGAAGATGATAGCGATGTGGAGCACAAATCACTCAACCCTTTAATGCATTGCGAATCAACATAGCTTGTATGATTTCCATTTCACGAGAGTAGATGTTAAAATTTTGTGCTGATTTGTACTCCGCTTTCCCCAAGATAAGCACAAACTAAGACGTAGCTTTACAATGACATACGCTTTTCCATCCATTTACACTTATTTCCTTCTGTCCGGTGTTAATGGCTGCAGGGTACTTGGCGCGTCATCACACACAACGGCTGCAACCACAGTGTGGTCTCCCCAGTGGACCAGCACGACAGCAGTCTGCATTGAGATGAGCAGGGGGCATCTCTAGGGTCTTCAAGAGGGCACCTTCCGCCCTCAGTGTTTCGTCGTCTAGCCCACGGCACCTCAAGAGGGCTCAAGAGTGACTCTGGCGTCCCAGAGTCACTGCCCTCCGTCTCAGCCCAGCTTACTGACCTTTACATCCCTCCTGCTGTTGAGGTTGCTCCTCCCTCATTGTTCACAGCTGACCTTACCACAATCTCACAATCTTGCCCTGTTGCTCCGTCGGCACCTTTGTCAAAGTATACTGGCTGGTTATGTATTTTCACCAAATATTGTCTCTTCAAGACGGACGGGGACAGCAAGAATCGGCTCCAAGCCGAACAACGGTGGGTGTACAGGTAATGGCTCTTCTTCCAGGACAGTCAAGGCAACGGGAGATGAGTAACTCACGTCTCGAACGGATCGGCTCCAGGCCGGACAATGGAAGGTACACGGGTAATGGCTCCTCTTCAAGACACGCCAGGACAGCCAGGGATGAATTGCTCAGGTCGCTATATAAGACACTCTCAACAAACACTGGTTAGGAAGACGCAACGCCCCTCGAGTTTAGGCGATCCAGCAGATCAAAGCCACAAACTAAGGCGGGACTTTACTCCTCACACTCGTGTATTCAGCAAAGCACTTCAAAGACTTCAAACGTGCAACTATCCACAATCTGCACTGCAATCCACACACTCACAGTGAACTGGGGCATTTGCTCGTAGCTCCGACCGGGTTCCTCGTCTTTGGTGTGACTATAACTCTGGGACAGGTGCAGGGACTGAATCCTCGTCCTTGAAGTATTTGGCCTCAAAGACGTCATGAAGGGTGGACAATGCATGGCTGGTTTAGAGAGATCAGAACATCATAATGTTAGTTTGAAGCAAACAATAATCCGTCTAGTGCATACATAAGGGAACCAGATCTTCAACTTCGAGGAGATTATAGCTCAAAGACAGCACGAGAGATGGATAACAACAAACATATGGGCCTTGAAAAACCAGGACATCAAAGTGTTTAGTTCCCAACCAGTAATCATCCGACCATCACATCCGTATGGGAACAACAAGTTTTGAGGATCAATATAGAAGGTAGTGTGGTACCTAACTGGTACCTAATGAAAATGAGAATTTATGCTATAATCTAGCTGGCTCATTTACAGTCTCTACACAAGTGCAAGATTGTTCATTAATGTGCACTGCCTTGAATAAGTAAATAAAGAGTGTACAAAAAGCAAGGAATTACCCGAGATATCATAAATTAAAACAGTAAAAAAAAAAACAGTCACATTTACAGTAGAAACATTTTAGCAGTTGGTTTAAGAAGCATCAACACTGCCACACATCGCAATCATCAGTATACAGTGGCTTTTCATATTTAGAGTTTATTTGTTCTTTCACGGATTATTTGTTCTTTGACTGTCAGTGAAAATAGGTTTGGGGATATTTTTCAGGTTGAGGTTATTTCTGGGTACAAATCTGTCCCTAAAATATGGTTAACCCCCCCTCAGGCAAACAAAGGGAGCTAAATGAAAGACAGGTGAACTTAATTAGTGACTAACAGACTAATATGGTTAACTTGTAGCGCCACATGAGTTCCTATAAGAGCAACAGTTTGATTGCAAAGGAACAGTCTCTCAACCCCAATTCAGGATTGCACATGGATTAAGTGTTGGAGTGTTTCTTTGGATTTTCAACTATACGGTGATGGTCCTATACTGTTTTTGATTCGTTTTTTTTTCTCTCCATTCTTGCAAACATTGACTTGAATTAGTACAACAAAAACTTTTTTTTCTTTTTTCTTCGCTTTACTTGTCCTTGTGACAAAGTGCACTTTAGCATTTACGTAAATAAAACTTTAAAATATACTTAAGTGCAAGAATATAATGTTTTCAGACCTGATTGCCAGTTTATGCAAATGTACATGAAACTGTAATCTAGTTTAAATGTACTGTATATGCAGTTAGCTGAAACGGTCATTGGTTTGACCCAAGCTTATCTCTCTATATATAATTACTTGTATTGTCTTTGAAATTTGGTTTGTGTAGTACAACATTTACTGGGCATTTATGGTCAACTAAAATATAATTTCTATTCAATTCTAAATGCAGTTAAACAACATTCTCCCTAGTCTTTTTCCACAGGCCTTTGCCTGCACTCATTATAGTGTGATTTACATCCACCTGTGTGTCATTGGCTATTTAATGTATAAGCCCTCTGGTGGGCACTAATGTAAGGTATGGTATGTACACTTGAGTGGCTTTTTATAATTCATCAGAGTTCTATTATCTGCAAGCAGACCTACTGATGTATTTTCAAGATTTTAAGTACAAGTACACATACAAATAAGCACACTTTTTCACAAGGCTACGTGACAATTAAAAAATGTCCAATTTCTTTCATGATTTTCCTTTGCAAACTCATCTGGTTGTGGTGTTTTTACCTAATGCAGCTTCTACTATCAAACATACTATGTTCTTAAACGGAATGATTTCACTGAATCCAATCTTCATCGTAGGCTTTAAAGATCAACATGGAGAAAATCGTCCTACAAATCCCCCTGATATTGCTGGTGCTGCATATACAAGGAGGAGAGTTGGCTAGACCTCCAGTTTGTTCACCCATTGCCGAAGCTCCACAGCCGGAAGTCGTGGAGTTCAACTACACGATCTATGCCACTTGTGAAGTAACTCCCAGCCCCAATTTGCCACCCTCCCAGCCAAAGATCTTTGGGCAAGTCCTCTTCAAGCAGGTCTTCCCCGATGGAGTTTTAGAGGTGAAAGTCAACCTCCGTGGTTTGCCTGCCAGGGATCGTCAAGAGCGTGCCATTGACGTCCATCGGTATGGAGACCTCAGTCAAGGCAGCGTCACTGTTGGTCCTCCTTACAATCCAAGTGGTGATGACCCTCCTCGTCGTCCTGGAGACATGGGCAACTTTGCTTCTGAGAAAGGAGTTATAAGGCAGTCCCTGGATCTCCCAGAGGCCAAGCTCTTCGGGGCTCATTCCATTCTGGGACGTGCGGTGGTGGTTCACGAGAAGGAGGGTGATTTTGGAATGGGGTCAGATGAGGAGAGTGAACATATTGGATGTTCTGGACAAATAATTGCTTATGGTGTCATTGGTATTACTTCTCCAAGTCTGTGGCAGAAGACTGGACCGCTCCCCAGGAAACACTGTGGAGGAGGTCACTGAGAGTCGGATATGGTGGAAAAGCAGATTCAAATGGGATAATCATGATTTTTCCTTGTGTATTTGCATATGTCCTACATTAAAGTGATGCTTAATACTCTGAAATGATATCCCTAGATTTATTGCCATTACAAATGCTTCCAATGCTTTTGAATGGTTTCCTGGTGTCCAGCAATTCGTGTCTTTGTTTTGGTCTTTTCAGAGACTTTTTGGCCATAGCTCCCAATAGTAAACAGCTCCACTCTTAAAAAAATGTCCACTTTACCTGCGTTCACCCTATAGTTTAAGTTTGCTTGTACTGTGCTTAATGGGGTTTACACTTTCAGACTATTACAATGGTCTTTAAATAGACACTATTTCTCTAAATGATAAAAGAGCTTTGGTTGATGCTATGACACTGATGGGTGTGACCACACCTCAAGGGTGGCTAGGGGAGGGTGGGGCACAATGTAACGCCTTTTGACTTTCTCAGTTTGTGTAAATCTGCTTGGGGTTTAGAGTATTTATTTTCCCACATGCTTATTACAATTGTGGTTTTATTAATGCCGTGTATACTTGATTCTTAATTTACCCAGAAAGAATGGAAGTGAAAAGACCCATAGGTGGGGTACATTGTAACATGTGAGGGGCACATTGTAACATATGACTGCTTAAAATGCTATCTGATCTAATCAAAAAAAGTAAATATACAATTCAGACCAAAATATTTTTACGTTACCAGTATGATAATTTTTTTTTTCATGTAAAATAATGGCTTTATATATTAAAAATAAACGAATTTGAGTTTGACAAACACATCGTAAAACCCAGCTATACAGCATAGTTCAAAATATTAATTTGACTCTCAGTTTTTATTAACATGTTTCTCATGTTATCTCAATAGAATTCATAAAAGTATAGAATATGATAACATTTCTAATGGGGGCACATCGTAAACACGTCACAACTGGGTATTAAACCATGCTAGCGTCTTCCGCTAATTAATCGAAGCATTAAAGAATTATATCAATTGCAGGGGTGGAAAGAGTACTAACAAACTGTAGTTGAGTAAAAGTAGTGTAACTTAATAACTGACTTGAGTGGAAGTACTGAAAAATAATATGACTCAAGTAAGAGTAAGTAATTTGCTTAAATATTCAAGTAACTGCATTACAAAGTACTTTAGTAATATTTTTGTCTATTTTTCCCCAAAATGGGAAGATGATAGCGATGTGGAGCACAAATCACTCAACCCTTTAATGCATTGCGAATCAACATAGCTTGTATGATTTCCATTTCACGAGAGTAGATGTTAAAATTTTGTGCTGATTTGTACTCCGCTTTCCCCAAGATAAGCACAAACTAAGACGTAGCTTTACAATGACATACGCTTTTCCATCCATTTACACTTATTTCCTTCTGTCCGGTGTTAATGGCTGCAGGGTACTTGGCGCGTCATCACACACAACGGCTGCAACCACAGTGTGGTCTCCCCAGTGGACCAGCACGACAGCAGTCTGCATTGAGATGAGCAGGGGGCATCTCTAGGGTCTTCAAGAGGGCACCTTCCGCCCTCAGTGTTTCGTCGTCTAGCCCACGGCACCTCAAGAGGGCTCAAGAGTGACTCTGGCGTCCCAGAGTCACTGCCCTCCGTCTCAGCCCAGCTTACTGACCTTTACATCCCTCCTGCTGTTGAGGTTGCTCCTCCCTCATTGTTCACAGCTGACCTTACCACAATCTCACAATCTTGCCCTGTTGCTCCGTCGGCACCTTTGTCAAAGTATACTGGCTGGTTATGTATTTTCACCAAATATTGTCTCTTCAAGACGGACGGGGACAGCAAGAATCGGCTCCAAGCCGAACAACGGTGGGTGTACAGGTAATGGCTCTTCTTCCAGGACAGTCAAGGCAACGGAAGATGAGTAACTCACGTCTCGAACGGATCGGCTCCAGGCCGGACAATGGAAGGTACACGGGTAATGGCTCCTCTTCAAGACACGCCAGGACAGCCAGGGATGAATTGCTCAGGTCGCTATATAAGACACTCTCAACAAACACTGGTTAGGAAGACGCAACGCCCCTCGAGTTTAGGCGATCCAGCAGATCAAAGCCACAAACTAAGGCGGGACTTTACTCCTCACACTCGTGTATTCAGCAAAGCACTTCAAAGACTTCAAACGTGCAACTATCCACAATCTGCACTGCAATCCACACACTCACAGTGAACTGGGGCATTTGCTCGTAGCTCCGACCGGGTTCCTCGTCTTTGGTGTGACTATAACTCTGGGACAGGTGCAGGGACTGAATCCTCGTCCTTGAAGTATTTGGCCTCAAAGACGTCATGAAGGGTGGACAATGCATGGCTGGTTTAGAGAGATCAGAACATCATAATGTTAGTTTGAAGCAAACAATAATCCGTCTAGTGCATACATAAGGGAACCAGATCTTCAACTTCGAGGAGATTATAGCTCAAAGACAGCACGAGAGATGGATAACAACAAACATATGGGCCTTGAAAAGCCAGGACATCAAAGTGTTTAGTTCCCAACCAGTAATCATCCGACCATCACATCCGTATGGGAACAACAAATTTTGAGGATCAATATAGAAGGTAGTGTGGTACCTAACTGGTACCTAATGAAAATGAGAATTTATGCTATAATCTAGCTGGCTCATTTACAGTCTCTACACAAGTGCAAGATTGTTCATTAATGTGCACTGCCTTGAATAAGTAAATAAAGAGTGTACAAAAAGCAAGGAATTACCCGAGATATCATAAATTAAAACAGTAAAAAAAAAACAGTCACATTTACAGTAGAAACATTTTAGCAGTTGGTTTAAGAAGCATCAACACTGCCACACATCGCAATCATCAGTATACAGTGGCTTTTCATATTTAGAGTTTATTTGTTCTTTCACGGATTATTTGTTCTTTGACTGTCAGTGAAAATAGGTTTGGGGATATTTTTCAGGTTGAGGTTATTTCTGGGTACAAATCTGTCCCTAAAATATGGTTAACCCCCCCCTCAGGCAAACAAAGGGAGCTAAATGAAAAACAGGTGAACTTAATTAGTGACTAACAGACTAATATGGTTAACTTGTAGCGCCACATGAGTTCCTATAAGAGCAACAGTTTGATTGCAAAGGAACAGTCTCTCAACCCCAATTCAGGATTGCACATGGATTAAGTGTTGGAGTGTTTCTTTGGATTTTCAACTATACGGTGATGGTCCTATACTGTTTTTGATTCGTTTTTTTTTTTCTCTCCATTCTTGCAAACATTGACTTGAATTAGTACAACAAAAACTTTTTTTTTCTTTTTTCTTCACTTTACTTGTCCTTGTGACAAAGTGCACTTTAGCATTTACGTAAATAAAACTTTAAAATATACTTAAGTGCAAGAATCTAATGTTTCAGACCTGATTGCCAGTTTATGCAAATGTACATGAAACTGTAATCTAGTTTAAATGTACTGTATATGCAGTTAGCTGAAACGGTCATTGGTTTGACCCAAGCTTATCTCTCTATATATAATTACTTGTATTGTCTTTGAAATTTGGTTTGTGTAGTACAACATTTACTGGGCATTTATGGTCAACTAAAATATAATTTCTATTCAATTCTAAATGCAGTTAAACAACATTCTCCCTAGTCTTTTTCCACAGGCCTTTGCCTGCACTCATTATAGTGTGATTTACATCCACCTGTGTGTCATTGGCTATTTAATGTATAAGCCCTCTGGTGGGCACTAATGTAAGGTATGGTATGTACACTTGAGTGGCTTTTTATAATTCATCAGAGTTCTATTATCTGCAAGCAGACCTACTGATGTATTTTCAAGATTTTAAGTACAAGTACACATACAAATAAGCACACTTTTTCACAAGGCTACGTGACAATTAAAAAATGTCCAATTTCTTTCATGATTTTCCTTTGCAAACTCATCTGGTTGTGGTGTTTTTACCTAATGCAGCTTCTACTATCAAACATACTATGTTCTTAAACGGAATGATTTCACTGAATCCAATCTTCATCGTAGGCTTTAAAGATCAACATGGAGAAAATCGTCCTACAAATCCCCCTGATATTGCTGGTGCTGCATATACAAGGAGGAGAGTTGGCTAGACCTCCAGTTTGTTCACCCATTGCCGAAGCTCCACAGCCGGAAGTCGTGGAGTTCAACTACACGATCTATGCCACTTGTGAAGTAACTCCCAGCCCCAATTTGCCACCCTCCCAGCCAAAGATCTTTGGGCAAGTCCTCTTCAAGCAGGTCTTCCCCGATGGAGTTTTAGAGGTGAAAGTCAACCTCCGTGGTTTGCCTGCCAGGGATCGTCAAGAGCGTGCCATTGACGTCCATCGGTATGGAGACCTCAGTCAAGGCAGCGTCACTGTTGGTCCTCCTTACAATCCAAGTGGTGATGACCCTCCTCGTCGTCCTGGAGACATGGGCAACTTTGCTTCTGAGAAAGGAGTTATAAGGCAGTCCCTGGATCTCCCAGAGGCCAAGCTCTTCGGGGCTCATTCCATTCTGGGACGTGCGGTGGTGGTTCACGAGAAGGAGGGTGATTTTGGAATGGGGTCAGATGAGGAGAGTGAACATATTGGATGTTCTGGACAAATAATTGCTTATGGTGTCATTGGTATTACTTCTCCAAGTCTGTGGCAGAAGACTGGACCGCTCCCCAGGAAACACTGTGGAGGAGGTCACTGAGAGTCGGATATGGTGGAAAAGCAGATTCAAATGGGATAATCATGATTTTTCCTTGTGTATTTGCATATGTCCTACATTAAAGTGATGCTTAATACTCTGAAATGATATCCCTAGATTTATTGCCATTACAAATGCTTCCAATGCTTTTGAATGGTTTCCTGGTGTCCAGCAATTCGTGTCTTTGTTTTGTTCTTTTCAGAGACTTTTTGGCCATAGCTCCCAATAGTAAACAGCTCCACTCTTAAAAAAATGTCCACTTTACCTGCGTTCACCCTATAGTTTAAGTTTGCTTGTACTGTGCTTAATGGGGTTTACACTTTCAGACTATTACAATGGTCTTTAAATAGACACTATTTCTCTAAATGATAAAAGAGCTTTGGTTGATGCTATGACACTGATGGGTGTGACCACACCTCAAGGGTGGCTAGGGGAGGGTGGGGCACAATGTAACGCCTTTTGACTTTCTCAGTTTGTGTAAATCTGCTTGGGGTTTAGAGTATTTATTTTCCCACATGCTTATTACAATTGTGGTTTTATTAATGCCGTGTATACTTGATTCTTAATTTACCCAGAAAGAATGGAAGTGAAAAGACCCATAGGTGGGGCACATTGTAACATGTGAGGGGCACATTGTAACATATGACTGCTTAAAATGCTATCTGATCTAATCAAAAAAAATTAATATACAATTCAGACCAAAATATTTTTACGTTACCAGTATGATAATTTTTTTTTTCATGTAAAATAATGGCTTTATATATTAAAAATAAACGAATTTGAGTTTGACAAACACATCGTAAAACCCAGCTATACAGCATAGTTCAAAATATTAATTTGACTCTCAGTTTTTATTAACATGTTTCTCATGTTATCTCAATAGAATTCATAAAAGTATAGAATATGATAACATTTCTAATGGGGGCACATCGTAAACATGTCACAACTGGGTATTAAACCATGCTAGCGTCTTCCGCTAATTAATCGAAGCATTAAATAATTATATCAATTGCAGGGGTGGAAAGAGTACTAACAAACTGTAGTTGAGTAAAAGTAGTGTAACTTAATAACTGACTTGAGTGGAAGTACTGAAAAATAATATGACTCAAGTAAGAGTAAGTAATTTGCTTAAATATTCAAGTAACTGCATTACAAAGTACTTTAGTAATATTTTTGTCTATTTTTCCCCAAAATGGGAAGATGATAGCGATGTGGAGCACAAATCACTCAACCCTTTAATGCATTGCGAATCAACATAGCTTGTATGATTTCCATTTCACGAGAGTAGATGTTAAAATTTTGTGCTGATTTGTACTCCGCTTTCCCCAAGATAAGCACAAACTAAGACGTAGCTTTACAATGACATACGCTTTTCCATCCATTTACACTTATTTCCTTCTGTCCGGTGTTAATGGCTGCAGGGTACTTGGCGCGTCATCACACACAACGGCTGCAACCACAGTGTGGTCTCCCCAGTGGACCAGCACGACAGCAGTCTGCATTGAGATGAGCAGGGGGCATCTCTAGGGTCTTCAAGAGGGCACCTTCCGCCCTCAGTGTTTCGTCGTCTAGCCCACGGCACCTCAAGAGGGCTCAAGAGTGACTCTGGCGTCCCAGAGTCACTGCCCTCCGTCTCAGCCCAGCTTACTGACCTTTACATCCCTCCTGCTGTTGAGGTTGCTCCTCCCTCATTGTTCACAGCTGACCTTACCACAATCTCACAATCTTGCCCTGTTGCTCCGTCGGCACCTTTGTCAAAGTATACTGGCTGGTTATGTATTTTCACCAAATATTGTCTCTTCAAGACGGACGGGGACAGCAAGAATCGGCTCCAAGCCGAACAACGGTGGGTGTACAGGTAATGGCTCTTCTTCCAGGACAGTCAAGGCAACGGGAGATGAGTAACTCACGTCTCGAACGGATCGGCTCCAGGCCGGACAATGGAAGGTACACGGGTAATGGCTCCTCTTCAAGACACGCCAGGACAGCCAGGGATGAATTGCTCAGGTCGCTATATAAGACACTCTCAACAAACACTGGTTAGGAAGACGCAACGCCCCTCGAGTTTAGGCGATCCAGCAGATCAAAGCCACAAACTAAGGCGGGACTTTACTCCTCACACTCGTGTATTCAGCAAAGCACTTCAAAGACTTCAAACGTGCAACTATCCACAATCTGCACTGCAATCCACACACTCACAGTGAACTGGGGCATTTGCTCGTAGCTCCGACCGGGTTCCTCGTCTTTGGTGTGACTATAACTCTGGGACAGGTGCAGGGACTGAATCCTCGTCCTTGAAGTATTTGGCCTCAAAGACGTCATGAAGGGTGGACAATGCATGGCTGGTTTAGAGAGATCAGAACATCATAATGTTAGTTTGAAGCAAACAATAATCCGTCTAGTGCATACATAAGGGAACCAGATCTTCAACTTCGAGGAGATTATAGCTCAAAGACAGCACGAGAGATGGATAACAACAAACATATGGGCCTTGAAAAACCAGGACATCAAAGTGTTTAGTTCCCAACCAGTAATCATCCGACCATCACATCCGTATGGGAACAACAAGTTTTGAGGATCAATATAGAAGGTAGTGTGGTACCTAACTGGTACCTAATGAAAATGAGAATTTATGCTATAATCTAGCTGGCTCATTTACAGTCTCTACACAAGTGCAAGATTGTTCATTAATGTGCACTGCCTTGAATAAGTAAATAAAGAGTGTACAAAAAGCAAGGAATTACCCGAGATATCATAAATTAAAACAGTAAAAAAAAAACAGTCACATTTACAGTAGAAACATTTTAGCAGTTGGTTTAAGAAGCATCAACACTGCCACACATCGCAATCATCAGTATACAGTGGCTTTTCATATTTAGAGTTTATTTGTTCTTTCACGGATTATTTGTTCTTTGACTGTCAGTGAAAATAGGTTTGGGGATATTTTTCAGGTTGAGGTTATTTCTGGGTACAAATCTGTCCCTAAAATATGGTTAACCCCCCCTCAGGCAAACAAAGGGAGCTAAATGAAAGACAGGTGAACTTAATTAGTGACTAACAGACTAATATGGTTAACTTGTAGCGCCACATGAGTTCCTATAAGAGCAACAGTTTGATTGCAAAGGAACAGTCTCTCAACCCCAATTCAGGATTGCACATGGATTAAGTGTTGGAGTGTTTCTTTGGATTTTCAACTATACGGTGATGGTCCTATACTGTTTTTGATTCGTTTTTTTTTCTCTCCATTCTTGCAAACATTGACTTGAATTAGTACAACAAAAACTTTTTTTTCTTTTTTCTTCGCTTTACTTGTCCTTGTGACAAAGTGCACTTTAGCATTTACGTAAATAAAACTTTAAAATATACTTAAGTGCAAGAATATAATGTTTTCAGACCTGATTGCCAGTTTATGCAAATGTACATGAAACTGTAATCTAGTTTAAATGTACTGTATATGCAGTTAGCTGAAACGGTCATTGGTTTGACCCAAGCTTATCTCTCTATATATAATTACTTGTATTGTCTTTGAAATTTGGTTTGTGTAGTACAACATTTACTGGGCATTTATGGTCAACTAAAATATAATTTCTATTCAATTCTAAATGCAGTTAAACAACATTCTCCCTAGTCTTTTTCCACAGGCCTTTGCCTGCACTCATTATAGTGTGATTTACATCCACCTGTGTGTCATTGGCTATTTAATGTATAAGCCCTCTGGTGGGCACTAATGTAAGGTATGGTATGTACACTTGAGTGGCTTTTTATAATTCATCAGAGTTCTATTATCTGCAAGCAGACCTACTGATGTATTTTCAAGATTTTAAGTACAAGTACACATACAAATAAGCACACTTTTTCACAAGGCTACGTGACAATTAAAAAATGTCCAATTTCTTTCATGATTTTCCTTTGCAAACTCATCTGGTTGTGGTGTTTTTACCTAATGCAGCTTCTACTATCAAACATACTATGTTCTTAAACGGAATGATTTCACTGAATCCAATCTTCATCGTAGGCTTTAAAGATCAACATGGAGAAAATCGTCCTACAAATCCCCCTGATATTGCTGGTGCTGCATATACAAGGAGGAGAGTTGGCTAGACCTCCAGTTTGTTCACCCATTGCCGAAGCTCCACAGCCGGAAGTCGTGGAGTTCAACTACACGATCTATGCCACTTGTGAAGTAACTCCCAGCCCCAATTTGCCACCCTCCCAGCCAAAGATCTTTGGGCAAGTCCTCTTCAAGCAGGTCTTCCCCGATGGAGTTTTAGAGGTGAAAGTCAACCTCCGTGGTTTGCCTGCCAGGGATCGTCAAGAGCGTGCCATTGACGTCCATCGGTATGGAGACCTCAGTCAAGGCAGCGTCACTGTTGGTCCTCCTTACAATCCAAGTGGTGATGACCCTCCTCGTCGTCCTGGAGACATGGGCAACTTTGCTTCTGAGAAAGGAGTTATAAGGCAGTCCCTGGATCTCCCAGAGGCCAAGCTCTTCGGGGCTCATTCCATTCTGGGACGTGCGGTGGTGGTTCACGAGAAGGAGGGTGATTTTGGAATGGGGTCAGATGAGGAGAGTGAACATATTGGATGTTCTGGACAAATAATTGCTTATGGTGTCATTGGTATTACTTCTCCAAGTCTGTGGCAGAAGACTGGACCGCTCCCCAGGAAACACTGTGGAGGAGGTCACTGAGAGTCGGATATGGTGGAAAAGCAGATTCAAATGGGATAATCATGATTTTTCCTTGTGTATTTGCATATGTCCTACATTAAAGTGATGCTTAATACTCTGAAATGATATCCCTAGATTTATTGCCATTACAAATGCTTCCAATGCTTTTGAATGGTTTCCTGGTGTCCAGCAATTCGTGTCTTTGTTTTGGTCTTTTCAGAGACTTTTTGGCCATAGCTCCCAATAGTAAACAGCTCCACTCTTAAAAAAATGTCCACTTTACCTGCGTTCACCCTATAGTTTAAGTTTGCTTGTACTGTGCTTAATGGGGTTTACACTTTCAGACTATTACAATGGTCTTTAAATAGACACTATTTCTCTAAATGATAAAAGAGCTTTGGTTGATGCTATGACACTGATGGGTGTGACCACACCTCAAGGGTGGCTAGGGGAGGGTGGGGCACAATGTAACGCCTTTTGACTTTCTCAGTTTGTGTAAATCTGCTTGGGGTTTAGAGTATTTATTTTCCCACATGCTTATTACAATTGTGGTTTTATTAATGCCGTGTATACTTGATTCTTAATTTACCCAGAAAGAATGGAAGTGAAAAGACCCATAGGTGGGGTACATTGTAACATGTGAGGGGCACATTGTAACATATGACTGCTTAAAATGCTATCTGATCTAATCAAAAAAAGTAAATATACAATTCAGACCAAAATATTTTTACGTTACCAGTATGATAATTTTTTTTTTCATGTAAAATAATGGCTTTATATATTAAAAATAAACGAATTTGAGTTTGACAAACACATCGTAAAACCCAGCTATACAGCATAGTTCAAAATATTAATTTGACTCTCAGTTTTTATTAACATGTTTCTCATGTTATCTCAATAGAATTCATAAAAGTATAGAATATGATAACATTTCTAATGGGGGCACATCGTAAACACGTCACAACTGGGTATTAAACCATGCTAGCGTCTTCCGCTAATTAATCGAAGCATTAAAGAATTATATCAATTGCAGGGGTGGAAAGAGTACTAACAAACTGTAGTTGAGTAAAAGTAGTGTAACTTAATAACTGACTTGAGTGGAAGTACTGAAAAATAATATGACTCAAGTAAGAGTAAGTAATTTGCTTAAATATTCAAGTAACTGCATTACAAAGTACTTTAGTAATATTTTTGTCTATTTTTCCCCAAAATGGGAAGATGATAGCGATGTGGAGCACAAATCACTCAACCCTTTAATGCATTGCGAATCAACATAGCTTGTATGATTTCCATTTCACGAGAGTAGATGTTAAAATTTTGTGCTGATTTGTACTCCGCTTTCCCCAAGATAAGCACAAACTAAGACGTAGCTTTACAATGACATACGCTTTTCCATCCATTTACACTTATTTCCTTCTGTCCGGTGTTAATGGCTGCAGGGTACTTGGCGCGTCATCACACACAACGGCTGCAACCACAGTGTGGTCTCCCCAGTGGACCAGCACGACAGCAGTCTGCATTGAGATGAGCAGGGGGCATCTCTAGGGTCTTCAAGAGGGCACCTTCCGCCCTCAGTGTTTCGTCGTCTAGCCCACGGCACCTCAAGAGGGCTCAAGAGTGACTCTGGCGTCCCAGAGTCACTGCCCTCCGTCTCAGCCCAGCTTACTGACCTTTACATCCCTCCTGCTGTTGAGGTTGCTCCTCCCTCATTGTTCACAGCTGACCTTACCACAATCTCACAATCTTGCCCTGTTGCTCCGTCGGCACCTTTGTCAAAGTATACTGGCTGGTTATGTATTTTCACCAAATATTGTCTCTTCAAGACGGACGGGGACAGCAAGAATCGGCTCCAAGCCGAACAACGGTGGGTGTACAGGTAATGGCTCTTCTTCCAGGACAGTCAAGGCAACGGAAGATGAGTAACTCACGTCTCGAACGGATCGGCTCCAGGCCGGACAATGGAAGGTACACGGGTAATGGCTCCTCTTCAAGACACGCCAGGACAGCCAGGGATGAATTGCTCAGGTCGCTATATAAGACACTCTCAACAAACACTGGTTAGGAAGACGCAACGCCCCTCGAGTTTAGGCGATCCAGCAGATCAAAGCCACAAACTAAGGCGGGACTTTACTCCTCACACTCGTGTATTCAGCAAAGCACTTCAAAGACTTCAAACGTGCAACTATCCACAATCTGCACTGCAATCCACACACTCACAGTGAACTGGGGCATTTGCTCGTAGCTCCGACCGGGTTCCTCGTCTTTGGTGTGACTATAACTCTGGGACAGGTGCAGGGACTGAATCCTCGTCCTTGAAGTATTTGGCCTCAAAGACGTCATGAAGGGTGGACAATGCATGGCTGGTTTAGAGAGATCAGAACATCATAATGTTAGTTTGAAGCAAACAATAATCCGTCTAGTGCATACATAAGGGAACCAGATCTTCAACTTCGAGGAGATTATAGCTCAAAGACAGCACGAGAGATGGATAACAACAAACATATGGGCCTTGAAAAGCCAGGACATCAAAGTGTTTAGTTCCCAACCAGTAATCATCCGACCATCACATCCGTATGGGAACAACAAATTTTGAGGATCAATATAGAAGGTAGTGTGGTACCTAACTGGTACCTAATGAAAATGAGAATTTATGCTATAATCTAGCTGGCTCATTTACAGTCTCTACACAAGTGCAAGATTGTTCATTAATGTGCACTGCCTTGAATAAGTAAATAAAGAGTGTACAAAAAGCAAGGAATTACCCGAGATATCATAAATTAAAACAGTAAAAAAAAAACAGTCACATTTACAGTAGAAACATTTTAGCAGTTGGTTTAAGAAGCATCAACACTGCCACACATCGCAATCATCAGTATACAGTGGCTTTTCATATTTAGAGTTTATTTGTTCTTTCACGGATTATTTGTTCTTTGACTGTCAGTGAAAATAGGTTTGGGGATATTTTTCAGGTTGAGGTTATTTCTGGGTACAAATCTGTCCCTAAAATATGGTTAACCCCCCCCTCAGGCAAACAAAGGGAGCTAAATGAAAAACAGGTGAACTTAATTAGTGACTAACAGACTAATATGGTTAACTTGTAGCGCCACATGAGTTCCTATAAGAGCAACAGTTTGATTGCAAAGGAACAGTCTCTCAACCCCAATTCAGGATTGCACATGGATTAAGTGTTGGAGTGTTTCTTTGGATTTTCAACTATACGGTGATGGTCCTATACTGTTTTTGATTCGTTTTTTTTTTCTCTCCATTCTTGCAAACATTGACTTGAATTAGTACAACAAAAACTTTTTTTTCTTTTTTCTTCACTTTACTTGTCCTTGTGACAAAGTGCACTTTAGCATTTACGTAAATAAAACTTTAAAATATACTTAAGTGCAAGAATCTAATGTTTCAGACCTGATTGCCAGTTTATGCAAATGTACATGAAACTGTAATCTAGTTTAAATGTACTGTATATGCAGTTAGCTGAAACGGTCATTGGTTTGACCCAAGCTTATCTCTCTATATATAATTACTTGTATTGTCTTTGAAATTTGGTTTGTGTAGTACAACATTTACTGGGCATTTATGGTCAACTAAAATATAATTTCTATTCAATTCTAAATGCAGTTAAACAACATTCTCCCTAGTCTTTTTCCACAGGCCTTTGCCTGCACTCATTATAGTGTGATTTACATCCACCTGTGTGTCATTGGCTATTTAATGTATAAGCCCTCTGGTGGGCACTAATGTAAGGTATGGTATGTACACTTGAGTGGCTTTTTATAATTCATCAGAGTTCTATTATCTGCAAGCAGACCTACTGATGTATTTTCAAGATTTTAAGTACAAGTACACATACAAATAAGCACACTTTTTCACAAGGCTACGTGACAATTAAAAAATGTCCAATTTCTTTCATGATTTTCCTTTGCAAACTCATCTGGTTGTGGTGTTTTTACCTAATGCAGCTTCTACTATCAAACATACTATGTTCTTAAACGGAATGATTTCACTGAATCCAATCTTCATCGTAGGCTTTAAAGATCAACATGGAGAAAATCGTCCTACAAATCCCCCTGATATTGCTGGTGCTGCATATACAAGGAGGAGAGTTGGCTAGACCTCCAGTTTGTTCACCCATTGCCGAAGCTCCACAGCCGGAAGTCGTGGAGTTCAACTACATGATCTATGCCACTTGTGAAGTAACTCCCAGCCCCAATTTGCCACCCTCCCAGCCAAAGATCTTTGGGCAAGTCCTCTTCAAGCAGGTCTTCCCCGATGGAGTTTTAGAGGTGAAAGTCAACCTCCGTGGTTTGCCTGCCAGGGATCGTCAAGAGCGTGCCATTGACGTCCATCGGTATGGAGACCTCAGTCAAGGCAGCGTCACTGTTGGTCCTCCTTACAATCCAAGTGGTGATGACCCTCCTCGTCGTCCTGGAGACATGGGCAACTTTGCTTCTGAGAAAGGAGTTATAAGGCAGTCCCTGGATCTCCCAGAGGCCAAGCTCTTCGGGGCTCATTCCATTCTGGGACGTGCGGTGGTGGTTCACGAGAAGGAGGGTGATTTTGGAATGGGGTCAGATGAGGAGAGTGAACATATTGGATGTTCTGGACAAATAATTGCTTATGGTGTCATTGGTATTACTTCTCCAAGTCTGTGGCAGAAGACTGGACCGCTCCCCAGGAAACACTGTGGAGGAGGTCACTGAGAGTCGGATATGGTGGAAAAGCAGATTCAAATGGGATAATCATGATTTTTCCTTGTGTATTTGCATATGTCCTACATTAAAGTGATGCTTAATACTCTGAAATGATATCCCTAGATTTATTGCCATTACAAATGCTTCCAATGCTTTTGAATGGTTTCCTGGTGTCCAGCAATTCGTGTCTTTGTTTTGTTCTTTTCAGAGACTTTTTGGCCATAGCTCCCAATAGTAAACAGCTCCACTCTTAAAAAAATGTCCACTTTACCTGCGTTCACCCTATAGTTTAAGTTTGCTTGTACTGTGCTTAATGGGGTTTACACTTTCAGACTATTACAATGGTCTTTAAATAGACACTATTTCTCTAAATGATAAAAGAGCTTTGGTTGATGCTATGACACTGATGGGTGTGACCACACCTCAAGGGTGGCTAGGGGAGGGTGGGGCACAATGTAACGCCTTTTGACTTTCTCAGTTTGTGTAAATCTGCTTGGGGTTTAGAGTATTTATTTTCCCACATGCTTATTACAATTGTGGTTTTATTAATGCCGTGTATACTTGATTCTTAATTTACCCAGAAAGAATGGAAGTGAAAAGACCCATAGGTGGGGCACATTGTAACATGTGAGGGGCACATTGTAACATATGACTGCTTAAAATGCTATCTGATCTAATCAAAAAAAATTAATATACAATTCAGACCAAAATATTTTTACGTTACCAGTATGATAATTTTTTTTTTCATGTAAAATAATGGCTTTATATATTAAAAATAAACGAATTTGAGTTTGACAAACACATCGTAAAACCCAGCTATACAGCATAGTTCAAAATATTAATTTGACTCTCAGTTTTTATTAACATGTTTCTCATGTTATCTCAATAGAATTCATAAAAGTATAGAATATGATAACATTTCTAATGGGGGCACATCGTAAACATGTCACAACTGGGTATTAAACCATGCTAGCGTCTTCCGCTAATTAATCGAAGCATTAAATAATTATATCAATTGCAGGGGTGGAAAGAGTACTAACAAACTGTAGTTGAGTAAAAGTAGTGTAACTTAATAACTGACTTGAGTGGAAGTACTGAAAAATAATATGACTCAAGTAAGAGTAAGTAATTTGCTTAAATATTCAAGTAACTGCATTACAAAGTACTTTAGTAATATTTTTGTCTATTTTTCCCCAAAATGGGAAGATGATAGCGATGTGGAGCACAAATCACTCAACCCTTTAATGCATTGCGAATCAACATAGCTTGTATGATTTCCATTTCACGAGAGTAGATGTTAAAATTTTGTGCTGATTTGTACTCCGCTTTCCCCAAGATAAGCACAAACTAAGACGTAGCTTTACAATGACATACGCTTTTCCATCCATTTACACTTATTTCCTTCTGTCCGGTGTTAATGGCTGCAGGGTACTTGGCGCGTCATCACACACAACGGCTGCAACCACAGTGTGGTCTCCCCAGTGGACCAGCACGACAGCAGTCTGCATTGAGATGAGCAGGGGGCATCTCTAGGGTCTTCAAGAGGGCACCTTCCGCCCTCAGTGTTTCGTCGTCTAGCCCACGGCACCTCAAGAGGGCTCAAGAGTGACTCTGGCGTCCCAGAGTCACTGCCCTCCGTCTCAGCCCAGCTTACTGACCTTTACATCCCTCCTGCTGTTGAGGTTGCTCCTCCCTCATTGTTCACAGCTGACCTTACCACAATCTCACAATCTTGCCCTGTTGCTCCGTCGGCACCTTTGTCAAAGTATACTGGCTGGTTATGTATTTTCACCAAATATTGTCTCTTCAAGACGGACGGGGACAGCAAGAATCGGCTCCAAGCCGAACAACGGTGGGTGTACAGGTAATGGCTCTTCTTCCAGGACAGTCAAGGCAACGGGAGATGAGTAACTCACGTCTCGAACGGATCGGCTCCAGGCCGGACAATGGAAGGTACACGGGTAATGGCTCCTCTTCAAGACACGCCAGGACAGCCAGGGATGAATTGCTCAGGTCGCTATTGTGATAGATTCTTTTTTCCCTGAACCTGACTACTCTACACTAATACTCACTCTAGTTGGCCAAGTCTTATACTTTTCCCTCAACGCGTCTACAGTCGACGTCTGGCTGAGCTATAAACCTACCCTATTACCTCAGCGCGTCTACAGTCGACGTCTGGCTGGGTACTAATCCTTTAACCTCAGCGCGTCTACAGTCGACGTCTGGCTGGGTACTAATCCTTTAACCTCAGCGCGTCTACAGTCGACGTCTGGCTGGGTACTAATAATTCTAACTAGCTTCTTGCTGCGCAGCTTAAATAACAGACAGACTCCAGCAAATGTCCTTTCAATGCTTTTAATTACGGCCAGGAGAGTTCTCGAGCAATACTCAGAGAACTTCCCAAGTAAAAACAAGGCCGGTGGATCTCAGACAAATTCCATTGAGAATCCCCCCGAAAACACTGATACAACCGCTTTTATACAATAGGGAGGTATGGCGTAATGACATTAATTTCATTGGTTCTTCATAGGTAGACTGTTTTGTTACTGGGTAGAGGAGACTTTGTTTTAATGATTCTATCTTAGTCATCTGTCTAGTTCCATTTCCCATATTTGTTATTTATACACACAGTCAGGTGTTTGACACACATACATTCATCTGAAGTACAGAATGTCTTAGGACATTGTATCAGATATTTAGCTGGTTAAATGAGGTCAAATGTTAAAACATGGTTAGCTTAATATTCAGTTTAAAATTTTCCACCACAGTTCCCCTCTCTGGCCGTAAACAAACGCGGCCATATTAAATTTTAATTCTCCTAATCAATTTTCCATACCTGCATGATCCCCTTAAGTGTAACTTTAATACCACTTGTTATCTTTAACCATTTTCATCTTTTACTTTATAATTACCTGCAAGATATTCCTTCAATCAACATCCCAAGCTGTAATAGAACCAATTTCCAATGTTATCACATACACATACCATCTTCTCATCTATTCATCTCCTTCCCAAAATTCTATCTTCCAGCAATTTAATTCTATCTGTAGTAAAACTAACCATACCATAATACACCTATACACTGCCTTACAACTTTAAACCTTGAGTCAGTTTCATCATCTTTAGCTATCTTTCAAATCGCATTGATCTATTTGGCCTTTAACAGCTGATAGTTCTGATTAACTTTTTAATTTTTATATTTTGATTTTTTTTTCTTATTTTGTTAGCTTTTAATTCAAGCAGATGATTGTTTTTCCTAAACAGATCTATTTAAGTGTCTGTGTAAAAAAATCTAACCAAAAATATAATTTCTATACTCTTTCATTTTTATCCCTTAACACTAATATCAATAATTGTATTATTTTGTTTCAAACAATTTTTTTTTTAACTATATCTTCATACAATCCTATTTTCCAGAATTAACTAATAGGCATAACTTAAGTTATACTGCCTCTAAGTTTTGGCAATGCGGAATAGCTCATAACGGATCCATTGATCCAGATCATTCAATCTGTAACTTTGTTGTGAATTTAGAAAGCTTTTCAGAATTTCTCTATTAGCAAATACTCTATTTCCAAAATATCTACTGATCAGACTAATTTTTAGTTTAAATTTAATTTGATTGGGTCATATTGTTCTTGGCCTAGGTTTTAACTCTGTGGTCTACATAATTTGTTTTAATGTGTTGAAGACCTCTCTCAACAAAATAAAATCCATATTTCATTTCTGGAAGCCGGGCTAAATAAGCAAGCACTGTTACTGTATTCCTAGAATAGACTAGACCCGCAGTCACCTCTCAGATATCAAATACAGACATTAGACAATACATGAACAGAACATTTCAGTAATCACACTTCTTTGACTAATAATATTCCATAATTAAATATGTTTCCCAAAACCAATTCCCTTTTAAAAGTTTTTCTTTCTCTGTTGTAGAAATTGGATACACCTAAAATTAATGTATTCATTAATTAATCACTATATAAATTTACCCAATTATCTTTTCAGACCTTGTCTAGCAAAGTAACTTCGAGTTTAAACGAGTTTAATAAATCACCTATTCGCTCTTATTAGAGAACAACTATTACAACTATTGCAGTTGTTATTTTTAAGCACCTATGATATCTGTCTTAGACATTTTTTAAACTTTTTTTTTTTTAAAGTTTATCCTATAATAGTCCCTCTTATTTATTATTTTTACAGTAATGTATAGTTAGAGTCACTATAATCTACGAAAGTTACGAAATTTTCTTCTTCTCAATTTACGTGTACCTGAGATTAGGGATGCACAATATATTGACCACATATCAATATCGGGCGATAAATGGTCTTTTTTTTATGTTATCGTTATCGATTCAATAGGAAATTTTGGTCGATTTATTCAGCTGATAGATAATAAATTATTTACTTCAGTTTAGAGATGCGCGTGGTTCGCCATGATGGTTCTGAATAATAAAAACTCGCCTGCAAAAAAATGTTGTGAATTCTTGTTCGCCAGTGTTTAAACCTCCTGTGTCTTCGAATTAAACTATAAATTTCTCCGTATTTTAAAGTAAGTTGAAACTGTCGAGATAATGTAAGTACACATCTAATAGAAATATATAACATAGATACAGTTATTTTTGCTATTTTTAAAGCGGAAAAAATACATATTGTGGCTTTAAGTGCGACGAGCGCGTTGTGGAAAAACACATCTATGGAGTTAAGTTCTCTTAAGCATTCGCATCATTGTAGCTTTTCTGGCGATCATATTAATCTTTAGCGTGCGCAGATCAAACTGCAATGCACATTTATAACTATAATTGAGACTGTAATATACATGCCATTATAATGAGAACACTATTGTAGCCATTTGTTTATGCATCCAGGTTATCAAATATATCAAACTTTTAATTTAGATTTATCAGCCAATATATCAGTTATCGTCTTTCAAATGTAAAGAATTATCGGTTATCGGTATTGGCCAAAACGATCATATCGGTGCATCCCTACCTGAAATAATTTCAAATTAATCAGTAATTAATCAAATCATGAGATCTATCTCAAAACTCAGTCATACAGTTTGATTGAAATAAAATAAAACATCAATACGACAATTCATCATGACGTCACAACAATAATAGACGTTCTTCCGGGTGGCAAAAGCCAAGGCGTCCCTATGGCAGCACTAGTAAATTGCATGGAGGGAGACACACCGTCGGCAGTAGCCTAATCTACATTTCAACAGTTGATTCAAAAACAGACGTGGAGGAAATTCAGACATAGTTAACATGATCATTAGAGCTTAGATTCTTTGATCTAGAGACGTGCACTCCCAACGCACTAGACCGCGGCGCGGGACTATATCTGATGGCCGAGTGCGAGCAGTGGTGCATTCACTCTGTGTGTGCGGATTGCAGGAGAATAAAACGATTCATGGGACTCCCGTAAAACTAGAAATATCTATAAATAAAACAAATAAAAAACTAATACATTTGTATTCATCTGTTGCAGAAAAGCAACAAGAACAACTAAAACAAAATAGAAATGATTTACATGGCAGAGTTTCTTTTTATAACGTGACTGCAGCGATGAGCGATGTAGCCAATCACAAACATATGTGTGATTTATTGAACGCAATGGCCGATCAGAAGCATTTACGATGAAGAAGCATTTACTCACCGCTCAAAAGAAAGTAACAAAGAAAGTAACATAAATAACTAAGTCAGTTGAGAACGTCAGTTATATAACGACCCATGTATTAAAACGGTTGGGTTTAAATCGGGCTCAGTCTCATAATTAGAAGACGACATGCACTTTTGACGACGTCCACTCGCTTTAACGGCTTTAACCTCCTCACCCACAGGTTCCGCTGGATTTTTTTTTTCTTTTCTTAAGGAAATCGATAAAAAACCTGCACCTTTTGCTGTATATCTGGTGGCGCAACCCCAAACACAACATATTTTCGCCCTTGGATTCAACTTTGATCAACAACAATGATTTTAACCATGCAACTGTTCAGTTGCCGACTGGATCTCTTCAGTTAGTCAATAGAAGCCGCTCGCGTTCTGCCATCCGGAAGTATCGCGGTACCCATTTTTTACAAACATTCTGAAATGCCCTATAAACATCACCCAAATAAACTTAAACCATTGGTCCACATCTTTCTCCAGGTGTGTTGATCATCTCGTTGCCCCATTTACGTTCCATCTTCACCAGAATGGTTCTTTGCGAACCGTAGTAAGGTTTTTCCCTCGTCGGCAAGGGAGGTACGTTACTAGCACGTCCTTTTATCCCCCACTTCAGGCTGTGTTGTTGTCGGCGTTTGGGTGTGGGGTTGCTCAGGGCTGGTTGGTGTAGGCTAAGGTGAGATGCTTGGATGGAGGTGTCACGCTCTCCAACCTTACTGATTGTAGTGGGATTCCTTCTCAGATCACAACCGCACCCACTGGACCCTATTTGTGGAGTGAACCATTTCCTTTCTGCTTTCACCTGTGAATGGAGACCTTGACTATTTTTGTTAGTGACAGCAAATATTAACTCATCTGCTTGTCTGGCCGGTCTTCCTTTTCTCATGAGACCTGTCAAATTTCATGTTAAACAGTAACAAGACAATATTTATACATTTGGAACAGAATCAGTTCTGCTCGATGAGATCCATCATGACATCCTGTAAAAGGAAAAAAATAAGTATGGGGAGGACAGGGTAAGATTGCTCTCTGCCTTCCCAAAGTTATACGCTGCGCATATGTGGCACTGTTTCTTTCTGCCACTACAATAACTCAAACATTCAGGATAGTTAGCCAAAAACATCCATTGCCGTTAATTTATTGGCAATATTTAATTTTCACCCTGTGAGGTCATATTTTAACCTGTGATCATATTTTAACATGTGGGCCCACTTAATATATTTAGACACAGGTGTTTTAATTGATATTTAATTGTCTTGGTGTCTCTCCTTAACACCTTATTTCACACATCCACATTCATACACTTTCACACACACCCCTCTCTGGCCAGAGAATCATACCTTTTTGTCTGCCTTAGCAGTTTATGAACTGAATGGGGAATATATAGGCTATTATAGAGTGGAATACCACTAAATCCCGAACGGTAACAACTTTCACGATGGAAGCTACTGAACGTAGACACACTGTGGCATTCCCCTCGCAACAGTGTCTAAACGTTAGGATATCAATTGTCCGATGCAGTCGCCATGTGGCCAAGGTTACACCTTAAAAACTAGCGGTGTCAAATTTAATCGTTTCAACAATGCGTTGCTATGCAAATGAGGACAATTCAGTATCAGTTTAGTAACAGACCATAACCAATTATAATGTACTGACGCTTTTCTGATATCATTTGTTGCATATGTGCTTTGTGCCAGATAGGCAAACACACACATCACTTTTTGAAACCGAATTGAAAATTGAAAATTAAGAAAGCAGTGCATCATAATGCATTGTGATATTGAATTGAACTAAAATTGATTACATGATAACCGTAATCGAACCGAACCTTGAGAACAATGTAGCTTCAAACCCCTATTGAAAAACCTAACTTTTCAAAATCAAATAGATTAAACACTTTGAAATAATAACCATATAGAACTAGAGTTGCAGTTGAGAAAACCAGTTCTAATTTCTCAAATACGATTTGTCATTCATTGCATTATTTACATTTTTAAATGTTTTGTTGTTGCTCATAAGCTATTTAAAAGAAGATTTGGAGATCTTCTCACAATCTCGGATCCATGGACAAATATGAAACATTTATATCTCGTACCCTTTTGGTGATGACAGCATGTGGTTTCAAAAGTTTAAAATTAGATTCATTGTTTTTATTGAATCCAGCAAATTACTTTTAAATGAAATTGAGTGACCAATTATTTTTGCTTTTCTTTGGGACACTTTGTGCCCTATATTTCCTTTTCCAGAGAATTCTACATAATCTATAATCTATTCAAAATACATGCTTTTTGCTCTATTAAATCCAGCCCCAGTGTTTTACCTGATTGGTGAGTCAAACTCTCACTATTACTATTCTGCTTTTGAACTTCCTATATTAGGGCAGCTGGACTGGTCCCTATTGGAAGCAGACTGTTAGTTTAAGAAATATGAAGAATTGCTGAAACCAGTGGATAATCAAAAACAAAAATCAAGTTAATATGATAATTAACTAAATTTGAAACGTTCTCTGTAGTGATCAGAAATACAGCACCCGGCAGTGAGTGGATGGAAGTCTTTGTTTTCTGTGTGGATTGTCGTTCAGTTGACTTGTTGGGCTGATATGTTTGATCATCAGGCTGTAATGAGACTCTCGGTCTGGCTTTTTGATCCACCCTGGCACACAATTCCATTGTGCATGGCAAAAATTGTCTTTAGGAAAAGTCACTGTCACCTCAAGTGAACTGTCCACTTCCTCTTTTAGGAGCTGGGGAGCTGAGGGCACCACTTCCTCTTTCTCTATCTCCAGTCATCCAACATTTCAAGGTGTCTGAAACCCTGAACACTCAGAGAACTGCAAAACTCAAATTAAACGTATAGTTTAATAACTAAAAATCTCATCTGGTTATCAACAGCATTTCCTCATTTTATTAAAAAGCGTTCTTCATTGCGGGGAAAAAAAGCAAGCATTTCTTCTTTGCAAAGACGCAGGAAAACAAAAAACTCTATTTATAATACAGTTTTTACGTACCTTCTTTTTCTTTTTTAAGAATCCAAAATAAAATTACTGTAAGATGTACTATTTGCTTATTCAAATCAGAATCTATATTTGAACTGGTCACCCAACCTCATTCTCATACTAATGCATAATGCACATTAGAATCTCTGAAATGGATACATTTAATTTCCACACTGTCTCCCAGGGATAACAGGATACAAATTCTAGACACCTTCAGATAGAAAATATAATATTTACACGCATGCAGTTAATATATAAATATTTATATAGTACTATTTATTCATCACTTTGAGAACACCTAGGTTTTACATCTCATATACATAAATAAATCAAAGTTTAAAATATAAAAGTTTCTTTATAATTCAAAATGTCCCAATTCTTTCAGAATGCATATTTCTATTGTTATGTTTTATAATTTTAACAATTTTTGCCTTTTTAAATTTATCGATTTATCTTGTTTCAACATTTATAATTTCTAATTTTCTCTTTATCATTCTATATTTTCAATCAGAATTAAAGTCTCTTAATAGCTAAGGTAAAAACATAATTTATCCTAAATATTTTAAATTTGATCATGTTTTCAAAATTTTACTTAACAGAAAAGCCAAATTTCAGTTAAATGTTTTAATTAATTGCATTAATTTAGAAGCATTTTTAAAAGGAAAAGTGCTGAAGTCCATCATCCTACCTTAATTTAGTTCTTTTAGCCCGACTGGAATATGTCCCTCTGTCGAAACAGGGTTCTACAGTACGGCAGAGTGAAGATAAGATCATGCATGTGCATGGACGTGCATGTTACATGGTTCCTCGTCCCTGTCCATCCGACAGAGGGAGATTCCGAGGACTCCTGGATGGCCCGCCAAATTGTGATAGATTCTTTTTTCCCTGAACCTGACTACTCTACACTAATACTCACTCTAGTTGGCCAAGTCTTATACTTTTCCCTCAACGCGTCTACAGTCGACGTCTGGCTGAGCTATAAACCTACCCTATTACCTCAGCGCGTCTACAGTCGACGTCTGGCTGGGTACTAATCCTTTAACCTCAGCGCGTCTACAGTCGACGTCTGGCTGGGTACTAATCCTTTAACCTCAGCGCGTCTACAGTCGACGTCTGGCTGGGTACTAATAATTCTAACTAGCTTCTTGCTGCGCAGCTTAAATAACAGACAGACTCCAGCAAATGTCCTTTCAATGCTTTTAATTACGGCCAGGAGAGTTCTCGAGCAATACTCAGAGAACTTCCCAAGTAAAAACAAGGCCGGTGGATCTCAGACAAATTCCATTGAGAATCCCCCCGAAAACACTGATACAACCGCTTTTATACAATAGGGAGGTATGGCGTAATGACATTAATTTCATTGGTTCTTCATAGGTAGACTGTTTTGTTACTGGGTAGAGGAGACTTTGTTTTAATGATTCTATCTTAGTCATCTGTCTAGTTCCATTTCCCATATTTGTTATTTATACACACAGTCAGGTGTTTGACACACATACATTCATCTGAAGTACAGAATGTCTTAGGACATTGTATCAGATATTTAGCTGGTTAAATGAGGTCAAATGTTAAAACATGGTTAGCTTAATATTCAGTTTAAAATTTTCCACCACACTATATAAGACACTCTCAACAAACACTGGTTAGGAAGACGCAACGCCCCTCGAGTTTAGGCGATCCAGCAGATCAAAGCCACAAACTAAGGCGGGACTTTACTCCTCACACTCGTGTATTCAGCAAAGCACTTCAAAGACTTCAAACGTGCAACTATCCACAATCTGCACTGCAATCCACACACTCACAGTGAACTGGGGCATTTGCTCGTAGCTCCGACCGGGTTCCTCGTCTTTGGTGTGACTATAACTCTGGGACAGGTGCAGGGACTGAATCCTCGTCCTTGAAGTATTTGGCCTCAAAGACGTCATGAAGGGTGGACAATGCATGGCTGGTTTAGAGAGATCAGAACATCATAATGTTAGTTTGAAGCAAACAATAATCCGTCTAGTGCATACATAAGGGAACCAGATCTTCAACTTCGAGGAGATTATAGCTCAAAGACAGCACGAGAGATGGATAACAACAAACATATGGGCCTTGAAAAACCAGGACATCAAAGTGTTTAGTTCCCAACCAGTAATCATCCGACCATCACATCCGTATGGGAACAACAAATTTTGAGGATCAATATAGAAGGTAGTGTGGTACCTAACTGGTACCTAATGAAAATGAGAATTTATGCTATAATCTAGCTGGCTCATTTACAGTCTCTACACAAGTGCAAGATTGTTCATTAATGTGCACTGCCTTGAATAAGTAAATAAAGAGTGTACAAAAAGCAAGGAATTACCCGAGATATCATAAATTAAAACAGTAAAAAAAAAAACAGTCACATTTACAGTAGAAACATTTTAGCAGTTGGTTTAAGAAGCATCAACACTGCCACACATCGCAATCATCAGTATACAGTGGCTTTTCATATTTAGAGTTTATTTGTTCTTTCACGGATTATTTGTTCTTTGACTGTCAGTGAAAATAGGTTTGGGGATATTTTTCAGGTTGAGGTTATTTCTGGGTACAAATCTGTCCCTAAAATATGGTTAACCCCCCCCTCAGGCAAACAAAGGGAGCTAAATGAAAAACAGGTGAACTTAATTAGTGACTAACAGACTAATATGGTTAACTTGTAGCGCCACATGAGTTCCTATAAGAGCAACAGTTTGATTGCAAAGGAACAGTCTCTCAACCCCAATTCAGGATTGCACATGGATTAAGTGTTGGAGTGTTTCTTTGGATTTTCAACTATATGGTGATGGTCCTATACTGTTTTTGATTCGTTTTTTTTTTCTCTCCATTCTTGCAAACATTGACTTGAATTAGTACAACAAAAACTTTTTTTTCTTTTTTCTTCACTTTACTTGTCCTTGTGACAAAGTGCACTTTAGCATTTACGTAAATAAAACTTTAAAATATACTTAAGTGCAAGAATCTAATGTTTCAGACCTGATTGCCAGTTTTTGCAAATGTACATGAAACTGTAATCTAGTTTAAATGTACTGTATATGCAGTTAGCTGAAACGGTCATTGGTTTGACCCAAGCTTATCTCTCTATATATAATTACTTGTATTGTCTTTGAAATTTGGTTTGTGTAGTACAACATTTACTGGGCATTTATGGTCAACTAAAATATAATTTCTATTCAATTCTAAATGCAGTTAAACAACATTCTCCCTAGTCTTTTTCCACAGGCCTTTGCCTGCACTCATTATAGTGTGATTTACATCCACCTGTGTGTCATTGGCTATTTAATGTATAAGCCCTCTGGTGGGCACTAATGTAAGGTATGGTATGTACACTTGAGTGGCTTTTTATAATTCATCAGAGTTCTATTATCTGCAAGCAGACCTACTGATGTATTTTCAAGATTTTAAGTACAAGTACACATACAAATAAGCACACTTTTTCACAAGGCTACGTGACAATTAAAACATGTCCAATTTCTTTCATGATTTTCCTTTGCAAACTCATCTGGTTGTGGTGTTTTTACCTAATGCAGCTTCTACTATCAAACATACTATGTTCTTAAACGGAATGATTTCACTGAATCCAATCTTCATCGTAGGCTTTAAAGATCAACATGGAGAAAATCGTCCTACAAATCCCCCTGATATTGCTGGTGCTGCATATACAAGGAGGAGAGTTGGCTAGACCTCCAGTTTGTTCACCCATTGCCGAAGCTCCACAGCCGGAAGTCGTGGAGTTCAACTACACGATCTATGCCACTTGTGAAGTAACTCCCAGCCCCAATTTGCCACCCTCCCAGCCAAAGATCTTTGGGCAAGTCCTCTTCAAGCAGGTCTTCCCCGATGGAGTTTTAGAGGTGAAAGTCAACCTCCGTGGTTTGCCTGCCAGGGATCGTCAAGAGCGTGCCATTGACGTCCATCGGTATGGAGACCTCAGTCAAGGCAGCGTCACTGTTGGTCCTCCTTACAATCCAAGTGGTGATGACCCTCCTCGTCGTCCTGGAGACATGGGCAACTTTGCTTCTGAGAAAGGAGTTATAAGGCAGTCCCTGGATCTCCCAGAGGCCAAGCTCTTCGGGGCTCATTCCATTCTGGGACGTGCGGTGGTGGTTCACGAGAAGGAGGGTGATTTTGGAATGGGGTCAGATGAGGAGAGTGAACATATTGGATGTTCTGGACAAATAATTG
The DNA here is from genome assembly GCA_038021265.1 of Cyprinella venusta. NCBI lineage: Eukaryota > Metazoa > Chordata > Actinopteri > Cypriniformes > Leuciscidae > Cyprinella > Cyprinella venusta. Next base: position 11,228,330 of record CM075884.1, on the reverse strand, counting down.
CTTATGGTGTCATTGGTATTACTTCTCCAAGTCTGTGGCAGAAGACTGGACCGCTCCCCAGGAAACACTGTGGAGGAGGTCACTGAGAGTCGGATATGGTGGAAAAGCAGATTCAAATGGGATAATCATGATTTTTCCTTGTGTATTTGCATATGTCCTACATTAAAGTGATGCTTAATACTCTGAAATGATATCCCTAGATTTATTGCCATTACAAATGCTTCCGATGCTTTTGAATGGTTTCCTGGTGTCCAGCAATTCGTGTCTTTGTTTTGGTCTTTTCAGAGACTTTTTGGCCATAGCTCCCAATAGTAAACAGCTCCACTCTTAAAAAAATGTCCACTTTACCTGCGTTCACCCTATAGTTTAAGTTTGCTTGTACTGTGCTTAATGGGGTTTACACTTTCAGACTATTACAATGGTCTTTAAATAGACACTATTTCTCTAAATGATAAAAGAGCTTTGGTTGATGCTATGACACTGATGGGTGTGACCACACCTCAAGGGTGGCTAGGGGAGGGTGGGGCACAATGTAACGCCTTTTGACTTTCTCAGTTTGTGTAAATCTGCTTGGGGTTTAGAGTATTTATTTTCCCACATGCTTATTACGATTGTGGTTTTATTAATGCCGTGTATACTTGATTCTTAATTTACCCAGAAAGAATGGAAGTGAGAAGACCCATAGGTGGGGTACATTGTAACATGTGAGGGGCACATTGTAACATATGACTGCTTAAAATGCTATCTGATCTAATCAAAAAAAGTAAATATACAATTCAGACCAAAATATTTTTACGTTACCAGTATGATAATTTTTTTTTCATGTAAAATAATGGCTTTATATATTAAAAATAAACGAATTTGAGTTTGACAAACACATCGTAAAACCCAGCTATACAGCATAGTTCAAAATATTAATTTGACTCTCAGTTTTTATTAACATGTTTCTCATGTTATCTCAATAGGATAACATTTCTAATGGGGGCACATCGTAAACATGTCACAACTGGGTATTAAACCATGCTAGCGTCTTCCGCTAATTAATCGAAGCATTAAAGAATTATATCAATTGCAGGGGTGGAAAGAGTACTAACAAACTGTAGTTGAGTAAAAGTAGTGTAACTTAATAACTGACTTGAGTGGAAGTACTGAAAAATAATATGACTCAAGTAAGAGTAAGTAATTTGCTTAAATATTCAAGTAACTGCATTACAAAGTACTTTAGTAATATTTTTGTCTATTTTTCCCCAAAATGGGAAGATGATAGCGATGTGGAGCACAAATCACTCAACCCTTTAATGCATTGCGAATCAACATAGCTTGTATGATTTCCATTTCACGAGAGTAGATGTTAAAATTTTGTGCTGATTTGTACTCCGCTTTCCCCAAGATAAGCACAAACTAAGACGTAGCTTTACAATGACATACGCTTTTCCATCCATTTACACTTATTTCCTTCTGTCCGGTGTTAATGGCTGCAGGGTACTTGGCGCGTCATCACACACAACGGCTGCAACCACAGTGTGGTCTCCCCAGTGGACCAGCACGACAGCAGTCTGCATTGAGATGAGCAGGGGGCATCTCTAGGGTCTTCAAGAGGGCACCTTCCGCCCTCAGTGTTTCGTCGTCTAGCCCACGGCACCTCAAGAGGGCTCAAGAGTGACTCTGGCGTCCCAGAGTCACTGCCCTCCGTCTCAGCCCAGCTTACTGACCTTTACATCCCTCCTGCTGTTGAGGTTGCTCCTCCCTCATTGTTCACAGCTGACCTTACCACAATCTCACAATCTTGCCCTGTTGCTCCGTCGGCACCTTTGTCAAAGTATACTGGCTGGTTATGTATTTTCACCAAATATTGTCTCTTCAAGACGGACGGGGACAGCAAGAATCGGCTCCAAGCCGAACAACGGTGGGTGTACAGGTAATGGCTCTTCTTCCAGGACAGTCAAGGCAACGGGAGATGAGTAACTCACGTCTCGAACGGATCGGCTCCAGGCCGGACAATGGAAGGTACACGGGTAATGGCTCCTCTTCAAGACACGCCAGGACAGCCAGGGATGAATTGCTCAGGTCGCTATATAAGACACTCTCAACAAACACTGGTTAGGAAGACGCAACGCCCCTCGAGTTTAGGCGATCCAGCAGATCAAAGCCACAAACTAAGGCGGGACTTTACTCCTCACACTCGTGTATTCAGCAAAGCACTTCAAAGACTTCAAACGTGCAACTATCCACAATCTGCACTGCAATCCACACACTCACAGTGAACTGGGGCATTTGCTCGTAGCTCCGACCGGGTTCCTCGTCTTTGGTGTGACTATAACTCTGGGACAGGTGCAGGGACTGAATCCTCGTCCTTGAAGTATTTGGCCTCAAAGACGTCATGAAGGGTGGACAATGCATGGCTGGTTTAGAGAGATCAGAACATCATAATGTTAGTTTGAAGCAAACAATAATCCGTCTAGTGCATACATAAGGGAACCAGATCTTCAACTTCGAGGAGATTATAGCTCAAAGACAGCACGAGAGATGGATAACAACAAACATATGGGCCTTGAAAAACCAGGACATCAAAGTGTTTAGTTCCCAACCAGTAATCATCCGACCATCACATCCGTATGGGAACAACAAGTTTTGAGGATCAATATAGAAGGTAGTGTGGTACCTAACTGGTACCTAATGAAAATGAGAATTTATGCTATAATCTAGCTGGCTCATTTACAGTCTCTACACAAGTGCAAGATTGTTCATTAATGTGCACTGCCTTGAATAAGTAAATAAAGAGTGTACAAAAAGCAAGGAATTACCCGAGATATCATAAATTAAAACAGTAAAAAAAAAACAGTCACATTTACAGTAGAAACATTTTAGCAGTTGGTTTAAGAAGCATCAACACTGCCACACATCGCAATCATCAGTATACAGTGGCTTTTCATATTTAGAGTTTATTTGTTCTTTCACGGATTATTTGTTCTTTGACTGTCAGTGAAAATAGGTTTGGGGATATTTTTCAGGTTGAGGTTATTTCTGGGTACAAATCTGTCCCTAAAATATGGTTAACCCCCCCTCAGGCAAACAAAGGGAGCTAAATGAAAGACAGGTGAACTTAATTAGTGACTAACAGACTAATATGGTTAACTTGTAGCGCCACATGAGTTCCTATAAGAGCAACAGTTTGATTGCAAAGGAACAGTCTCTCAACCCCAATTCAGGATTGCACATGGATTAAGCGTTGGAGTGTTTCTTTGGATTTTCAACTATACGGTGATGGTCCTATACTGTTTTTGATTCGTTTTTTTTTTCTCTCCATTCTTGCAAACATTGACTTGAATTAGTACAACAAAAACTTTTTTTTCTTTTTTCTTCACTTTACTTGTCCTTGTGACAAAGTGCACTTTAGCATTTACGTAAATAAAACTTTAAAATATACTTAAGTGCAAGAATCTAAGACTGGACCGCTCCCCAGGAAACACTGTGGAGGAGGTCACTGAGAGTCGGATATGGTGGAAAAGCAGATTCAAATGGGATAATCATGATTTTTCCTTGTGTATTTGCATATGTCCTACATTAAAGTGATGCTTAATACTCTGAAATGATATCCCTAGATTTATTGCCATTACAAATGCTTCCGATGCTTTTGAATGGTTTCCTGGTGTCCAGCAATTCGTGTCTTTGTTTTGGTCTTTTCAGAGACTTTTTGGCCATAGCTCCCAATAGTAAACAGCTCCACTCTTAAAAAAATGTCCACTTTACCTGCGTTCACCCTATAGTTTAAGTTTGCTTGTACTGTGCTTAATGGGGTTTACACTTTCAGACTATTACAATGGTCTTTAAATAGACACTATTTCTCTAAATGATAAAAGAGCTTTGGTTGATGCTATGACACTGATGGGTGTGACCACACCTCAAGGGTGGCTAGGGGAGGGTGGGGCACAATGTAACGCCTTTTGACTTTCTCAGTTTGTGTAAATCTGCTTGGGGTTTAGAGTATTTATTTTCCCACATGCTTATTACGATTGTGGTTTTATTAATGCCGTGTATACTTGATTCTTAATTTACCCAGAAAGAATGGAAGTATAATATAATGTTTTCAGACCTGATTGCCAGTTTATGCAAATGTACATGAAACTGTAATCTAGTTTAAATGTACTGTATATGCAGTTAGCTGAAACGGTCATTGGTTTGACCCAAGCTTATCTCTCTATATATAATTACTTGTATTGTCTTTGAAATTTGGTTTGTGTAGTACAACATTTACTGGGCATTTATGGTCAACTAAAATATAATTTCTATTCAATTCTAAATGCAGTTAAACAACATTCTCCCTAGTCTTTTTCCACAGGCCTTTGCCTGCACTCATTATAGTGTGATTTACATCCACCTGTGTGTCATTGGCTATTTAATGTATAAGCCCTCTGGTGGGCACTAATGTAAGGTATGGTATGTACACTTGAGTGGCTTTTTATAATTCATCAGAGTTCTATTATCTGCAAGCAGACCTACTGATGTATTTTCAAGATTTTAATTACAAGTACACATACAAATAAGCACACTTTTTCACAAGGCTACGTGACAATTAAAAAATGTCCAATTTCTTTCATGATTTTCCTTTGCAAACTCATCTGGTTGTGGTGTTTTTACCTAATGCAGCTTCTACTATCAAACATACTATGTTCTTAAACGGAATGATTTCACTGAATCCAATCTTCATCGTAGGCTTTAAAGATCAACATGGAGAAAATCGTCCTACAAATCCCCCTGATATTGCTGGTGCTGCATATACAAGGAGCAGAGTTGGCTAGACCTCCAGTTTGTTCACCCATTGCCGAAGCTCCACAGCCGGAAGTCGTGGAGTTCAACTACACGATCTATGCCACTTGTGAAGTAACTCCCAGCCCCAATTTGCCACCCTCCCAGCCAAAGATCTTTGGGCAAGTCCTCTTCAAGCAGGTCTTCCCCGATGGAGTTTTAGAGGTGAAAGTCAACCTCCGTGGTTTGCCTGCCAGGGATCGTCAAGAGCGTGCCATTGACGTCCATCGGTATGGAGACCTCAGTCAAGGCAGCGTCACTGTTGGTCCTCCTTACAATCCAAGTGGTGATGACCCTCCTCGTCGTCCTGGAGACATGGGCAACTTTGCTTCTGAGAAAGGAGTTATAAGGCAGTCCCTGGATCTCCCAGAGGCCAAGCTCTTCGGGGCTCATTCCATTCTGGGACGTGCGGTGGTGGTTCACGAGAAGGAGGGTGATTTTGGAATGGGGTCAGATGAGGAGAGTGAACATATTGGATGTTCTGGACAAATAATTGCTTATGGTGTCATTGGTATTACTTCTCCAAGTCTGTGGCAGAAGACTGGACCGCTCCCCAGGAAACACTGTGGAGGAGGTCACTGAGAGTCGGATATGGTGGAAAAGCAGATTCAAATGGGATAATCATGATTTTTCCTTGTGTATTTGCATATGTCCTACATTAAAGTGATGCTTAATACTCTGAAATGATATCCCTAGATTTATTGCCATTACAAATGCTTCCGATGCTTTTGAATGGTTTCCTGGTGTCCAGCAATTCGTGTCTTTGTTTTGTTCTTTTCAGAGACTTTTTGGCCATAGCTCCCAATAGTAAACAGCTCCACTCTTAAAAAAATGTCCACTTTACCTGCGTTCACCCTATAGTTTAAGTTTGCTTGTACTGTGCTTAATGGGGTTTACACTTTCAGACTATTACAATGGTCTTTAAATAGACACTATTTCTCTAAATGATAAAAGAGCTTTGGTTGATGCTATGACACTGATGGGTGTGACCACACCTCAAGGGTGGCTAGGGGAGGGTGGGGCACAATGTAACGCCTTTTGACTTTCTCAGTTTGTGTAAATCTGCTTGGGGTTTAGAGTATTTATTTTCCCACATGCTTATTACGATTGTGGTTTTATTAATGCCGTGTATACTTGATTCTTAATTTACCCAGAAAGAATGGAAGTGAGAAGACCCATAGGTGGGGTACATTGTAACATGTGAGGGGCACATTGTAACATATGACTGCTTAAAATGCTATCTGATCTAATCAAAAAAAGTAAATATACAATTCAGACCAAAATATTTTTACGTTACCAGTATGATAATTTTTTTTTTCATGTAAAATAATGGCTTTATATATTAAAAATAAACGAATTTGAGTTTGACAAACACATCGTAAAACCCAGCTATACAGCATAGTTCAAAATATTAATTTGACTCTCAGTTTTTATTAACATGTTTCTCATGTTATCTCAATAGAATTCATAAAAGTATAGAATATGATAACATTTCTAATGGGGGCACATCGTAAACATGTCACAACTGGGTATTAAACCATGCTAGCGTCTTCCGCTAATTAATCGAAGCATTAAAGAATTATATCAATTGCAGGGGTGGAAAGAGTACTAACAAACTGTAGTTGAGTAAAAGTAGTGTAACTTAATAACTGACTTGAGTGGAAGTACTGAAAAATAATATGACTCAAGTAAGAGTAAGTAATTTGCTTAAATATTCAAGTAACTGCATTACAAAGTACTTTAGTAATATTTTTGTCTATTTTTCCCCAAAATGGGAAGATGATAGCGATGTGGAGCACAAATCACTCAACCCTTTAATGCATTGCGAATCAACATAGCTTGTATGATTTCCATTTCACGAGAGTAGATGTTAAAATTTTGTGCTGATTTGTACTCCGCTTTCCCCAAGATAAGCACAAACTAAGACGTAGCTTTACAATGACATACGCTTTTCCATCCATTTACACTTATTTCCTTCTGTCCGGTGTTAATGGCTGCAGGGTACTTGGCGCGTCATCACACACAACGGCTGCAACCACAGTGTGGTCTCCCCAGTGGACCAGCACGACAGCAGTCTGCATTGAGATGAGCAGGGGGCATCTCTAGGGTCTTCAAGAGGGCACCTTCCGCCCTCAGTGTTTCGTCGTCTAGCCCACGGCACCTCAAGAGGGCTCAAGAGTGACTCTGGCGTCCCAGAGTCACTGCCCTCCGTCTCAGCCCAGCTTACTGACCTTTACATCCCTCCTGCTGTTGAGGTTGCTCCTCCCTCATTGTTCACAGCTGACCTTACCACAATCTCACAATCTTGCCCTGTTGCTCCGTCGGCACCTTTGTCAAAGTATACTGGCTGGTTATGTATTTTCACCAAATATTGTCTCTTCAAGACGGACGGGGACAGCAAGAATCGGCTCCAAGCCGAACAACGGTGGGTGTACAGGTAATGGCTCTTCTTCCAGGACAGTCAAGGCAACGGGAGATGAGTAACTCACGTCTCGAACGGATCGGCTCCAGGCCGGACAATGGAAGGTACACGGGTAATGGCTCCTCTTCAAGACACGCCAGGACAGCCAGGGATGAATTGCTCAGGTCGCTATATAAGACACTCTCAACAAACACTGGTTAGGAAGACGCAACGCCCCTCGAGTTTAGGCGATCCAGCAGGTCAAAGCCACAAACTAAGGCGGGACTTTACTCCTCACACTCGTGTATTCAGCAAAGCACTTCAAAGACTTCAAACGTGCAACTATCCACAATCTGCACTGCAATCCACACACTCACAGTGAACTGGGGCATTTGCTCGTAGCTCCGACCGGGTTCCTCGTCTTTGGTGTGACTATAACTCTGGGACAGGTGCAGGGACTGAATCCTCGTCCTTGAAGTATTTGGCCTCAAAGACGTCATGAAGGGTGGACAATGCATGGCTGGTTTAGAGAGATCAGAACATCATAATGTTAGTTTGAAGCAAACAATAATCCGTCTAGTGCATACATAAGGGAACCAGATCTTCAACTTCGAGGAGATTATAGCTCAAAGACAGCACGAGAGATGGATAACAACAAACATATGGGCCTTGAAAAACCAGGACATCAAAGTGTTTAGTTCCCAACCAGTAATCATCCGACCATCACATCCGTATGGGAACAACAAGTTTTGAGGATCAATATAGAAGGTAGTGTGGTACCTAACTGGTACCTAATGAAAATGAGAATTTATGCTATAATCTAGCTGGCTCATTTACAGTCTCTACACAAGTGCAAGATTGTTCATTAATGTGCACTGCCTTGAATAAGTAAATAAAGAGTGTACAAAAAGCAAGGAATTACCCGAGATATCATAAATTAAAACAGTAAAAAAAAAACAGTCACATTTACAGTAGAAACATTTTAGCAGTTGGTTTAAGAAGCATCAACACTGCCACACATCGCAATCATCAGTATACAGTGGCTTTTCATATTTAGAGTTTATTTGTTCTTTCACGGATTATTTGTTCTTTGACTGTCAGTGAAAATAGGTTTGGGGATATTTTTCAGGTTGAGGTTATTTCTGGGTACAAATCTGTCCCTAAAATATGGTTAACCCCCCCTCAGGCAAACAAAGGGAGCTAAATGAAAGACAGGTGAACTTAATTAGTGACTAACAGACTAATATGGTTAACTTGTAGCGCCACATGAGTTCCTATAAGAGCAACAGTTTGATTGCAAAGGAACAGTCTCTCAACCCCAATTCAGGATTGCACATGGATTAAGCGTTGGAGTGTTTCTTTGGATTTTCAACTATACGGTGATGGTCCTATACTGTTTTTGATTCGTTTTTTTTTTCTCTCCATTCTTGCAAACATTGACTTGAATTAGTACAACAAAAACTTTTTTTTCTTTTTTCTTCACTTTACTTGTCCTTGTGACAAAGTGCACTTTAGCATTTACGTAAATAAAACTTTAAAATATACTTAAGTGCAAGAATATAATGTTTTCAGACCTGATTGCCAGTTTATGCAAATGTACATGAAACTGTAATCTAGTTTAAATGTACTGTATATGCAGTTAGCTGAAACGGTCATTGGTTTGACCCAAGCTTATCTCTCTATATATAATTACTTGTATTGTCTTTGAAATTTGGTTTGTGTAGTACAACATTTACTGGGCATTTATGGTCAACTAAAATATAATTTCTATTCAATTCTAAATGCAGTTAAACAACATTCTCCCTAGTCTTTTTCCACAGGCCTTTGCCTGCACTCATTATAGTGTGATTTACATCCACCTGTGTGTCATTGGCTATTTAATGTATAAGCCCTCTGGTGGGCACTAATGTAAGGTATGGTATGTACACTTGAGTGGCTTTTTATAATTCATCAGAGTTCTATTATCTGCAAGCAGACCTACTGATGTATTTTCAAGATTTTAAGTACAAGTACACATACAAATAAGCACACTTTTTCACAAGGCTACGTGACAATTAAAAAATGTCCAATTTCTTTCATGATTTTCCTTTGCAAACTCATCTGGTTGTGGTGTTTTTACCTAATGCAGCTTCTACTATCAAACATACTATGTTCTTAAACGGAATGATTTCACTGAATCCAATCTTCATCGTAGGCTTTAAAGATCAACATGGAGAAAATCGTCCTACAAATCCCCCTGATATTGCTGGTGCTGCATATACAAGGAGGAGAGTTGGCTAGACCTCCAGTTTGTTCACCCATTGCCGAAGCTCCACAGCCGGAAGTCGTGGAGTTCAACTACACGATCTATGCCACTTGTGAAGTAACTCCCAGCCCCAATTTGCCACCCTCCCAGCCAAAGATCTTTGGGCAAGTCCTCTTCAAGCAGGTCTTCCCCGATGGAGTTTTAGAGGTGAAAGTCAACCTCCGTGGTTTGCCTGCCAGGGATCGTCAAGAGCGTGCCATTGACGTCCATCGGTATGGAGACCTCAGTCAAGGCAGCGTCACTGTTGGTCCTCCTTACAATCCAAGTGGTGATGACCCTCCTCGTCGTCCTGGAGACATGGGCAACTTTGCTTCTGAGAAAGGAGTTATAAGGCAGTCCCTGGATCTCCCAGAGGCCAAGCTCTTCGGGGCTCATTCCATTCTGGGACGTGCGGTGGTGGTTCACGAGAAGGAGGGTGATTTTGGAATGGGGTCAGATGAGGAGAGTGAACATATTGGATGTTCTGGACAAATAATTGCTTATGGTGTCATTGGTATTACTTCTCCAAGTCTGTGGCAGAAGACTGGACCGCTCCCCAGGAAACACTGTGGAGGAGGTCACTGAGAGTCGGATATGGTGGAAAAGCAGATTCAAATGGGATAATCATGATTTTTCCTTGTGTATTTGCATATGTCCTACATTAAAGTGATGCTTAATACTCTGAAATGATATCCCTAGATTTATTGCCATTACAAATGCTTCCGATGCTTTTGAATGGTTTCCTGGTGTCCAGCAATTCGTGTCTTTGTTTTGGTCTTTTCAGAGACTTTTTGGCCATAGCTCCCAATAGTAAACAGCTCCACTCTTAAAAAAATGTCCACTTTACCTGCGTTCACCCTATAGTTTAAGTTTGCTTGTACTGTGCTTAATGGGGTTTACACTTTCAGACTATTACAATGGTCTTTAAATAGACACTATTTCTCTAAATGATAAAAGAGCTTTGGTTGATGCTATGACACTGATGGGTGTGACCACACCTCAAGGGTGGCTAGGGGAGGGTGGGGCACAATGTAACGCCTTTTGACTTTCTCAGTTTGTGTAAATCTGCTTGGGGTTTAGAGTATTTATTTTCCCACATGCTTATTACGATTTTGGTTTTATTAATGCCGTGTATTCTTGATTCTTAATTTACCCAGAAAGAATGGAAGTGAGAAGACCCATAGGTGGGGTACATTGTAACATGTGAGGGGCACATTGTAACATATGACTGCTTAAAATGCTATCTGATCTAATCAAAAAAAGTAAATATACAATTCAGACCAAAATATTTTTACGTTACCAGTATGATAATTTTTTTTTTCATGTAAAATAATGGCTTTATATATTAAAAATAAACGAATTTGAGTTTGACAAACACATCGTAAAACCCAGCTATACAGCATAGTTCAAAATATTAATTTGACTCTCAGTTTTTATTAACATGTTTCTCATGTTATCTCAATAGAATTCATAAAAGTATAGAATACGATAACATTTCTAATGGGGGCACATCGTAAACATGTCACAACTGGGTATTAAACCATGCTAGCGTCTTCCGCTAATTAATCGAACCATTAAAGAATTATATCAATTGCAGGGGTGGAAAGAGTACTAACAAACTGTAGTTGAGTAAAAGTAGTGTAACTTAATAACTGACTTGAGTGGAAGTACTGAAAAATAATATGACTCAAGTAAGAGTAAGTAATTTGCTTAAATATTCAAGTAACTGCATTACAAAGTACTTTAGTAATATTTTTGTCTATTTTTCCCCAAAATGGGAAGATGATAGCGATGTGGAGCACAAATCACTCAACCCTTTAATGCATTGCGAATCAACATAGCTTGTATGATTTCCATTTCACGAGAGTAGATGTTAAAATTTTGTGCTGATTTGTACTCCGCTTTCCCCAAGATAAGCACAAACTAAGACGTAGCTTTACAATGACATACGCTTTTCCATCCATTTACACTTATTTCCTTCTGTCCGGTGTTAATGGCTGCAGGGTACTTGGCGCGTCATCACACACAACGGCTGCAACCACAGTGTGGTCTCCCCAGTGGACCAGCACGACAGCAGTCTGCATTGAGATGAGCAGGGGGCATCTCTAGGGTCTTCAAGAGGGCACCTTCCGCCCTCAGTGTTTCGTCATCTAGCCCACGGCACCTCAAGAGGGCTCAAGAGTGACTCTGGCGTCCCAGAGTCACTGCCCTCCGTCTCAGCCCAGCTTACTGACCTTTACATCCCTCCTGCTGTTGAGGTTGCTCCTCCCTCATTGTTCACAGCTGACCTTACCACAATCTCACAATCTTGCCCTGTTGCTCCGTCGGCACCTTTGTCAAAGTATACTGGCTGGTTATGTATTTTCACCAAATATTGTCTCTTCAAGACGGACGGGGACAGCAAGAATCGGCTCCAAGCCGAACAACGGTGGGTGTACAGGTAATGGCTCTTCTTCCAGGACAGTCAAGGCAACGGGAGATGAGTAACTCACGTCTCGAACGGATCGGCTCCAGGCCGGACAATGGAAGGTACACGGGTAATGGCTCCTCTTCAAGACACGCCAGGACAGCCAGGGATGAATTGCTCAGGTCGCTATATAAGACACTCTCAACAAACACTGGTTAGGAAGACGCAACGCCCCTCGAGTTTAGGCGATCCAGCAGATCAAAGCCACAAACTAAGGCGGGACTTTACTCCTCACACTCGTGTATTCAGCAAAGCACTTCAAAGACTTCAAACGTGCAACTATCCACAATCTGCACTGCAATCCACACACTCACAGTGAACTGGGGCATTTGCTCGTAGCTCCGACCGGGTTCCTCGTCTTTGGTGTGACTATAACTCTGGGACAGGTGCAGGGACTGAATCCTCGTCCTTGAAGTATTTGGCCTCAAAGACGTCATGAAGGGTGGACAATGCATGGCTGGTTTAGAGAGATCAGAACATCATAATGTTAGTTTGAAGCAAACAATAATCCGTCTAGTGCATACATAAGGGAACCAGATCTTCAACTTCGAGGAGATTATAGCTCAAAGACAGCACGAGAGATGGATAACAACAAACATATGGGCCTTGAAAAACCAGGACATCAAAGTGTTTAGTTCCCAACCAGTAATCATCCGACCATCACATCCGTATGGGAACAACAAGTTTTGAGGATCAATATAGAAGGTAGTGTGGTACCTAACTGGTACCTAATGAAAATGAGAATTTATGCTATAATCTAGCTGGCTCATTTACAGTCTCTACACAAGTGCAAGATTGTTCATTAATGTGCACTGCCTTGAATAAGTAAATAAAGAGTGTACAAAAAGCAAGGAATTACCCGAGATATCATAAATTAAAACAGTAAAAAAAAAACAGTCACATTTACAGTAGAAACATTTTAGCAGTTGGTTTAAGAAGCATCAACACTGCCACACATCGCAATCATCAGTATACAGTGGCTTTTCATATTTAGAGTTTATTTGTTCTTTCACGGATTATTTGTTCTTTGACTGTCAGTGAAAATAGGTTTGGGGATATTTTTCAGGTTGAGGTTATTTCTGGGTACAAATCTGTCCCTAAAATATGGTTAACCCCCCCTCAGGCAAACAAAGGGAGCTAAATGAAAGACAGGTGAACTTAATTAGTGACTAACAGACTAATATGGTTAACTTGTAGCGCCACATGAGTTCCTATAAGAGCAACAGTTTGATTGCAAAGGAACAGTCTCTCAACCCCAATTCAGGATTGCACATGGATTAAGTGTTGGAGTGTTTCTTTGGATTTTCAACTATACGGTGATGGTCCTATACTGTTTTTGATTCGTTTTTTTTTTCTCTCCATTCTTGCAAACATTGACTTGAATTAGTACAACAAAAACTTTTTTTTCTTTTTTCTTCACTTTACTTGTCCTTGTGACAAAGTGCACTTTAGCATTTACGTAAATAAAACTTTAAAATATACTTAAGTGCAAGAATATAATGTTTTCAGACCTGATTGCCAGTTTATGCAAATGTACATGAAACTGTAATCTAGTTTAAATGTACTGTATATGCAGTTAGCTGAAACGGTCATTGGTTTGACCCAAGCTTATCTCTCTGTATATAATTACTTGTATTGTCTTTGAAATTTGGTTTGTGTAGTACAACATTTACTGGGCATTTATGGTCAACTAAAATATAATTTCTATTCAATTCTAAATGCAGTTAAACAACATTCTCCCTAGTCTTTTTCCACAGGCCTTTGCCTGCACTCATTATAGTGTGATTTACATCCACCTGTGTGTCATTGGCTATTTAATGTATAAGCCCTCTGGTGGGCACTAATGTAAGGTATGGTATGTACACTTGAGTGGCTTTTTATAATTCATCAGAGTTCTATTATCTGCAAGCAGACCTACTGATGTATTTTCAAGATTTTAAGTACAAGTACACATACAAATAAGCACACTTTTTCACAAGGCTACGTGACAATTAAAAAATGTCCAATTTCTTTCATGATTTTCCTTTGCAAACTCATCTGGTTGTGGTGTTTTTACCTAATGCAGCTTCTACTATCAAACATACTATGTTCTTAAACGGAATGATTTCACTGAATCCAATCTTCATCGTAGGCTTTAAAGATCAACATGGAGAAACTCGTCATACAAATCCCCCTGATATTGCTGGTGCTGCATATACAAGGAGGAGAGTTGGCTAGACCTCCAGTTTGTTCACCCATTGCCGAAGCTCCACAGCCGGAAGTCGTGGAGTTCAACTACACGATCTATGCCACTTGTGAAGTAACTCCCAGCCCCAATTTGCCACCCTCCCAGCCAAAGATCTTTGGGCAAGTCCTCTTCAAGCAGGTCTTCCCCGATGGAGTTTTAGAGGTGAAAGTCAACCTCCGTGGTTTGCCTGCCAGGGATCGTCAAGAGCGTGCCATTGACGTCCATCGGTATGGAGACCTCAGTCAAGGCAGCGTCACTGTTGGTCCTCCTTACAATCCAAGTGGTGATGACCCTCCTCGTCGTCCTGGAGACATGGGCAACTTTGCTTCTGAGAAAGGAGTTATAAGGCAGTCCCTGGATCTCCCAGAGGCCAAGCTCTTCGGGGCTCATTCCATTCTGGGACGTGCGGTGGTGGTTCACGAGAAGGAGGGTGATTTTGGAATGGGGTCAGATGAGGAGAGTGAACATATTGGATGTTCTGGACAAATAATTGCTTATGGTGTCATTGGTATTACTTCTCCAAGTCTGTGGCAGAAGACTGGACCGCTCCCCAGGAAACACTGTGGAGGAGGTCACTGAGAGTCGGATATGGTGGAAAAGCAGATTCAAATGGGATAATCATGATTTTTCCTTGTGTATTTGCATATGTCCTACATTAAAGTGATGCTTAATACTCTGAAATGATATCCCTAGATTTATTGCCATTACAAATGCTTCCGATGCTTTTGAATGGTTTCCTGGTGTCCAGCAATTCGTGTCTTTGTTTTGGTCTTTTCAGAGACTTTTTGGCCATAGCTCCCAATAGTAAACAGCTCCACTCTTAAAAAAATGTCCACTTTACCTGCGTTCACCCTATAGTTTAAGTTTGCTTGTACTGTGCTTAATGGGGTTTACACTTTCAGACTATTACAATGGTCTTTAAATAGACACTATTTCTCTAAATGATAAAAGAGCTTTGGTTGATGCTATGACACTGATGGGTGTGACCACACCTCAAGGGTGGCTAGGGGAGGGTGGGGCACAATGTAACGCCTTTTGACTTTCTCAGTTTGTGTAAATCTGCTTGGGGTTTAGAGTATTTATTTTCCCACATGCTTATTACGATTGTGGTTTTATTAATGCCGTGTATACTTGATTCTTAATTTACCCAGAAAGAATGGAAGTGAGAAGACCCATAGGTGGGGTACATTGTAACATGTGAGGGGCACATTGTAACATATGACTGCTTAAAATGCTATCTGATCTAATCAAAAAAAGTAAATATACAATTCAGACCAAAATATTTTTACGTTACCAGTATGATAACTTTTTTTTCATGTAAAATAATGGCTTTATATATTAAAAATAAACGAATTTGAGTTTGACAAACACATCGTAAAACCCAGCTATACAGCATAGTTCAAAATATTAATTTGACTCTCAGTTTTTATTAACATGTTTCTCATGTTATCTCAATAGGATAACATTTCTAATGGGGGCACATCGTAAACATGTCACAACTGGGTATTAAACCATGCTAGCGTCTTCCGCTAATTAATCGAAGCATTAAAGAATTATATCAATTGCAGGGGTGGAAAGAGTACTAACAAACTGTAGTTGAGTAAAAGTAGTGTAACTTAATAACTGACTTGAGTGGAAGTACTGAAAAATAATATGACTCAAGTAAGAGTAAGTAATTTGCTTAAATATTCAAGTAACTGCATTACAAAGTACTTTAGTAATATTTTTGTCTATTTTTCCCCAAAATGGGAAGATGATAGCGATGGGGAGCACAAATCACTCAACCCTTTAATGCATTGCGAATCAACATAGCTTGTATGATTTCCATTTCACGAGAGTAGATGTTAAAATTTTGTGCTGATTTGTACTCCGCTTTCCCCAAGATAAGCACAAACTAAGACGTAGCTTTACAATGACATACGCTTTTCCATCCATTTACACTTATTTCCTTCTGTCCGGTGTTAATGGCTGCAGGGTACTTGGCGCGTCATCACACACAACGGCTGCAACCACAGTGTGGTCTCCCCAGTGGACCAGCACGACAGCAGTCTGCATTGAGATGAGCAGGGGGCATCTCTAGGGTCTTCAAGAGGGCACCTTCCGCCCTCAGTGTTTCGTCGTCTAGCCCACGGCACCTCAAGAGGGCTCAAGAGTGACTCTGGCGTCCCAGAGTCACTGCCCTCCGTCTCAGCCCAGCTTACTGACCTTTACATCCCTCCTGCTGTTGAGGTTGCTCCTCCCTCATTGTTCACAGCTGACCTTACCACAATCTCACAATCTTGCCCTGTTGCTCCGTCGGCACCTTTGTCAAAGTATACTGGCTGGTTATGTATTTTCACCAAATATTGTCTCTTCAAGACGGACGGGGACAGCAAGAATCGGCTCCAAGCCGAACAACGGTGGGTGTACAGGTAATGGCTCTTCTTCCAGGACAGTCAAGGCAACGGGAGATGAGTAACTCACGTCTCGAACGGATCGGCTCCAGGCCGGACAATGGAAGGTACACGGGTAATGGCTCCTCTTCAAGACACGCCAGGACAGCCAGGGATGAATTGCTCAGGTCGCTATATAAGACACTCTCAACAAACACTGGTTAGGAAGACGCAACGCCCCTCGAGTTTAGGCGATCCAGCAGATCAAAGCCACAAACTAAGGCGGGACTTTACTCCTCACACTCGTGTATTCAGCAAAGCACTTCAAAGACTTCAAACGTGCAACTATCCACAATCTGCACTGCAATCCACACACTCACAGTGAACTGGGGCATTTGCTCGTAGCTCCGACCGGGTTCCTCGTCTTTGGTGTGACTATAACTCTGGGACAGGTGCAGGGACTGAATCCTCGTCCTTGAAGTATTTGGCCTCAAAGACGTCATGAAGGGTGGACAATGCATGGCTGGTTTAGAGAGATCAGAACATCATAATGTTAGTTTGAAGCAAACAATAATCCGTCTAGTGCATACATAAGGGAACCAGATCTTCAACTTCGAGGAGATTATAGCTCAAAGACTGCACGAGAGATGGATAACAACAAACATATGGGCCTTGAAAAACCAGGACATCAAAGTGTTTAGTTCCCAACCAGTAATCATCCGACCATCACATCCGTATGGGAACAACAAGTTTTGAGGATCAATATAGAAGGTAGTGTGGTACCTAACTGGTACCTAATGAAAATGAGAATTTATGCTATAATCTAGCTGGCTCATTTACAGTCTCTACACAAGTGCAAGATTGTTCATTAATGTGCACTGCCTTGAATAAGTAAATAAAGAGTGTACAAAAAGCAAGGAATTACCCGAGATATCATAAATTAAAACAGTAAAAAAAAACAGTCACATTTACAGTAGAAACATTTTAGCAGTTGGTTTAAGAAGCATCAACACTGCCACACATCGCAATCATCAGTATACAGTGGCTTTTCATATTTAGAGTTTATTTGTTCTTTCACGGATTATTTGTTCTTTGACTGTCAGTGAAAATAGGTTTGGGGATATTTTTCAGGTTGAGGTTATTTCTGGGTACAAATCTGTCCCTAAAATATGGTTAACCCCCCCTCAGGCAAACAAAGGGAGCTAAATGAAAGACAGGTGAACTTAATTAGTGACTAACAGACTAATATGGTTAACTTGTAGCGCCACATGAGTTCCTATAAGAGCAACAGTTTGATTGCAAAGGAACAGTCTCTCAACCCCAATTCAGGATTGCACATGGATTAAGCGTTGGAGTGTTTCTTTGGATTTTCAACTATACGGTGATGGTCCTATACTGTTTTTGATTCGTTTTTTTTTTTTTCTCTCCATTCTTGCAAACATTGACTTGAATTAGTACAACAAAAACTTTTTTTTCTTTTTTCTTCACTTTACTTGTCCTTGTGACAAAGTGCACTTTAGCATTTACGTAAATAAAACTTTAAAATATACTTAAGTGCAAGAATATAATGTTTTCAGACCTGATTGCCAGTTTATGCAAATGTACATGAAACTGTAATCTAGTTTAAATGTACTGTATATGCAGTTAGCTGAAACGGTCATTGGTTTGACCCAAGCTTATCTCTCTATATATAATTACTTGTATTGTCTTTGAAATTTGGTTTGTGTAGTACAACATTTACTGGGCATTTATGGTCAACTAAAATATAATTTCTATTCAATTCTAAATGCAGTTAAACAACATTCTCCCTAGTCTTTTTCCACAGGCCTTTGCCTGCACTCATTATAGTGTGATTTACATCCACCTGTGTGTCATTGGCTATTTAATGTATAAGCCCTCTGGTGGGCACTAATGTAAGGTATGGTATGTACACTTGAGTGGCTTTTTATAATTCATCAGAGTTCTATTATCTGCAAGCAGACCTACTGATGTATTTTCAAGATTTTAATTACAAGTACACATACAAATAAGCACACTTTTTCACAAGGCTACGTGACAATTAAAAAATGTCCAATTTCTTTCATGATTTTCCTTTGCAAACTCATCTGGTTGTGGTGTTTTTACCTAATGCAGCTTCTACTATCAAACATACTATGTTCTTAAACGGAATGATTTCACTGAATCCAATCTTCATCGTAGGCTTTAAAGATCAACATGGAGAAAATCGTCCTACAAATCCCCCTGATATTGCTGGTGCTGCATATACAAGGAGCAGAGTTGGCTAGACCTCCAGTTTGTTCACCCATTGCCGAAGCTCCACAGCCGGAAGTCGTGGAGTTCAACTACACGATCTATGCCACTTGTGAAGTAACTCCCAGCCCCAATTTGCCACCCTCCCAGCCAAAGATCTTTGGGCAAGTCCTCTTCAAGCAGGTCTTCCCCGATGGAGTTTTAGAGGTGAAAGTCAACCTCCGTGGTTTGCCTGCCAGGGATCGTCAAGAGCGTGCCATTGACGTCCATCGGTATGGAGACCTCAGTCAAGGCAGCGTCACTGTTGGTCCTCCTTACAATCCAAGTGGTGATGACCCTCCTCGTCGTCCTGGAGACATGGGCAACTTTGCTTCTGAGAAAGGAGTTATAAGGCAGTCCCTGGATCTCCCAGAGGCCAAGCTCTTCGGGGCTCATTCCATTCTGGGACGTGCGGTGGTGGTTCACGAGAAGGAGGGTGATTTTGGAATGGGGTCAGATGAGGAGAGTGAACATATTGGATGTTCTGGACAAATAATTGCTTATGGTGTCATTGGTATTACTTCTCCAAGTCTGTGGCAGAAGACTGGACCGCTCCCCAGGAAACACTGTGGAGGAGGTCACTGAGAGTCGGATATGGTGGAAAAGCAGATTCAAATGGGATAATCATGATTTTTCCTTGTGTATTTGCATATGTCCTACATTAAAGTGATGCTTAATACTCTGAAATGATATCCCTAGATTTATTGCCATTACAAATGCTTCCGATGCTTTTGAATGGTTTCCTGGTGTCCAGCAATTCGTGTCTTTGTTTTGTTCTTTTCAGAGACTTTTTGGCCATAGCTCCCAATAGTAAACAGTGTTACAGTGGAAGCTTCCGTTCCGTCTCCTCTCCGCCACCAGAGGGAGCCTTCACCCGAGTATTGATCATTGGCGTTAAACTCAAATTCCCATCATGCCTCGTACCTGGGACTGATTGCGTCACACACCTGCACGCCATTAACACACACACATAAAAGCCACGTCCACACACCACACCAGTGCGAAGTCTTGATTTGCCCCGGTGATCATTTCTGAGCGTTTATTCCCTGTTTCTGGTTTCCTGGTTTTGACTTTGGACTGTTTGACTATTCTTCGAGTGATATCTGCCTGGCCTGATCTTGGACTGTCTCTGGACTGTGATTATTGCTGCCTGCCCCGAACTCTGCCTGTTCTCTGGATTTTCCTATCGCTTTACCTGCATTGCTCTGTCTGCCCCGGTTTTGACCCTGCCTGTACGACCTTGTTTAATAAAAGCTGCAAATGGATTCCTCTGTGTTCCGTGAGTCATTACAGAAGACTTCGCCGTCAACAAATCCAGCAGCCGTCATGCAACTGACCACCGAGCTTACCTCCCAAGCGTCCCGGTTGGATTTACACCATCAACAGCTCTGCCACCTGACTACCCTCACTGAGCAGCTAGTACAGGGGATACAGGAGCTTCGCACCGCTGTCGGGACGGTACCAAGCACACCTGTTGCACCACCACCACCGAGTGCTCCCCCAACTACTGTGAGTACAACAGTAAACCCAAGACTCGCTTTCCCTGATAAATTTGATGGTACGCCAACGAAATGCAAGGGGTTCCTGCTTCAATGTACACTCTTCGTTGAACAACAACCCACGTTATACGCCAGTCATGAGAGCCGCATTGCCTTTGTTTGTTCATTGCTAACCGGCAGAGCATTAGACTGGGCTACGGCAATCTGGAAACCGGAGGGCAATACCTTTTCCACATTTCAAGAGTTCACGCAGCAGTTTCGTCAAGTATTTGAACATTCGACTGAGAAGGGTAATGCAGGCGATCAGCTGTTAACACTCACTCAAGGAAAAGAAACCGCCGCTGATTATGCTCTCACGTTTCGCACGCTGGCGGCACAAACCAACTGGGTAGAAGACACTTTAAAGACACTGTTCAGAAGGGGACTTACTAATGAGCTTCAGTCTGAGCTGGCCTGTCGTGATGAAGGAAAGAACTTGAACGAATACATCGCCCTGGCCATTCAAGTCGATAATCTCCTGCGATCCAGACGTAAACCCAGGCTACCAGTCCAGCCCCCCTTCGCAGTGGCCAGTCATCCGGAACCCATGCAGCTAGGGGCTACTCACATCACCCCAGAGGAACGTGAGCGTCGAGTTCAACACCGCTTGTGCATGTATTGCGGTCAATCTGGACACATGAAGATCGACTGTTCCGTTCGACCCACCAACCGCAACACCTCGGGGAGTCTACCAGTCCTTTCCAAACCTCCCATCACCAGTTTCTCACTCCCAGTTCGATTAACTGTCCAAGATCAACCCGTTGACACATCTGCTCTCATCGACTCTGGAGCCGCAGGGAACTTTATTTCACAGGCTTTTGCCAAACAACACAATATTCAACTCAAGCCGTGTCCTTCGTCCCTGACAGTGGAGGCGCTAGATGGGCACCCCATCGGAGCGGGCAAGATTCAACATATCACAGAGATGATTCGTTTGCACATAGGGTCTCTTCACTCTGAGAACATCCAGTTTTATGTCATCCACTCGTTGCATCACAATATCATTCTGGGACACCCCTGGTTACAGACTCATAACCCACACATCTCCTGGAAGGAGGGCCAGATCATTCGTTGGGGTGAGGCTTGTAACAATCATTGTCTGTCCAGAGTCACTCGAGTAAGCAGTTCCAAACCAGAGTCCATTGCTCCAGAGCCTGAGCGGGAGGATCTCCCGTCTGTCTATGCGGATTTGACTGAAGCCTTCAGCAAAGAGAAAGCCGCACAACTCCCCGAACATCGATCCACGGACTGCGCTATAGAACTAATCCCTGGTACCACGCCTCCTAAAGGAAGAATTTTTCCCCTGTCAAAGCCTGAATCTGACGCTATGAAACAGTACATTGAGGAAGAACTCGCTAAAGGCTTCATTCGTCCTTCAACCTCACCAGCATCCGCCGGATTCTTCTTCGTGAAAAAGAAGGATGGAGGACTTCGACCCTGCATTGATTATCGAGGCTTAAATGATATAACCATAAAATATCGCTATCCTTTACCTCTGGTTCCAGCTGCACTGGAACAACTCCGTCAGGCCAGATACTATACCAAGCTCGATCTACGCAATGCTTACAACTTAATCCGCATACGAGAGGGTGATGAGTGGAAAACTGCCTTTTCCACCACTAGTGGGCACTATGAGTATCTTGTCATGCCTTTCGGCTTGTCCAACAGTCCTTCTGTCTTCCAGGCCTTCATGAATGACGTGTTTCGTGATATGTTGGACAAATGGGTAATTGTGTACATTGACGACATCCTGATTTACTCTAATTCACTCGAAGAACACATTCAACATGTTCGTACAGTCCTACAGCGCCTGATCCAGTTTCATCTGTACGCAAAGAGGGAGAAATGTGAATTCCATCAAACAAGCATCTCCTTCTTGGGTTACATCATCAGTCCAGAGGGCGTTGCCATGGATGAGAGAAAGGTAAAGGGGGTAGTCGACTGGCCATTACCACAAACCGTAAAAGAACTGCAGAGATTCCTGGGCTTTGCCAATTTCTACCGGAGATTCATCCGTAACTTCAGCCTCATCGCCGCGCCATTGACTGCTCTCACCAAACGTCACAGCCATCGTCTTTCATGGAACCCCGAAGCACAGCATGCCTTCCAAGAACTGAAGACACGATTTACTACTGCACCCATCTTACATCATCCGGATCCTGAACGACAATTCATTGTGGAAGTTGATGCTTCAAATACAGGGGTAGGGGCCATACTATCACAGCGTCAGGGAGATCCAGCCAAAATGTTCCCCTGTGCTTTCTTTTCTCGCAAACTATCACCTGCAGAACGTAACTACGATGTGGGAAATCGCGAATTACTAGCCATGAAGTTGGCTTTGGAGGAGTGGCGACACTGGCTAGAGGGAGCAACAGAGCCATTCATCATTCTCACTGACCACAAGAACCTGGAATATCTCAGATCTGCGAAACGCCTTAATCCACGCCAAGCCAGATGGGCCCTGTTCTTCACCAGATTTAATTTCACCGTCACATATCGTCCTGGTACCAAAAACACCAAAGCTGATGCTCTATCCCGACAAACTGAAGAAGTCACCCAGAATCTCAACTCCGGAAACATACTGGACGACAAGCTGTTAGTGGCCCCTGTCCAATGGGACATCATGACCGAGATCCAGCAAACCAACCTACAATCACCCGTTCCAGCCGAATGCCCAGCCGACCTCTTATTTGTACCTGAAACACTCCGTTCACGCCTCATCGATCAAGTCCACTCTAACCCCAGCTCTGGTCACCCTGGTATTAATGCAACAGTCCGATTACTCCAAAACCGATTCTGGTGGCCCACGCTCTCCATCGATACCATCCGTCACATCCAGAACTGTACCCACTGTCAGACCTCGAAAACACCCCGAAAACTACCCGCTGGTTTACTTTGTCCACTACCCACTCCTCAACGCCCATGGTCTCACATTGCAGTCGATTTCATCACAGATCTCCCTAATTCCCAAGGTTACACCACCATCTTCACCATAGTGGATCGCTTTTCTAAAGCCTGTCGCCTAATTCCCCTCACTAAGCTCCCCTCTGCCTTCGAAACTGCCGAACTACTTTGTAACCATGTGTTCAGATTCTATGGATTACCTGAAGACATCGTGTCCGACAGGGGACCACAGTTTACGTCGCGAGTATGGACTGCATTCTTCAAAAGTCTTAACGTGAATATCAGTCTCACCTCCGGTTACCATCCACAGTCCAACGGACAAACTGAGCGTCTTAACCAAGATGTTATCCGCTTCCTGCGTACCTACTGTCAGCAACATCAACATGAATGGAGCAGATATTTGTTCTGGGCCGAGTACGCCCAAAACTCCCTGGTCAAACCATCCACTGGCATCACTCCTTTTAAATGCATTCTTGGTTTTCAACCTCCTCTCTTCCCCTGGTCGGGCGAACCCACAGAACTCCCATCGGTCACAGAATGGCTACACAAGAGCGAGGAGGTCTGGGATCAGGCACACACACACCTAAGACACGCCGTAAGACGTCAAGAACAGCAGGCCAATCGTCATCGACGCCCCGCTCCAGAATACCAGATCGGTCAATGGGTTTGGCTATCCACCAGAGATCTTCGACTCAGACTTCCATGTCGCAAACTCAGTCCCAGGTATGTTGGTCCCTTCCAAATTACTAAGCAACTTTCTCCAGTATCTTTCCGTTTAGACCTGCCCGCTAATTACCGTATCTCTCCTACTTTTCATGTGTCTCTGCTGAAACCCGCTGGTGGTCCGAGAGGAGAAGCGGAAGAGGGATCCACTTCTCAGAGTCCTCCACCCATCCTGGTCGACGGCGAGGAGGCGTACCGTGTGCACCAGTTGCTTGACTCCAGACGTCGGGGTAACGTTCTCCAGTATCTGGTCGATTGGGAGGGTTACGGTCCGGAGGAACAGTCCTGGGTCAATGCGAGTGATATCCTGGATCCCACTCTCACGGAAGAGTTTCATAGGACACACCCGGAGAAACCGGCCCCCAGACCTCGTGGGAGACCTCGTAGGAGACCCCGACGTCAATTGCCTCCTCGCGTCAGGAGCCGCTCGCAGGGGGGGGGCTCTGTTACAGTGGAAGCTTCCGTTCCGTCTCCTCTCCGCCACCAGAGGGAGCCTTCACCCGAGTATTGATCATTGGCGTTAAACTCAAATTCCCATCATGCCTCGTACCTGGGACTGATTGCGTCACACACCTGCACGCCATTAACACACACACATAAAAGCCACGTCCACACACCACACCAGTGCGAAGTCTTGATTTGCCCCGGTGATCATTTCTGAGCGTTTATTCCCTGTTTCTGGTTTCCTGGTTTTGACTTTGGACTGTTTGACTATTCTTCGAGTGATATCTGCCTGGCCTGATCTTGGACTGTCTCTGGACTGTGATTATTGCTGCCTGCCCCGAACTCTGCCTGTTCTCTGGATTTTCCTATCGCTTTACCTGCATTGCTCTGTCTGCCCCGGTTTTGACCCTGCCTGTACGACCTTGTTTAATAAAAGCTGCAAATGGATTCCTCTGTGTTCCGTGAGTCATTACAAACAGCTCCACTCTTAAAAAAATGTCCACTTTACCTGCGTTCACCCTATAGTTTAAGTTTGCTTGTACTGTGCTTAATGGGGTTTACACTTTCAGACTATTACAATGGTCTTTAAATAGACACTATTTCTCTAAATGATAAAAGAGCTTTGGTTGATGCTATGACACTGATGGGTGTGACCACACCTCAAGGGTGGCTAGGGGAGGGTGGGGCACAATGTAACGCCTTTTGACTTTCTCAGTTTGTGTAAATCTGCTTGGGGTTTAGAGTATTTATTTTCCCACATGCTTATTACGATTGTGGTTTTATTAATGCCGTGTATACTTGATTCTTAATTTACCCAGAAAGAATGGAAGTGAGAAGACCCATAGGTGGGGTACATTGTAACATGTGAGGGGCACATTGTAACATATGACTGCTTAAAATGCTATCTGATCTAATCAAAAAAAGTAAATATACAATTCAGACCAAAATATTTTTACGTTACCAGTATGATAATTTTTTTTTTCATGTAAAATAATGGCTTTATATATTAAAAATAAACGAATTTGAGTTTGACAAACACATCGTAAAACCCAGCTATACAGCATAGTTCAAAATATTAATTTGACTCTCAGTTTTTATTAACATGTTTCTCATGTTATCTCAATAGAATTAATAAAAGTATAGAATATGATAACATTTCTAATGGGGGCACATCGTAAACATGTCACAACTGGGTATTAAACCATGCTAGCGTCTTCCGCTAATTAATCGAAGCATTAAAGAATTATATCAATTGCAGGGGTGGAAAGAGTACTAACAAACTGTAGTTGAGTAAAAGTAGTGTAACTTAATAACTGACTTGAGTGGAAGTACTGAAAAATAATATGACTCAAGTAAGAGTAAGTAATTTGCTTAAATATTCAAGTAACTGCATTACAAAGTACTTTAGTAATATTTTTGTCTATTTTTCCCCAAAATGGGAAGATGATAGCGATGTGGAGCACAAATCACTCAACCCTTTAATGCATTGCGAATCAACATAGCTTGTATGATTTCCATTTCACGAGAGTAGATGTTAAAATTTTGTGCTGATTTGTACTCCGCTTTCCCCAAGATAAGCACAAACTAAGACGTAGCTTTACAATGACATACGCTTTTCCATCCATTTACACTTATTTCCTTCTGTCCGGTGTTAATGGCTGCAGGGTACTTGGCGCGTCATCACACACAACGGCTGCAACCACAGTGTGGTCTCCCCAGTGGACCAGCACGACAGCAGTCTGCATTGAGATGAGCAGGGGGCATCTCTAGGGTCTTCAAGAGGGCACCTTCCGCCCTCAGTGTTTCGTCGTCTAGCCCACGGCACCTCAAGAGGGCTCAAGAGTGACTCTGGCGTCCCAGAGTCACTGCCCTCCGTCTCAGCCCAGCTTACTGACCTTTACATCCCTCCTGCTGTTGAGGTTGCTCCTCCCTCATTGTTCACAGCTGACCTTACCACAATCTCACAATCTTGCCCTGTTGCTCCGTCGGCACCTTTGTCAAAGTATACTGGCTGGTTATGTATTTTCACCAAATATTGTCTCTTCAAGACGGACGGGGACAGCAAGAATCGGCTCCAAGCCGAACAACGGTGGGTGTACAGGTAATGGCTCTTCTTCCAGGACAGTCAAGGCAACGGGAGATGAGTAACTCACGTCTCGAACGGATCGGCTCCAGGCCGGACAATGGAAGGTACACGGGTAATGGCTCCTCTTCAAGACACGCCAGGACAGCCAGGGATGAATTGCTCAGGTCGCTATATAAGACACTCTCAACAAACACTGGTTAGGAAGACGCAACGCCCCTCGAGTTTAGGCGATCCAGCAGGTCAAAGCCACAAACTAAGGCGGGACTTTACTCCTCACACTCGTGTATTCAGCAAAGCACTTCAAAGACTTCAAACGTGCAACTATCCACAATCTGCACTGCAATCCACACACTCACAGTGAACTGGGGCATTTGCTCGTAGCTCCGACCGGGTTCCTCGTCTTTGGTGTGACTATAACTCTGGGACAGGTGCAGGGACTGAATCCTCGTCCTTGAAGTATTTGGCCTCAAAGACGTCATGAAGGGTGGACAATGCATGGCTGGTTTAGAGAGATCAGAACATCATAATGTTAGTTTGAAGCAAACAATAATCCGTCTAGTGCATACATAAGGGAACCAGATCTTCAACTTCGAGGAGATTATAGCTCAAAGACAGCACGAGAGATGGATAACAACAAACATATGGGCCTTGAAAAACCAGGACATCAAAGTGTTTAGTTCCCAACCAGTAATCATCCGACCATCACATCCGTATGGGAACAACAAGTTTTGAGGATCAATATAGAAGGTAGTGTGGTACCTAACTGGTACCTAATGAAAATGAGAATTTATGCTATAATCTAGCTGGCTCATTTACAGTCTCTACACAAGTGCAAGATTGTTCATTAATGTGCACTGCCTTGAATAAGTAAATAAAGAGTGTACAAAAAGCAAGGAATTACCCGAGATATCATAAATTAAAACAGTAAAAAAAAAACAGTCACATTTACAGTAGAAACATTTTAGCAGTTGGTTTAAGAAGCATCAACACTGCCACACATCGCAATCATCAGTATACAGTGGCTTTTCATATTTAGAGTTTATTTGTTCTTTCACGGATTATTTGTTCTTTGACTGTCAGTGAAAATAGGTTTGGGGATATTTTTCAGGTTGAGGTTATTTCTGGGTACAAATCTGTCCCTAAAATATGGTTAACCCCCCCTCAGGCAAACAAAGGGAGCTAAATGAAAGACAGGTGAACTTAATTAGTGACTAACAGACTAATATGGTTAACTTGTAGCGCCACATGAGTTCCTATAAGAGCAACAGTTTGATTGCAAAGGAACAGTCTCTCAACCCCAATTCAGGATTGCACATGGATTAAGCGTTGGAGTGTTTCTTTGGATTTTCAACTATACGGTGATGGTCCTATACTGTTTTTGATTCGTTTTTTTTTTCTCTCCATTCTTGCAAACATTGACTTGAATTAGTACAACAAAAACTTTTTTTTCTTTTTTCTTCACTTTACTTGTCCTTGTGACAAAGTGCACTTTAGCATTTACGTAAATAAAACTTTAAAATATACTTAAGTGCAAGAATATAATGTTTTCAGACCTGATTGCCAGTTTATGCAAATGTACATGAAACTGTAATCTAGTTTAAATGTACTGTATATGCAGTTAGCTGAAACGGTCATTGGTTTGACCCAAGCTTATCTCTCTATATATAATTACTTGTATTGTCTTTGAAATTTGGTTTGTGTAGTACAACATTTACTGGGCATTTATGGTCAACTAAAATATAATTTCTATTCAATTCTAAATGCAGTTAAACAACATTCTCCCTAGTCTTTTTCCACAGGCCTTTGCCTGCACTCATTATAGTGTGATTTACATCCACCTGTGTGTCATTGGCTATTTAATGTATAAGCCCTCTGGTGGGCACTAATGTAAGGTATGGTATGTACACTTGAGTGGCTTTTTATAATTCATCAGAGTTCTATTATCTGCAAGCAGACCTACTGATGTATTTTCAAGATTTTAAGTACAAGTACACATACAAATAAGCACACTTTTTCACAAGGCTACGTGACAATTAAAAAATGTCCAATTTCTTTCATGATTTTCCTTTGCAAACTCATCTGGTTGTGGTGTTTTTACCTAATGCAGCTTCTACTATCAAACATACTATGTTCTTAAACGGAATGATTTCACTGAATCCAATCTTCATCGTAGGCTTTAAAGATCAACATGGAGAAAATCGTCCTACAAATCCCCCTGATATTGCTGGTGCTGCATATACAAGGAGGAGAGTTGGCTAGACCTCCAGTTTGTTCACCCATTGCCGAAGCTCCACAGCCGGAAGTCGTGGAGTTCAACTACACGATCTATGCCACTTGTGAAGTAACTCCCAGCCCCAATTTGCCACCCTCCCAGCCAAAGATCTTTGGGCAAGTCCTCTTCAAGCAGGTCTTCCCCGATGGAGTTTTAGAGGTGAAAGTCAACCTCCGTGGTTTGCCTGCCAGGGATCGTCAAGAGCGTGCCATTGACGTCCATCGGTATGGAGACCTCAGTCAAGGCAGCGTCACTGTTGGTCCTCCTTACAATCCAAGTGGTGATGACCCTCCTCGTCGTCCTGGAGACATGGGCAACTTTGCTTCTGAGAAAGGAGTTATAAGGCAGTCCCTGGATCTCCCAGAGGCCAAGCTCTTCGGGGCTCATTCCATTCTGGGACGTGCGGTGGTGGTTCACGAGAAGGAGGGTGATTTTGGAATGGGGTCAGATGAGGAGAGTGAACATATTGGATGTTCTGGACAAATAATTGCTTATGGTGTCATTGGTATTACTTCTCCAAGTCTGTGGCAGAAGACTGGACCGCTCCCCAGGAAACACTGTGGAGGAGGTCACTGAGAGTCGGATATGGTGGAAAAGCAGATTCAAATGGGATAATCATGATTTTTCCTTGTGTATTTGCATATGTCCTACATTAAAGTGATGCTTAATACTCTGAAATGATATCCCTAGATTTATTGCCATTACAAATGCTTCCGATGCTTTTGAATGGTTTCCTGGTGTCCAGCAATTCGTGTCTTTGTTTTGGTCTTTTCAGAGACTTTTTGGCCATAGCTCCCAATAGTAAACAGCTCCACTCTTAAAAAAATGTCCACTTTACCTGCGTTCACCCTATAGTTTAAGTTTGCTTGTACTGTGCTTAATGGGGTTTACACTTTCAGACTATTACAATGGTCTTTAAATAGACACTATTTCTCTAAATGATAAAAGAGCTTTGGTTGATGCTATGACACTGATGGGTGTGACCACACCTCAAGGGTGGCTAGGGGAGGGTGGGGCACAATGTAACGCCTTTTGACTTTCTCAGTTTGTGTAAATCTGCTTGGGGTTTAGAGTATTTATTTTCCCACATGCTTATTACGATTGTGGTTTTATTAATGCCGTGTATTCTTGATTCTTAATTTACCCAGAAAGAATGGAAGTGAGAAGACCCATAGGTGGGGTACATTGTAACATGTGAGGGGCACATTGTAACATATGACTGCTTAAAATGCTATCTGATCTAATCAAAAAAAGTAAATATACAATTCAGACCAAAATATTTTTACGTTACCAGTATGATAATTTTTTTTTCATGTAAAATAATGGCTTTATATATTAAAAATAAACGAATTTGAGTTTGACAAACACATCGTAAAACCCAGCTATACAGCATAGTTCAAAATATTAATTTGACTCTCAGTTTTTATTAACATGTTTCTCATGTTATCTCAATAGAATTCATAAAAGTATAGAATACGATAACATTTCTAATGGGGGCACATCGTAAACATGTCACAACTGGGTATTAAACCATGCTAGCGTCTTCCGCTAATTAATCGAACCATTAAAGAATTATATCAATTGCAGGGGTGGAAAGAGTACTAACAAACTGTAGTTGAGTAAAAGTAGTGTAACTTAATAACTGACTTGAGTGGAAGTACTGAAAAATAATATGACTCAAGTAAGAGTAAGTAATTTGCTTAAATATTCAAGTAACTGCATTACAAAGTACTTTAGTAATATTTTTGTCTATTTTTCCCCAAAATGGGAAGATGATAGCGATGTGGAGCACAAATCACTCAACCCTTTAATGCATTGCGAATCAACATAGCTTGTATGATTTCCATTTCACGAGAGTAGATGTTAAAATTTTGTGCTGATTTGTACTCCGCTTTCCCCAAGATAAGCACAAACTAAGACGTAGCTTTACAATGACATACGCTTTTCCATCCATTTACACTTATTTCCTTCTGTCCGGTGTTAATGGCTGCAGGGTACTTGGCGCGTCATCACACACAACGGCTGCAACCACAGTGTGGTCTCCCCAGTGGACCAGCACGACAGCAGTCTGCATTGAGATGAGCAGGGGGCATCTCTAGGGTCTTCAAGAGGGCACCTTCCGCCCTCAGTGTTTCGTCGTCTAGCCCACGGCACCTCAAGAGGGCTCAAGAGTGACTCTGGCGTCCCAGAGTCACTGCCCTCCGTCTCAGCCCAGCTTACTGACCTTTACATCCCTCCTGCTGTTGAGGTTGCTCCTCCCTCATTGTTCACAGCTGACCTTACCACAATCTCACAATCTTGCCCTGTTGCTCCGTCGGCACCTTTGTCAAAGTATACTGGCTGGTTATGTATTTTCACCAAATATTGTCTCTTCAAGACGGACGGGGACAGCAAGAATCGGCTCCAAGCCGAACAACGGTGG
Source organism: Cyprinella venusta (assembly GCA_038021265.1). Classification (NCBI taxonomy): domain Eukaryota; kingdom Metazoa; phylum Chordata; class Actinopteri; order Cypriniformes; family Leuciscidae; genus Cyprinella; species Cyprinella venusta. The sequence continues at coordinate 11,197,095 of CM075884.1, read as the reverse complement.
GTGTACAGGTAATGGCTCTTCTTCCAGGACAGTCAAGGCAACGGGAGATGAGTAACTCACGTCTCGAACGGATCGGCTCCAGGCCGGACAATGGAAGGTACACGGGTAATGGCTCCTCTTCAAGACACGCCAGGACAGCCAGGGATGAATTGCTCAGGTCGCTATATAAGACACTCTCAACAAACACTGGTTAGGAAGACGCAACGCCCCTCGAGTTTAGGCGATCCAGCAGATCAAAGCCACAAACTAAGGCGGGACTTTACTCCTCACACTCGTGTATTCAGCAAAGCACTTCAAAGACTTCAAACGTGCAACTATCCACAATCTGCACTGCAATCCACACACTCACAGTGAACTGGGGCATTTGCTCGTAGCTCCGACCGGGTTCCTCGTCTTTGGTGTGACTATAACTCTGGGACAGGTGCAGGGACTGAATCCTCGTCCTTGAAGTATTTGGCCTCAAAGACGTCATGAAGGGTGGACAATGCATGGCTGGTTTAGAGAGATCAGAACATCATAATGTTAGTTTGAAGCAAACAATAATCCGTCTAGTGCATACATAAGGGAACCAGATCTTCAACTTCGAGGAGATTATAGCTCAAAGACAGCACGAGAGATGGATAACAACAAACATATGGGCCTTGAAAAACCAGGACATCAAAGTGTTTAGTTCCCAACCAGTAATCATCCGACCATCACATCCGTATGGGAACAACAAGTTTTGAGGATCAATATAGAAGGTAGTGTGGTACCTAACTGGTACCTAATGAAAATGAGAATTTATGCTATAATCTAGCTGGCTCATTTACAGTCTCTACACAAGTGCAAGATTGTTCATTAATGTGCACTGCCTTGAATAAGTAAATAAAGAGTGTACAAAAAGCAAGGAATTACCCGAGATATCATAAATTAAAACAGTAAAAAAAAAAACAGTCACATTTACAGTAGAAACATTTTAGCAGTTGGTTTAAGAAGCATCAACACTGCCACACATCGCAATCATCAGTATACAGTGGCTTTTCATATTTAGAGTTTATTTGTTCTTTCACGGATTATTTGTTCTTTGACTGTCAGTGAAAATAGGTTTGGGGATATTTTTCAGGTTGAGGTTATTTCTGGGTACAAATCTGTCCCTAAAATATGGTTAACCCCCCCTCAGGCAAACAAAGGGAGCTAAATGAAAGACAGGTGAACTTAATTAGTGACTAACAGACTAATATGGTTAACTTGTAGCGCCACATGAGTTCCTATAAGAGCAACAGTTTGATTGCAAAGGAACAGTCTCTCAACCCCAATTCAGGATTGCACATGGATTAAGTGTTGGAGTGTTTCTTTGGATTTTCAACTATACGGTGATGGTCCTATACTGTTTTTGATTCGTTTTTTTTTTTCTCTCCATTCTTGCAAACATTGACTTGAATTAGTACAACAAAAACTTTTTTTTCTTTTTTCTTCACTTTACTTGTCCTTGTGACAAAGTGCACTTTAGCATTTACGTAAATAAAACTTTAAAATATACTTAAGTGCAAGAATATAATGTTTTCAGACCTGATTGCCAGTTTATGCAAATGTACATGAAACTGTAATCTAGTTTAAATGTACTGTATATGCAGTTAGCTGAAACGGTCATTGGTTTGACCCAAGCTTATCTCTCTGTATATAATTACTTGTATTGTCTTTGAAATTTGGTTTGTGTAGTACAACATTTACTGGGCATTTATGGTCAACTAAAATATAATTTCTATTCAATTCTAAATGCAGTTAAACAACATTCTCCCTAGTCTTTTTCCACAGGCCTTTGCCTGCACTTATTATAGTGTGATTTACATCCACCTGTGTGTCATTGGCTATTTAATGTATAAGCCCTCTGGTGGGCACTAATGTAAGGTATGGTATGTACACTTGAGTGGCTTTTTATAATTCATCAGAGTTCTATTATCTGCAAGCAGACCTACTGATGTATTTTCAAGATTTTAAGTACAAGTACACATACAAATAAGCACACTTTTTCACAAGGCTACGTGACAATTAAAAAATGTCCAATTTCTTTCATGATTTTCCTTTGCAAACTCATCTGGTTGTGGTGTTTTTACCTAATGCAGCTTCTACTATCAAACATACTATGTTCTTAAACGGAATGATTTCACTGAATCCAATCTTCATCGTAGGCTTTAAAGATCAACATGGAGAAACTCGTCATACAAATCCCCCTGATATTGCTGGTGCTGCATATACAAGGAGGAGAGTTGGCTAGACCTCCAGTTTGTTCACCCATTGCCGAAGCTCCACAGCCGGAAGTCGTGGAGTTCAACTACACGATCTATGCCACTTGTGAAGTAACTCCCAGCCCCAATTTGCCACCCTCCCAGCCAAAGATCTTTGGGCAAGTCCTCTTCAAGCAGGTCTTCCCCGATGGAGTTTTAGAGGTGAAAGTCAACCTCCGTGGTTTGCCTGCCAGGGATCGTCAAGAGCGTGCCATTGACGTCCATCGGTATGGAGACCTCAGTCAAGGCAGCGTCACTGTTGGTCCTCCTTACAATCCAAGTGGTGATGACCCTCCTCGTCGTCCTGGAGACATGGGCAACTTTGCTTCTGAGAAAGGAGTTATAAGGCAGTCCCTGGATCTCCCAGAGGCCAAGCTCTTCGGGGCTCATTCCATTCTGGGACGTGCGGTGGTGGTTCACGAGAAGGAGGGTGATTTTGGAATGGGGTCAGATGAGGAGAGTGAACATATTGGATGTTCTGGACAAATAATTGCTTATGGTGTCATTGGTATTACTTCTCCAAGTCTGTGGCAGAAGACTGGACCGCTCCCCAGGAAACACTGTGGAGGAGGTCACTGAGAGTCGGATATGGTGGAAAAGCAGATTCAAATGGGATAATCATGATTTTTCCTTGTGTATTTGCATATGTCCTACATTAAAGTGATGCTTAATACTCTGAAATGATATCCCTAGATTTATTGCCATTACAAATGCTTCCGATGCTTTTGAATGGTTTCCTGGTGTCCAGCAATTCGTGTCTTTGTTTTGGTCTTTTCAGAGACTTTTTGGCCATAGCTCCCAATAGTAAACAGCTCCACTCTTAAAAAAATGTCCACTTTACCTGCGTTCACCCTATAGTTTAAGTTTGCTTGTACTGTGCTTAATGGGGTTTACACTTTCAGACTATTACAATGGTCTTTAAATAGACACTATTTCTCTAAATGATAAAAGAGCTTTGGTTGATGCTATGACACTGATGGGTGTGACCACACCTCAAGGGTGGCTAGGGGAGGGTGGGGCACAATGTAACGCCTTTTGACTTTCTCAGTTTGTGTAAATCTGCTTGGGGTTTAGAGTATTTATTTTCCCACATGCTTATTACGATTGTGGTTTTATTAATGCCGTGTATACTTGATTCTTAATTTACCCAGAAAGAATGGAAGTGAGAAGACCCATAGGTGGGGTACATTGTAACATGTGAGGGGCACATTGTAACATATGACTGCTTAAAATGCTATCTGATCTAATCAAAAAAAGTAAATATACAATTCAGACCAAAATATTTTTACGTTACCAGTATGATAATTTTTTTTTCATGTAAAATAATGGCTTTATATATTAAAAATAAACGAATTTGAGTTTGACAAACACATCGTAAAACCCAGCTATACAGCATAGTTCAAAATATTAATTTGACTCTCAGTTTTTATTAACATGTTTCTCATGTTATCTCAATAGGATAACATTTCTAATGGGGGCACATCGTAAACATGTCACAACTGGGTATTAAACCATGCTAGCGTCTTCCGCTAATTAATCGAAGCATTAAAGAATTATATCAATTGCAGGGGTGGAAAGAGTACTAACAAACTGTAGTTGAGTAAAAGTAGTGTAACTTAATAACTGACTTGAGTGGAAGTACTGAAAAATAATATGACTCAAGTAAGAGTAAGTAATTTGCTTAAATATTCAAGTAACTGCATTACAAAGTACTTTAGTAATATTTTTGTCTATTTTTCCCCAAAATGGGAAGATGATAGCGATGGGGAGCACAAATCACTCAACCCTTTAATGCATTGCGAATCAACATAGCTTGTATGATTTCCATTTCACGAGAGTAGATGTTAAAATTTTGTGCTGATTTGTACTCCGCTTTCCCCAAGATAAGCACAAACTAAGACGTAGCTTTACAATGACATACGCTTTTCCATCCATTTACACTTATTTCCTTCTGTCCGGTGTTAATGGCTGCAGGGTACTTGGCGCGTCATCACACACAACGGCTGCAACCACAGTGTGGTCTCCCCAGTGGACCAGCACGACAGCAGTCTGCATTGAGATGAGCAGGGGGCATCTCTAGGGTCTTCAAGAGGGCACCTTCCGCCCTCAGTGTTTCGTCGTCTAGCCCACGGCACCTCAAGAGGGCTCAAGAGTGACTCTGGCGTCCCAGAGTCACTGCCCTCCGTCTCAGCCCAGCTTACTGACCTTTACATCCCTCCTGCTGTTGAGGTTGCTCCTCCCTCATTGTTCACAGCTGACCTTACCACAATCTCACAATCTTGCCCTGTTGCTCCGTCGGCACCTTTGTCAAAGTATACTGGCTGGTTATGTATTTTCACCAAATATTGTCTCTTCAAGACGGACGGGGACAGCAAGAATCGGCTCCAAGCCGAACAACGGTGGGTGTACAGGTAATGGCTCTTCTTCCAGGACAGTCAAGGCAACGGGAGATGAGTAACTCACGTCTCGAACGGATCGGCTCCAGGCCGGACAATGGAAGGTACACGGGTAATGGCTCCTCTTCAAGACACGCCAGGACAGCCAGGGATGAATTGCTCAGGTCGCTATATAAGACACTCTTAACAAACACTGGTTAGGAAGACGCAACGCCCCTCGAGTTTAGGCGATCCAGCAGATCAAAGCCACAAACTAAGGCGGGACTTTACTCCTCACACTCGTGTATTCAGCAAAGCACTTCAAAGACTTCAAACGTGCAACTATCCACAATCTGCACTGCAATCCACACACTCACAGTGAACTGGGGCATTTGCTCGTAGCTCCGACCGGGTTCCTCGTCTTTGGTGTGACTATAACTCTGGGACAGGTGCAGGGACTGAATCCTCGTCCTTGAAGTATTTGGCCTCAAAGACGTCATGAAGGGTGGACAATGCATGGCTGGTTTAGAGAGATCAGAACATCATAATGTTAGTTTGAAGCAAACAATAATCCGTCTAGTGCATACATAAGGGAACCAGATCTTCAACTTCGAGGAGATTATAGCTCAAAGACTGCACGAGAGATGGATAACAACAAACATATGGGCCTTGAAAAACCAGGACATCAAAGTGTTTAGTTCCCAACCAGTAATCATCCGACCATCACATCCGTATGGGAACAACAAGTTTTGAGGATCAATATAGAAGGTAGTGTGGTACCTAACTGGTACCTAATGAAAATGAGAATTTATGCTATAATCTAGCTGGCTCATTTACAGTCTCTACACAAGTGCAAGATTGTTCATTAATGTGCACTGCCTTGAATAAGTAAATAAAGAGTGTACAAAAAGCAAGGAATTACCCGAGATATCATAAATTAAAACAGTAAAAAAAACAGTCACATTTACAGTAGAAACATTTTAGCAGTTGGTTTAAGAAGCATCAACACTGCCACACATCGCAATCATCAGTATACAGTGGCTTTTCATATTTAGAGTTTATTTGTTCTTTCACGGATTATTTGTTCTTTGACTGTCAGTGAAAATAGGTTTGGGGATATTTTTCAGGTTGAGGTTATTTCTGGGTACAAATCTGTCCCTAAAATATGGTTAACCCCCCCTCAGGCAAACAAAGGGAGCTAAATGAAAGACAGGTGAACTTAATTAGTGACTAACAGACTAATATGGTTAACTTGTAGCGCCACATGAGTTCCTATAAGAGCAACAGTTTGATTGCAAAGGAACAGTCTCTCAACCCCAATTCAGGATTGCACATGGATTAAGCGTTGGAGTGTTTCTTTGGATTTTCAACTATACGGTGATGGTCCTATACTGTTTTTGATTCGTTTTTTTTTTTCTCTCCATTCTTGCAAACATTGACTTGAATTAGTACAACAAAAACTTTTTTTTCTTTTTTCTTCACTTTACTTGTCCTTGTGACAAAGTGCACTTTAGCATTTACGTAAATAAAACTTTAAAATATACTTAAGTGCAAGAATATAATGTTTTCAGACCTGATTGCCAGTTTATGCAAATGTACATGAAACTGTAATCTAGTTTAAATGTACTGTATATGCAGTTAGCTGAAACGGTCATTGGTTTGACCCAAGCTTATCTCTCTATATATAATTACTTGTATTGTCTTTGAAATTTGGTTTGTGTAGTACAACATTTACTGGGCATTTATGGTCAACTAAAATATAATTTCTATTCAATTCTAAATGCAGTTAAACAACATTCTCCCTAGTCTTTTTCCACAGGCCTTTGCCTGCACTCATTATAGTGTGATTTACATCCACCTGTGTGTCATTGGCTATTTAATGTATAAGCCCTCTGGTGGGCACTAATGTAAGGTATGGTATGTACACTTGAGTGGCTTTTTATAATTCATCAGAGTTCTATTATCTGCAAGCAGACCTACTGATGTATTTTCAAGATTTTAATTACAAGTACACATACAAATAAGCACACTTTTTCACAAGGCTACGTGACAATTAAAAAATGTCCAATTTCTTTCATGATTTTCCTTTGCAAACTCATCTGGTTGTGGTGTTTTTACCTAATGCAGCTTCTACTATCAAACATACTATGTTCTTAAACGGAATGATTTCACTGAATCCAATCTTCATCGTAGGCTTTAAAGATCAACATGGAGAAAATCGTCCTACAAATCCCCCTGATATTGCTGGTGCTGCATATACAAGGAGCAGAGTTGGCTAGACCTCCAGTTTGTTCACCCATTGCCGAAGCTCCACAGCCGGAAGTCGTGGAGTTCAACTACACGATCTATGCCACTTGTGAAGTAACTCCCAGCCCCAATTTGCCACCCTCCCAGCCAAAGATCTTTGGGCAAGTCCTCTTCAAGCAGGTCTTCCCCGATGGAGTTTTAGAGGTGAAAGTCAACCTCCGTGGTTTGCCTGCCAGGGATCGTCAAGAGCGTGCCATTGACGTCCATCGGTATGGAGACCTCAGTCAAGGCAGCGTCACTGTTGGTCCTCCTTACAATCCAAGTGGTGATGACCCTCCTCGTCGTCCTGGAGACATGGGCAACTTTGCTTCTGAGAAAGGAGTTATAAGGCAGTCCCTGGATCTCCCAGAGGCCAAGCTCTTCGGGGCTCATTCCATTCTGGGACGTGCGGTGGTGGTTCACGAGAAGGAGGGTGATTTTGGAATGGGGTCAGATGAGGAGAGTGAACATATTGGATGTTCTGGACAAATAATTGCTTATGGTGTCATTGGTATTACTTCTCCAAGTCTGTGGCAGAAGACTGGACCGCTCCCCAGGAAACACTGTGGAGGAGGTCACTGAGAGTCGGATATGGTGGAAAAGCAGATTCAAATGGGATAATCATGATTTTTCCTTGTGTATTTGCATATGTCCTACATTAAAGTGATGCTTAATACTCTGAAATGATATCCCTAGATTTATTGCCATTACAAATGCTTCCGATGCTTTTGAATGGTTTCCTGGTGTCCAGCAATTCGTGTCTTTGTTTTGTTCTTTTCAGAGACTTTTTGGCCATAGCTCCCAATAGTAAACAGCTCCACTCTTAAAAAAATGTCCACTTTACCTGCGTTCACCCTATAGTTTAAGTTTGCTTGTACTGTGCTTAATGGGGTTTACACTTTCAGACTATTACAATGGTCTTTAAATAGACACTATTTCTCTAAATGATAAAAGAGCTTTGGTTGATGCTATGACACTGATGGGTGTGACCACACCTCAAGGGTGGCTAGGGGAGGGTGGGGCACAATGTAACGCCTTTTGACTTTCTCAGTTTGTGTAAATCTGCTTGGGGTTTAGAGTATTTATTTTCCCACATGCTTATTACGATTGTGGTTTTATTAATGCCGTGTATACTTGATTCTTAATTTACCCAGAAAGAATGGAAGTGAGAAGACCCATAGGTGGGGTACATTGTAACATGTGAGGGGCACATTGTAACATATGACTGCTTAAAATGCTATCTGATCTAATCAAAAAAAGTAAATATACAATTCAGACCAAAATATTTTTACGTTACCAGTATGATAATTTTTTTTTCATGTAAAATAATGGCTTTATATATTAAAAATAAACGAATTTGAGTTTGACAAACACATCGTAAAACCCAGCTATACAGCATAGTTCAAAATATTAATTTGACTCTCAGTTTTTATTAACATGTTTCTCATGTTATCTCAATAGAATTAATAAAAGTATAGAATATGATAACATTTCTAATGGGGGCACATCGTAAACATGTCACAACTGGGTATTAAACCATGCTAGCGTCTTCCGCTAATTAATCGAAGCATTAAAGAATTATATCAATTGCAGGGGTGGAAAGAGTACTAACAAACTGTAGTTGAGTAAAAGTAGTGTAACTTAATAACTGACTTGAGTGGAAGTACTGAAAAATAATATGACTCAAGTAAGAGTAAGTAATTTGCTTAAATATTCAAGTAACTGCATTACAAAGTACTTTAGTAATATTTTTGTCTATTTTTCCCCAAAATGGGAAGATGATAGCGATGTGGAGCACAAATCACTCAACCCTTTAATGCATTGCGAATCAACATAGCTTGTATGATTTCCATTTCACGAGAGTAGATGTTAAAATTTTGTGCTGATTTGTACTCCGCTTTCCCCAAGATAAGCACAAACTAAGACGTAGCTTTACAATGACATACGCTTTTCCATCCATTTACACTTATTTCCTTCTGTCCGGTGTTAATGGCTGCAGGGTACTTGGCGCGTCATCACACACAACGGCTGCAACCACAGTGTGGTCTCCCCAGTGGACCAGCACGACAGCAGTCTGCATTGAGATGAGCAGGGGGCATCTCTAGGGTCTTCAAGAGGGCACCTTCCGCCCTCAGTGTTTCGTCGTCTAGCCCACGGCACCTCAAGAGGGCTCAAGAGTGACTCTGGCGTCCCAGAGTCACTGCCCTCCGTCTCAGCCCAGCTTACTGACCTTTACATCCCTCCTGCTGTTGAGGTTGCTCCTCCCTCATTGTTCACAGCTGACCTTACCACAATCTCACAATCTTGCCCTGTTGCTCCGTCGGCACCTTTGTCAAAGTATACTGGCTGGTTATGTATTTTCACCAAATATTGTCTCTTCAAGACGGACGGGGACAGCAAGAATCGGCTCCAAGCCGAACAACGGTGGGTGTACAGGTAATGGCTCTTCTTCCAGGACAGTCAAGGCAACGGGAGATGAGTAACTCACGTCTCGAACGGATCGGCTCCAGGCCGGACAATGGAAGGTACACGGGTAATGGCTCCTCTTCAAGACACGCCAGGACAGCCAGGGATGAATTGCTCAGGTCGCTATATAAGACACTCTCAACAAACACTGGTTAGGAAGACGCAACGCCCCTCGAGTTTAGGCGATCCAGCAGGTCAAAGCCACAAACTAAGGCGGGACTTTACTCCTCACACTCGTGTATTCAGCAAAGCACTTCAAAGACTTCAAACGTGCAACTATCCACAATCTGCACTGCAATCCACACACTCACAGTGAACTGGGGCATTTGCTCGTAGCTCCGACCGGGTTCCTCGTCTTTGGTGTGACTATAACTCTGGGACAGGTGCAGGGACTGAATCCTCGTCCTTGAAGTATTTGGCCTCAAAGACGTCATGAAGGGTGGACAATGCATGGCTGGTTTAGAGAGATCAGAACATCATAATGTTAGTTTGAAGCAAACAATAATCCGTCTAGTGCATACATAAGGGAACCAGATCTTCAACTTCGAGGAGATTATAGCTCAAAGACAGCACGAGAGATGGATAACAACAAACATATGGGCCTTGAAAAACCAGGACATCAAAGTGTTTAGTTCCCAACCAGTAATCATCCGACCATCACATCCGTATGGGAACAACAAGTTTTGAGGATCAATATAGAAGGTAGTGTGGTACCTAACTGGTACCTAATGAAAATGAGAATTTATGCTATAATCTAGCTGGCTCATTTACAGTCTCTACACAAGTGCAAGATTGTTCATTAATGTGCACTGCCTTGAATAAGTAAATAAAGAGTGTACAAAAAGCAAGGAATTACCCGAGATATCATAAATTAAAACAGTAAAAAAAAAACAGTCACATTTACAGTAGAAACATTTTAGCAGTTGGTTTAAGAAGCATCAACACTGCCACACATCGCAATCATCAGTATACAGTGGCTTTTCATATTTAGAGTTTATTTGTTCTTTCACGGATTATTTGTTCTTTGACTGTCAGTGAAAATAGGTTTGGGGATATTTTTCAGGTTGAGGTTATTTCTGGGTACAAATCTGTCCCTAAAATATGGTTAACCCCCCCTCAGGCAAACAAAGGGAGCTAAATGAAAGACAGGTGAACTTAATTAGTGACTAACAGACTAATATGGTTAACTTGTAGCGCCACATGAGTTCCTATAAGAGCAACAGTTTGATTGCAAAGGAACAGTCTCTCAACCCCAATTCAGGATTGCACATGGATTAAGCGTTGGAGTGTTTCTTTGGATTTTCAACTATACGGTGATGGTCCTATACTGTTTTTGATTCGGTTTTTTTTTCTCTCCATTCTTGCAAACATTGACTTGAATTAGTACAACAAAAACTTTTTTTTCTTTTTTCTTCACTTTACTTGTCCTTGTGACAAAGTGCACTTTAGCATTTACGTAAATAAAACTTTAAAATATACTTAAGTGCAAGAATATAATGTTTTCAGACCTGATTGCCAGTTTATGCAAATGTACATGAAACTGTAATCTAGTTTAAATGTACTGTATATGCAGTTAGCTGAAACGGTCATTGGTTTGACCCAAGCTTATCTCTCTATATATAATTACTTGTATTGTCTTTGAAATTTGGTTTGTGTAGTACAACATTTACTGGGCATTTATGGTCAACTAAAATATAATTTCTATTCAATTCTAAATGCAGTTAAACAACATTCTCCCTAGTCTTTTTCCACAGGCCTTTGCCTGCACTCATTATAGTGTGATTTACATCCACCTGTGTGTCATTGGCTATTTAATGTATAAGCCCTCTGGTGGGCACTAATGTAAGGTATGGTATGTACACTTGAGTGGCTTTTTATAATTCATCAGAGTTCTATTATCTGCAAGCAGACCTACTGATGTATTTTCAAGATTTTAAGTACAAGTACACATACAAATAAGCACACTTTTTCACAAGGCTACGTGACAATTAAAAAATGTCCAATTTCTTTCATGATTTTCCTTTGCAAACTCATCTGGTTGTGGTGTTTTTACCTAATGCAGCTTCTACTATCAAACATACTATGTTCTTAAACGGAATGATTTCACTGAATCCAATCTTCATCGTAGGCTTTAAAGATCAACATGGAGAAAATCGTCCTACAAATCCCCCTGATATTGCTGGTGCTGCATATACAAGGAGGAGAGTTGGCTAGACCTCCAGTTTGTTCACCCATTGCCGAAGCTCCACAGCCGGAAGTCGTGGAGTTCAACTACACGATCTATGCCACTTGTGAAGTAACTCCCAGCCCCAATTTGCCACCCTCCCAGCCAAAGATCTTTGGGCAAGTCCTCTTCAAGCAGGTCTTCCCCGATGGAGTTTTAGAGGTGAAAGTCAACCTCCGTGGTTTGCCTGCCAGGGATCGTCAAGAGCGTGCCATTGACGTCCATCGGTATGGAGACCTCAGTCAAGGCAGCGTCACTGTTGGTCCTCCTTACAATCCAAGTGGTGATGACCCTCCTCGTCGTCCTGGAGACATGGGCAACTTTGCTTCTGAGAAAGGAGTTATAAGGCAGTCCCTGGATCTCCCAGAGGCCAAGCTCTTCGGGGCTCATTCCATTCTGGGACGTGCGGTGGTGGTTCACGAGAAGGAGGGTGATTTTGGAATGGGGTCAGATGAGGAGAGTGAACATATTGGATGTTCTGGACAAATAATTGCTTATGGTGTCATTGGTATTACTTCTCCAAGTCTGTGGCAGAAGACTGGACCGCTCCCCAGGAAACACTGTGGAGGAGGTCACTGAGAGTCGGATATGGTGGAAAAGCAGATTCAAATGGGATAATCATGATTTTTCCTTGTGTATTTGCATATGTCCTACATTAAAGTGATGCTTAATACTCTGAAATGATGGCTGCGTCCGAAACCGCATACTTCCCTACTATATAGTATGGGAAAAAGAGTAGGCGAGCGAAAAGTATGTCCGAATCCTTAGTATCCATTAAAGAGTAGGCGAGAATTACCTAGGTGACGTACTAATTATCGCGAGATTCGGACGTACGCATACCTAAAGTGCGTCCGAATATGCCTACTTTCCTACTTTATAGTAGGCGAAAACAATACGTGAAAGAAGCAGTACGTCCGAAACATCAGTATTCATAAAAGAGTAGGCGAGAAGTTCCCGGATGATCTCCTGCTTTCGCCCAGATTTTTGAGTCTTCATCCGATGGATACTCTTCTATCCCAGGAGGCCACGGGAGAGCATACGTCATTATCAACATCGCGGAGATCAGCGAAGCAGGGGTTTTCAAATGTGAGTAAACACGGTTCCTTCTGTTTAAATCGTATGTGTTAAACTACTATAGAGTAAACGTTTTAACTGTTGAAGGTCTAAAGGACTTAGGCAGTATAGTATAGTTGTGATTTTGCTGTAAACACAAGTTTTATTATAGCTAGTTAGTTAAACAGGGGAGCTCCAGTAAGGCTACACGTAACGTTAAGTTTCTAAAATGGATTTACATAATCATATAACGTTACATCTTAAACACGCTTATTTAAAATGTCTATTTACATCTGAAATGAAAATATTGTTTAAGTATTGCATATTGCACATCCCAACATGAAAAATACATCTGAGTGATGTAACGTTATGTGTGCTATTATGAAGGATAATTCACTGTTGTCAACACTACTTACATTAGACAAATGTGCTGTAAATAAGGTAAATAAACAAATTTATAAAGTAACTAAATATGTTATATTTAATTTGTCCCTTATTAGTGTTGATATATTGAGGACCATTTAAGTTGGATTAAAAGTGAGTTAACACATCAACCTCAGCATGTAAATGCAGTGTTGAGCTCGTAATGTGAATCGTATGTTACAGGGACAGAAGAACACGCGTGTGTTTATCAGGTGGAGAGAGGCTCATGATGCTGAATGCTGTCCTCAAAGGCTTTGAGTGAGTATATTACAGAAATGGATAACAAAATCTATTCAATCTTAAATTGTAGTTTATTTGAATTATTGTAAATTCAAGCAGAGAAATTACAACACTTTTCTGATTCTTGATTTCTGTACATTTGCTGCAGAGCTTTTGTGGTGGAGCAGGACCTGCAAGTAAAGATGATGCAACAGTTGTTTTGGGGATTTTACTGAAATATAAAGTAAGGTTATTTTTAATGCATAGATCAAATGACATTGTGTGTTAAAATTACTGCTTTTGTATAATGTTTGTGCATTTTTGTAGAATCTGAAATGTCTGCTGACTGGTGTGAGCACTGAGGATGAGGAGCCCAGAGCTGAATCCTGGAAGAGGAGTGGTGCCATGGATGAGTCACTCTGTCGCTCCACCTGCCCTTACAAGGCCCTCTATCTATCCACCTGCCCTTACGAGACCCTCCATCTCTCCATCTGCCCTCATTGCCTCAGATTGGGAAGCGCAGCGCAGCAACAAGCTCTGGGACGAAGGCACAGTCACCTCTGGTGAATTCAGCAGAATGGGAACCGCTGAATTGAGTCGGCAGTAGGATGTGGTGTTCAGCGCCTGTATATACTTGTGGTTTGAATAAAGCTTTGTTTCATGTGTTGTTGACTTGTATATGCATTTGTTCATTGTGATGGTTACTTTTATTTGTTCTTTTACTCATTTATACATTTTTCTAATTGTTGTCAGTATATAAAATATAATTATTTAAGTAATGTATGCATTAATTTATCGATTGACTGACAATTGAGATGTTTCACTGCATTTATCAATATAAATGTATTCATGCATAACTGTCAAATGACAAAACAAATTACATTTTGCTTGTTATATTAAATTATATTTTTAGTATATAAAAAAAGTTATATAATTAAGGATTGGTCAGCATTTAATATTATTATTTTGTTTAAGTTTGGGGGTGGCCTAACAATGCAATTCATTCTGAGGTAATATTCATTTTTAAGGAGTGATACTTACATTTTTCGAGTATAAAATCAACAGTTTTCTCCAAAAGAGATCTTCGAGCAGCTGCCTGTCTCCTTTGTGCAGACATTACAAACGCAGAGGAAAACTGTTCTAGGTTGTGCTGTTGATGTTAGTGTCAGTGCACACGTCACTCATAAAATTTAAGCTTATAAACTTATTACATACAAGATCATGGAAAGATACCGTAACAGTCATAATGACAAAACATAAAGATCATTGGTTTGTGTACATCATAATATGACATCATAATATAATATTTATACACAGGAAAAAGGAACAATAACAAGGCTAAATATCTTTAAATAGTTCTTCATAATACATAAAAATGTTGCTGTTGTTATAAGTCTGAGGGATGAAACGAGGTAAATTCATCAAGAAAAGGAGGAAAACTTAAAGGAGAAACTTTTTGGGTATAAAATAAAGAAATTAACAACAGATATTCAAGAGGTGGCGATTTTGGGGTTTCTTAATAAAAAAAATATTGTTCTAAGAATAACACTGTGGGTCACAATAATAACAATATAAAATATAACAATGTTAAAATATAACAACTTAAATCAACCTTAAATGTATTCACGAAATAAATGGGCAACTGTTTCTTCAACAATACCACAACAAATTGAGCAAGTTTCATCAATGTCAAGATATTTATAGATAGAAGGATTAAACGTGTCGTTGTTCATTTATTTTAAGTTGTTGCGCTTGTGATATGATGATAACGCGCGTCGTAGTAGGTCACATGATAACGTCAACATGGCAGATGTCCGGTTCTCATTCATACTCAACGAGATTTGCCTATAAAGTACCTACTCTTTTAGCGCTCGATGAGTAAGTACTTATTGAAATTAAGTACCTACTCATTGAGTATGCGGTTTTGGACGCAGCCGATATCCCTAGATTTATTGCCATTACAAATGCTTCCGATGCTTTTGAATGGTTTCCTGGTGTCCAGCAATTCGTGTCTTTGTTTTGGTCTTTTCAGAGACTTTTTGGCCATAGCTCCCAATAGTAAACAGCTCCACTCTTAAAAAAATGTCCACTTTACCTGCGTTCACCCTATAGTTTAAGTTTGCTTGTACTGTGCTTAATGGGGTTTACACTTTCAGACTATTACAATGGTCTTTAAATAGACACTATTTCTCTAAATGATAAAAGAGCTTTGGTTGATGCTATGACACTGATGGGTGTGACCACACCTCAAGGGTGGCTAGGGGAGGGTGGGGCACAATGTAACGCCTTTTGACTTTCTCAGTTTGTGTAAATCTGCTTGGGGTTTAGAGTATTTATTTTCCCACATGCTTATTACGATTGTGGTTTTATTAATGCCGTGTATTCTTGATTCTTAATTTACCCAGAAAGAATGGAAGTGAGAAGACCCATAGGTGGGGTACATTGTAACATGTGAGGGGCACATTGTAACATATGACTGCTTAAAATGCTATCTGATCTAATCAAAAAAAGTAAATATACAATTCAGACCAAAATATTTTTACGTTACCAGTATGATAATTTTTTTTTCATGTAAAATAATGGCTTTATATATTAAAAATAAACGAATTTGAGTTTGACAAACACATCGTAAAACCCAGCTATACAGCATAGTTCAAAATATTAATTTGACTCTCAGTTTTTATTAACATGTTTCTCATGTTATCTCAATAGAATTCATAAAAGTATAGAATACGATAACATTTCTAATGGGGGCACATCGTAAACATGTCACAACTGGGTATTAAACCATGCTAGCGTCTTCCGCTAATTAATCGAACCATTAAAGAATTATATCAATTGCAGGGGTGGAAAGAGTACTAACAAACTGTAGTTGAGTAAAAGTAGTGTAACTTAATAACTGACTTGAGTGGAAGTACTGAAAAATAATATGACTCAAGTAAGAGTAAGTAATTTGCTTAAATATTCAAGTAACTGCATTACAAAGTACTTTAGTAATATTTTTGTCTATTTTTCCCCAAAATGGGAAGATGATAGCGATGTGGAGCACAAATCACTCAACCCTTTAATGCATTGCGAATCAACATAGCTTGTATGATTTCCATTTCACGAGAGTAGATGTTAAAATTTTGTGCTGATTTGTACTCCGCTTTCCCCAAGATAAGCACAAACTAAGACGTAGCTTTACAATGACATACGCTTTTCCATCCATTTACACTTATTTCCTTCTGTCCGGTGTTAATGGCTGCAGGGTACTTGGCGCGTCATCACACACAACGGCTGCAACCACAGTGTGGTCTCCCCAGTGGACCAGCACGACAGCAGTCTGCATTGAGATGAGCAGGGGGCATCTCTAGGGTCTTCAAGAGGGCACCTTCCGCCCTCAGTGTTTCGTCGTCTAGCCCACGGCACCTCAAGAGGGCTCAAGAGTGACTCTGGCGTCCCAGAGTCACTGCCCTCCGTCTCAGCCCAGCTTACTGACCTTTACATCCCTCCTGCTGTTGAGGTTGCTCCTCCCTCATTGTTCACAGCTGACCTTACCACAATCTCACAATCTTGCCCTGTTGCTCCGTCGGCACCTTTGTCAAAGTATACTGGCTGGTTATGTATTTTCACCAAATATTGTCTCTTCAAGACGGACGGGGACAGCAAGAATCGGCTCCAAGCCGAACAACGGTGGGTGTACAGGTAATGGCTCTTCTTCCAGGACAGTCAAGGCAACGGGAGATGAGTAACTCACGTCTCGAACGGATCGGCTCCAGGCCGGACAATGGAAGGTACACGGGTAATGGCTCCTCTTCAAGACACGCCAGGACAGCCAGGGATGAATTGCTCAGGTCGCTATATAAGACACTCTCAACAAACACTGGTTAGGAAGACGCAACGCCCCTCGAGTTTAGGCGATCCAGCAGATCAAAGCCACAAACTAAGGCGGGACTTTACTCCTCACACTCGTGTATTCAGCAAAGCACTTCAAAGACTTCAAACGTGCAACTATCCACAATCTGCACTGCAATCCACACACTCACAGTGAACTGGGGCATTTGCTCGTAGCTCCGACCGGGTTCCTCGTCTTTGGTGTGACTATAACTCTGGGACAGGTGCAGGGACTGAATCCTCGTCCTTGAAGTATTTGGCCTCAAAGACGTCATGAAGGGTGGACAATGCATGGCTGGTTTAGAGAGATCAGAACATCATAATGTTAGTTTGAAGCAAACAATAATCCGTCTAGTGCATACATAAGGGAACCAGATCTTCAACTTCGAGGAGATTATAGCTCAAAGACAGCACGAGAGATGGATAACAACAAACATATGGGCCTTGAAAAACCAGGACATCAAAGTGTTTAGTTCCCAACCAGTAATCATCCGACCATCACATCCGTATGGGAACAACAAGTTTTGAGGATCAATATAGAAGGTAGTGTGGTACCTAACTGGTACCTAATGAAAATGAGAATTTATGCTATAATCTAGCTGGCTCATTTACAGTCTCTACACAAGTGCAAGATTGTTCATTAATGTGCACTGCCTTGAATAAGTAAATAAAGAGTGTACAAAAAGCAAGGAATTACCCGAGATATCATAAATTAAAACAGTAAAAAAAAAAACAGTCACATTTACAGTAGAAACATTTTAGCAGTTGGTTTAAGAAGCATCAACACTGCCACACATCGCAATCATCAGTATACAGTGGCTTTTCATATTTAGAGTTTATTTGTTCTTTCACGGATTATTTGTTCTTTGACTGTCAGTGAAAATAGGTTTGGGGATATTTTTCAGGTTGAGGTTATTTCTGGGTACAAATCTGTCCCTAAAATATGGTTAACCCCCCCTCAGGCAAACAAAGGGAGCTAAATGAAAGACAGGTGAACTTAATTAGTGACTAACAGACTAATATGGTTAACTTGTAGCGCCACATGAGTTCCTATAAGAGCAACAGTTTGATTGCAAAGGAACAGTCTCTCAACCCCAATTCAGGATTGCACATGGATTAAGTGTTGGAGTGTTTCTTTGGATTTTCAACTATACGGTGATGGTCCTATACTGTTTTTGATTCGTTTTTTTTTTCTCTCCATTCTTGCAAACATTGACTTGAATTAGTACAACAAAAACTTTTTTTTCTTTTTTCTTCACTTTACTTGTCCTTGTGACAAAGTGCACTTTAGCATTTACGTAAATAAAACTTTAAAATATACTTAAGTGCAAGAATATAATGTTTTCAGACCTGATTGCCAGTTTATGCAAATGTACATGAAACTGTAATCTAGTTTAAATGTACTGTATATGCAGTTAGCTGAAACGGTCATTGGTTTGACCCAAGCTTATCTCTCTGTATATAATTACTTGTATTGTCTTTGAAATTTGGTTTGTGTAGTACAACATTTACTGGGCATTTATGGTCAACTAAAATATAATTTCTATTCAATTCTAAATGCAGTTAAACAACATTCTCCCTAGTCTTTTTCCACAGGCCTTTGCCTGCACTCATTATAGTGTGATTTACATCCACCTGTGTGTCATTGGCTATTTAATGTATAAGCCCTCTGGTGGGCACTAATGTAAGGTATGGTATGTACACTTGAGTGGCTTTTTATAATTCATCAGAGTTCTATTATCTGCAAGCAGACCTACTGATGTATTTTCAAGATTTTAAGTACAAGTACACATACAAATAAGCACACTTTTTCACAAGGCTACGTGACAATTAAAAAATGTCCAATTTCTTTCATGATTTTCCTTTGCAAACTCATCTGGTTGTGGTGTTTTTACCTAATGCAGCTTCTACTATCAAACATACTATGTTCTTAAACGGAATGATTTCACTGAATCCAATCTTCATCGTAGGCTTTAAAGATCAACATGGAGAAACTCGTCATACAAATCCCCCTGATATTGCTGGTGCTGCATATACAAGGAGGAGAGTTGGCTAGACCTCCAGTTTGTTCACCCATTGCCGAAGCTCCACAGCCGGAAGTCGTGGAGTTCAACTACACGATCTATGCCACTTGTGAAGTAACTCCCAGCCCCAATTTGCCACCCTCCCAGCCAAAGATCTTTGGGCAAGTCCTCTTCAAGCAGGTCTTCCCCGATGGAGTTTTAGAGGTGAAAGTCAACCTCCGTGGTTTGCCTGCCAGGGATCGTCAAGAGCGTGCCATTGACGTCCATCGGTATGGAGACCTCAGTCAAGGCAGCGTCACTGTTGGTCCTCCTTACAATCCAAGTGGTGATGACCCTCCTCGTCGTCCTGGAGACATGGGCAACTTTGCTTCTGAGAAAGGAGTTATAAGGCAGTCCCTGGATCTCCCAGAGGCCAAGCTCTTCGGGGCTCATTCCATTCTGGGACGTGCGGTGGTGGTTCACGAGAAGGAGGGTGATTTTGGAATGGGGTCAGATGAGGAGAGTGAACATATTGGATGTTCTGGACAAATAATTGCTTATGGTGTCATTGGTATTACTTCTCCAAGTCTGTGGCAGAAGACTGGACCGCTCCCCAGGAAACACTGTGGAGGAGGTCACTGAGAGTCGGATATGGTGGAAAAGCAGATTCAAATGGGATAATCATTATTTTTCCTTGTGTATTTGCATATGTACTACATTAAAGTGATGCTTAATACTCTGAAATGATATCCCTAGATTTATTGCCATTACAAATGCTTCCAATGGTTTCCTGGTGTCCAGCAATTCGTGTCTTTGTTTTGGTCTTTTCAGAGACTTTTTGGCCATAGCTCCCAATAGTAAACAGCTCCACTCTTAAAAAAATGTCCACTTTACCTGCGTTCACCCTATAGTTTAAGTTTGCTTGTACTGTGCTTAATGGGGTTTACACTTTCAGACTATTACAATGGTCTTTAAATAGACACTATTTCTCTAAATGATAAAAGAGCTTTGGTTGATGCTATGACACTGATGGGTGTGACCACACCTCAAGGGTGGCTAGGGGAGGGTGGGGCACAATGTAACGCCTTTTGACTTTCTCAGTTTGTGTAAATCTGCTTGGGGTTTAGAGTATTTATTTTCCCACATGCTTATTACAATTGTGGTTTTATTAATGCCGTGTATACTTGATTCTTAATTTACCCTGAAAGAATGGAAGTGAAAAGACCCATAGGTGGGGTACATTGTAACATGTGAGGGGCACATTGTAACATATGACTGCTTAAAATGCTATCTGATCTAATCAAAAAAAGTAAATATACAATTCAGACCAAAATATTTTTACGTTACCAGTATGATAATTTTTTTTTTTCATGTAAAATAATGGCTTTATATATTAAACGAATTTGAGTTTGACAAACACATCGTAAAACCCAGCTATACAGCATAGTTCAAAATATTAATTTGACTCTCAGTTTTTATTAACATGTTTCTCATGTTATCTCAATAGAATTCATAAAAGTATAGAATATGATAACATTTCTAATGGGGGCACATCGTAAACATGTCACAACTGGGTATTAAACCATGCTAGCGTCTTCCGCTAATTAATCGAAGCATTAAAGAATTATATCAATTGCAGGGGTGGAAAGAGTACTAACAAACTGTAGTTGAGTAAAAGTAGTGTAACTTAATAACTGACTTGAGTGGAAGTACTGAAAAATAATATGACTCAAGTAAGAGTAAGTAATTTGCTTAAATATTCAAGTAACTGCATTACAAAGTACTTTAGTAATATTTTTGTCTATTTTTCCCCAAAATGGGAAGATGATAGCGATGTGGAGCACAAATCACTCAACCCTTTAATGCATTGCGAATCAACATAGCTTGTATGATTTCCATTTCACGAGAGTAGATGTTAAAATTTTGTGCTGATTTGTACTCCGCTTTCCCCAAGATAAGCACAAACTAAGACGTAGCTTTACAATGACATACGCTTTTCCATCCATTTACACTTATTTCCTTCTGTCCGGTGTTAATGGCTGCAGGGTACTTGGCGCGTCATCACACACAACGGCTGCAACCACAGTGTGGTCTCCCCAGTGGACCAGCACGACAGCAGTCTGCATTGAGATGAGCAGGGGGCATCTCTAGGGTCTTCAAGAGGGCACCTTCCGCCCTCAGTGTTTCGTCGTCTAGCCCACGGCACCTCAAGAGGGCTCAAGAGTGACTCTGGCGTCCCAGAGTCACTGCCCTCCGTCTCAGCCCAGCTTACTGACCTTTACATCCCTCCTGCTGTTGAGGTTGCTCCTCCCTCATTGTTCACAGCTGACCTTACCACAATCTCACAATCTTGCCCTGTTGCTCCGTCGGCACCTTTGTCAAAGTATACTGGCTGGTTATGTATTTTCACCAAATATTGTCTCTTCAAGACGGACGGGGACAGCAAGAATCGGCTCCAAGCCGAACAACGGTGGGTGTACAGGTAATGGCTCTTCTTCCAGGACAGTCAAGGCAACGGGAGATGAGTAACTCACGTCTCGAACGGATCGGCTCCAGGCCGGACAATGGAAGGTACACGGGTAATGGCTCCTCTTCAAGACACGCCAGGACAGCCAGGGATGAATTGCTCAGGTCGCTATATAAGACACTCTCAACAAACACTGGTTAGGAAGACGCAACGCCCCTCGAGTTTAGGCGATCCAGCAGATCAAAGCCACAAACTAAGGCGGGACTTTACTCCTCACACTCGTGTATTCAGCAAAGCACTTCAAAGACTTCAAACGTGCAACTATCCACAATCTGCACTGCAATCCACACACTCACAGTGAACTGGGGCATTTGCTCGTAGCTCCGACCGGGTTCCTCGTCTTTGGTGTGACTATAACTCTGGGACAGGTGCAGGGACTGAATCCTCGTCCTTGAAGTATTTGGCCTCAAAGACGTCATGAAGGGTGGACAATGCATGGCTGGTTTAGAGAGATCAGAACATCATAATGTTAGTTTGAAGCAAACAATAATCCGTCTAGTGCATACATAAGGGAACCAGATCTTCAACTTCGAGGAGATTATAGCTCAAAGACAGCACGAGAGATGGATAACAACAAACATATGGGCCTTGAAAAACCAGGACATCAAAGTGTTAAGTTCCCAACCAGTAATCATCCGACCATCACATCCGTATGGGAACAACAAGTTTTGAGGATCAATATAGAAGGTAGTGTGGTACCTAACTGGTACCTAATGAAAATGAGAATTTATGCTATAATCTAGCTGGCTCATTTACAGTCTCTACACAAGTGCAAGATTGTTCATTAATGTGCACTGCCTTGAATAAGTAAATAAAGAGTGTACAAAAAGCAAGGAATTACCCGAGATATCATAAATTAAAACAGTAAAAAAAAAACAGTCACATTTACAGTAGAAACATTTTAGCAGTTGGTTTAAGAAGCATCAACACTGCCACACATCGCAATCATCAGTATACAGTGGCTTTTCATATTTAGAGTTTATTTGTTCTTTCACGGATTATTTGTTCTTTGACTGTCAGTGAAAATAGGTTTGGGGATATTTTTCAGGTTGAGGTTATTTCTGGGTACAAATCTGTCCCTAAAATATGGTTAACCCCCCCCCTCAGGCAAACAAAGGGAGCTAAATGAAAGACAGGTGAACTTAATTAGTGACTAACAGACTAATATGGTTAACTTGTAGCGCCACATGAGTTCCTATAAGAGCAACAGTTTGATTGCAAAGGAACAGTCTCTCAACCCCAATTCAGGATTGCACATGGATTAAGCGTTGGAGTGTTTCTTTGGATTTTCAACTATACGGTGATGGTCCTATACTGTTTTTGATTCGTTTTTTTTTTCTCTCCATTCTTGCAAACATTGACTTGAATTAGTACAACAAAAACTTTTTTTTCTTTTTTCTTCACTTTGCTTGTCCTTGTGACAAAGTGCACTTTAGCATTTACGTAAATAAAACTTTAAAATATACTTAAGTGCAAGAATATAATGTTTTCAGACCTGATTGCCAGTTTATGCAAATGTACATGAAACTGTAATCTAGTTTAAATGTACTGTATATGCAGTTAGCTGAAACGGTCATTGGTTTGACCCAAGCTTATCTCTCTATATATAATTACTTGTATTGTCTTTGAAATTTGGTTTGTGTAGTACAACATTTACTGGGCATTTATGGTCAACTAAAATATAATTTCTATTCAATTCTAAATGCAGTTAAACAACATTCTCCCTAGTCTTTTTCCACAGGCCTTTGCCTGCACTCATTATAGTGTGATTTACATCCACCTGTGTGTCATTGGCTATTTAATGTATAAGCCCTCTGGTGGGCACTAATGTATGGTATGTACACTTGAGTGGCTTTTTATAATTCATCAGAGTTCTATTATCTGCAAGCAGACCTACTGATGTATTTTCAAGATTTTAAGTACAAGTACACATACAAATAAGCACACTTTTTCACAAGGCTACGTGACAATTAAAAAATGTCCAATTTCTTTCATGATTTTCCTTTGCAAACTCATCTGGTTGTGGTGTTTTTACCTAATGCAGCTTCTACTATCAAACATACTATGTTCTTAAACGGAATGATTTCACTGAATCCAATCTTCATCGTAGGCTTTAAAGATCAACATGGAGAAAATCGTCCTACAAATCCCCCTGATATTGCTGGTGCTGCATATACAAGGAGGAGAGTTGGCTAGACCTCCAGTTTGTTCACCCATTGCCGAAGCTCCACAGCCGGAAGTCGTGGAGTTCAACTACACGATCTATGCCACTTGTGAAGTAACTCCCAGCCCCAATTTGCCACCCTCCCAGCCAAAGATCTTTGGGCAAGTCCTCTTCAAGCAGGTCTTCCCCGATGGAGTTTTAGAGGTGAAAGTCAACCTCCGTGGTTTGCCTGCCAGGGATCGTCAAGAGCGTGCCATTGACGTCCATCGGTATGGAGACCTCAGTCAAGGCAGCGTCACTGTTGGTCCTCCTTACAATCCAAGTGGTGATGACCCTCCTCGTCGTCCTGGAGACATGGGCAACTTTGCTTCTGAGAAAGGAGTTATAAGGCAGTCCCTGGATCTCCCAGAGGCCAAGCTCTTCGGGGCTCATTCCATTCTGGGACGTGCGGTGGTGGTTCACGAGAAGGAGGGTGATTTTGGAATGGGGTCAGATGAGGAGAGTGAACATATTGGATGTTCTGGACAAATAATTGCTTATGGTGTCATTGGTATTACTTCTCCAAGTCTGTGGCAGAAGACTGGACCGCTCCCCAGGAAACACTGTGGAGGAGGTCACTGAGAGTCGGATATGGTGGAAAAGCAGATTCAAATGGGATAATCATGATTTTTCCTTGTGTATTTGCATATGTCCTACATTAAAGTGATGCTTAATACTCTGAAATGATATCCCTAGATTTATTGCCATTACAAATGCTTCCGATGCTTTTGAATGGTTTCCTGGTGTCCAGCAATTCGTGTCTTTGTTTTGGTCTTTTCAGAGACTTTTTGGCCATAGCTCCCAATAGTAAACAGCTCCACTCTTAAAAAAATGTCCACTTTACCTGCGTTCACCCTATAGTTTAAGTTTGCTTGTACTGTGCTTAATGGGGTTTACACTTTCAGACTATTACAATGGTCTTTAAATAGACACTATTTCTCTAAATGATAAAAGAGCTTTGGTTGATGCTATGACACTGATGGGTGTGACCACACCTCAAGGGTGGCTAGGGGAGGGTGGGGCACAATGTAACGCCTTTTGACTTTCTCAGTTTGTGTAAATCTGCTTGGGGTTTAGAGTATTTATTTTCCCACATGCTTATTACGATTGTGGTTTTATTAATGCCGTGTATACTTGATTCTTAATTTACCCAGAAAGAATGGAAGTGAGAAGACCCATAGGTGGGGTACATTGTAACATGTGAGGGGCACATTGTAACATATGACTGCTTAAAATGCTATCTGATCTAATCAAAAAAAGTAAATATACAATTCAGACCAAAATATTTTTACGTTACCAGTATGATAATTTTTTTTTCATGTAAAATAATGGCTTTATATATTAAAAATAAACGAATTTGAGTTTGACAAACACATCGTAAAACCCAGCTATACAGCATAGTTCAAAATATTAATTTGACTCTCAGTTTTTATTAACATGTTTCTCATGTTATCTCAATAGGATAACATTTCTAATGGGGGCACATCGTAAACATGTCACAACTGGGTATTAAACCATGCTAGCGTCTTCCGCTAATTAATCGAAGCATTAAAGAATTATATCAATTGCAGGGGTGGAAAGAGTACTAACAAACTGTAGTTGAGTAAAAGTAGTGTAACTTAATAACTGACTTGAGTGGAAGTACTGAAAAATAATATGACTCAAGTAAGAGTAAGTAATTTGCTTAAATATTCAAGTAACTGCATTACAAAGTACTTTAGTAATATTTTTGTCTATTTTTCCCCAAAATGGGAAGATGATAGCGATGTGGAGCACAAATCACTCAACCCTTTAATGCATTGCGAATCAACATAGCTTGTATGATTTCCATTTCACGAGAGTAGATGTTAAAATTTTGTGCTGATTTGTACTCCGCTTTCCCCAAGATAAGCACAAACTAAGACGTAGCTTTACAATGACATACGCTTTTCCATCCATTTACACTTATTTCCTTCTGTCCGGTGTTAATGGCTGCAGGGTACTTGGCGCGTCATCACACACAACGGCTGCAACCACAGTGTGGTCTCCCCAGTGGACCAGCACGACAGCAGTCTGCATTGAGATGAGCAGGGGGCATCTCTAGGGTCTTCAAGAGGGCACCTTCCGCCCTCAGTGTTTCGTCGTCTAGCCCACGGCACCTCAAGAGGGCTCAAGAGTGACTCTGGCGTCCCAGAGTCACTGCCCTCCGTCTCAGCCCAGCTTACTGACCTTTACATCCCTCCTGCTGTTGAGGTTGCTCCTCCCTCATTGTTCACAGCTGACCTTACCACAATCTCACAATCTTGCCCTGTTGCTCCGTTGGCACCTTTGTCAAAGTATACTGGCTGGTTATGTATTTTCACCAAATATTGTCTCTTCAAGACGGACGGGGACAGCAAGAATCGGCTCCAAGCCGAACAACGGTGGGTGTACAGGTAATGGCTCTTCTTCCAGGACAGTCAAGGCAGCGGGAGATGAGTAACTCACGTCTCGAACGGATCGGCTCCAGGCCGGACAATGGAAGGTACACGGGTAATGGCTCCTCTTCAAGACACGCCAGGACAGCCAGGGATGAATTGCTCAGGTCGCTATATAAGACACTCTCAACAAACACTGGTTAGGAAGACGCAACGCCCCTCGAGTTTAGGCGATCCAGCAGATCAAAGCCACAAACTAAGGCGGGACTTTACTCCTCACACTCGTGTATTCAGCAAAGCACTTCAAAGACTTCAAACGTGCAACTATCCACAATCTGCACTGCAATCCACACACTCACAGTGAACTGGGGCATTTGCTCGTAGCTCCGACCGGGTTCCTCGTCTTTGGTGTGACTATAACTCTGGGACAGGTGGAGGGACTGAATCCTCATCCTTGAAGTATTTGGCCTCAAAGACGTCATGAAGGGTGGACAATGCATGGCTGGTTTAGAGAGATCAGAACATCATAATGTTAGTTTGAAGCAAACAATAATCCGTCTAGTGCATACATAAGGGAACCAGATCTTCAACTTCGAGGAGATTATAGCTCAAAGACAGCACGAGAGATGGATAACAACAAACATATGGGCCTTGAAAAACCAGGACATCAAAGTGTTTAGTTCCCAACCAGTAATCATCCGACCATCACATCCGTATGGGAACAACAAATTTTGAGGATCAATATAGAAGGTAGTGTGGTACCTAACTGGTACCTAATGAAAATGAAAATTTATGCTATAATCTAGCTGGCTAATTTACAGTCTCTACACAAGTGCAAGATTGTTCATTAATGTGCACTGCCTTGAATAAGTAAATAAAGAGTGTACAAAAAGCAAGGAATTACCCAAAATATCATAAATTAAAACAGTAAAAAAAAACAGTCACATTTACAGTAGAAACATTTTAGCAGTTGGTTTAAGAAGCATCAACACTGCCACACATCGCAATCATCAGTATACAGTGGCTTTTCATATTTAGAGTTTATTTGTTCTTTCACGATTATTTGTTCTTTGACTGTCAGTGAAAATAGGTTTGGGGATATTTTTCAGGTTCAGGTTATTTCTGGGTACAAATCTGTCCCTAAAATATGGTTAACCCCCCCCTCAGGCAAACAAAGGGAGCTAAATGAAAGACAGGTGAACTTAATTAGTGACTAACAGACTAATATGGTTAACTTGTAGCGCCACATGAGTTCCTATAAGAGCAACAGTTTGATTGCAAAGGAACAGTCTCTCAACCCCAATTCAGGATTGCACATGGATTAAGTGTTGGAGTGTTTCTTTGGATTTTCAACTATACGGTGATGGTCCTATACTGTTTTTGATTCGTTTTTTTTTTCTCTCCATTCTTGCAAACATTGACTTGAATTAGTACAACAAAAACTTTTTTTCTTTTTTCTTCACTTTACTTGTCCTTGTGACAAAGTGCACTTTAGCATTTACGTAAATAAAACTTTAAAATATACTTAAGTGCAAGATTATAATGTTTTCAGACCTGATTGCCAGTTTATGCAAATGTACATGAAACTGTAATCTAGTTTAAATGTACTGTATATGCAGTTAGCTGAAACGGTCATTGGTTTGACCCAAGCTTATCTCTCTATATATAATTACTTGTATTGTCTTTGAAATTTGGTTTATGTAGTACAACATTTACTGGGCATTTATGGTCAACTAAAATATAATTTCTATTCAATTCTAAATGCAGTTAAACAACATTCTCCCTAGTCTTTTTCCACAGGCCTTTGCCTGCTCTCATTATAGTGTGATTTACATCCACCTGTGTGTCATTGGCTATTTAATGTATAAGCCCTCTGGTGGGCACTAATGTAAGGTATGGTATGTACACTTGAGTGGCTTTTTATAATTCATCAGAGTTCTATTATCTGCAAGCAGACCTACTGATGTATTTTCAAGATTTTAAGTACAAGTACACATACAAATAAGCACACTTTTTCACAAGGCTACGTGACAATTAAAAAATGTCCAATTTCTTTCATGATTTTCCTTTGCAAACTCATCTGGTTGTGGTGTTTTTACCTAATGCAGCTTCTACTATCAAACATACTATGTTCTTAAACGGAATGATTTCACTGAATCCAATCTTCATCGTAGGCTTTAAAGATCAACATGGAGAAAATCGTCCTACAAATCCCCCTGATATTGCTGGTGCTGCATATACAAGGAGGAGAGTTGGCTAGACCTCCAGTTTGTTCACCCATTGCCGAAGCTCCACAGCCGGAAGTCGTGGAGTTCAACTACACGATCTATGCCACTTGTGAAGTAACTCCCAGCCCCAATTTGCCACCCTCCCAGCCAAAGATCTTTGGGCAAGTCCTCTTCAAGCAGGTCTTCCCCGATGGAGTTTTAGAGGTGAAAGTCAACCTCCGTGGTTTGCCTGCCAGGGATCGTCAAGAGCGTGCCATTGACGTCCATCGGTATGGAGACCTCAGTCAAGGCAGCGTCACTGTTGGTCCTCCTTACAATCCAAGTGGTGATGACCCTCCTCGTCGTCCTGGAGACATGGGCAACTTTGCTTCTGAGAAAGGAGTTATAAGGCAGTCCCTGGATCTCCCAGAGGCCAAGCTCTTCGGGGCTCATTCCATTCTGGGACGTGCGGTGGTGGTTCACGAGAAGGAGGGTGATTTTGGAATGGGGTCAGATGAGGAGAGTGAACATATTGGATGTTCTGGACAAATAATTGCTTATGGTGTCATTGGTATTACTTCTCCAAGTCTGTGGCAGAAGACTGGACCGCTCCCCAGGAAACACTGTGGAGGAGGTCACTGAGAGTCGGATATGGTGGAAAAGCAGATTCAAATGGGATAATCATGATTTTTCCTTGTGTATTTGCATATGTCCTACATTAAAGTGATGCTTAATACTCTGAAATGATATCCCTAGATTTATTGCCATTACAAATGCTTCCGATGCTTTTGAATGGTTTCCTGGTGTCCAGCAATTCGTGTCTTTGTTTTGGTCTTTTCAGAGACTTTTTGGCCATAGCTCCCAATAGTAAACAGCTCCACTCTTAAAAAAATGTCCACTTTACCTGCGTTCACCCTATAGTTTAAGTTTGCTTGTACTGTGCTTAATGGGGTTTACACTTTCAGACTATTACAATGGTCTTTAAATAGACACTATTTCTCTAAATGATAAAAGAGCTTTGGTTGATGCTATGACACTGATGGGTGTGACCACACCTCAAGGGTGGCTAGGGGAGGGTGGGGCACAATGTAACGCCTTTTGACTTTCTCAGTTTGTGTAAATCTGCTTGGGGTTTAGAGTATTTATTTTCCCACATGCTTATTACGATTGTGGTTTTATTAATGCCGTGTATACTTGATTCTTAATTTACCCAGAAAGAATGGAAGTGAGAAGACCCATAGGTGGGGTACATTGTAACATGTGAGGGGCACATTGTAACATATGACTGCTTAAAATGCTATCTGATCTAATCAAAAAAAGTAAATATACAATTCAGACCAAAATATTTTTACGTTACCAGTATGATAATTTTTTTTTTATGTAAAATAATGGCTTTATATATTAAAAATAAACGAATTTGAGTTTGACAAACACATCGTAAAACCCAGCTATACAGCATAGTTCAAAATATTAATTTGACTCTCAGTTTTTATTAACATGTTTCTCATGTTATCTCAATAGGATAACATTTCTAATGGGGGCACATCGTAAACATGTCACAACTGGGTATTAAACCATGCTAGCGTCTTCCGCTAATTAATCGAAGCATTAAAGAATTATATCAATTGCAGGGGTGGAAAGAGTACTAACAAACTGTAGTTGAGTAAAAGTAGTGTAACTTAATAACTGACTTGAGTGGAAGTACTGAAAAATAATATGACTCAAGTAAGAGTAAGTAATTTGCTTAAATATTCAAGTAACTGCATTACAAAGTACTTTAGTAATATTTTTGTCTATTTTTCCCCAAAATGGGAAGATGATAGCGATGTGGAGCACAAATCACTCAACCCTTTAATGCATTGCGAATCAACATAGCTTGTATGATTTCCATTTCACGAGAGTAGATGTTAAAATTTTGTGCTGATTTGTACTCCGCTTTCCCCAAGATAAGCACAAACTAAGACGTAGCTTTACAATGACATACGCTTTTCCATCCATTTACACTTATTTCCTTCTGTCCGGTGTTAATGGCTGCAGGGTACTTGGCGCGTCATCACACACAACGGCTGCAACCACAGTGTGGTCTCCCCAGTGGACCAGCACGACAGCAGTCTGCATTGAGATGAGCAGGGGGCATCTCTAGGGTCTTCAAGAGGGCACCTTCCGCCCTCAGTGTTTCGTCGTCTAGCCCACGGCACCTCAAGAGGGCTCAAAAGTGACTCTGGCGTCCCAGAGTCACTGCCCTCCGTCTCAGCCCAGCTTACTGACCTTTACATCCCTCCTGCTGTTGAGGTTGCTCCTCCCTCATTGTTCACAGCTGACCTTACCACAATCTCACAATCTTGCCCTGTTGCTCCGTCGGCACCTTTGTCAAAGTATACTGGCTGGTTATGTATTTTCACCAAATATTGTCTCTTCAAGACGGACGGGGACAGCAAGAATCGGCTCCAAGCCGAACAACGGTGGGTGTACAGGTAATGGCTCTTCTTCCAGGACAGTCAAGGCAGCGGGAGATGAGTAACTCACGTCTCGAACGGATCGGCTCCAGGCCGGACAATGGAAGGTACACGGGTAATGGCTCCTCTTCAAGACACGCCAGGACAGCCAGGGATGAATTGCTCAGGTCGCTATATAAGACACTCTCAACAAACACTGGTTAGGAAGACGCAACGCCCCTCGAGTTTAGGCGATCCAGCAGATCAAAGCCACAAACTAAGGCGGGACTTTACTCCTCACACTCGTGTATTCAGCAAAGCACTTCAAAGACTTCAAACGTGCAACTATCCACAATCTGCACTGCAATCCACACACTCACAGTGAACTGGGGCATTTGCTCGTAGCTCCGACCGGGTTCCTCGTCTTTGGTGTGACTATAACTCTGGGACAGGTGGAGGGACTGAATCCTCATCCTTGAAGTATTTGGCCTCAAAGACGTCATGAAGGGTGGACAATGCATGGCTGGTTTAGAGAGATCAGAACATCATAATGTTAGTTTGAAGCAAACAATAATCCGTCTAGTGCATACATAAGGGAACCAGATCTTCAACTTCGAGGAGATTATAGCTCAAAGACAGCACGAGAGATGGATAACAACAAACATATGGGCCTTGAAAAACCAGGACATCAAAGTGTTTAGTTCCCAACCAGTAATCATCCGACCATCACATCCGTATGGGAACAACAAATTTTGAGGATCAATATAGAAGGTAGTGTGGTACCTAACTGGTACCTAATGAAAATGAAAATTTATGCTATAATCTAGCTGGCTCATTTACAGTCTCTACACAAGTGCAAGATTGTTCATTAATGTGCACTGCCTTGAATAAGTAAATAAAGAGTGTACAAAAAGCAAGGAATTACCCAAAATATCATAAATTAAAACAGTAAAAAAAAACAGTCACATTTACAGTAGAAACATTTTAGCAGTTGGTTTAAGAAGCATCAACACTGCCACACATCGCAATCATCAGTATACAGTGGCTTTTCATATTTAGAGTTTATTTGTTCTTTCACGATTATTTGTTCTTTGACTGTCAGTGAAAATAGGTTTGGGGATATTTTTCAGGTTCAGGTTATTTCTGGGTACAAATCTGTCCCTAAAATATGGTTAACCCCCCCCTCAGGCAAACAAAGGGAGCTAAATGAAAGACAGGTGAACTTAATTAGTGACTAACAGACTAATATGGTTAACTTGTAGCGCCACATGAGTTCCTATAAGAGCAACAGTTTGATTGCAAAGGAACAGTCTCTCAACCCCAATTCAGGATTGCACATGGATTAAGTGTTGGAGTGTTTCTTTGGATTTTCAACTATACGGTGATGGTCCTATACTGTTTTTGATTCGTTTTTTTTTTCTCTCCATTCTTGCAAACATTGACTTGAATTAGTACAACAAAAACTTTTTTTTCTTTTTTCTTCACTTTACTTGTCCTTGTGACAAAGTGCACTTTAGCATTTACGTAAATAAAACTTTAAAATATACTTAAGTGCAAGATTATAATGTTTTCAGACCTGATTGCCAGTTTATGCAAATGTACATGAAACTGTAATCTAGTTTAAATGTACTGTATATGCAGTTAGCTGAAACGGTCATTGGTTTGACCCAAGCTTATCTCTCTATATATAATTACTTGTATTGTCTTTGAAATTTGGTTTATGTAGTACAACATTTACTGGGCATTTATGGTCAACTAAAATATAATTTCTATTCAATTCTAAATGCAGTTAAACAACATTCTCCCTAGTCTTTTTCCACAGGCCTTTGCCTGCTCTCATTATAGTGTGATTTACATCCACCTGTGTGTCATTGGCTATTTAATGTATAAGCCCTCTGGTGGGCACTAATGTAAGGTATGGTATGTACACTTGAGTGGCTTTTTATAATTCATCAGAGTTCTATTATCTGCAAGCAGACCTACTGATGTATTTTCAAGATTTTAAGTACAAGTACACATACAAATAAGCACACTTTTTCACAAGGCTACGTGACAATTAAAAAATGTCCAATTTCTTTCATGATTTTCCTTTGCAAACTCATCTGGTTGTGGTGTTTTTACCTAATGCAGCTTCTACTATCAAACATACTATGTTCTTAAACGGAATGATTTCACTGAATCCAATCTTCATCGTAGGCTTTAAAGATCAACATGGAGAAAATCGTCCTACAAATCCCCCTGATATTGCTGGTGCTGCATATACAAGGAGGAGAGTTGGCTAGACCTCCAGTTTGTTCACCCATTGCCGAAGCTCCACAGCCGGAAGTCGTGGAGTTCAACTACACGATCTATGCCACTTGTGAAGTAACTCCCAGCCCCAATTTGCCACCCTCCCAGCCAAAGATCTTTGGGCAAGTCCTCTTCAAGCAGGTCTTCCCCGATGGAGTTTTAGAGGTGAAAGTCAACCTCCGTGGTTTGCCTGCCAGGGATCGTCAAGAGCGTGCCATTGACGTCCATCGGTATGGAGACCTCAGTCAAGGCAGCGTCACTGTTGGTCCTCCTTACAATCCAAGTGGTGATGACCCTCCTCGTCGTCCTGGAGACATGGGCAACTTTGCTTCTGAGAAAGGAGTTATAAGGCAGTCCCTGGATCTCCCAGAGGCCAAGCTCTTCGGGGCTCATTCCATTCTGGGACGTGCGGTGGTGGTTCACGAGAAGGAGGGTGATTTTGGAATGGGGTCAGATGAGGAGAGTGAACATATTGGATGTTCTGGACAAATAATTGCTTATGGTGTCATTGGTATTACTTCTCCAAGTCTGTGGCAGAAGACTGGACCGCTCCCCAGGAAACACTGTGGAGGAGGTCACTGAGAGTCGGATATGGTGGAAAAGCAGATTCAAATGGGATAATCATGATTTTTCCTTGTGTATTTGCATATGTCCTACATTAAAGTGATGCTTAATACTCTGAAATGATATCCCTAGATTTATTGCCATTACAAATGCTTCCGATGCTTTTGAATGGTTTCCTGGTGTCCAGCAATTCGTGTCTTTGTTTTGGTCTTTTCAGAGACTTTTTGGCCATAGCTCCCAATAGTAAACAGCTCCACTCTTAAAAAAATGTCCACTTTACCTGCGTTCACCCTATAGTTTAAGTTTGCTTGTACTGTGCTTAATGGGGTTTACACTTTCAGACTATTACAATGGTCTTTAAATAGACACTATTTCTCTAAATGATAAAAGAGCTTTGGTTGATGCTATGACACTGATGGGTGTGACCACACCTCAAGGGTGGCTAGGGGAGGGTGGGGCACAATGTAACGCCTTTTGACTTTCTCAGTTTGTGTAAATCTGCTTGGGGTTTAGAGTATTTATTTTCCCACATGCTTATTACGAGTGTGGTTTTGTTAATGCCGTGTATACTTGATTCTTAATTTACCCAGAAAGAATGGAAGTGAGAAGACCCATAGGTGGGGTACATTGTAACATGTGAGGGGCACATTGCAACATATGACTGCTTAAAATGCTATCTGATCTAATCAAAAAAAGTAAATATACAATTCAGACCAAAATATTTTTACGTTACCAGTATGATAATTTTTTTTTCATGTAAAATAATGGCTTTATATATTAAAAATAAACGAATTTGAGTTTGACAAACACATCGTAAAACCCAGCTATACAGCATAGTTCAAAATATTAATTTGACTCTCAGTTTTTATTAACATGTTTCTCATGTTATCTCAATAGAATTCATAAAAGTATAGAATATGATAACATTTCTAATGGGGGCACATCGTAAACATGTCACAACTGGGTATTAAACCATGCTAGCGTCTTCCGCTAATTAATCGAAGCATTAAAGAATTATATCAATTGCAGGGGTGGAAAGAGTACTAACAAACTGTAGTTGAGTAAAAGTAGTGTAACTTAATAACTGACTTGAGTGGAAGTACTGAAAAATAATATGACTCAAGTAAGAGTAAGTAATTTGCTTAAATATTCAAGTAACTGCATTACAAAGTACTTTAGTAATATTTTTGTCTATTTTTCCCCAAAATGGGAAGATGATAGCGATGTGGAGCACAAATCACTCAACCCTTTAATGCATTGCGAATCAACATAGCTTGTATGATTTCCATTTCACGAGAGTAGATGTTAAAATTTTGTGCTGATTTGTACTCCGCTTTCCCCAAGATAAGCACAAACTAAGACGTAGCTTTACAATGACATACGCTTTTCCATCCATTTACACTTATTTCCTTCTGTCCGGTGTTAATGGCTGCAGGGTACTTGGCGCGTCATCACACACAACGGCTGCAACCACAGTGTGGTCTCCCCAGTGGACCAGCACGACAGCAGTCTGCATTGAGATGAGCAGGGGGCATCTCTAGGGTCTTCAAGAGGGCACCTTCCGCCCTCAGTGTTTCGTCGTCTAGCCCACGGCACCTCAAGAGGGCTCAAGAGTGACTCTGGCGTCCCAGAGTCACTGCCCTCCGTCTCAGCCCAGCTTACTGACCTTTACATCCCTCCTGCTGTTGAGGTTGCTCCTCCCTCATTGTTCACAGCTGACCTTACCACAATCTCACAATCTTGCCCTGTTGCTCCGTCGGCACCTTTGTCAAAGTATACTGGCTGGTTATGTATTTTCACCAAATATTGTCTCTTCAAGACGGACGGGGACAGCAAGAATCGGCTCCAAGCCGAACAACGGTGGGTGTACAGGTAATGGCTCTTCTTCCAGGACAGTCAAGGCAACGGGAGATGAGTAACTCACGTCTCGAACGGATCGGCTCCAGGCCGGACAATGGAAGGTACACGGGTAATGGCTCCTCTTCAAGACACGCCAGGACAGCCAGGGATGAATTGCTCAGGTCGCTATATAAGACACTCTCAACAAACACTGGTTAGGAAGACGCAACGCCCCTCGAGTTTAGGCGATCCAGCAGATCAAAGCCACAAACTAAGGCGGGACTTTACTCCT
The DNA here is from genome assembly GCA_038021265.1 of Cyprinella venusta. NCBI lineage: Eukaryota > Metazoa > Chordata > Actinopteri > Cypriniformes > Leuciscidae > Cyprinella > Cyprinella venusta. Next base: position 11,161,154 of record CM075884.1, on the reverse strand, counting down.
CACACTCGTGTATTCAGCAAAGCACTTCAAAGACTTCAAACGTGCAACTATCCACAATCTGCACTGCAATCCACACACTCACAGTGAACTGGGGCATTTGCTCGTAGCTCCGACCGGGTTCCTCGTCTTTGGTGTGACTATAACTCTGGGACAGGTGCAGGGACTGAATCCTCGTCCTTGAAGTATTTGGCCTCAAAGACGTCATGAAGGGTGGACAATGCATGGCTGGTTTAGAGAGATCAGAACATCATAATGTTAGTTTGAAGCAAACAATAATCCGTCTAGTGCATACATAAGGGAACCAGATCTTCAACTTCGAGGAGATTATAGCTCAAAGACAGCACGAGAGATGGATAACAACAAACATATGGGCCTTGAAAAACCAGGACATCAAACTGTTTAGTTCCCAACCAGTAATCATCCGACCATCACATCCGTATGGGAACAACAAGTTTTGAGGATCAATATAGAAGGTAGTGTGGTACCTAACTGGTACCTAATGAAAATGAGAATTTATGCTATAATCTAGCTGGCTCATTTACAGTCTCTACACAAGTGCAAGATTGTTCATTAATGTGCACTGCCTTGAATAAGTAAATAAAGAGTGTACAAAAAGCAAGGAATTACCCGAGATATCATAAATTAAAACAGTAAAAAAAAAAAAACAGTCACATTTACAGTAGAAACATTTTAGCAGTTGGTTTAAGAAGCATCAACACTGCCACACATCGCAATCATCAGTATACAGTGGCTTTTCATATTTAGAGTTTATTTGTTCTTTCACGGATTATTTGTTCTTTGACTGTCAGTGAAAATAGGTTTGGGGATATTTTTCAGGTTGAGGTTATTTCTGGGTACAAATCTGTCCCTAAAATATGGTTAACCCCCCCTCAGGCAAACAAAGGGAGCTAAATGAAAGACAGGTGAACTTAATTAGTGACTAACAGACTAATATGGTTAACTTGTAGCGCCACATGAGTTCCTATAAGAGCAACAGTTTGATTGCAAAGGAACAGTCTCTCAACCCCAATTCAGGATTGCACATGGATTAAGTGTTGGAGTGTTTCTTTGGATTTTCAACTATACGGTGATGGTCCTATACTGTTTTTGATTCGTTTTTTTTTTCTCTCCATTCTTGCAAACATTGACTTGAATTAGTACAACAAAAACTTTTTTTCTTTTTTCTTCACTTTACTTGTCCTTGTGACAAAGTGCACTTTAGCATTTACGTAAATAAAACTTTAAAATATACTTAAGTGCAAGAATCTAATGTTTTCAGACCTGATTGCCAGTTTATGCAAATGTACATGAAACTGTAATCTAGTTTAAATGTACTGTATATGCAGTTAGCTGAAACGGTCATTGGTTTGACCCAAGCTTATCTCTCTATATATAATTACTTGTATTGTCTTTGAAATTTGGTTTGTGTAGTACAACATTTACTGGGCATTTATGGTCAACTAAAATATAATTTCTATTCAATTCTAAATGCAGTTAAACAACATTCTCCCTAGTCTTTTTCCACAGGCCTTTGCCTGCACTCATTATAGTGTGATTTACATCCACCTGTGTGTCATTGGCTATTTAATGTATAAGCCCTCTGGTGGGCACTAATGTAAGGTATGGTATGTACACTTGAGTGGCTTTTTATAATTCATCAGAGTTCTATTATCTGCAAGCAGACCTACTGATGTATTTTCAAGATTTTAAGTACAAGTACACATACAAATAAGCACACTTTTTCACAAGGCTACGTGACAATTAAAAAATGTCCAATTTCTTTCATGATTTTCCTTTGCAAACTCATCTGGTTGTGGTGTTTTTACCTAATGCAGCTTCTACTATCAAACATACTATGTTCTTAAACGGAATGATTTCACTGAATCCAATCTTCATCGTAGGCTTTAAAGATCAACATGGAGAAAATCGTCCTACAAATCCCCCTGATATTGCTGGTGCTGCATATACAAGGAGGAGAGTTGGCTAGACCTCCAGTTTGTTCACCCATTGCCGAAGCTCCACAGCCGGAAGTCGTGGAGTTCAACTACACGATCTATGCCACTTGTGAAGTAACTCCCAGCCCCAATTTGCCACCCTCCCAGCCAAAGATCTTTGGGCAAGTCCTCTTCAAGCAGGTCTTCCCCGATGGAGTTTTAGAGGTGAAAGTCAACCTCCGTGGTTTGCCTGCCAGGGATCGTCAAGAGCGTGCCATTGACGTCCATCGGTATGGAGACCTCAGTCAAGGCAGCGTCACTGTTGGTCCTCCTTACAATCCAAGTGGTGATGACCCTCCTCGTCATCCTGGAGACATGGGCAACTTTGCTTCTGAGAAAGGAGTTATAAGGCAGTCCCTGGATCTCCCAGAGGCCAAGCTCTTCGGGGCTCATTCCATTCTGGGACGTGCGGTGGTGGTTCACGAGAAGGAGGGTGATTTTGGAATGGGGTCAGATGAGGAGAGTGAACATATTGGATGTTCTGGACAAATAATTGCTTATGGTGTCATTGGTATTACTTCTCCAAGTCTGTGGCAGAAGACTGGACCGCTCCCCAGGAAACACTGTGGAGGAGGTCACTGAGAGTCGGATATGGTGGAAAAGCAGATTCAAATGGGATAATCATGATTTTTCCTTGTGTATTTGCATATGTCCTACATTAAAGTGATGCTTAATACTCTGAAATGATATCCCTAGATTTATTGCCATTACAAATGCTTCTGATGCTTTTGAATGGTTTCCTGGTGTCCAGCAATTCGTGTCTTTGTTTTGGTCTTTTCAGAGACTTTTTGGCCATAGCTCCCAATAGTAAACAGCTCCACTCTTAAAAAAATGTCCACTTTACCTGCGTTCACCCTATAGTTTAAAGGGTCATGAAACCCCCCTCTTTCAGCTCAAGTCTAGCTCAAAATCGTTTTGAAAAATGCAACTGAAATGGGCGTGGCTAGCTGTGAGAGGAAGGGAGGGAGTGGGTGTTGTATGACCATGACTGTCACTGTCACATGCATTTCGACTGTCACTAAAAAGCAATGGTAAAACGTGAGGAAATGCTAGATTTGTATATAGCTGTCAAAGTCTTATGAAGTACACTGACACTTTATTATAGTCCTTTCAAAAGTAACTGAATGTCCTGCTACAAATATTAGCCCACAGTAATCGTAATTCTAATTAAAACATATTAATGTAGGCTACATAATTATAATGTCATTATAAAATATATAGTGGTTTATATAGACACTATAAATACATTTCAGAAAAAAAATATTAATTTTCCGCTTAAAAAATCGTTCAGTGCATAGTCATAGACAGTAAAAGAAAGTGCATAGTCACGCGGCCTCTGAAAAACACATAATAAATGACTACTCATTTTAGACACACACACACACACCAGCGCAGACACACCTCGGAAGGGATAGAAAGTCCTCGGGATACCGCATCACTCGCAAGACGCAACTTGGATTAGCTTGTCAACAAGGCAAAGTCCATCATTCTCCACTTGTCGAGCTCTCTCGCGAAAATGTTTAGCCGTGTCCGTGTTTGATGGCAAACCAACCGTCTAGCCCTGGCAGCATCGCGGGGAACATATTCAACGCACTTGGACTTTGCACCATGAAAACAAGTAGTTTGCGTCCCATGATTGCCTCTCTCATCAAACGTTATTACGCGATATCACAGTTTGTCATGTCTGTCGTTGGAAAGATCCACGTGGGGTCATGAATAATTAAGAGGCCGTGTCTTCTCATAGGATAAGACCGATGAGTCATCAAGGCACTGTGTAGGGCACTGCCGCGTCACCCGCTACAATGAAGATTTTAAACCCGGAAGACGAAAAAAGCGGAAAAAAACTCAAATTTAACCATTTTAACCTTATTATTAAATCTAACAGATGCTAACATTGTCTTCAATGGTGTTCAATACACATACCTCTGTTATAATCTCAGAAAATTTGGTTTGGGGTTTCATGACTCTTTAAGTTTGCTTGTACTGTGCTTAATGGGGTTTACACTTTCAGACTATTACAATGGTCTTTAAATAGACACTATTTCTCTAAATGATAAAAGAGCTTTGGTTGATGCTATGACACTGATGGGTGTGACCACACCTCAAGGGTGGCTAGGGGAGGGTGGGGCACAATGTAACGCCTTTTGACTTTCTCAGTTTGTGTAAATCTGCTTGGGGTTTAGAGTATTTATTTTCCCACATGCTTATTACGATTGTGGTTTTATTAATGCCGTGTATACTTGATTCTTAATTTACCCAGAAAGAATGGAAGTGAGAAGACCCATAGGTGGGGTACATTGTAACATGTGAGGGGCACATTGTAACATATGACTGCTTAAAATGCTATCTGATCTAATCAAAAAAAGTAAATATACAATTCAGACCAAAATATTTTTACGTTACCAGTATGATAATTTTTTTTTCATGTAAAATAATGGCTTTATATATTAAAAATAAACGAATTTGAGTTTGACAAACACATCGTAAAACCCAGCTATACAGCATAGTTCAAAATATTAATTTGACTCTCAGTTTTTATTAACATGTTTCTCATGTTATCTCAATAGAATTCATAAAAGTATAGAATATGATAACATTTCTAATGGGGGCACATCGTAAACATGTCACAACTGGGTATTAAACCATGCTAGCGTCTTCCGCTAATTAATCGAAGCATTAAAGAATTATATCAATTGCAGGGGTGGAAAGAGTACTAACAAACTGTAGTTGAGTAAAAGTAGTGTAACTTAATAACTGACTTGAGTGGAAGTACTGAAAAATAATATGACTCAAGTAAGAGTAAGTAATTTGCTTAAATATTCAAGTAACTGCATTACAAAGTACTTTAGTAATATTTTTGTCTATTTTTCCCCAAAATGGGAAGATGATAGCGATGTGGAGCACAAATCACTCAACCCTTTAATGCATTGCGAATCAACATAGCTTGTATGATTTCCATTTCACGAGAGTAGATGTTAAAATTTTGTGCTGATTTGTACTCCGCTTTCCCCAAGATAAGCACAAACTAAGACGTAGCTTTACAATGACATACGCTTTTCCATCCATTTACACTTATTTCCTTCTGTCCGGTGTTAATGGCTGCAGGGTACTTGGCGCGTCATCACACACAACGGCTGCAACCACAGTGTGGTCTCCCCAGTGGACCAGCACGACAGCAGTCTGCATTGAGATGAGCAGGGGGCATCTCTAGGGTCTTCAAGAGGGCACCTTCCGCCCTCAGTGTTTCGTCGTCTAGCCCACGGCACCTCAAGAGGGCTCAAGAGTGACTCTGGCGTCCCAGAGTCACTGCCCTCCGTCTCAGCCCAGCTTACTGACCTTTACATCCCTCCTGCTGTTGAGGTTGCTCCTCCCTCATTGTTCACAGCTGACCTTACCACAATCTCACAATCTTGCCCTGTTGCTCCGTCGGCACCTTTGTCAAAGTATACTGGCTGGTTATGTATTTTCACCAAATATTGTCTCTTCAAGACGGACGGGGACAGCAAGAATCGGCTCCAAGCCGAACAACGGTGGGTGTACAGGTAATGGCTCTTCTTCCAGGACAGTCAAGGCAGCGGGAGATGAGTAACTCACGTCTCGAACGGATCGGCTCCAGGCCGGACAATGGAAGGTACACGGGTAATGGCTCCTCTTCAAGACACGCCAGGACAGCCAGGGATGAATTGCTCAGGTCGCTATATAAGACACTCTCAACAAACACTGGTTAGGAAGACGCAACGCCCCTCGAGTTTAGGCGATCCAGCAGATCAAAGCCACAAACTAAGGCGGGACTTTACTCCTCACACTCGTGTATTCAGCAAAGCACTTCAAAGACTTCAAACGTGCAACTATCCACAATCTGCACTGCAATCCACACACTCACAGTGAACTGGGGCATTTGCTCGTAGCTCCGACCGGGTTCCTCGTCTTTGGTGTGACTATAACTCTGGGACAGGTGGAGGGACTGAATCCTCATCCTTGAAGTATTTGGCCTCAAAGACGTCATGAAGGGTGGACAATGCATGGCTGGTTTAGAGAGATCAGAACATCATAATGTTAGTTTGAAGCAAACAATAATCCGTCTAGTGCATACATAAGGGAACCAGATCTTCAACTTCGAGGAGATTATAGCTCAAAGACAGCACGAGAGATGGATAACAACAAACATATGGGCCTTGAAAAACCAGGACATCTATTGGCGCTTTTCCACTACACAGAACCAGCTCGCCTCGGCTCGGCTCGGCTCGACTCGACTCGCCTTTGTTTGGTTTTCCACTGTGTAAAAGTTGTACCTGTACCTGCTTTCGGGTACTTTTTTTCGTACCACCTCCGGCGAGGTTCTAAGCGAGCTGAGGCGATACTAAAATGTGACGTAAAACAATGCCAACTGCCGATTGGTCAGAGAGAATCGTCACTATTCACTGCGTCATCTTGCACGCGCCAACCGGATTCGTCTCGTTTTTCAGCAGTGATTCGTTTTGCTGCCCTCAGCCTCTCATGAAACAACGTTTGTCTTCTTGCTGTGAGAAACAGCCACATCCCGAGGATCAAAAACAGCATACACTCGATTTCCTCCATTGTCCTGTGTGTGTGGGTAGCACGGATATGTGTCGCGTATTAGATTACGTCACGGCAGTTTACTGCGGCGTCGCTATGACAACCGGGTACTATCTGTGGCGGTACTATCTGCTATGGAAAACGGAGCCAAAAGCGAGCCGAGGCGAGGCGAGCTGAGGCGAGCCGAGGCGAGGCGAGCCGAGTCGAGCCGGTACTGTGTAGTGGAAAAGCGCCAAAAGTGTTTAGTTCCCAACCAGTAATCATCCGACCATCACATCCGTATGGGAACAACAAATTTTGAGGATCAATATAGAAGGTAGTGTGGTACCTAACTGGTACCTAATGAAAATGAAAATTTATGCTATAATCTAGCTGGCTCATTTACAGTCTCTACACAAGTGCAAGATTGTTCATTAATGTGCACTGCCTTGAATAAGTAAATAAAGAGTGTACAAAAAGCAAGGAATTACCCAAAATATCATAAATTAAAACAGTAAAAAAAAACAGTCACATTTACAGTAGAAACATTTTAGCAGTTGGTTTAAGAAGCATCAACACTGCCACACATCGCAATCATCAGTATACAGTGGCTTTTCATATTTAGAGTTTATTTGTTCTTTCACGATTATTTGTTCTTTGACTGTCAGTGAAAATAGGTTTGGGGATATTTTTCAGGTTCAGGTTATTTCTGGGTACAAATCTGTCCCTAAAATATGGTTAACCCCCCCCTCAGGCAAACAAAGGGAGCTAAATGAAAGACAGGTGAACTTAATTAGTGACTAACAGACTAATATGGTTAACTTGTAGCGCCACATGAGTTCCTATAAGAGCAACAGTTTGATTGCAAAGGAACAGTCTCTCAACCCCAATTCAGGATTGCACATGGATTAAGTGTTGGAGTGTTTCTTTGGATTTTCAACTATACGGTGATGGTCCTATACTGTTTTTGATTCGTTTTTTTTTCTCTCCATTCTTGCAAACATTGACTTGAATTAGTACAACAAAAACTTTTTTTTCTTTTTTCTTCACTTTACTTGTCCTTGTGACAAAGTGCACTTTAGCATTTACGTAAATAAAACTTTAAAATATACTTAAGTGCAAGATTATAATGTTTTCAGACCTGATTGCCAGTTTATGCAAATGTACATGAAACTGTAATCTAGTTTAAATGTACTGTATATGCAGTTTGCTGAAACGGTCATTGGTTTGACCCAAGCTTATCTCTCTATATATAATTACTTGTATTGTCTTTGAAATTTGGTTTATGTAGTACAACATTTACTGGGCATTTATGGTCAACTAAAATATAATTTCTATTCAATTCTAAATGCAGTTAAACAACATTCTCCCTAGTCTTTTTCCACAGGCCTTTGCCTGCTCTCATTATAGTGTGATTTACATCCACCTGTGTGTCATTGGCTATTTAATGTATAAGCCCTCTGGTGGGCACTAATGTAAGGTATGGTATGTACACTTGAGTGGCTTTTTATAATTCATCAGAGTTCTATTATCTGCAAGCAGACCTACTGATGTATTTTCAAGATTTTAAGTACAAGTACACATACAAATAAGCACACTTTTTCACAAGGCTACGTGACAATTAAAAAATGTCCAATTTCTTTCATGATTTTCCTTTGCAAACTCATCTGGTTGTGGTGTTTTTACCTAATGCAGCTTCTACTATCAAACATACTATGTTCTTAAACGGAATGATTTCACTGAATCCAATCTTCATCGTAGGCTTTAAAGATCAACATGGAGAAAATCGTCCTACAAATCCCCCTGATATTGCTGGTGCTGCATATACAAGGAGGAGAGTTGGCTAGACCTCCAGTTTGTTCACCCATTGCCGAAGCTCCACAGCCGGAAGTCGTGGAGTTCAACTACACGATCTATGCCACTTGTGAAGTAACTCCCAGCCCCAATTTGCCACCCTCCCAGCCAAAGATCTTTGGGCAAGTCCTCTTCAAGCAGGTCTTCCCCGATGGAGTTTTAGAGGTGAAAGTCAACCTCCGTGGTTTGCCTGCCAGGGATCGTCAAGAGCGTGCCATTGACGTCCATCGGTATGGAGACCTCAGTCAAGGCAGCGTCACTGTTGGTCCTCCTTACAATCCAAGTGGTGATGACCCTCCTCGTCGTCCTGGAGACATGGGCAACTTTGCTTCTGAGAAAGGAGTTATAAGGCAGTCCCTGGATCTCCCAGAGGCCAAGCTCTTCGGGGCTCATTCCATTCTGGGACGTGCGGTGGTGGTTCACGAGAAGGAGGGTGATTTTGGAATGGGGTCAGATGAGGAGAGTGAACATATTGGATGTTCTGGACAAATAATTGCTTATGGTGTCATTGGTATTACTTCTCCAAGTCTGTGGCAGAAGACTGGACCGCTCCCCAGGAAACACTGTGGAGGAGGTCACTGAGAGTCGGATATGGTGGAAAAGCAGATTCAAATGGGATAATCATGATTTTTCCTTGTGTATTTGCATATGTCCTACATTAAAGTGATGCTTAATACTCTGAAATGATATCCCTAGATTTATTGCCATTACAAATGCTTCCGATGCTTTTGAATGGTTTCCTGGTGTCCAGCAATTCGTGTCTTTGTTTTGGTCTTTTCAGAGACTTTTTGGCCATAGCTCCCAATAGTAAACAGCTCCACTCTTAAAAAAATGTCCACTTTACCTGCGTTCACCCTATAGTTTAAGTTTGCTTGTACTGTGCTTAATGGGGTTTACACTTTCAGACTATTACAATGGTCTTTAAATAGACACTATTTCTCTAAATGATAAAAGAGCTTTGGTTGGTGCTATGACACTGATGGGTGTGACCACACCTCAAGGGTGGCTAGGGGAGGGTGGGGCACAATGTAACGCCTTTTGACTTTCTCAGTTTGTGTAAATCTGCTTGGGGTTTAGAGTATTTATTTTCCCACATGCTTATTACGAGTGTGGTTTTGTTAATGCCGTGTATACTTGATTCTTAATTTACCCAGAAAGAATGGAAGTGAGAAGACCCATAGGTGGGGTACATTGTAACATGTGAGGGGCACATTGCAACATATGACTGCTTAAAATGCTATCTGATCTAATCAAAAAAAGTAAATATACAATTCAGACCAAAATATGTTTACGTTACCAGTATGATAATTTTTTTTTCATGTAAAATAATGGCTTTATATATTAAAAATAAACGAATTTGAGTTTGACAAACACATCGTAAAACCCAGCTATACAGCATAGTTCAAAATATTAATTTGACTCTCAGTTTTTATTAACATGTTTCTCATGTTATCTCAATAGAATTCATAAAAGTATAGAATATGATAACATTTCTAATGGGGGCACATCGTAAACATGTCACAACTGGGTATTAAACCATGCTAGCGTCTTCCGCTAATTAATCGAAGCATTAAAGAATTATATCAATTGCAGGGGTGGAAAGAGTACTAACAAACTGTAGTTGAGTAAAAGTAGTGTAACTTAATAACTGACTTGAGTGGAAGTACTGAAAAATAATATGACTCAAGTAAGAGTAAGTAATTTGCTTAAATATTCAAGTAACTGCATTACAAAGTACTTTAGTAATATTTTTGTCTATTTTTCCCCAAAATGGGAAGATGATAGCGATGTGGAGCACAAATCACTCAACCCTTTAATGCATTGCGAATCAACATAGCTTGTATGATTTCCATTTCACGAGAGTAGATGTTAAAATTTTGTGCTGATTTGTACTCCGCTTTCCCCAAGATAAGCACAAACTAAGACGTAGCTTTACAATGACATACGCTTTTCCATCCATTTACACTTATTTCCTTCTGTCCGGTGTTAATGGCTGCAGGGTACTTGGCGCGTCATCACACACAACGGCTGCAACCACAGTGTGGTCTCCCCAGTGGACCAGCACGACAGCAGTCTGCATTGAGATGAGCAGGGGGCATCTCTAGGGTCTTCAAGAGGGCACCTTCCGCCCTCAGTGTTTCGTCGTCTAGCCCACGGCACCTCAAGAGGGCTCAAGAGTGACTCTGGCGTCCCAGAGTCACTGCCCTCCGTCTCAGCCCAGCTTACTGACCTTTACATCCCTCCTGCTGTTGAGGTTGCTCCTCCCTCATTGTTCACAGCTGACCTTACCACAATCTCACAATCTTGCCCTGTTGCTCCGTCGGCACCTTTGTCAAAGTATACTGGCTGGTTATGTATTTTCACCAAATATTGTCTCTTCAAGACGGACGGGGACAGCAAGAATCGGCTCCAAGCCGAACAACGGTGGGTGTACAGGTAATGGCTCTTCTTCCAGGACAGTCAAGGCAACGGGAGATGAGTAACTCACGTCTCGAACGGATCGGCTCCAGGCCGGACAATGGAAGGTACACGGGTAATGGCTCCTCTTCAAGACACGCCAGGACAGCCAGGGATGAATTGCTCAGGTCGCTATATAAGACACTCTCAACAAACACTGGTTAGGAAGACGCAACGCCCCTCGAGTTTAGGCGATCCAGCAGATCAAAGCCACAAACTAAGGCGGGACTTTACTCCTCACACTCGTGTATTCAGCAAAGCACTTCAAAGACTTCAAACGTGCAACTATCCACAATCTGCACTGCAATCCACACACTCACAGTGAACTGGGGCATTTGCTCGTAGCTCCGACCGGGTTCCTCGTCTTTGGTGTGACTCAGAGTTTCCGCTAGAAAAAAATGGTGCCGGTCAAAGTGACCGGCAGAGGTTTAGTTTAACGGACATTTTGATGATAAGCCGGTCAAATACCGTCTCTTAATTAGTCAAGTTGAGGAAAACTGGAGGCAGGCTATGTAACTTAAAAAATGACATAATCAGGCCGTATAGAATGCAACATGTTTATTAGCATAACTTTCAAATAGAAAAGATGAAAACATGAACGTCCGTACAATATCTGAATAGTAGCCTAGTTTTTACTCAAGCGAACTAATTATATACTGTATAGCGTCTCATGGTAACATTTAAATTGGCCACCATGAAATGACTCCTTGTCAAATTAATTGGAACAAACAAATGACTAGGCCTATAACACTGTCTTGCGTAATTTTAGGCTTTTTACGATGTTTTGCAGTGCTGAAATGTACAGCTGCCGACTTAAAATCAAAACTTCGCAGTGTCTCTCCACAACTTGCAATGCGCATATGCCGCGTAACCTTGTTCTCGACTTCGCTGCTTTCATCTTGATCCGATTCTGCAGTGAGAACCCTCAACTTTAGTCACGTCCCTGCCTGACTAAAGTTGCTTGCATTGTATTCAGCATCCCCAAGCGAGTCTGCGAGCGCAGAGAGGGTTTTCTCCGCTGCTGCCTTGCTTTCAAGAAACAAACCACCGCATGTGTCTGAAGCCTCAGACATTGTCCAAACTCGTGTTCTTGAAGGTGAACTCAAGAGAACTGTAGATAAGGAAAGCAATTCTTTTTTTTTTCTTTTTTTAAGTTTGAGACAATTTAAATTGTCATCCACGTGCTCTCTGCGCAAAAAAAAATCAGTTAGATATGGCGTCTGGTGGCCTTAATAGTTAATTTAGCCTACCATTACCAAAATGTATTTAATTTAACACGTTGATGTTGATGTGATTTTTATTTATATAATAAATAAAAATTCTTTATTTAAAAATTTGCCCATTGATTCGTTTAACTTTACAGTTTTTTTGTGTGTCTACAGATGATATAAGCCAATTTAAATTTTAATATTGCGCGCTGCGCAAAAATCATAGGCTTATCAAAATTTGGCCTAACAATTAATTAGCCTACTTTTAAACATTTATGTAGGCCTATGTATATATTTTTTATAATTTTGTTCATATTTTTATTTTGGTTATATTATTAGGCCCATTTATTCGTTTAATTTTACAGCAGTTTGTGTGTACAACGGTTATAAGCCTATTTACATGTTTATCGTGTGCGATGGGCAAAAGTTCAGTTATCAAAATGCTGGCCTATAATTTACTTTTAAAACTTTTATGTGTATTTTTGTTTATATAATTTTATTCATATTATTAGGCCCATTTATTCGTTTAATTTTACAGGACTTTTTGTGTATGCTTCCTGTTCTTGCTAGTCCTTATTTGTAATTTGAAATGAAACATTTCTGTTTGGAAAATGTTGTTGTTGGTCTTTAGTTCTTTATAAGGTAAGGCTGTGGTCTAACCTAAAAGTGAAATAAAAATACATGCAGATTTCTTTCGTTTTTTGGAGCGAGCGGGGGCGATTTGAGTGGAGCGCGAAGCAAACTGCGTTGAGCGCTGAACTGGGAGCCTTTATGAACATTCTGTGAAGCAGCGCCGGGAACAGTGATTTGATTATTGAATAGGCTATTATACGAGGTTGAACTGTGACAGAGCGGGCATAAAATGGACACGAGCGCGAGTAATAACGTGGAGCGTTATTAACCAATTGATCCAAATATAAGGCGCTCCGGGCCATATGTGCCGTCTAACAACATTCAAACGGTAGAGCCTGTTCCTTTATAACATAGCCAAATGTCGGTGTATTTTTGCTTAATAGATTTTAGGCTTATTCTCTAGTTCAGATTGTGGCAGGGGGCGGGATTATTAGGCAATTTTAATCGGACAATTTGACCGGAGAGATTTTATTTTGTCGGACATTTAATTTTTTTCCCGGCCAATGTCCGGTAATTACCGGACAACGGAAACCCTGGTGTGACTATAACTCTGGGACAGGTGCAGGGACTGAATCCTCGTCCTTGAAGTATTTGGCCTCAAAGACGTCATGAAGGGTGGACAATGCATGGCTGGTTTAGAGAGATCAGAACATCATAATGTTAGTTTGAAGCAAACAATAATCCGTCTAGTGCATACATAAGGGAACCAGATCTTCAACTTCGAGGAGATTATAGCTCAAAGACAGCACGAGAGATGGATAACAACAAACATATGGGCCTTGAAAAACCAGGACATCAAAGTGTTTAGTTCCCAACCAGTAATCATCCGACCATCACATCCGTATGGGAACAACAAATTTTGAGGATCAATATAGAAGGTAGTGTGGTACCTAACTGGTACCTAATGAAAATGAGAATTTATGCTATAATCTAGCTGGCTCATTTACAGTCTCTACACAAGTGCAAGATTGTTCATTAATGTGCACTGCCTTGAATAAGTAAATAAAGAGTGTACAAAAAGCAAGGAATTACCCGAGATATCATAAATTAAAACAGTAAAAAAAAAAAACAGTCACATTTACAGTAGAAACATTTTAGCAGTTGGTTTAAGAAGCATCAACACTGCCACACATCGCAATCATCAGTATACAGTGGCTTTTCATATTTAGAGTTTATTTGTTCTTTCACGGATTATTTGTTCTTTGACTGTCAGTGAAAATAGGTTTGGGGATATTTTTCAGGTTGAGGTTATTTCTGGGTACAAATCTGTCCCTAAAATATGGTTAACCCCCCCTCAGGCAAACAAAGGGAGCTAAATGAAAGACAGGTGAACTTAATTAGTGACTAACAGACTAATATGGTTAACTTGTAGCGCCACATGAGTTCCTATAAGAGCAACAGTTTGATTGCAAAGGAACAGTCTCTCAACCCCAATTCAGGATTGCACATGAATTAAGTGTTGGAGTGTTTCTTTGGATTTTCAACTATACGGTGATGGTCCTATACTGTTTTTGATTCGTTTTTTTTTCTCTCCATTCTTGCAAACATTGACTTGAATTAGTACAACAAAAACTTTTTTTCTTTTTTCTTCACTTTACTTGTCCTTGTGACAAAGTGCACTTTAGCATTTACGTAAATAAAACTTTAAAATATACTTAAGTGCAAGAATCTAATGTTTTCAGACCTGATTGCCAGTTTATGCAAATGTACATGAAACTGTAATCTAGTTTAAATGTACTGTATATGCAGTTAGCTGAAACGGTCATTGGTTTGACCCAAGCTTATCTCTCTATATATAATTACTTGTATTGTCTTTGAAATTTGGTTTGTGTAGTACAACATTTACTGGGCATTTATGGTCAACTAAAATATAATTTCTATTCAATTCTAAATGCAGTTAAACAACATTCTCCCTAGTCTTTTTCCACAGGCCTTTGCCTGCACTCATTATAGTGTGATTTACATCCACCTGTGTGTCATTGGCTATTGAATGTATAAGCCCTCTGGTGGGCACTAATGTAAGGTATGGTATGTACACTTGAGTGGCTTTTTATAATTCATCAGAGTTCTATTATCTGCAAGCAGACCTACTGATGTATTTTCAAGATTTTAAGTACAAGTACACATACAAATAAGCACACTTTTTCACAAGGCTACGTGACAATTAAAAAATGTCCAATTTCTTTCATGATTTTCCTTTGCAAACTCATCTGGTTGTGGTGTTTTTACCTAATGCAGCTTCTACTATCAAACATACTATGTTCTTAAACGGAATGATTTCACTGAATCCAATCTTCATCGTAGGCTTTAAAGATCAACATGGAGAAAATCGTCCTACAAATCCCCCTGATATTGCTGGTGCTGCATATACAAGGAGGAGAGTTGGCTAGACCTCCAGTTTGTTCACCCATTGCCGAAGCTCCACAGCCGGAAGTCGTGGAGTTCAACTACACGATCTATGCCACTTGTGAAGTAACTCCCAGCCCCAATTTGCCACCCTCCCAGCCAAAGATCTTTGGGCAAGTCCTCTTCAAGCAGGTCTTCCCCGATGGAGTTTTAGAGGTGAAAGTCAACCTCCGTGGTTTGCCTGCCAGGGATCGTCAAGAGCGTGCCATTGACGTCCATCGGTATGGAGACCTCAGTCAAGGCAGCGTCACTGTTGGTCCTCCTTACAATCCAAGTGGTGATGACCCTCCTCGTCGTCCTGGAGACATGGGCAACTTTGCTTCTGAGAAAGGAGTTATAAGGCAGTCCCTGGATCTCCCAGAGGCCAAGCTCTTCGGGGCTCATTCCATTCTGGGACGTGCGGTGGTGGTTCACGAGAAGGAGGGTGATTTTGGAATGGGGTCAGATGAGGAGAGTGAACATATTGGATGTTCTGGACAAATAATTGCTTATGGTGTCATTGGTATTACTTCTCCAAGTCTGTGGCAGAAGACTGGACCGCTCCCCAGGAAACACTGTGGAGGAGGTCACTGAGAGTCGGATATGGTGGAAAAGCAGATTCAAATGGGATAATCATGATTTTTCCTTGTGTATTTGCATATGTCCTACATTAAAGTGATGCTTAATACTCTGAAATGATATCCCTAGATTTATTGCCATTACAAATGCTTCCGATGCTTTTGAATGGTTTCCTGGTGTCCAGCAATTCGTGTCTTTGTTTTGGTCTTTTCAGAGACTTTTTGGCCATAGCTCCCAATAGTAAACAGCTCCACTCTTAAAAAAATGTCCACTTTACCTGCGTTCACCCTATAGTTTAAGTTTGCTTGTACTGTGCTTAATGGGGTTTACACTTTCAGACTATTACAATGGTCTTTAAATAGACACTATTTCTCTAAATGATAAAAGAGCTTTGGTTGATGCTATGACACTGATGGGTGTGACCACACCTCAAGGGTGGCTAGGGGAGGGTGGGGCACAATGTAACGCCTTTTGACTTTCTCAGTTTGTGTAAATCTGCTTGGGGTTTAGAGTATTTATTTTCCCACATGCTTATTACGATTGTGGTTTTATTAATGCCGTGTATACTTGATTCTTAATTTACCCAGAAAGAATGGAAGTGAGAAGACCCATAGGTGGGGTACATTGTAACATGTGAGGGGCACATTGTAACATATGACTGCTTAAAATGCTATCTGATCTAATCAAAAAAAAGTAAATATACAATTCAGACCAAAATATTTTTACGTTACCAGTATGATAATTTTTTTTTCATGTAAAATAATGGCTTTATATATTAAAAATAAACGAATTTGAGTTTGACAAACACATCGTAAAACCCAGCTATACAGCATAGTTCAAAATATTAATTTGACTCTCAGTTTTTATTAACATGTTTCTCATGTTATCTCAATAGAATTCATAAAAGTATAGAATATGATAACATTTCTAATGGGGGCACATCGTAAACATGTCACAACTGGGTATTAAACCATGCTAGCGTCTTCCGCTAATTAATCGAAGCATTAAAGAATTATATCAATTGCAGGGGTGGAAAGAGTACTAACAAACTGTAGTTGAGTAAAAGTAGTGTAACTTAATAACTGACTTGAGTGGAAGTACTGAAAAATAATATGACTCAAGTAAGAGTAAGTAATTTGCTTAAATATTCAAGTAACTGCATTACAAAGTACTTTAGTAATATTTTTGTCTATTTTTCCCCAAAATGGGAAGATGATAGCGATGTGGAGCACAAATCACTCAACCCTTTAATGCATTGCGAATCAACATAGCTTGTATGATTTCCATTTCACGAGAGTAGATGTTAAAATTTTGTGCTGATTTGTACTCCGCTTTCCCCAAGATAAGCACAAACTAAGACGTAGCTTTACAATGACATACGCTTTTCCATCCATTTACACTTATTTCCTTCTGTCCGGTGTTAATGGCTGCAGGGTACTTGGCGCGTCATCACACACAACGGCTGCAACCACAGTGTGGTCTCCCCAGTGGACCAGCACGACAGCAGTCTGCATTGAGATGAGCAGGGGGCATCTCTAGGGTCTTCAAGAGGGCACCTTCCGCCCTCAGTGTTTCGTCGTCTAGCCCACGGCACCTCAAGAGGGCTCAAGAGTGACTCTGGCGTCCCAGAGTCACTGCCCTCCGTCTCAGCCCAGCTTACTGACCTTTACATCCCTCCTGCTGTTGAGGTTGCTCCTCCCTCATTGTTCACAGCTGACCTTACCACAATCTCACAATCTTGCCCTGTTGCTCCGTCGGCACCTTTGTCAAAGTATACTGGCTGGTTATGTATTTTCACCAAATATTGTCTCTTCAAGACGGACGGGGACAGCAAGAATTGGCTCCAAGCCGAACAACGGTGGGTGTACAGGTAATGGCTCTTCTTCCAGGACAGTCAAGGCAACGGGAGATGAGTAACTCACGTCTCGAACGGATCGGCTCCAGGCCGGACAATGGAAGGTACACGGGTAATGGCTCCTCTTCAAGACACGCCAGGACAGCCAGGGATGAATTGCTCAGGTCGCTATATAAGACACTCTCAACAAACACTGGTTAGGAAGACGCAACGCCCCTCGAGTTTAGGCGATCCAGCAGATCAAAGCCACAAACTAAGGCGGGACTTTACTCCTCACACTCGTGTATTCAGCAAAGCACTTCAAAGACTTCAAACGTGCAACTATCCACAATCTGCACTGCAATCCACACACTCACAGTGAACTGGGGCATTTGCTCGTAGCTCCGACCGGGTTCCTCGTCTTTGGTGTGACTATAACTCTGGGACAGGTGCAGGGACTGAATCCTCGTCCTTGAAGTATTTGGCCTCAAAGACGTCATGAAGGGTGGACAATGCATGGCTGGTTTAGAGAGATCAGAACATCATAATGTTAGTTTGAAGCAAACAATAATCCGTCTAGTGCATACATAAGGGAACCAGATCTTCAACTTCGAGGAGATTATAGCTCAAAGACAGCACGAGAGATGGATAACAACAAACATATGGGCCTTGAAAAACCAGGACATCAAAGTGTTTAGTTCCCAACCAGTAATCATCCGACCATCACATCCGTATGGGAACAACAAATTTTGAGGATCAATATAGAAGGTAGTGTGGTACCTAACTGGTACCTAATGAAAATGAGAATTTATGCTATAATCTAGCTGGCTCATTTACAGTCTCTACACAAGTGCAAGATTGTTCATTAATGTGCACTGCCTTGAATAAGTAAATAAAGAGTGTACAAAAAGCAAGGAATTACCCGAGATATCATAAATTAAAACAGTAAAAAAAAAAACAGTCACATTTACAGTAGAAACATTTTAGCAGTTGGTTTAAGAAGCATCAACACTGCCACACATCGCAATCATCAGTATACAGTGGCTTTTCATATTTAGAGTTTATTTGTTCTTTCACGGATTATTTGTTCTTTGACTGTCAGTGAAAATAGGTTTGGGGATATTTTTCAGGTTGAGGTTATTTCTGGGTACAAATCTGTCCCTAAAATATGGTTAACCCCCCCTCAGGCAAACAAAGGGAGCTAAATGAAAGACAGGTGAACTTAATTAGTGACTAACAGACTAATATGGTTAACTTGTAGCGCCACATGAGTTCCTATAAGAGCAACAGTTTGATTGCAAAGGAACAGTCTCTCAACCCCAATTCAGGATTGCACATGGATTAAGTGTTGGAGTGTTTCTTTGGATTTTCAACTATACGGTGATGGTCCTATACTGTTTTTGATTCGTTTTTTTTTTCTCTCCATTCTTGCAAACATTGACTTGAATTAGTACAACAAAAACTTTTTTTCTTTTTTCTTCACTTTACTTGTCCTTGTGACAAAGTGCACTTTAGCATTTAC
Source organism: Cyprinella venusta (assembly GCA_038021265.1). Lineage (NCBI taxonomy): Eukaryota > Metazoa > Chordata > Actinopteri > Cypriniformes > Leuciscidae > Cyprinella > Cyprinella venusta. Next base: position 11,142,152 of record CM075884.1, on the reverse strand, counting down.
GTAAATAAAACTTTAAAATATACTTAAGTGCAAGAATCTAATGTTTTCAGACCTGATTGCCAGTTTATGCAAATGTACATGAAACTGTAATCTAGTTTAAATGTACTGTATATGCAGTTAGCTGAAACGGTCATTGGTTTGACCCAAGCTTATCTCTCTATATATAATTACTTGTATTGTCTTTGAAATTTGGTTTGTGTAGTACAACATTTACTGGGCATTTATGGTCAACTAAAATATAATTTCTATTCAATTCTAAATGCAGTTAAACAACATTCTCCCTAGTCTTTTTCCACAGGCCTTTGCCTGCACTCATTATAGTGTGATTTACATCCACCTGTGTGTCATTGGCTATTTAATGTATAAGCCCTCTGGTGGGCACTAATGTAAGGTATGTACACTTGAGTGGCTTTTTATAATTCATCAGAGTTCTATTATCTGCAAGCAGACCTACTGATGTATTTTCAAGATTTTAAGTACAAGTACACATACAAATAAGCACACTTTTTCACAAGGCTACGTGACAATTAAAAAATGTCCAATTTCTTTCATGATTTTCCTTTGCAAACTCATCTGGTTGTGGTGTTTTTACCTAATGCAGCTTCTACTATCAAACATACTATGTTCTTAAACGGAATGATTTCACTGAATCCAATCTTCATCGTAGGCTTTAAAGATCAACATGGAGAAAATCGTCCTACAAATCCCCCTGATATTGCTGGTGCTGCATATACAAGGAGGAGAGTTGGCTAGACCTCCAGTTTGTTCACCCATTGCCGAAGCTCCACAGCCGGAAGTCGTGGAGTTCAACTACACGATCTATGCCACTTGTGAAGTAACTCCCAGCCCCAATTTGCCACCCTCCCAGCCAAAGATCTTTGGGCAAGTCCTCTTCAAGCAGGTCTTCCCCGATGGAGTTTTAGAGGTGAAAGTCAACCTCCGTGGTTTGCCTGCCAGGGATCGTCAAGAGCGTGCCATTGACGTCCATCGGTATGGAGACCTCAGTCAAGGCAGCGTCACTGTTGGTCCTCCTTACAATCCAAGTGGTGATGACCCTCCTCGTCGTCCTGGAGACATGGGCAACTTTGCTTCTGAGAAAGGAGTTATAAGGCAGTCCCTGGATCTCCCAGAGGCCAAGCTCTTCGGGGCTCATTCCATTCTGGGACGTGCGGTGGTGGTTCACGAGAAGGAGGGTGATTTTGGAATGGGGTCAGATGAGGAGAGTGAACATATTGGATGTTCTGGACAAATAATTGCTTATGGTGTCATTGGTATTACTTCTCCAAGTCTGTGGCAGAAGACTGGACCGCTCCCCAGGAAACACTGTGGAGGAGGTCACTGAGAGTCGGATATGGTGGAAAAGCAGATTCAAATGGGATAATCATGATTTTTCCTTGTGTATTTGCATATGTCCTACATTAAAGTGATGCTTAATACTCTGAAATGATATCCCTAGATTTATTGCCATTACAAATGCTTCCGATGCTTTTGAATGGTTTCCTGGTGTCCAGCAATTCGTGTCTTTGTTTTGGTCTTTTCAGAGACTTTTTGGCCATAGCTCCCAATAGTAAACAGCTCCACTCTTAAAAAAATGTCCACTTTACCTGCGTTCACCCTATAGTTTAAGTTTGCTTGTACTGTGCTTAATGGGGTTTACACTTTCAGACTATTACAATGGTCTTTAAATAGACACTATTTCTCTAAATGATAAAAGAGCTTTGGTTGATGCTATGACACTGATGGGTATGACCACACCTCAAGGGTGGCTAGGGGAGGGTAGGGCACAATGTAACGCCTTTTGACTTTCTCAGTTTGTGTAAATCTGCTTGGGGTTTAGAGTATTTATTTTCCCACATGCTTATTACGATTGTGGTTTTATTAATGCCGTGTATACTTGATTCTTAATTTACCCAGAAAGAATGGAAGTGAGAAGACCCATAGGTGGGGTACATTGTAACATGTGAGGGGCACATTGTAACATATGACTGCTTAAAATGCTATCTGATCTAATCAAAAAAAAGTAAATATACAATTCAGACCAAAATATTTTTACGTTACCAGTATGATAATTTTTTTTTCATGTAAAATAATGGCTTTATATATTAAAAATAAACGAATTTGAGTTTGACAAACACATCGTAAAACCCAGCTATACAGCATAGTTCAAAATATTAATTTGACTCTCAGTTTTTATTAACATGTTTCTCATGTTATCTCAATAGAATTCATAAAAGTATAGAATATGATAACATTTCTAATGGGGGCACATCGTAAACATGTCACAACTGGGTATTAAACCATGCTAGCGTCTTCCGCTAATTAATCGAAGCATTAAAGAATTATATCAATTGCAGGGGTGGAAAGAGTACTAACAAACTGTAGTTGAGTAAAAGTAGTGTAACTTAATAACTGACTTGAGTGGAAGTACTGAAAAATAATATGACTCAAGTAAGAGTAAGTAATTTGCTTAAATATTCAAGTAACTGCATTACAAAGTACTTTAGTAATATTTTTGTCTATTTTTCCCCAAAATGGGAAGATGATAGCGATGTGGAGCACAAATCACTCAACCCTTTAATGCATTGCGAATCAACATAGCTTGTATGATTTCCATTTCACGAGAGTAGATGTTAAAATTTTGTGCTGATTTGTACTCCGCTTTCCCCAAGATAAGCACAAACTAAGACGTAGCTTTACAATGACATACGCTTTTCCATCCATTTACACTTATTTCCTTCTGTCCGGTGTTAATGGCTGCAGGGTACTTGGCGCGTCATCACACACAACGGCTGCAACCACAGTGTGGTCTCCCCAGTGGACCAGCACGACAGCAGTCTGCATTGAGATGAGCAGGGGGCATCTCTAGGGTCTTCAAGAGGGCACCTTCCGCCCTCAGTGTTTCGTCGTCTAGCCCACGGCACCTCAAGAGGGCTCAAGAGTGACTCTGGCGTCCCAGAGTCACTGCCCTCCGTCTCAGCCCAGCTTACTGACCTTTACATCCCTCCTGCTGTTGAGGTTGCTCCTCCCTCATTGTTCACAGCTGACCTTACCACAATCTCACAATCTTGCCCTGTTGCTCCGTCGGCACCTTTGTCAAAGTATACTGGCTGGTTATGTATTTTCACCAAATATTGTCTCTTCAAGACGGACGGGGACAGCAAGAATCGGCTCCAAGCCGAACAACGGTGGGTGTACAGGTAATGGCTCTTCTTCCAGGACAGTCAAGGCAACGGGAGATGAGTAACTCACGTCTCGAACGGATCGGCTCCAGGCCGGACAATGGAAGGTACACGGGTAATGGCTCCTCTTCAAGACACGCCAGGACAGCCAGGGATGAATTGCTCAGGTCGCTATATAAGACACTCTCAACAAACACTGGTTAGGAAGACGCAACGCCCCTCGAGTTTAGGCGATCCAGCAGATCAAAGCCACAAACTAAGGCGGGACTTTACTCCTCACACTCGTGTATTCAGCAAAGCACTTCAAAGACTTCAAACGTGCAACTATCCACAATCTGCACTGCAATCCACACACTCACAGTGAACTGGGGCATTTGCTCGTAGCTCCGACCGGGTTCCTCGTCTTTGGTGTGACTATAACTCTGGGACAGGTGCAGGGACTGAATCCTCGTCCTTGAAGTATTTGGCCTCAAAGACGTCATGAAGGGTGGACAATGCATGGCTGGTTTAGAGAGATCAGAACATCATAATGTTAGTTTGAAGCAAACAATAATCCGTCTAGTGCATACATAAGGGAACCAGATCTTCAACTTCGAGGAGATTATAGCTCAAAGACAGCACGAGAGATGGATAACAACAAACATATGGGCCTTGAAAAACCAGGACATCAAAGTGTTTAGTTCCCAACCAGTAATCATCCGACCATCACATCCGTATGGGAACAACAAGTTTTGAGGATCAATATAGAAGGTAGTGTGGTACCTAACTGGTACCTAATGAAAATGAGAATTTATGCTATAATCTAGCTGGCTCATTTACAGTCTCTACACAAGTGCAAGATTGTTCATTAATGTGCACTGCCTTGAATAAGTAAATAAAGAGTGTACAAAAAGCAAGGAATTACCCGAGATATCATAAATTAAAACAGTAAAAAAAAAAAAACAGTCTCATTTACAGTAGAAACATTTTAGCAGTTGGTTTAAGAAGCATCAACACTGCCACACATCGCAATCATCAGTATACAGTGGCTTTTCATATTTAGAGTTTATTTGTTCTTTCACGGATTATTTGTTCTTTGACTGTCAGTGAAAATAGGTTTGGGGATATTTTTCAGGTTGAGGTTATTTCTGGGTACAAATCTGTCCCTAAAATATGGTTAACCCCCCCTCAGGCAAACAAAGGGAGCTAAATGAAAGACAGGTGAACTTAATTAGTGACTAACAGACTAATATGGTTAACTTGTAGCGCCACATGAGTTCCTATAAGAGCAACAGTTTGATTGCAAAGGAACAGTCTCTCAACCCCAATTCAGGATTGCACATGGATTAAGTGTTGGAGTGTTTCTTTGGATTTTCAACTATACGGTGATGGTCCTATACTGTTTTTGATTCGTTTTTTTTTTCTCTCCATTCTTGCAAACATTGACTTGAATTAGTACAACAAAAACTTTTTTTCTTTTTTCTTCACTTTACTTGTCCTTGTGACAAAGTGCACTTTAGCATTTACGTAAATAAAACTTTAAAATATACTTAAGTGCAAGAATCTAATGTTTTCAGACCTGATTGCCAGTTTATGCAAATGTACATGAAACTGTAATCTAGTTTAAATGTACTGTATATGCAGTTAGCTGAAACGGTCATTGGTTTGACCCAAGCTTATCTCTCTATATATAATTATTTGTATTGTCTTTGAAATTTGGTTTGTGTAGTACAACATTTACTGGGCATTTATGGTCAACTAAAATATAATTTCTATTCAATTCTAAATGCAGTTAAACAACATTCTCCCTAGTCTTTTTCCACAGGCCTTTGCCTGCACTCATTATAGTGTGATTTACATCCACCTGTGTGTCATTGGCTATTTAATGTATAAGCCCTCTGGTGGGCACTAATGTAAGGTATGGTATGTACACTTGAGTGGCTTTTTATAATTCATCAGAGTTCTATTATCTGCAAGCAGACCTACTGATGTATTTTCAAGATTTTAAGTACAAGTACACATACAAATAAGCACACTTTTTCACAAGGCTACGTGACAATTAAAAAATGTCCAATTTCTTTCATGATTTTCCTTTGCAAACTCATCTGGTTGTGGTGTTTTTACATAATGCAGCTTCTACTATCAAACATACTATGTTCTTAAACGGAATGATTTCACTGAATCCAATCTTCATCGTAGGCTTTAAAGATCAACATGGAGAAAATCGTCCTACAAATCCCCCTGATATTGCTGGTGCTGCATATACAAGGAGGAGAGTTGGCTAGACCTCCAGTTTGTTCACCCATTGCCGAAGCTCCACAGCCGGAAGTCGTGGAGTTCAACTACACGATCTATGCCACTTGTGAAGTAACTCCCAGCCCCAATTTGCCACCCTCCCAGCCAAAGATCTTTGGGCAAGTCCTCTTCAAGCAGGTCTTCCCCGATGGAGTTTTAGAGGTGAAAGTCAACCTCCGTGGTTTGCCTGCCAGGGATCGTCAAGAGCGTGCCATTGACGTCCATCGGTATGGAGACCTCAGTCAAGGCAGCGTCACTGTTGGTCCTCCTTACAATCCAAGTGGTGATGACCCTCCTCGTCGTCCTGGAGACATGGGCAACTTTGCTTCTGAGAAAGGAGTTATAAGGCAGTCCCTGGATCTCCCAGAGGCCAAGCTCTTCGGGGCTCATTCCATTCTGGGACGTGCGGTGGTGGTTCACGAGAAGGAGGGTGATTTTGGAATGGGGTCAGATGAGGAGAGTGAACATATTGGATGTTCTGGACAAATAATTGCTTATGGTGTCATTGGTATTACTTCTCCAAGTCTGTGGCAGAAGACTGGACCGCTCCCCAGGAAACACTGTGGAGGAGGTCACTGAGAGTCGGATATGGTGGAAAAGCAGATTCAAATGGGATAATCATGATTTTTCCTTGTGTATTTGCATATGTCCTACATTAAAGTGATGCTTAATACTCTGAAATGATATCCCTAGATTTATTGCCATTACAAATGCTTCCGATGCTTTTGAATGGTTTCCTGGTGTCCAGCAATTCGTGTCTTTGTTTTGGTCTTTTCAGAGACTTTTTGGCCATAGCTCCCAATAGTAAACAGCTCCACTCTTAAAAAAATGTCCACTTTACCTGCGTTCACCCTATAGTTTAAGTTTGCTTGTACTGTGCTTAATGGGGTTTACACTTTCAGACTATTACAATGGTCTTTAAATAGACACTATTTCTCTAAATGATAAAAGAGCTTTGGTTGATGCTATGACACTGATGGGTATGACCACACCTCAAGGGTGGCTAGGGGAGAGTAGGGCACAATGTAACGCCTTTTGACTTTCTCAGTTTGTGTAAATCTGCTTGGGGTTTAGAGTATTTATTTTCCCACATGCTTATTACGATTGTGGTTTTATTAATGCCGTGTATACTTGATTCTTAATTTACCCAGAAAGAATGGAAGTGAGAAGACCCATAGGTGGGGTACATTGTAACATGTGAGGGGCACATTGTAACATATGACTGCTTAAAATGCTATCTGATCTAATCAAAAAAAAGTAAATATACAATTCAGACCAAAATATTTTTACGTTACCAGTATGATAATTTTTTTTTCATGTAAAATAATGGCTTTATATATTAAAAATAAACGAATTTGAGTTTGACAAACACATCGTAAAACCCAGCTATACAGCATAGTTCAAAATATTAATTTGACTCTCAGTTTTTATTAACATGTTTCTCATGTTATCTCAATAGAATTCATAAAAGTATAGAATATGATAACATTTCTAATGGGGGCACATCGTAAACATGTCACAACTGGGTATTAAACCATGCTAACGTCTTCCGCTAATTAATCGAAGCATTAAAGAATTATATCAATTGCAGGGGTGGAAAGAGTACTAACAAACTGTAGTTGAGTAAAAGTAGTGTAACTTAATAACTGACTTGAGTGGAAGTACTGAAAAATAATATGACTCAAGTAAGAGTAAGTAATTTGCTTAAATATTCAAGTAACTGCATTACAAAGTACTTTAGTAATATTTTTGTCTATTTTTCCCCAAAATGGGAAGATGATAGCGATGTGGAGCACAAATCACTCAACCCTTTAATGCATTGCGAATCAACATAGCTTGTATGATTTCCATTTCACGAGAGTAGATGTTAAAATTTTGTGCTGATTTGTACTCCGCTTTCCCCAAGATAAGCACAAACTAAGACGTAGCTTTACAATGACATACGCTTTTCCATCCATTTACACTTATTTCCTTCTGTCCGGTGTTAATGGCTGCAGGGTACTTGGCGCGTCATCACACACAACGGCTGCAACCACAGTGTGGTCTCCCCAGTGGACCAGCACGACAGCAGTCTGCATTGAGATGAGCAGGGGGCATCTCTAGGGTCTTCAAGAGGGCACCTTCCGCCCTCAGTGTTTCGTCGTCTAGCCCACGGCACCTCAAGAGGGCTCAAGAGTGACTCTGGCGTCCCAGAGTCACTGCCCTCCGTCTCAGCCCAGCTTACTGACCTTTACATCCCTCCTGCTGTTGAGGTTGCTCCTCCCTCATTGTTCACAGCTGACCTTACCACAATCTCACAATCTTGCCCTGTTGCTCCGTCGGCACCTTTGTCAAAGTATACTGGCTGGTAGAGTTCTCAACGGGTCGGGTCGGCCCGACAAACCCGACGGGACCCGCGGGTTCGGGCCGGGTTCGGGTCGAAAATATAAGCAAATGACTCGGGTCGGGTCGGACCTCGGGCTTAATCTTTTCCGCCCAATAAAAAACAAATGATTAATTATCGCTGCTGTTCGCTGAAGGGTGCCATGTGCGTTCGATATTTACGCTTTTGTAAAAGCGTCCGTTGATATGGCGCTTTGGGATGAGACATGCAGAGTTTTAGCGTACGCAGAGACTCGGGAACGCGCCTGTGGCCGGCTGCGCTGCAGCTTCGCGCTCGGTAAAGGATGCTGTATTCATTCAGTTGGAACGCTGCTTGTTTTGACTTTAGTCGACAAAATGTCCAAGAAATCTAAATCTTTTGTCTGGCTGCATTGTAAAACAAAGACGACGAGACTGTGGAGGCGACCGCGTTGCTCCATTATGAGCCCGCACAGCGCAAGCCTATATTTGAATCGAACTTGAGCGCGCAAAAGACGTGAGCAGCCCTTTTACCGGCTATATCATGCTGATTCAATAGATTGTGTTTTCTTAATATGTTTTTCGTATTTATTTCTATTTGTAAAATAGCCTAAATAATGCAACAAAACGAAAATAAACCTATATGCCTTCCAAAATACAGCCTATTATTATTCGGATTGTTTTTTAGGCTATTTGGGTATTTTGTGTGTTTGTTTAATTAAAATGCCTAGATCGGCTGGACAAAAGTTAACCCCTAGCTTTGTAAGTAAAGAAGAATATAAAGTCTGTATAAACGAGAGCTTTTGTTAGGATTTTTTATAATATGGCAGAGCAGTTATTTTTTGTATCGTGTGGTGTGATCAGGTGCGCGATTGTGACTGCATAGACAGAGCTCCTCACTTTTTTCAGTTAAAAATCACTTAATTCTCAAAGAATTGTATTATTATTATAGTTTTATTTATTTGTGATGTTTTTCGTTGTTGTTTTATAAATGCTATATGACAATTGTTTAAAAGAATGTTCAATCAAAATAAGTTTTTTTTTTTGTTTTGTTTTTTCGACTAATTGCAGGACAAGACTTTGGTCGACCAAGGATTTCTTTGGTTGATTACAGCCCTACTAGTTAGTCAATCTTTCTAAGTTTGTGTGCATTTTATTTTGTGATTTCACCGGAATGAATAGACGCCGCAACGGCAATAGATTGTAGAGCGCGTCCGAGTCGGGCCGCGGGCCGGGTTCGGGGAGATAATTCATGTTGATGTGTCGGGTTACATCGGGTTCGGGCTTTAAAAGCCACGGGCAGGGTCGGGTCGGGTAATAATTTTCAGGCCCGTTGAGAACTCTACTGGCTGGTTATGTATTTTCACCAAATATTGTCTCTTCAAGACGGACGGGGACAGCAAGAATCGGCTCCAAGCCGAACAACGGTGGGTGTACAGGTAATGGCTCTTCTTCCAGGACAGTCAAGGCAACGGGAGATGAGTAACTCACGTCTCGAACGGATCGGCTCCAGGCCGGACAATGGAAGGTACACGGGTAATGGCTCCTCTTCAAGACACGCCAGGACAGCCAGGGATGAATTGCTCAGGTCGCTATATAAGACACTCTCAACAAACACTGGTTAGGAAGACGCAACGCCCCTCGAGTTTAGGCGATCCAGCAGATCAAAGCCACAAACTAAGGCGGGACTTTACTCCTCACACTCGTGTATTCAGCAAAGCACTTCAAAGACTTCAAACGTGCAACTATCCACAATCTGCACTGCAATCCACACACTCACAGTGAACTGGGGCATTTGCTCGTAGCTCCGACCGGGTTCCTCATCTTTGGTGTGACTATAACTCTGGGACAGGTGCAGGGACTGAATCCTCGTCCTTGAAGTATTTGGCCTCAAAGACGTCATGAAGGGTGGACAATGCATGGCTGGTTTAGAGAGATCAGAACATCATAATGTTAGTTTGAAGCAAACAATAATCCGTCTAGTGCATACATAAGGGAACCAGATCTTCAACTTCGAGGAGATTATAGCTCAAAGACAGCACGAGAGATGGATAACAACAAACATATGGGCCTTGAAAAACCAGGACATCAAAGTGTTTAGTTCCCAACCAGTAATCATCCGACCATCACATCCGTATGGGAACAACAAGTTTTGAGGATCAATATAGAAGGTAGTGTGGTACCTAACTGGTACCTAATGAAAATGAGAATTTATGCTATAATCTAGCTGGCTCATTTACAGTCTCTACACAAGTGCAAGATTGTTCATTAATGTGCACTGCCTTGAATAAGTAAATAAAGAGTGTACAAAAAGCAAGGAATTACCCGAGATATCATAAATTAAAACAGTAAAAAAAAAAAAACAGTCACATTTACAGTAGAAACATTTTAGCAGTTGGTTTAAGAAGCATCAACACTGCCACACATCGCAATCATCAGTATACAGTGGCTTTTCATATTTAGAGTTTATTTGTTCTTTCACGGATTATTTGTTCTTTGACTGTCAGTGAAAATAGGTTTGGGGATATTTTTCAGGTTGAGGTTATTTCTGGGTACAAATCTGTCCCTAAAATATGGTTAACCCCCCCTCAGGCAAACAAAGGGAGCTAAATGAAAGACAGGTGAACTTAATTAGTGACTAACAGACTAATATGGTTAACTTGTAGCGCCACATGAGTTCCTATAAGAGCAACAGTTTGATTGCAAAGGAACAGTCTCTCAACCCCAATTCAGGATTGCACATGGATTAAGTGTTGGAGTGTTTCTTTGGATTTTCAACTATACGGTGATGGTCCTATACTGTTTTTGATTCGTTTTTTTTTTCTCTCCATTCTTGCAAACATTGACTTGAATTAGTACAACAAAAACTTTTTTTTCTTTTTTCTTCACTTTACTTGTCCTTGTGACAAAGTGCACTTTAGCATTTACGTAAATAAAACTTTAAAATATACTTAAGTGCAAGAATCTAATGTTTTCAGACCTGATTGCCAGTTTATGCAAATGTACATGAAACTGTAATCTAGTTTAAATGTACTGTATATGCAGTTAGCTGAAACGGTCATTGGTTTGACCCAAGCTTATCTCTCTATATATAATTACTTGTATTGTCTTTGAAATTTGGTTTGTGTAGTACAACATTTACTGGGCATTTATGGTCAACTAAAATATAATTTCTATTCAATTCTAAATGCAGTTAAACAACATTCTCCCTAGTCTTTTTCCACAGGCCTTTGCCTGCACTCATTATAGTGTGATTTACATCCACCTGTGTGTCATTGGCTATTGAATGTATAAGCCCTCTGGTGGGCACTAATGTAAGGTATGGTATGTACACTTGAGTGGCTTTTTATAATTCATCAGAGTTCTATTATCTGCAAGCAGACCTACTGATGTATTTTCAAGATTTTAAGTACAAGTACACATACAAATAAGCACACTTTTTCACAAGGCTACGTGACAATTAAAAAATGTCCAATTTCTTTCATGATTTTCCTTTGCAAACTCATCTGGTTGTGGTGTTTTTACCTAATGCAGCTTCTACTATCAAACATACTATGTTCTTAAACGGAATGATTTCACTGAATCCAATCTTCATCGTAGGCTTTAAAGATCAACATGGAGAAAATCGTCCTACAAATCCCCCTGATATTGCTGGTGCTGCATATACAAGGAGGAGAGTTGGCTAGACCTCCAGTTTGTTCACCCATTGCCGAAGCTCCACAGCCGGAAGTCGTGGAGTTCAACTACACGATCTATGCCACTTGTGAAGTAACTCCCAGCCCCAATTTGCCACCCTCCCAGCCAAAGATCTTTGGGCAAGTCCTCTTCAAGCAGGTCTTCCCCGATGGAGTTTTAGAGGTGAAAGTCAACCTCCGTGGTTTGCCTGCCAGGGATCGTCAAGAGCGTGCCATTGACGTCCATCGGTATGGAGACCTCAGTCAAGGCAGCGTCACTGTTGGTCCTCCTTACAATCCAAGTGGTGATGACCCTCCTCGTCGTCCTGGAGACATGGGCAACTTTGCTTCTGAGAAAGGAGTTATAAGGCAGTCCCTGGATCTCCCAGAGGCCAAGCTCTTCGGGGCTCATTCCATTCTGGGACGTGCGGTGGTGGTTCACGAGAAGGAGGGTGATTTTGGAATGGGGTCAGATGAGGAGAGTGAACATATTGGATGTTCTGGACAAATAATTGCTTATGGTGTCATTGGTATTACTTCTCCAAGTCTGTGGCAGAAGACTGGACCGCTCCCCAGGAAACACTGTGGAGGAGGTCACTGAGAGTCGGATATGGTGGAAAAGCAGATTCAAATGGGATAATCATGATTTTTCCTTGTGTATTTGCATATGTCCTACATTAAAGTGATGCTTAATACTCTGAAATGATATCCCTAGATTTATTGCCATTACAAATGCTTCCGATGCTTTTGAATGGTTTCCTGGTGTCCAGCAATTCGTGTCTTTGTTTTGGTCTTTTCAGAGACTTTTTGGCCATAGCTCCCAATAGTAAACAGCTCCACTCTTAAAAAAATGTCCACTTTACCTGCGTTCACCCTATAGTTTAAGTTTGCTTGTACTGTGCTTAATGGGGTTTACACTTTCAGACTATTACAATGGTCTTTAAATAGACACTATTTCTCTAAATGATAAAAGAGCTTTGGTTGATGCTATGACACTGATGGGTGTGACCACACCTCAAGGGTGGCTAGGGGAGGGTGGGGCACAATGTAACGCCTTTTGACTTTCTCAGTTTGTGTAAATCTGCTTGGGGTTTAGAGTATTTATTTTCCCACATGCTTATTACGATTGTGGTTTTATTAATGCCGTGTATACTTGATTCTTAATTTACCCAGAAAGAATGGAAGTGAGAAGACCCATAGGTGGGGTACATTGTAACATGTGAGGGGCACATTGTAACATATGACTGCTTAAAATGCTATCTGATCTAATCAAAAAAAGTAAATATACAATTCAGACCAAAATATTTTTACGTTACCAGTATGATAATTTTTTTTTTCATGTAAAATAATGGCTTTATATATTAAAAATAAACGAATTTGAGTTTGACAAACACATCGTAAAACCCAGCTATACAGCATAGTTCAAAATATTAATTTGACTCTCAGTTTTTATTAACATGTTTCTCATGTTATCTCAATAGAATTCATAAAAGTATAGAATATGATAACATTTCTAATGGGGGCACATCGTAAACATGTCACAACTGGGTATTAAACCATGCTAGCGTCTTCCGCTAATTAATCGAAGCATTAAAGAATTATATCAATTGCAGGGGTGGAAAGAGTACTAACAAACTGTAGTTGAGTAAAAGTAGTGTAACTTAATAACTGACTTGAGTGGAAGTACTGAAAAATAATATGACTCAAGTAAGAGTAAGTAATTTGCTTAAATATTCAAGTAACTGCATTACAAAGTACTTTAGTAATATTTTTGTCTATTTTTCCCCAAAATGGGAAGATGATAGCGATGTGGAGCACAAATCACTCAACCCTTTAATGCATTGCGAATCAACATAGCTTGTATGATTTCCATTTCACGAGAGTAGATGTTAAAATTTTGTGCTGATTTGTACTCCGCTTTCCCCAAGATAAGCACAAACTAAGACGTAGCTTTACAATGACATACGCTTTTCCATCCATTTACACTTATTTCCTTCTGTCCGGTGTTAATGGCTGCAGGGTACTTGGCGCGTCATCACACACAACGGCTGCAACCACAGTGTGGTCTCCCCAGTGGACCAGCACGACAGCAGTCTGCATTGAGATGAGCAGGGGGCATCTCTAGGGTCTTCAAGAGGGCACCTTCCGCCCTCAGTGTTTCGTCGTCTAGCCCACGGCACCTCAAGAGGGCTCAAGAGTGACTCTGGCGTCCCAGAGTCACTGCCCTCCGTCTCAGCCCAGCTTACTGACCTTTACATCCCTCCTGCTGTTGAGGTTGCTCCTCCCTCATTGTTCACAGCTGACCTTACCACAATCTCACAATCTTGCCCTGTTGCTCCGTCGGCACCTTTGTCAAAGTATACTGGCTGGTTATGTATTTTCACCAAATATTGTCTCTTCAAGACGGACGGGGACAGCAAGAATCGGCTCCAAGCCGAACAACGGTGGGTGTACAGGTAATGGCTCTTCTTCCAGGACAGTCAAGGCAACGGGAGATGAGTAACTCACGTCTCGAACGGATCGGCTCCAGGCCGGACAATGGAAGGTACACGGGTAATGGCTCCTCTTCAAGACACGCCAGGACAGCCAGGGATGAATTGCTCAGGTCGCTATATAAGACACTCTCAACAAACACTGGTTAGGAAGACGCAACGCCCCTCGAGTTTAGGCGATCCAGCAGATCAAAGCCACAAACTAAGGCGGGACTTTACTCCTCACACTCGTGTATTCAGCAAAGCACTTCAAAGACTTCAAACGTGCAACTATCCACAATCTGCACTGCAATCCACACACTCACAGTGAACTGGGGCATTTGCTCGTAGCTCCGACCGGGTTCCTCGTCTTTGGTGTGACTATAACTCTGGGACAGGTGCAGGGACTGAATCCTCGTCCTTGAAGTATTTGGCCTCAAAGACGTCATGAAGGGTGGACAATGCATGGCTGGTTTAGAGAGATCAGAACATCATAATGTTAGTTTGAAGCAAACAATAATCCGTCTAGTGCATACATAAGGGAACCAGATCTTCAACTTCGAGGAGATTATAGCTCAAAGACAGCACGAGAGATGGATAACAACAAACATATGGGCCTTGAAAAACCAGGACATCAAAGTGTTTAGTTCCCAACCAGTAATCATCCGACCATCACATCCGTATGGGAACAACAAGTTTTGAGGATCAATATAGAAGGTAGTGTGGTACCTAACTGGTACCTAATGAAAATGAGAATTTATGCTATAATCTAGCTGGCTCATTTACAGTCTCTACACAAGTGCAAGATTGTTCATTAATGTGCACTGCCTTGAATAAGTAAATAAAGAGTGTACAAAAAGCAAGGAATTACCCGAGATATCATAAATTAAAACAGTAAAAAAAAAAAACAGTCACATTTACAGTAGAAACATTTTAGCAGTTGGTTTAAGAAGCATCAACACTGCCACACATCGCAATCATCAGTATACAGTGGCTTTTCATATTTAGAGTTTATTTGTTCTTTCACGGATTATTTGTTCTTTGACTGTCAGTGAAAATAGGTTTGGGGATATTTTTCAGGTTGAGGTTATTTCTGGGTACAAATCTGTCCCTAAAATATGGTTAACCCCCCCTCAGGCAAACAAAGGGAGCTAAATGAAAGACAGGTGAACTTAATTAGTGACTAACAGACTAATATGGTTAACTTGTAGCGCCACATGAGTTCCTATAAGAGCAACAGTTTGATTGCAAAGGAACAGTCTCTCAACCCCAATTCAGGATTGCACATGGATTAAGTGTTGGAGTGTTTCTTTGGATTTTCAACTATACGGTGATGGTCCTATACTGTTTTTGATTCGTTTTTTTTTCTCTCCATTCTTGCAAACATTGACTTGAATTAGTACAACAAAAACTTTTTTTTCTTTTTTCTTCACTTTACTTGTCCTTGTGACAAAGTGCACTTTAGCATTTACGTAAATAAAACTTTAAAATATACTTAAGTGCAAGAATATAATGTTTTCAGACCTGATTGCCAGTTTATGCAAATGTACATGAAACTGTAATCTAGTTTAAATGTACTGTATATGCAGTTAGCTGAAACGGTCATTGGTTTGACCCAAGCTTATCTCTCTATATATAATTACTTGTATTGTCTTTGAAATTTGGTTTGTGTAGTACAACATTTACTGGGCATTTATGGTCAACTAAAATATAATTTCTATTCAATTCTAAATGCAGTTAAACAACATTCTCCCTAGTCTTTTTCCACAGGCCTTTGCCTGCACTCATTATAGTGTGATTTACATCCACCTGTGTGTCATTGGCTATTTAATGTATAAGCCCTCTGGTGGGCACTAATGTAAGGTATGGTATGTACACTTGAGTGGCTTTTTATAATTCATCAGAGTTCTATTATCTGCAAGCAGACCTACTGATGTATTTTCAAGATTTTAAGTACAAGTACACATACAAATAAGCACACTTTTTCACAAGGCTACGTGACAATTAAAAAATGTCCAATTTCTTTCATGATTTTCCTTTGCAAACTCATCTGGTTGTGGTGTTTTTACCTAATGCAGCTTCTACTATCAAACATACTATGTTCTTAAACGGAATGATTTCACTGAATCCAATCTTTATCGTAGGCTTTAAAGATCAACATGGAGAAAATTGTCCTACAAATCCCCCTGATATTGCTGATGCTGCATATACAAGGAGGAGAGTTGGCTAGACCTCCAGTTTGTTCACCCATTGCCGAAGCTCCACAGCCGGAAGTCGTGGAGTTCAACTACACGATCTATGCCACTTGTGAAGTAACTCCCAGCCCCAATTTGCCACCCTCCCAGCCAAAGATCTTTGGGCAAGTCCTCTTCAAGCAGGTCTTCCCCGATGGAGTTTTAGAGGTGAAAGTCAACCTCCGTGGTTTGCCTGCCAGGGATCGTCAAGAGCGTGCCATTGACGTCCATCGGTATGGAGACCTCAGTCAAGGCAGCGTCACTGTTGGTCCTCCTTACAATCCAAGTGGTGATGACCCTCCTCGTCGTCCTGGAGACATGGGCAACTTTGCTTCTGAGAAAGGAGTTATAAGGCAGTCCCTGGATCTCCCAGAGGCCAAGCTCTTCGGGGCTCATTCCATTCTGGGACGTGCGGTGGTGGTTCACGAGAAGGAGGGTGATTTTGGAATGGGGTCAGATGAGGAGAGTGAACATATTGGATGTTCTGGACAAATAATTGCTTATGGTGTCATTGGTATTACTTCTCCAAGTCTGTGGCAGAAGACTGGACCGCTCCCCAGGAAACACTGTGGAGGAGGTCACTGAGAGTCGGATATGGTGGAAAAGCAGATTCAAATGGGATAATCATGATTTTTCCTTGTGTATTTGCATATGTCCTACAATAAAGTGATGCTTAATACTCTGAAATGATATCCCTAGATTTATTGCCATTACAAATGCTTCCAATGCTTTTGAATGGTTTCCTGGTGTCCAGCAATTCGTGTCTTTGTTTTGGTCTTTTCAGAGACTTTTTGGCCATAGCTCCCAATAGTAAACAGCTCCACTCTTAAAAAATGTCCACTTTACCTGCGTTCACCCTATAGTTTAAGTTTGCTTGTACTGTGCTTAATGGGGTTTACACTTTCAGACTATTACAATGGTCTTTAAATAGACACTATTTCTCTAAATGATAAAAGAGCTTTGGTTGATGCTATGACACTGATGGGTGTGACCACACCTCAAGGGTGGCTAGGGGAGGGTGGGGCACAATGTAACGCCTTTTGACTTTCTCAGTTTGTGTAAATCTGCTTGGGGTTTAGAGTATTTATTTTCCCACATGCTTATTACAATTGTGGTTTTATTAATGCCGTGTATACTTGATTCTTAATTTACCCAGAAAGAATGGAAGTGAAAAGACCCATAGGTGGGGTACATTGTAACATGTGAGGGGCACATTGTAACATATGACTGCTTAAAATGCTATCTGATCTAATCAAAAAAAGTAAATATACAATTCAGACCAAAATATTTTTACGTTACCAGTATGATAATTTTTTTTTTCATGTAAAATAATGGCTTTATATATTAAAAATAAACGAATTTGAGTTTGACAAACACATTGTAAAACCCAGCTATACAGCATAGTTCAAAATATTAATTTGACTCTCAGTTTTTATTAACATGTTTCTCATGTTATCTCAATAGAATTCATAAAAGTATAGAATATGATAACATTTCTAATGGGGGCACATCGTAAACATGTCACAACTGGGTATTAAACCATGCTAGCGTCTTCCGCTAATTAATCGAAGCATTAAAGAATTATATCAATTGCAGGGGTGGAAAGAGTACTAACAAACTGTAGTTGAGTAAAAGTAGTGTAACTTAATAACTGACTTGAGTGGAAGTACTGAAAAATAATATGACTCAAGTAAGAGTAAGTAATTTGCTTAAATATTCAAGTAACTGCATTACAAAGTACTTTAGTAATATTTTTGTCTATTTTTCCCCAAAATGGGAAGATGATAGCGATGTGGAGCACAAATCACTCAACCCTTTAATGCATTGCGAATCAACATAGCTTGTATGATTTCCATTTCACGAGAGTAGATGTTAAAATTTTGTGCTGATTTGTACTCCGCTTTCCCCAAGATAAGCACAAACTAAGACGTAGCTTTACAATGACATACGCTTTTCCATCCATTTACACTTATTTCCTTCTGTCCGGTGTTAATGGCTGCAGGGTACTTGGCGCGTCATCACACACAACGGCTGCAACCACAGTGTGGTCTCCCCAGTGGACCAGCACGACAGCAGTCTGCATTGAGATGAGCAGGGGGCATCTCTAGGGTCTTCAAGAGGGCACCTTCCGCCCTCAGTGTTTCGTCGTCTAGCCCACGGCACCTCAAGAGGGCTCAAGAGTGACTCTGGCGTCCCAGAGTCACTGCCCTCCGTCTCAGCCCAGCTTACTGACCTTTACATCCCTCCTGCTGTTGAGGTTGCTCCTCCCTCATTGTTCACAGCTGACCTTACCACAATCTCACAATCTTGCCCTGTTGCTCCGTCGGCACCTTTGTCAAAGTATACTGGCTGGTTATGTATTTTCACCAAATATTGTCTCTTCAAGACGGACGGGGACAGCAAGAATCGGCTCCAAGCCGAACAACGGTGGGTGTACAGGTAATGGCTCTTCTTCCAGGACAGTCAAGGCAACGGGAGATGAGTAACTCACGTCTCGAACGGATCGGCTCCAGGCCGGACAATGGAAGGTACACGGGTAATGGCTCCTCTTCAAGACACGCCAGGACAGCCAGGGATGAATTGCTCAGGTCGCTATATAAGACACTCTCAACAAACACTGGTTAGGAAGACGCAACGCCCCTCGAGTTTAGGCGATCCAGCAGATCAAAGCCACAAACTAAGGCGGGACTTTACTCCTCACACTCGTGTATTCAGCAAAGCACTTCAAAGACTTCAAACGTGCAACTATCCACAATCTGCACTGCAATCCACACACTCACAGTGAACTGGGGCATTTGCTCGTAGCTCCGACCGGGTTCCTCGTCTTTGGTGTGACTATAACTCTGGGACAGGTGCAGGGACTGAATCCTCGTCCTTGAAGTATTTGGCCTCAAAGACGTCATGAAGGGTGGACAATGCATGGCTGGTTTAGAGAGATCAGAACATCATAATGTTAGTTTGAAGCAAACAATAATCCGTCTAGTGCATACATAAGGGAACCAGATCTTCAACTTCGAGGAGATTATAGCTCAAAGACAGCACGAGAGATGGATAACAACAAACATATGGGCCTTGAAAAACCAGGACATCAAAGTGTTTAGTTCCCAACCAGTAATCATCCGACCATCACATCCGTATGGGAACAACAAGTTTTGAGGATCAATATAGAAGGTAGTGTGGTACCTAACTGGTACCTAATGAAAATGAGAATTTATGCTATAATCTAGCTGGCTCATTTACAGTCTCTACACAAGTGCAAGATTGTTCATTAATGTGCACTGCCTTGAATAAGTAAATAAAGAGTGTACAAAAAGCAAGGAATTACCCGAGATATCATAAATTAAAACAGTAAAAAAAAAAAACAGTCTCATTTACAGTAGAAACATTTTAGCAGTTGGTTTAAGAAGCATCAACACTGCCACACATCGCAATCATCAGTATATAGTGGCTTTTCATATTTAGAGTTTATTTGTTCTTTCACGGATTATTTGTTCTTTGACTGTCAGTGAAAATAGGTTTGGGGATATTTTTCAGGTTGAGGTTATTTCTGGGTACAAATCTGTCCCTAAAATATGGTTAACCCCCCCTCAGGCAAACAAAGGGAGCTAAATGAAAGACAGGTGAACTTAATTAGTGACTAACAGACTAATATGGTTAACTTGTAGCGCCACATGAGTTCCTATAAGAGCAACAGTTTGATTGCAAAGGAACAGTCTCTCAACCCCAATTCAGGATTGCACATGGATTAAGTGTTGGAGTGTTTCTTTGGATTTTCAACTATACGGTGATGGTCCTATACTGTTTTTGATTCGTTTTTTTTTCTCTCCATTCTTGCAAACATTGACTTGAATTAGTACAACAAAAACTTTTTTTTCTTTTTTCTTCACTTTACTTGTCCTTGTGACAAAGTGCACTTTAGCATTTACGTAAATAAAACTTTAAAATATACTTAAGTGCAAGAATATAATGTTTCAGACCTGATTGCCAGTTTATGCAAATGTACATGACACTGTAATCTAGTTTAAATGTACTGTATATGCAGTTAGCTGAAACGGTCATAGGTTTGACCCAAGCTTATCTCTCTATATATAATTACTTGTATTGTCTTTGAAATTTGGTTTGTGTAGTACAACATTTACTGGGCATTTATGGTCAACTAAAATATAATTTCTATTCAATTCTAAATGCAGTTAAACAACATTCTCCCTAGTCTTTTTCCACAGGCCTTTGCCTGCACTCATTATAGTGTGATTTACATCCACCTGTGTGTCATTGGCTATTTAATGTATAAGCCCTCTGGTGGGCACTAATGTAAGGTATGGTATGTACACTTGAGTGGCTTTTTATAATTCATCAGAGTTCTATTATCTGCAAGCAGACCTACTGATGTATTTTCAAGATTTTAAGTACAAGTACACATACAAATAAGCACACTTTTTCACAAGGCTACGTGACAATTAAAAAATGTCCAATTTCTTTCATGATTTTCCTTTGCAAACTCATCTGGTTGTGGTGTTTTTACCTAATGCAGCTTCTACTATCAAACATACTATGTTCTTAAACGGAATGATTTCACTGAATCCAATCTTCATCGTAGGCTTTAAAGATCAACATGGAGAAAATCGTCCTACAAATCCCCCTGATATTGCTGGTGCTGCATATACAAGGAGGAGAGTTGGCTAGACCTCCAGTTTGTTCACCCATTGCCGAAGCTCCACAGCCGGAAGTCGTGGAGTTCAACTACACGATCTATGCCACTTGTGAAGTAACTCCCAGCCCCAATTTGCCACCCTCCCAGCCAAAGATCTTTGGGCAAGTCCTCTTCAAGCAGGTCTTCCCCGATGGAGTTTTAGAGGTGAAAGTCAACCTCCGTGGTTTGCCTGCCAGGGATCGTCAAGAGCGTGCCATTGACGTCCATCGGTATGGAGACCTCAGTCAAGGCAGCGTCACTGTTGGTCCTCCTTACAATCCAAGTGGTGATGACCCTCCTCGTCGTCCTGGAGACATGGGCAACTTTGCTTCTGAGAAAGGAGTTATAAGGCAGTCCCTGGATCTCCCAGAGGCCAAGCTCTTCGGGGCTCATTCCATTCTGGGACGTGCGGTGGTGGTTCACGAGAAGGAGGGTGATTTTGGAATGGGGTCAGATGAGGAGAGTGAACATATTGGATGTTCTGGACAAATAATTGCTTATGGTGTCATTGGTATTACTTCTCCAAGTCTGTGGCAGAAGACTGGACCGCTCCCCAGGAAACACTGTGGAGGAGGTCACTGAGAGTCGGATATGGTGGAAAAGCAGATTCAAATGGGATAATCATGATTTTTCCTTGTGTATTTGCATATGTCCTACAATAAAGTGATGCTTAATACTCTGAAATGATATCCCTAGATTTATTGCCATTACAAATGCTTCCAATGCTTTTGAATGGTTTCCTGGTGTCCAGCAATTCGTGTCTTTGTTTTGGTCTTTTCAGAGACTTTTTGGCCATAGCTCCCAATAGTAAACAGCTCCACTCTTAAAAAAATGTCCACTTTACCTGCGTTCACCCTATAGTTTAAGTTTGCTTGTACTGTGCTTAATGGGGTTTACACTTTCAGACTATTACAATGGTCTTTAAATAGACACTATTTCTCTAAATGATAAAAGAGCTTTGGTTGATGCTATGACACTGATGGGTGTGACCACACCTCAAGGGTGGCTAGGGGAGGGTGGGGCACAATGTAACGCCTTTTGACTTTCTCAGTTTGTGTAAATCTGCTTGGGGTTTAGAGTATTTATTTTCCCACATGCTTATTACAATTGTGGTTTTATTAATGCCGTGTATACTTGATTCTTAATTTACCCAGAAAGAATGGAAGTGAAAAGACCCATAGGTGGGGTACATTGTAACATGTGAGGGGCACATTGTAACATATGACTGCTTAAAATGCTATCTGATCTAATCAAAAAAAGTAAATATACAATTCAGACCAAAATATTTTTACATTACCAGTATGATAATTTTTTTTTTCATGTAAAATAATGGCTTTATATATTAAAAATAAACGAATTTGAGTTTGACAAACACATTGTAAAACCCAGCTATACAACATAGTTCAAAATATTAATTTGACTCTTAGTTTTTATTAACATGTTTCTCATGTTATCTCAATAGAATTCATAAAAGTATAGAATATGATAACATTTCTAATGGGGGCACATCGTAAACATGTCACAACTGGGTATTAAACCATGCTAGCGTCTTCCGCTAATTAATCGAAGCATTAAAGAATTATATCAATTGCAGGGGTGGAAAGAGTACTAACAAACTGTAGTTGAGTAAAAGTAGTGTAACTTAATAACTGACTTGAGTGGAAGTACTGAAAAATAATATGACTCAAGTAAGAGTAAGTAATTTGCTTAAATATTCAAGTAACTGCATTACAAAGTACTTTAGTAATATTTTTGTCTATTTTTCCCCAAAATGGGAAGATGATAGCGATGTGGAGCACAAATCACTCAACCCTTTAATGCATTGCGAATCAACATAGCTTGTATGATTTCCATTTCACGAGAGTAGATGTTAAAATTTTGTGCTGATTTGTACTCCGCTTTCCCCAAGATAAGCACAAACTAAGACGTAGCTCTACAATGACATACGCTTTTCCATCCATTTACACTTATTTCCTTCTGTCCGGTGTTAATGGCTCCAGGGTACTTGGCGCGTCATCACACACAACGGCTGCAACCACAGTGTGGTCTCCCCAGTGGACCAGCACGACAGCAGTCTGCATTGAGATGAGACCCTAGATCTCTAGGGTCTTCAAGAGGGCACCTTCCGCCCTCAGTGTTTCGTCGTCTAGCCCACGGCACCTCAAGAGGGCTCAAGAGTGACTCTGGCGTCCCAGAGTCACTGCCCTCCGTCTCAGCCCAGCTTACTGACCTTTACATCCCTCCTGCTGTTGAGGTTGCTCCTCCCACATTGTTCACAGCTGACCTTACCACAATCTCACAATCTTGCCCTGTTGCTCCGTCGGCACCTTTGTCAAAGTATACTGGCTGGTTATGTATTTTCACCAAATATTGTCTCTTCAAGACGGACGGGGACAGCAAGAATCGGCTCCAAGCCGAACAACGGTGGGTGTACAGGTAATGGCTCTTCTTCCAGGACAGTCAAGGCAACGGGAGATGAGTAACTCACGTCTCGAACGGATCGGCTCCAGGCCGGACAATGGAAGGTACACGGGTAATGGCTCCTCTTCAAGACACGCCAGGACAGCCAGGGATGAATTGCTCAGGTCGCTATATAAGACACTCTCAACAAACACTGGTTAGGAAGACGCAACGCCCCTCGAGTTTAGGCGATCCAGCAGATCAAAGCCACAAACTAAGGCGGGACTTTACTCCTCACACTCGTGTATTCAGCAAAGCACTTCAAAGACTTCAAACGTGCAACTATCCACAATCTGCACTGCAATCCACACACTCACAGTGAACTGGGGCATTTGCTCGTAGCTCCGACCGGGTTCCTCGTCTTTGGTGTGACTATAACTCTGGGACAGGTGCAGGGACTGAATCCTCGTCCTTGAAGTATTTGGCCTCAAAGACGTCATGAAGGGTGGACAATGCATGGCTGGTTTAGAGAGATCAGAACATCATAATGTTAGTTTAAAGCAAACAATAATCCGTCTAGTGCATACATAAGGGAACCAGATCTTCAACTTCGAGGAGATTATAGCTCAAAGACAGCACGAGAGATGGATAACAACAAACATATGGGCCTTGAAAAACCAGGACATCAAAGTGTTTAGTTCCCAACCAGTAATCATCCGACCATCACATCCGTATGGGAACAACAAGTTTTGAGGATCAATATAGAAGGTAGTGTGGTACCTAACTGGTACCTAATGAAAATGAGAATTTATGCTATAATCTAGCTGGCTCATTTACAGTCTCTACACAAGTGCAAGATTGTTCATTAATGTGCACTGCCTTGAATAAGTAAATAAAGAGTGTACAAAAAGCAAGGAATTACCTGAGATATCATAAATTAAAACAGTAAAAAAAAAAAACAGTCTCATTTACAGTAGAAACATTTTAGCAGTTGGTTTAAGAAGCATCAACACTGCCACACATCGCAATCATCAGTATATAGTGGCTTTTCATATTTAGAGTTTATTTGTTCTTTCACGGATTATTTGTTCTTTGACTGTCAGTGAAAATAGGTTTGGGGATATTTTTCAGGTTGAGGTTATTTCTGGGTACAAATCTGTCCCTAAAATATGGTTAACCCCCCCCCCTCAGGCAAACAAAGGGAGCTAAATGAAAGACAGGTGAACTTAATTAGTGACTAACAGACTAATATGGTTAACTTGTAGCGCCACATGAGTTCCTATAAGAGCAACAGTTTGATTGCAAAGGAACAGTCTCTCAACCCCAATTCAGGATTGCACATGGATTAAGTGTTGGAGTGTTTCTTTGGATTTTCAACTATACGGTGATGGTCCTATACTGTTTTTGATTCGTTTTTTTTTTCTCTCCATTCTTGCAAACATTGACTTGAATTAGTACAACAAAAACTTTTTTTTTCTTTTTTCTTCACTTTACTTGTCCTTGTGACAAAGTGCACTTTAGCATTTACGTAAATAAAACTTTAAAATATACTTAAGTGCAAGAATATAATGTTTCAGACCTGATTGCCAGTTTATGCAAATGTACATGAAACTGTAATCTAGTTTAAATGTACTGTATATGGGTGGGTGACGTGACATGGCAGTTTTGCTGTCTTCAGTGTCAAACATGCATGAATAAAAAATATATTTTCTAAAAACCTTCTCAGTATTGTGCAGAACATTATGCTTTATGGGAACATATTCAAAATTAAAACAGTTCATCTCTCATTTTTTCAGAATTTTCAACCAAACATAACAAAAGTCATATGGTGTGACTGTCCGGCACTTGTTTCTAAAAGTGAGAACTTGAAAAAAATTAAAAAAAATAAATGCAAAAATTCTCAAAAAAATACAGAAAAATAATACAGATGTCTATTTGTGAGCCTACTCTTTTCAAAGTCCAAGCTAAATGTTTTGAGTCAGTTCTAATCAAAAAGATTTTGTCACACAAATCAAAATCATATGGTGTGACACTGTTTTGGGATTTTTGAACGGGCAACTGTTTTGACACCCTTGGGATCGACTTGGAGCTTCCGGCTGTGGAGCTTCCGGCTGTGGAGCTTCGGCAATGGGTGAACAAACTGGAGGTCTAGCCAACTCTCCTCCTTGTATATGCAGCACCAGCAATATCAGGGGGATTTGTAGGACGATTTTCTCCATGTTGATCTTTAAAGCCTACGATGAAGATTGGATTCAGTGAAATCATTCCGTTTAAGAACATAGTATGTTTGATAGTAGAAGCTGCATTAGGTAAAAACACCACAACCAGATGAGTTTGCAAAGGAAAATCATGAAAGAAATTGGACATTTTTTAATTGTCACGTAGCCTTGTGAAAAAGTGTGCTTATTTGTATGTGTACTTGTACTTAAAATCTTGAAAATACATCAGTAGGTCTGCTTGCAGATAATAGAACTCTGATGAATTATAAAAAGCCACTCAAGTGTACATACCATACCTTACATTAGTGCCCACCAGAGGGCTTATACATTAAATAGCCAATGACACACAGGTGGATGTAAATCACACTATAATGAGTGCAGGCAAAGGCCTGTGGAAAAAGACTAGGGAGAATGTTGTTTAACTGCATTTAGAATTGAATAGAAATTATATTTTAGTTGACCATAAATGCCCAGTAAATGTTGTACTACACAAACCAAATTTCAAAGACAATACAAGTAATTATATATAGAGAGATAAGCTTGGGTCAAACCAATGACCGTTTCAGCTAACTGCATATACAGTACATTTAAACTAGATTACAGTTTCATGTACATTTGCATAAACTGGCAATCAGGTCTGAAAACATTATATTCTTGCACTTAAGTATATTTTAAAGTTTTATTTACGTAAATGCTAAAGTGCACTTTGTCACAAGGACAAGTAAAGTGAAGAAAAAAGAAAAAAAGTTTTTGTTGTACTAATTCAAGTCAATGTTTGCAAGAATGGAGAGAAAAAAAAACGAATCAAAAACAGTATAGGACCATCACCGTATAGTTGAAAATCCAAAGAAACACTCCAACACTTAATCCATGTGCAATCCTGAATTGGGGTTGAGAAATGTTCCTTTGCAATCAAACTGTTGCTCTTATAGGAACTCATGTGGCGCTACAAGTTAACCATATTAGTCTGTTAGTCACTAATTAAGTTCACCTGTCTTTCATTTAGCTCCCTTTGTTTGCCTGAGGGGGGGTTAACCATATTTTAGGGACAGATTTGTACCCAGAAATAACCTCAACCTGAAAAATATCCCCAAACCTATTTTCACTGACAGTCAAAGAACAAATAATCCGTGAAAGAACAAATAAACTCTAAATATGAAAAGCCACTGTATACTGATGATTGCGATGTGTGGCAGTGTTGATGCTTCTTAAACCAACTGCTAAAATGTTTCTACTGTAAATGTGACTGTTTTTTTTTTTTACTGTTTTAATTTATGATATCTCGGGTAATTCCTTGCTTTTTGTACACTCTTTATTTACTTATTCAAGGCAGTGCACATTAATGAACAATCTTGCACTTGTGTAGAGACTGTAAATGAGCCAGCTAGATTATAGCATAAATTCTCATTTTCATTAGGTACCAGTTAGGTACCACACTACCTTCTATATTGATCCTCAAAACTTGTTGTTCCCATACGGATGTGATGGTCGGATGATTACTGGTTGGGAACTAAACACTTTGATGTCCTGGTTTTTCAAGGCCCATATGTTTGTTGTTATCCATCTCTCGTGCTGTCTTTGAGCTATAATCTCCTCGAAGTTGAAGATCTGGTTCCCTTATGTATGCACTAGACGGATTATTGTTTGCTTCAAACTAACATTATGATGTTCTGATCTCTCTAAACCAGCCATGCATTGTCCACCCTTCATGACGTCTTTGAGGCCAAATACTTCAAGGACGAGGATTCAGTCCCTGCACCTGTCCCAGAGTTATAGTCACACCAAAGACGAGGAACCCGGTCGGAGCTACGAGCAAATGCCCCAGTTCACTGTGAGTGTGTGGATTGCAGTGCAGATTGTGGATAGTTGCACGTTTGAAGTCTTTGAAGTGCTTTGCTGAATACACGAGTGTGAGGAGTAAAGTCCCGCCTTAGTTTGTGGCTTTGATCTGCTGGATCGCCTAAACTCGAGGGGCGTTGCGTCTTCCTAACCAGTGTTTGTTGAGAGTGTCTTATATAGCGACCTGAGCAATTCATCCCTGGCTGTCCTGGCGTGTCTTGAAGAGGAGCCATTACCCGTGTACCTTCTATTGTCCGGCCTGGAGCCGATCCGTTCGAGACGTGAGTTACTCATCTCCCGTTGGCTTGACTGTCCTGGAAGAAGAGCCATTACCTGTACACCCACCGTTGTTCGGCTTGGAGCCGATTCTTGCTGTCCCCGTCCGTCTTGAAGAGACAATATTTGGTGAAAATACATAACCAGCCAGTATACTTTGACAAAGGTGCCGACGGAGCAACAGGGCAAGATTGTGAGATTGTGGTAAGGTCAGCTGTGAACAATGAGGGAGGAGCAACCTCAACAGCAGGAGGGATGTAAAGGTCAGTAAGCTGGGCTGAGACGGAGGGCAGTGACTCTGGGACGCCAGAGTCACTCTTGAGCCCTCTTGAGGTGCCGTGGGCTAGACGACGAAACACTGAGGGCGGAAGGTGCCCTCTTGAAGACCCTAGAGATGCCCCCTGCTCATCTCAATGCAGACTGCTGTCGTGCTGGTCCACTGGGGAGACCACACTGTGGTTGCAGCCGTTGTGTGTGATGACGCGCCAAGTACCCTGCAGCCATTAACACCGGACAGAAGGAAATAAGTGTAAATGGATGGAAAAGCGTATGTCATTGTAGAGCTACGTCTTAGTTTGTGCTTATCTTGGGGAAAGCGGAGTACAAATCAGCACAAAATTTTAACATCTACTCTCGTGAAATGGAAATCATACAAGCTATGTTGATTCGCAATGCATTAAAGGGTTGAGTGATTTGTGCTCCACATCGCTATCATCTTCCCATTTTGGGGAAAAATAGACAAAAATATTACTAAAGTACTTTGTAATGCAGTTACTTGAATATTTAAGCAAATTACTTACTCTTACTTGAGTCATATTATTTTTCAGTACTTCCACTCAAGTCAGTTATTAAGTTACACTACTTTTACTCAACTACAGTTTGTTAGTACTCTTTCCACCCCTGCAATTGATATAATTCTTTAATGCTTCGATTAATTAGCGGAAGACGCTAGCATGGTTTAATACCCAGTTGTGACATGTTTACGATGTGCCCCCATTAGAAATGTTATCATATTCTATACTTTTATGAATTCTATTGAGATAACATGAGAAACATGTTAATAAAAACTAAGAGTCAAATTAATATTTTGAACTATGCTGTATAGCTGGGTTTTACAATGTGTTTGTCAAACTCAAATTCGTTTATTTTTAATATATAAAGCCATTATTTTACATGAAAAAAAAAATTATCATACTGGTAATGTAAAAATATTTTGGTCTGAATTGTATATTTACTTTTTTTGATTAGATCAGATAGCATTTTAAGCAGTCATATGTTACAATGTGCCCCTCACATGTTACAATGTACCCCACCTATGGGTCTTTTCACTTCCATTCTTTCTGGGTAAATTAAGAATCAAGTATACACGGCATTAATAAAACCACAATTGTAATAAGCATGTGGGAAAATAAATACTCTAAACCCCAAGCAGATTTACACAAACTGAGAAAGTCAAAAGGCGTTACATTGTGCCCCACCCTCCCCTAGCCACCCTTGAGGTGTGGTCACACCCATCAGTGTCATAGCATCAACCAAAGCTCTTTTATCATTTAGAGAAATAGTGTCTATTTAAAGACCATTGTAATAGTCTGAAAGTGTAAACCCCATTAAGCACAGTACAAGCAAACTTAAACTATAGGGTGAACGCAGGTAAAGTGGACATTTTTTTAAGAGTGGAGCTGTTTACTATTGGGAGCTATGGCCAAAAAGTCTCTGAAAAGACCAAAACAAAGACACGAATTGCTGGACACCAGGAAACCATTCAAAAGCATTGGAAGCATTTGTAATGGCAATAAATCTAGGGATATCATTTCAGAGTATTAAGCATCACTTTATTGTAGGACATATGCAAATACACAAGGAAAAATCATGATTATCCCATTTGAATCTGCTTTTCCACCATATCCGACTCTCAGTGACCTCCTCCACAGTGTTTCCTGGGGAGCGGTCCAGTCTTCTGCCACAGACTTGGAGAAGTAATACCAATGACACCATAAGCAATTATTTGTCCAGAACATCCAATATGTTCACTCTCCTCATCTGACCCCATTCCAAAATCACCCTCCTTCTCGTGAACCACCACCGCACGTCCCAGAATGGAATGAGCCCCGAAGAGCTTGGCCTCTGGGAGATCCAGGGACTGCCTTATAACTCCTTTCTCAGAAGCAAAGTTGCCCATGTCTCCAGGACGACGAGGAGGGTCATCACCACTTGGATTGTAAGGAGGACCAACAGTGACGCTGCCTTGACTGAGGTCTCCATACCGATGGACGTCAATGGCACGCTCTTGACGATCCCTGGCAGGCAAACCACGGAGGTTGACTTTCACCTCTAAAACTCCATCGGGGAAGACCTGCTTGAAGAGGACTTGCCCAAAGATCTTTGGCTGGGAGGGTGGCAAATTGGGGCTGGGAGTTACTTCACAAGTGGCATAGATCGTGTAGTTGAACTCCACGACTTCCGGCTGTGGAGCTTCGGCAATGGGTGAACAAACTGGAGGTCTAGCCAACTCTCCTCCTTGTATATGCAGCACCAGCAATATCAGGGGGATTTGTAGGACGATTTTCTCCATGTTGATCTTTAAAGCCTACGATGAAGATTGGATTCAGTGAAATCATTCCGTTTAAGAACATAGTATGTTTGATAGTAGAAGCTGCATTAGGTAAAAACACCACAACCAGATGAGTTTGCAAAGGAAAATCATGAAAGAAATTGGACATTTTTTAATTGTCACGTAGCCTTGTGAAAAAGTGTGCTTATTTGTATGTGTACTTGTACTTAAAATCTTGAAAATACATCAGTAGGTCTGCTTGCAGATAATAGAACTCTGATGAATTATAAAAAGCCACTCAAGTGTACATACCATACCTTACATTAGTGCCCACCAGAGGGCTTATACATTAAATAGCCAATGACACACAGGTGGATGTAAATCACACTATAATGAGTGCAGGCAAAGGCCTGTGGAAAAAGACTAGGGAGAATGTTGTTTAACTGCATTTAGAATTGAATAGAAATTATATTTTAGTTGACCATAAATGCCCAGTAAATGTTGTACTACACAAACCAAATTTCAAAGACAATACAAGTAATTATATATAGAGAGATAAGCTTGGGTCAAACCAATGACCGTTTCAGCTAACTGCATATACAGTACATTTAAACTAGATTACAGTTTCATGTACATTTGCATAAACTGGCAATCAGGTCTGAAAACATTATATTCTTGCACTTAAGTATATTTTAAAGTTTTATTTACGTAAATGCTAAAGTGCACTTTGTCACAAGGACAAGTAAAGTGAAGAAAAAAGAAAAAAAAGTTTTTGTTGTACTAATTCAAGTCAATGTTTGCAAGAATGGAGAGAAAAAAAAAACGAATCAAAAACAGTATAGGACCATCACCGTATAGTTGAAAATCCAAAGAAACACTCCAACACTTAATCCATGTGCAATCCTGAATTGGGGTTGAGAGACTGTTCCTTTGCAATCAAACTGTTGCTCTTATAGGAACTCATGTGGCGCTACAAGTTAACCATATTAGTCTGTTAGTCACTAATTAAGTTCACCTGTCTTTCATTTAGCTCCCTTTGTTTGCCTGAGGGGGGGTTAACCATATTTTAGGGACAGATTTGTACCCAGAAATAACCTCAACCTGAAAAATATCCCCAAACCTATTTTCACTGACAGTCAAAGAACAAATAATCCGTGAAAGAACAAATAAACTCTAAATATGAAAAGCCACTGTATACTGATGATTGCGATGTGTGGCAGTGTTGATGCTTCTTAAACCAACTGCTAAAATGTTTCTACTGTAAATGTGACTGTTTTTTTTTTTTTACTGTTTTAATTTATGATATCTCGGGTAATTCCTTGCTTTTTGTACACTCTTTATTTACTTATTCAAGGCAGTGCACATTAATGAACAATCTTGCACTTGTGTAGAGACTGTAAATGAGCCAGCTAGATTATAGCATAAATTCTCATTTTCATTAGGTACCAGTTAGGTACCACACTACCTTCTATATTGATCCTCAAAACTTGTTGTTCCCATACGGATGTGATGGTCGGATGATTACTGGTTGGGAACTAAACACTTTGATGTCCTGGTTTTTCAAGGCCCATATGTTTGTTGTTATCCATCTCTCGTGCTGTCTTTGAGCTATAATCTCCTCGAAGTTGAAGATCTGGTTCCCTTATGTATGCACTAGACGGATTATTGTTTGCTTCAAACTAACATTATGATGTTCTGATCTCTCTAAACCAGCCATGCATTGTCCACCCTTCATGACGTCTTTGAGGCCAAATACTTCAAGGACGAGGATTCAGTCCCTGCACCTGTCCCAGAGTTATAGTCACACCAAAGATGAGGAACCCGGTCGGAGCTACGAGCAAATGCCCCAGTTCACTGTGAGTGTGTGGATTGCAGTGCAGATTGTGGATAGTTGCACGTTTGAAGTCTTTGAAGTGCTTTGCTGAATACACGAGTGTGAGGAGTAAAGTCCCGCCTTAGTTTGTGGCTTTGATCTGCTGGATCGCCTAAACTCGAGGGGCGTTGCGTCTTCCTAACCAGTGTTTGTTGAGAGTGTCTTATATAGCGACCTGAGCAATTCATCCCTGGCTGTCCTGGCGTGTCTTGAAGAGGAGCCATTACCCGTGTACCTTCCATTGTCCGGCCTGGAGCCGATCCGTTCGAGACGTGAGTTACTCATCTCCCGTTGCCTTGACTGTCCTGGAAGAAGAGCCATTACCTGTACACCCACCGTTGTTCGGCTTGGAGCCGATTCTTGCTGTCCCCGTCCGTCTTGAAGAGACAATATTTGGTGAAAATACATAACCAGCCAGTAGAGTTCTCAACGGGCCTGAAAATTATTACCCGACCCGACCCTGCCCGTGGCTTTTAAAGCCCGAACCCGATGTAACCCGACACATCAACATGAATTATCTCCCCGAACCCGGCCCGCGGCCCGACTCGGACGCGCTCTACAATCTATTGCCGTTGCGGCGTCTATTCATTCCGGTGAAATCACAAAATAAAATGCACACAAACTTAGAAAGATTGACTAACTAGTAGGGCTGTAATCAACCAAAGAAATCCTTGGTCGACCAAAGTCTTGTCCTGCAATTAGTCGAAAAAACAAAACAAAAAAAAAAACTTATTTTGATTGAACATTCTTTTAAACAATTGTCATATAGCATTTATAAAACAACAACGAAAAACATCACAAATAAATAAAACTATAATAATAATACAATTCTTTGAGAATTAAGTGATTTTTAACTGAAAAAAGTGAGGAGCTCTGTCTATGCAGTCACAATCGCGCACCTGATCACACCACACGATACAAAAAATAACTGCTCTGCCATATTATAAAAAATCCTAACAAAAGCTCTCGTTTATACAGACTTTATATTCTTCTTTACTTACAAAGCTAGGGGTTAACTTTTGTCCAGCCGATCTAGGCATTTTAATTAAACAAACACACAAAATACCCAAATAGCCTAAAAAACAATCCGAATAATAATAGGCTGTATTTTGGAAGGCATATAGGTTTATTTTCGTTTTGTTGCATTATTTAGGCTATTTTACAAATAGAAATAAATACGAAAAACATATTAAGAAAACACAATCTATTGAATCAGCATGATATAGCCGGTAAAAGGGCTGCTCACGTCTTTTGCGCGCTCAAGTTCGATTCAAATATAGGCTTGCGCTGTGCGGGCTCATAATGGAGCAACGCGGTCGCCTCCACAGTCTCGTCGTCTTTGTTTTACAATGCAGCCAGACAAAAGATTTAGATTTCTTGGACATTTTGTCGACTAAAGTCAAAACAAGCAGCGTTCCAACTGAATGAATACAGCATCCTTTACCGAGCGCGAAGCTGCAGCGCAGCCGGCCACAGGCGCGTTCCCGAGTCTCTGCGTACGCTAAAACTCTGCATGTCTCATCCCAAAGCGCCATATCAACGGACGCTTTTACAAAAGCGTAAATATCGAACGCACATGGCACCCTTCAGCGAACAGCAGCGATAATTAATCATTTGTTTTTTATTGGGCGGAAAAGATTAAGCCCGAGGTCCGACCCGACCCGAGTCATTTGCTTATATTTTCGACCCGAACCCGGCCCGAACCCGCGGGTCCCGTCGGGTTTGTCGGGCCGACCCGACCCGTTGAGAACTCTACCAGCCAGTATACTTTGACAAAGGTGCCGACGGAGCAACAGGGCAAGATTGTGAGATTGTGGTAAGGTCAGCTGTGAACAATGAGGGAGGAGCAACCTCAACAGCAGGAGGGATGTAAAGGTCAGTAAGCTGGGCTGAGACGGAGGGCAGTGACTCTGGGACGCCAGAGTCACTCTTGAGCCCTCTTGAGGTGCCGTGGGCTAGACGACGAAACACTGAGGGCGGAAGGTGCCCTCTTGAAGACCCTAGAGATGCCCCCTGCTCATCTCAATGCAGACTGCTGTCGTGCTGGTCCACTGGGGAGACCACACTGTGGTTGCAGCCGTTGTGTGTGATGACGCGCCAAGTACCCTGCAGCCATTAACACCGGACAGAAGGAAATAAGTGTAAATGGATGGAAAAGCGTATGTCATTGTAAAGCTACGTCTTAGTTTGTGCTTATCTTGGGGAAAGCGGAGTACAAATCAGCACAAAATTTTAACATCTACTCTCGTGAAATGGAAATCATACAAGCTATGTTGATTCGCAATGCATTAAAGGGTTGAGTGATTTGTGCTCCACATCGCTATCATCTTCCCATTTTGGGGAAAAATAGACAAAAATATTACTAAAGTACTTTGTAATGCAGTTACTTGAATATTTAAGCAAATTACTTACTCTTACTTGAGTCATATTATTTTTCAGTACTTCCACTCAAGTCAGTTATTAAGTTACACTACTTTTACTCAACTACAGTTTGTTAGTACTCTTTCCACCCCTGCAATTGATATAATTCTTTAATGCTTCGATTAATTAGCGGAAGACGCTAGCATGGTTTAATACCCAGTTGTGACATGTTTACGATGTGCCCCCATTAGAAATGTTATCATATTCTATACTTTTATGAATTCTATTGAGATAACATGAGAAACATGTTAATAAAAACTGAGAGTCAAATTAATATTTTGAACTATGCTGTATAGCTGGGTTTTACAATGTGTTTGTCAAACTCAAATTCGTTTATTTTTAATATATAAAGCCATTATTTTACATGAAAAAAAAAATTATCATACTGGTAACGTAAAAATATTTTGGTCTGAATTGTATATTTACTTTTTTTGATTAGATCAGATAGCATTTTAAGCAGTCATATGTTACAATGTGCCCCTCACATGTTACAATGTACCCCACCTATGGGTCTTTTCACTTCCATTCTTTCTGGGTAAATTAAGAATCAAGTATACACGGCATTAATAAAACCACAATTGTAATAAGCATGTGGGAAAATAAATACTCTAAACCCCAAGCAGATTTACACAAACTGAGAAAGTCAAAAGGCGTTACATTGTGCCCCACCCTCCCCTAGCCACCCTTGAGGTGTGGTCACACCCATCAGTGTCATAGCATCAACCAAAGCTCTTTTATCATTTAGAGAAATAGTGTCTATTTAAAGACCATTGTAATAGTCTGAAAGTGTAAACCCCATTAAGCACAGTACAAGCAAACTTAAACTATAGGGTGAACGCAGGTAAAGTGGACATTTTTTAAGAGTGGAGCTGTTTACTATTGGGAGCTATGGCCAAAAAGTCTCTGAAAAGACCAAAACAAAGACACGAATTGCTGGACACCAGGAAACCATTCAAAAGCATTGGAAGCATTTGTAATGGCAATAAATCTAGGGATATCATTTCAGAGTATTAAGCATCACTTTATTGTAGGACATATGCAAATACACAAGGAAAAATCATGATTATCCCATTTGAATCTGCTTTTCCACCATATCCGACTCTCAGTGACCTCCTCCACAGTGTTTCCTGGGGAGCGGTCCAGTCTTCTGCCACAGACTTGGAGAAGTAATACCAATGACACCATAAGCAATTATTTGTCCAGAACATCCAATATGTTCACTCTCCTCATCTGACCCCATTCCAAAATCACCCTCCTTCTCGTGAACCACCACCGCACGTCCCAGAATGGAATGAGCCCCGAAGAGCTTGGCCTCTGGGAGATCCAGGGACTGCCTTATAACTCCTTTCTCAGAAGCAAAGTTGCCCATGTCTCCAGGACGACGAGGAGGGTCATCACCACTTGGATTGTAAGGAGGACCAACAGTGACGCTGCCTTGACTGAGGTCTCCATACCGATGGACGTCAATGGCACGCTCTTGACGATCCCTGGCAGGCAAACCACGGAGGTTGACTTTCACCTCTAAAACTCCATCGGGGAAGACCTGCTTGAAGAGGACTTGCCCAAAGATCTTTGGCTGGGAGGGTGGCAAATTGGGGCTGGGAGTTACTTCACAAGTGGCATAGATCGTGTAGTTGAACTCCACGACTTCCGGCTGTGGAGCTTCGGCAATGGGTGAACAAACTGGAGGTCTAGCCAACTCTCCTCCTTGTATATGCAGCATCAGCAATATCAGGGGGATTTGTAGGACAATTTTCTCCATGTTGATCTTTAAAGCCTACGATAAAGATTGGATTCAGTGAAATCATTCCGTTTAAGAACATAGTATGTTTGATAGTAGAAGCTGCATTAGGTAAAAACACCACAACCAGATGAGTTTGCAAAGGAAAATCATGAAAGAAATTGGACATTTTTTAATTGTCACGTAGCCTTGTGAAAAAGTGTGCTTATTTGTATGTGTACTTGTACTTAAAATCTTGAAAATACATCAGTAGGTCTGCTTGCAGATAATAGAACTCTGATGAATTATAAAAAGCCACTCAAGTGTACATACCATACCTTACATTAGTGCCCACCAGAGGGCTTATACATTAAATAGCCAATGACACACAGGTGGATGTAAATCACACTATAATGAGTGCAGGCAAAGGCCTGTGGAAAAAGACTAGGGAGAATGTTGTTTAACTGCATTTAGAATTGAATAGAAATTATATTTTAGTTGACCATAAATGCCCAGTAAATGTTGTACTACACAAACCAAATTTCAAAGACAATACAAGTAATTATATATAGAGAGATAAGCTTGGGTCAAACCAATGACCGTTTCAGCTAACTGCATATACAGTACATTTAAACTAGATTACAGTTTCATGTACATTTGCATAAACTGGCAATCAGGTCTGAAAACATTATATTCTTGCACTTAAGTATATTTTAAAGTTTTATTTACGTAAATGCTAAAGTGCACTTTGTCACAAGGACAAGTAAAGTGAAGAAAAAAGAAAAAAAAGTTTTTGTTGTACTAATTCAAGTCAATGTTTGCAAGAATGGAGAGAAAAAAAAACGAATCAAAAACAGTATAGGACCATCACCGTATAGTTGAAAATCCAAAGAAACACTCCAACACTTAATCCATGTGCAATCCTGAATTGGGGTTGAGAGACTGTTCCTTTGCAATCAAACTGTTGCTCTTATAGGAACTCATGTGGCGCTACAAGTTAACCATATTAGTCTGTTAGTCACTAATTAAGTTCACCTGTCTTTCATTTAGCTCCCTTTGTTTGCCTGAGGGGGGGTTAACCATATTTTAGGGACAGATTTGTACCCAGAAATAACCTCAACCTGAAAAATATCCCCAAACCTATTTTCACTGACAGTCAAAGAACAAATAATCCGTGAAAGAACAAATAAACTCTAAATATGAAAAGCCACTGTATACTGATGATTGCGATGTGTGGCAGTGTTGATGCTTCTTAAACCAACTGCTAAAATGTTTCTACTGTAAATGTGACTGTTTTTTTTTTTTACTGTTTTAATTTATGATATCTCGGGTAATTCCTTGCTTTTTGTACACTCTTTATTTACTTATTCAAGGCAGTGCACATTAATGAACAATCTTGCACTTGTGTAGAGACTGTAAATGAGCCAGCTAGATTATAGCATAAATTCTCATTTTCATTAGGTACCAGTTAGGTACCACACTACCTTCTATATTGATCCTCAAAACTTGTTGTTCCCATACGGATGTGATGGTCGGATGATTACTGGTTGGGAACTAAACACTTTGATGTCCTGGTTTTTCAAGGCCCATATGTTTGTTGTTATCCATCTCTCGTGCTGTCTTTGAGCTATAATCTCCTCGAAGTTGAAGATCTGGTTCCCTTATGTATGCACTAGACGGATTATTGTTTGCTTCAAACTAACATTATGATGTTCTGATCTCTCTAAACCAGCCATGCATTGTCCACCCTTCATGACGTCTTTGAGGCCAAATACTTCAAGGACGAGGATTCAGTCCCTGCACCTGTCCCAGAGTTATAGTCACACCAAAGATGAGGAACCCGGTCGGAGCTACGAGCAAATGCCCCAGTTCACTGTGAGTGTGTGGATTGCAGTGCAGATTGTGGATAGTTGCACGTTTGAAGTCTTTGAAGTGCTTTGCTTAATACACGAGTGTGAGGAGTAAAGTTCCGCCTTAGTTTGTGGCTTTGATCTGCTGGATCGCCTAAACTCGAGGGGCGTTGCGTCTTCCTAACCAGTGTTTGTTGAGAGTGTCTTATATAGCGACCTGA
Organism: Cyprinella venusta; assembly: GCA_038021265.1. NCBI lineage: Eukaryota > Metazoa > Chordata > Actinopteri > Cypriniformes > Leuciscidae > Cyprinella > Cyprinella venusta. Next base: position 11,103,920 of record CM075884.1, on the reverse strand, counting down.
GCAATTCATCCCTGGCTGTCCTGGCGTGTCTTGAAGAGGAGCCATTACCCGTGTACCTTCCATTGTCCGGCCTGGAGCCGATCCGTTCGAGACGTGAGTTACTCATCTCCCGTTGCCTTGACTGTCCTGGAAGAAGAGCCATTACCTGTACACCCACCGTTGTTCGGCTTGGAGCCGATTCTTGCTGTCCCCGTCCGTCTTGAAGAGACAATATTTGGTGAAAATACATAACCAGCCAGTATACTTTGACAAAGGTGCCGACGGAGCAACAGGGCAAGATTGTGAGATTGTGGTAAGGTCAGCTGTGAACAATGAGGGAGGAGCAACCTCAACAGCAGGAGGGATGTAAAGGTCAGTAAGCTGGGCTGAGACGGAGGGCAGTGACTCTGGGACGCCAGAGTCACTCTTGAGCCCTCTTGAGGTGCCGTGGGCTAGACGACGAAACACTGAGGGCGGAAGGTGCCCTCTTGAAGACCCTAGAGATGCCCCCTGCTCATCTCAATGCAGACTGCTGTCGTGCTGGTCCACTGGGGAGACCACACTGTGGTTGCAGCCGTTGTGTGTGATGACGCGCCAAGTACCCTGCAGCCATTAACACCGGACAGAAGGAAATAAGTGTAAATGGATGGAAAAGCGTATGTCATTGTAAAGCTACGTCTTAGTTTGTGCTTATCTTGGGGAAAGCGGAGTACAAATCAGCACAAAATTTTAACATCTACTCTCGTGAAATGGAAATCATACAAGCTATGTTGATTCGCAATGCATTAAAGGGTTGAGTGATTTGTGCTCCACATCGCTATCATCTTCCCATTTTGGGGAAAAATAGACAAAAATATTACTAAAGTACTTTGTAATGCAGTTACTTGAATATTTAAGCAAATTACTTACTCTTACTTGAGTCATATTATTTTTCAGTACTTCCACTCAAGTCAGTTATTAAGTTACACTACTTTTACTCAACTACAGTTTGTTAGTACTCTTTCCACCCCTGCAATTGATATAATTCTTTAATGCTTCGATTAATTAGCGGAAGACGCTAGCATGGTTTAATACCCAGTTGTGACATGTTTACGATGTGCCCCCATTAGAAATGTTATCATATTCTATACTTTTATGAATTCTATTGAGATAACATGAGAAACATGTTAATAAAAACTGAGAGTCAAATTAATATTTTGAACTATGCTGTATAGCTGGGTTTTACGATGTGTTTGTCAAACTCAAATTCGTTTATTTTTAATATATAAAGCCATTATTTTACATGAAAAAAAAAATTATCATACTGGTAACGTAAAAATATTTTGGTCTGAATTGTATATTTACTTTTTTTGATTAGATCAGATAGCATTTTAAGCAGTCATATGTTACAATGTGCCCCTCACATGTTACAATGTACCCCACCTATGGGTCTTCTCACTTCCATTCTTTCTGGGTAAATTAAGAATCAAGTATACACGGCATTAATAAAACCACAATCGTAATAAGCATGTGGGAAAATAAATACTCTAAACCCCAAGCAGATTTACACAAACTGAGAAAGTCAAAAGGCGTTACATTGTGCCCCACCCTCCCCTAGCCACCCTTGAGGTGTGGTCACACCCATCAGTGTCATAGCATCAACCAAAGCTCTTTTATCATTTAGAGAAATAGTGTCTATTTAAAGACCATTGTAATAGTCTGAAAGTGTAAACCCCATTAAGCACAGTACAAGCAAACTTAAACTATAGGGTGAACGCAGGTAAAGTGGACATTTTTTTAAGAGTGGAGCTGTTTACTATTGGGAGCTATGGCCAAAAAGTCTCTGAAAAGACCAAAACAAAGACACGAATTGCTGGACACCAGGAAACCATCGGAAGCATTTGTAATGGCAATAAATCTAGGGATATCATTTCAGAGTATTAAGCATCACTTTAATGTAGGACATATGCAAATACACAAGGAAAAATCATGATTATCCCATTTGAATCTGCTTTTCCACCATATCCGACTCTCAGTGACCTCCTCCACAGTGTTTCCTGGGGAGCGGTCCAGTCTTCTGCCACAGACTTGGAGAAGTAATACCAATGACACCATAAGCAATTATTTGTCCAGAACATCCAATATGTTCACTCTCCTCATCTGACCCCATTCCAAAATCACCCTCCTTCTCGTGAACCACCACCGCACGTCCCAGAATGGAATGAGCCCCGAAGAGCTTGGCCTCTGGGAGATCCAGGGACTGCCTTATAACTCCTTTCTCAGAAGCAAAGTTGCCCATGTCTCCAGGACGACGAGGAGGGTCATCACCACTTGGATTGTAAGGAGGACCAACAGTGACGCTGCCTTGACTGAGGTCTCCATACCGATGGACGTCAATGGCACGCTCTTGACGATCCCTGGCAGGCAAACCACGGAGGTTGACTTTCACCTCTAAAACTCCATCGGGGAAGACCTGCTTGAAGAGGACTTGACCAAAGATCTTTGGCTGGGAGGGTGGCAAATTGGGGCTGGGAGTTACTTCACAAGTGGCATAGATCGTGTAGTTGAACTCCACGACTTCCGGCTGTGGAGCTTCGGCAATGGGTGAACAAACTGGAGGTCTAGCCAACTCTCCTCCTTGTATATGCAGCACCAGCAATATCAGGGGGATTTGTAGGACGATTTTCTCCATGTTGATCTTTAAAGCCTACGACGAAGATTGGATTCAGTGAAATCATTCCGTTTAAGAACATAGTATGTTTGATAGTAGAAGCTGCATTAGGTAAAAACACCACAACCAGATGAGTTTGCAAAGGAAAATCATGAAAGAAATTGGACATTTTTTAATTGTCACGTAGCCTTGTGAAAAAGTGTGCTTATTTGTATGTGTACTTGTACTTAAAATCTTGAAAATACATCAGTAGGTCTGCTTCCAGATAATAGAACTCTGATGAATTATAAAAAGCCACTCAAGTGTACATACCATACCTTACATTAGTGCCCACCAGAGGGCTTATACATTAAATAGCCAATGACACACAGGTGGATGTAAATCACACTATAATGAGTGCAGGCAAAGGCCTGTGGAAAAAGACTAGGGAGAATGTTGTTTAACTGCATTTAGAATTGAATAGAAATTATATTTTAGTTGACCATAAATGCCCAGTAAATGTTGTACTACACAAACCAAATTTCAAAGACAATACAAGTAATTATATATAGAGAGATAAGCTTGGGTCAAACCAATGACCGTTTCAGCTAACTGCATATACAGTACATTTAAACTAGATTACAGTTTCATGTACATTTGCATAAACTGGCAATCAGGTCTGAAAACATTAGATTCTTGCACTTAAGTATATTTTAAAGTTTTATTTACTTAAATGCTAAAGTGCACTTTGTCACAAGGACAAGTAAAGTGAAGAAAAAAGAAAAAAAAGTTTTTGTTGTACTAATTCAAGTCAATGTTTGCAAGAATGGAGAGAAAAAAAAACGAATCAAAAACAGTATAGGACCATCACCGTATAGTTGAAAATCCAAAGAAACACTCCAACACTTAATCCATGTGCAATCCTGAATTGGGGTTGAGAGACTGTTCCTTTGCAATCAAACTGTTGCTCTTATAGGAACTCATGTGGCGCTACAAGTTAACCATATTAGTCTGTTAGTCACTAATTAAGTTCACCTGTCTTTCATTTAGCTCCCTTTGTTTGCCTGAGGGGGGGTTAACCATATTTTAGGGACAGATTTGTACCCAGAAATAACCTCAACCTGAAAAATATCCCCAAACCTATTTTCACTGAGAGTCAAAGAACAAATAATCCGTGAAAGAACAAATAAACTCTAAATATGAAAAGCCACTGTATACTGATGATTGCGATGTGTGGCAGTGTTGATGCTTCTTAAACCAACTGCTAAAATGTTTCTACTGTAAATGTGACTGTTTTTTTTTTTTACTGTTTTAATTTATGATATCTCGGGTAATTCCTTGCTTTTTGTACACTCTTTATTTACTTATTCAAGGCAGTGCACATTAATGAACAATCTTGCACTTGTGTAGAGACTGTAAATGAGCCAGCTAGATTATAGCATAAATTCTCATTTTCATTAGGTACCAGTTAGGTACCACACTACCTTCTATATTGATCCTCAAAACTTGTTGTTCCCATACGGATGTGATGGTCGGATGATTACTGGTTGGGAACTAAACACTTTGATGTCCTGGTTTTTCAAGGCCCATATGTTTGTTGTTATCCATCTCTCGTGCTGTCTTTGAGCTATAATCTCCTCGAAGTTGAAGATCTGGTTCCCTTATGTATGCACTAGACGGATTATTGTTTGCTTCAAACTAACATTATGATGTTCTGATCTCTCTAAACCAGCCATGCATTGTCCACCCTTCATGACGTCTTTGAGGCCAAATACTTCAAGGACGAGGATTCAGTCCCTGCACCTGTCCCAGAGTTATAGTCACACCAAAGACGAGGAACCCGGTCGGAGCTACGAGCAAATGCCCCAGTTCACTGTGAGTGTGTGGATTGCAGTGCAGATTGTGGATAGTTGCACGTTTGAAGTCTTTGAAGTGCTTTGCTGAATACACGAGTGTGAGGAGTAAAGTCCCGCCTTAGTTTGTGGCTTTGATCTGCTGGATCGCCTAAACTCGAGGGGCGTTGCGTCTTCCTAACCAGTGTTTGTTGAGAGTGTCTTATATAGCGACCTGAGCAATTCATCCCTGGCTGTCCTGGCGTGTCTTGAAGAGGAGCCATTACCCGTGTACCTTCCATTGTCCGGCCTGGAGCCGATCCGTTCGAGACGTGAGTTACTCATCTCCCGTTGCCTTGACTGTCCTGGAAGAAGAGCCATTACCTGTACACCCACCGTTGTTCGGCTTGGAGCCGATTCTTGCTGTCCCTGTCCGTCTTGAAGAGACAATATTTGGTGAAAATACATAACCAGCCAGTATACTTTGACAAAGGTGCCGACGGAGCAACGGGGCAAGATTGTGAGATTGTGGTAAGGTCAGCTGTGAACAATGAGGGAGGAGCAACCTCAACAGCAGGAGGGATGTAAAGGTCAGTAAGCTGGGCTGAGACGGAGGGCAGTGACTCTGGGACGCCAGAGTCACTCTTGAGCCCTCTTGAGGTGCCGTGGGCTAGACGACGAAACACTGAGGGCGGAAGGTGCCCTCTTGAAGACCCTAGAGATGCCCCCTGCTCATCTCAATGCAGACTGAGTCTTGAGTCATATTATTTTTCAGTACTTCCACTCAAGTCAGTTATTAAGTTACACTACTTTTACTCAACTACAGTTTGTTAGTACTCTTTCCACCCCTGCAATTGATATAATTCTTTAATGCTTCGATTAATTAGCGGAAGACGCTAGCATGGTTTAATACCCAGTTGTGACATGTTTACGATGTGCCCCCATTAGAAATGTTATCATATTCTATACTTTTATGAATTCTATTGAGATAACATGAGAAACATGTTAATAAAAACTGAGAGTCAAATTAATATTTTGAACTATGCTGTATAGCTGGGTTTTACGATGTGTTTGTCAAACTCAAATTCGTTTATTTTTAATATATAAAGCCATTATTTTACATGAAAAAAAAAATTATCATACTGGTAACGTAAAAATATTTTGGTCTGAATTGTATATTTACTTTTTTTGATTAGATCAGATAGCATTTTAAGCAGTCATATGTTACAATGTGCCCCTCACATGTTACAATGCACCCCACCTATGGGTCTTTTCACTTCCATTCTTTCTGGGTAAATTAAGAATCAAGTATACACGGCATTAATAAAACCACAATCGTAATAAGCATGTGGGAAAATAAATACTCTAAACCCCAAGCAGATTTACACAAACTGAGAAAGTCAAAAGGCATTACATTGTGCCCCACCCTCCCCTAGCCACCCTTGAGGTGTGGTCACACCCATCAGTGTCATAGCATCAACCAAAGCTCTTTTATCATTTAGAGAAATAGTGTCTATTTAAAGACCATTGTAATAGTCTGAAAGTGTAAACCCCATTAAGCACAGTACAAGCAAACTTAAACTATAGGGTGAACGCAGGTAAAGTGGACATTTTTTTAAGAGTGGAGCTGTTTACTATTGGGAGCTATGGCCAAAAAGTCTCTGAAAAGACCAAAACAAAGACACGAATTGCTGGACACCAGGAAACCATTCAAAAGCATCGGAAGCATTTGTAATGGCAATAAATCTAGGGATATCATTTCAGAGTATTAAGCATCACTTTAATGTAGGACATATGCAAATACACAAGGAAAAATCATGATTATCCCATTTGAATCTGCTTTTCCACCATATCCGACTCTCAGTGACCTCCTCCACAGTGTTTCCTGGGGAGCGGTCCAGTCTTCTGCCACAGACTTGGAGAAGTAATACCAATGACACCATAAGCAATTATTTGTCCAGAACATCCAATATGTTCACTCTCCTCATCTGACCCCATTCCAAAATCACCCTCCTTCTCGTGAACCACCACCGCACGTCCCAGAATGGAATGAGCCCCGAAGAGCTTGGCCTCTGGGAGATCCAGGGACTGCCTTATAACTCCTTTCTCAGAAGCAAAGTTGCCCATGTCTCCAGGACGACGAGGAGGGTCATCACCACTTGGATTGTAAGGAGGACCAACAGTGACGCTGCCTTGACTGAGGTCTCCATACCGATGGACGTCAATGGCACGCTCTTGACGATCCCTGGCAGGCAAACCACGGAGGTTGACTTTCACCTCTAAAACTCCATCGGGGAAGACCTGCTTGAAGAGGACTTGCCCAAAGATCTTTGGCTGGGAGGGTGGCAAATTGGGGCTGGGAGTTACTTCACAAGTGGCATAGATCGTGTAGTTGAACTCCACGACTTCCGGCTGTGGAGCTTCGGCAATGGGTGAACAAACTGGAGGTCTAGCCAACTCTCCTCCTTGTATATGCAGCACCAGCAATATCAGGGGGATTTGTAGGACGATTTTCTCCATGTTGGTCTTTAAAGCCTACGATGAAGATTGGATTCAGTGAAATCATTCCGTTTAAGAACATAGTATGTTTGATAGTAGAAGCTGCATTAGGTAAAAACACCACAACCAGATGAGTTTGCAAAGGAAAATCATGAAAGAAATTGGACATTTTTTAATTGTCACGTAGCCTTGTGAAAAGTGTGCTTATTTGTATGTGTACTTGTACTTAAAATCTTGAAAACACATCAGTAGGTCTGCTTGCAGATAATAGAACTCTGATGAATTATAAAAAGCCACTCAAGTGTACATACCATACCTTACATTAGTGCCCACCAGAGGGCTTATACATTAAATAGCCAATGACACACAGGTGGATGTAAATCACACTATAATGAGTGCAGGCAAAGGCCTATGGAAAAAGACTAGGGAGAATGTTGTTTAACTGCATTTAGAATTGAATAGAAATTATATTTTAGTTGACCATAAATGCCCAGTAAATGTTGTACTATACAAACCAAATTTCAAAGACAATACAAGTAATTATAAATAGAGAGATAAGCTTGGGTCAAACCAATGACCGTTTCAGCTAACTGCATATACAGTACATTTAAACTAGATTACAGTTTCATGTACATTTGCATAAACTGGCAATCAGGTCTGAAAACATTATATTCTTGCACTTAAGTATATTTTAAAGTTTTATTTACGTAAATGCTAAAGTGCACTTTGTCACAAGGACAAGTAAAGTGAAGAAAAAAGAAAAAAAAAGTTTTTGTTGTACTAATTCAAGTCAATGTTTGCAAGAATGGAGAGAAAAAAAAAACAAATCAAAAACAGTATAGGACCACCACCGTATAGTTGAAAATCCAAAGAAACACTCCAACATTTAATCCATGTGCAATCCTGAATTGGGGTTGAGAGACTGTTCCTTTGCAATCAAACTGTTGCTCTTATAGGAACTCATGTGGCGCTACAAGTTAACCATATTAGTCTGTTAGTCACTAATTAAGTTCACCTGTCTTTCATTTAGCTCCCTTTGTTTGCCTGAGGGGGGGTTAACCATATTTTAGGGACAGATTTGTACCCAGAAATAACCTCAACCTGAAAAATATCCCCAAACCTATTTTCACTGACAGTCAAAGAACAAATAATCTGTGAAAGAACAAATAAACTCTAAATATGAAAAGCCACTGTATACTGATGATTGCGATGTGTGGCAGTGTTGATGCTTCTTAAACCAACTGCTAAAATGTTTCTACTGTAAATGTGACTGTTTTTTTTACTGTTTTAATTTATGATATCTCGGGTAATTCCTTGCTTTTTGTACAAGGCAGTGCACATTAATGAACAATCTTGCACTTGTGTAGAGACTGTAAATGAGCCAGCTAGATTATAGCATAAATTCTCATTTTCATTAGGTACCAGTTAGGTACCACACTACCTTCTATATTGATCCTCAAAACTTGTTGTTCCCATACGGATGTGATGGTCGGATGATTACTGGTTGGGAACTAAACACTTTGATGTCCTGGTTTTTCAAGGCCCATATGTTTGTTGTTATCCATCTCTCGTGCTGTCTTTGAGCTATAATCTCCTCGAAGTTGAAGATCTGGTTCCCTTATGTATGCACTAGACGGATTATTGTTTGCTTCAAACTAACATTATGATGTTCTGATCTCTCTAAACCAGCCATGCATTGTCCACCCTTCATGACGTCTTTGAGGCCAAATACTTCAAGGACGAGGATTCAGTCCCTGCACCTGTCCCAGAGTTATAGTCACACCAAAGACGAGGAACCCGGTCGGAGCTACGAGCAAATGCCCCAGTTCACTGTGAGTGTGTGGATTGCAGTGCAGATTGTGGATAGTTGCACGTTTGAAGTCTTTGAAGTGCTTTGCTGAATACACGAGTGTGAGGAGTAAAGTCCCGCCTTAGTTTGTGGCTTTGATCTGCTGGATCGCCTAAACTCGAGGGGCGTTGCGTCTTCCTAACCAGTGTTTGTTGAGAGTGTCTTATATAGCGACCTGAGCAATTCATCCCTGGCTGTCCTGGCGTGTCTTGAAGAGGAGCCATTACCCGTGTACCTTCCATTGTCCGGCCTGGAGCCGATCCGTTCGAGACGTGAGTTACTCATCTCCCGTTGCCTTGACTGTCCTGGAAGAAGAGCCATTACCTGTACACCCACCGTTGTTCGGCTTGGAGCCGATTCTTGCTGTCCCCGTCCGTCTTGAAGAGACAATATTTGGTGAAAATACATAACCAGCCAGTATACTTTGACAAAGGTGCCGACGGAGCAACAGGGCAAGATTGTGAGATTGTGGTAAGGTCAGCTGTGAACAATGAGGGAGGAGCAACCTCAACAGCAGGAGGGATGTAAAGGTCAGTAAGCTGGGCTGAGACGGAGGGCAGTGACTCTGGGACGCCAGAGTCACTCTTGAGCCCTCTTGAGGTGCCGTGGGCTAGACGACGAAACACTGAGGGCGGAAGGTGCCCTCTTGAAGACCCTAGAGATGCCCCCTGCTCATCTCAATGCAGACTGCTGTCGTGCTGGTCCACTGGGGAGACCACACTGTGGTTGCAGCCGTTGTGTGTGATGACGCGCCAAGTACCCTGCAGCCATTAACACCGGACAGAAGGAAATAAGTGTAAATGGATGGAAAAGCGTATGTCATTGTAAAGCTACGTCTTAGTTTGTGCTTATCTTGGGGAAAGCGGAGTACAAATCAGCACAAAATTTTAACATCTACTCTCGTGAAATGGAAATCATACAAGCTATGTTGATTCGCAATGCATTAAAGGGTTGAGTGATTTGTGCTCCACATCGCTATCATCTTCCCATTTTGGGGAAAAATAGACAAAAATATTACTAAAGTACTTTGTAATGCAGTTACTTGAATATTTAAGCAAATTACTTACTCTTACTTGAGTCATATTATTTTTCAGTACTTCCACTCAAGTCAGTTATTAAGTTACACTACTTTTACTCAACTACAGTTTGTTAGTACTCTTTCCACCCCTGCAATTGATATAATTCTTTAATGCTTCGATTAATTAGCGGAAGACGCTAGCATGGTTTAATACCCAGTTGTGACATGTTTACGATGTGCCCCCATTAGAAATGTTATCATATTCTATACTTTTATGAATTCTATTGAGATAACATGAGAAACATGTTAATAAAAACTGAGAGTCAAATTAATATTTTGAACTATGCTGTATAGCTGGGTTTTACGATGTGTTTGTCAAACTCAAATTCGTTTATTTTTAATATATAAAGCCATTATTTTACATGAAAAAAAAATTATCATACTGGTAACGTAAAAATATTTTGGTCTGAATTGTATATTTACTTTTTTTGATTAGATCAGATAGCATTTTAAGCAGTCATATGTTACAATGTGCCCCTCACATGTTACAATGCACCCCACCTATGGGTCTTTTCACTTCCATTCTTTCTGGGTAAATTAAGAATCAAGTATACACGGCATTAATAAAACCACAATCGTAATAAGCATGTGGGAAAATAAATACTCTAAACCCCAAGCAGATTTACACAAACTGAGAAAGTCAAAAGGCATTACATTGTGCCCCACCCTCCCCTAGCCACCCTTGAGGTGTGGTCACACCCATCAGTGTCATAGCATCAACCAAAGCTCTTTTATCATTTAGAGAAATAGTGTCTATTTAAAGACCATTGTAATAGTCTGAAAGTGTAAACCCCATTAAGCACAGTACAAGCAAACTTAAACTATAGGGTGAACGCAGGTAAAGTGGACATTTTTTTAAGAGTGGAGCTGTTTACTATTGGGAGCTATGGCCAAAAAGTCTCTGAAAAGACCAAAACAAAGACACGAATTGCTGGACACCAGGAAACCATTCAAAAGCATCGGAAGCATTTGTAATGGCAATAAATCTAGGGATATCATTTCAGAGTATTAAGAATCACTTTAATGTAGGACATATGCAAATACACAAGGAAAAATCATGATTATCCCATTTGAATCTGCTTTTCCACCATATCCGACTCTCAGTGACCTCCTCCACAGTGTTTCCTGGGGAGCGGTCCAGTCTTCTGCCACAGACTTGGAGAAGTAATACCAATGACACCATAAGCAATTATTTGTCCAGAACATCCAATATGTTCACTCTCCTCATCTGACCCCATTCCAAAATCACCCTCCTTCTCGTGAACCACCACCGCACGTCCCAGAATGGAATGAGCCCCGAAGAGCTTGGCCTCTGGGAGATCCAGGGACTGCCTTATAACTCCTTTCTCAGAAGCAAAGTTGCCCATGTCTCCAGGACGACGAGGAGGGTCATCACCACTTGGATTGTAAGGAGGACCAACAGTGACGCTGCCTTGACTGAGGTCTCCATACCGATGGACGTCAATGGCACGCTCTTGACGATCCCTGGCAGGCAAACCACGGAGGTTGACTTTCACCTCTAAAACTCCATCGGGGAAGACCTGCTTGAAGAGGACTTGCCCAAAGATCTTTGGCTGGGAGGGTGGCAAATTGGGGCTGGGAGTTACTTCACAAGTGGCATAGATCGTGTAGTTGAACTCCACGACTTCCGGCTGTGGAGCTTCGGCAATGGGTGAACAAACTGGAGGTCTAGCCAACTCTCCTCCTTGTATATGCAGCACCAGCAATATCAGGGGGATTTGAAGGACGATTTTCTCCATGTTGGTCTTTAAAGCCTACGATGAAGATTGGATTCAGTGAAATCATTCCGTTTAAGAACATAGTATGTTTGATAGTAGAAGCTGCATTAGGTAAAAACACCACAACCAGATGAGTTTGCAAAGGAAAATCATGAAAGAAATTGGACATTTTTTAATTGTCACGTAGCCTTGTGAAAAAGTGTGCTTATTTGTATGTGTACTTGTACTTAAAATCTTGAAAATACATCAGTAGGTCTGCTTGCAGATAATAGAACTCTAATGAATTATAAAAAGCCACTCAAGTGTACATACCATACCTTACATTAGTGCCCACCAGAGGGCTTATACATTAAATAGCCAATGACACACAGGTGGATGTAAATCACACTATAATGAGTGCAGGCAAAGGCCTATGGAAAAAGACTAGGGAGAATGTTGTTTAACTGCATTTAGAATTGAATAGAAATTATATTTTAGTTGACCATAAATGCCCAGTAAATGTTGTACTACACAAACCAAATTTCAAAGACAATACAAGTAATTATATATAGAGAGATAAGCTTGGGTCAAACCAATGACCGTTTCAGCTAACTGCATATACAGTACATTTAAACTAGATTACATTTTCATGTACATTTGCATAAACTGGCAATCAGGTCTGAAAACATTATATTCTTGCACTTAAGTATATTTTAAAGTTTTATTTACGTAAATGCTAAAGTGCACTTTGTCACAAGGACAAGTAAAGTGAAGAAAAAAGAAAAAAAAAGTTTTTGTTGTACTAATTCAAGTCAATGTTTGCAAGAATGGAGAGAAAAAAAAACGAATCAAAAACAGTATAGGACCATCACCGTATAGTTGAAAATCCAAAGAAACACTCCAACACTTAATCCATGTGCAATCCTGAATTGGGGTTGAGAGACTGTTCCTTTGCAATCAAACTGTTGCTCTTATAGGAACTCATGTGGCGCTACAAGTTAACCATATTAGTCTGTTAGTCACTAATTAAGTTCACCTGTCTTTCATTTAGCTCCCTTTGTTTGCCTGAGGGGGGGTTAACCATATTTTAGGGACAGATTTGTACCCAGAAATAACCTCAACCTGAAAAATATCCCCAAACCTATTTTCACTGACAGTCAAAGAACAAATAATCTGTGAAAGAACAAATAAACTCTAAATATGAAAAGCCACTGTATACTGATGATTGCGATGTGTGGCAGTGTTGATGCTTCTTAAACCAACTGCTAAAATGTTTCTACTGTAAATGTGACTGTTTTTTTTACTGTTTTAATTTATGATATCTCGGGTAATTCCTTGCTTTTTGTACAAGGCAGTGCACATTAATGAACAATCTTGCACTTGTGTAGAGACTGTAAATGAGCCAGCTAGATTATAGCATAAATTCTCATTTTCATTAGGTACCAGTTAGGTACCACACTACCTTCTATATTGATCCTCAAAACTTGTTGTTCCCATACGGATGTGATGGTCGGATGATTACTGGTTGGGAACTAAACACTTTGATGTCCTGGTTTTTCAAGGCCCATATGTTTGTTGTTATCCATCTCTCGTGCTGTCTTTGAGCTATAATCTCCTCGAAGTTGAAGATCTGGTTCCCTTATGTATGCACTAGACGGATTATTGTTTGCTTCAAACTAACATTATGATGTTCTGATCTCTCTAAACCAGCCATGCATTGTCCACCCTTCATGACGTCTTTGAGGCCAAATACTTCAAGGACGAGGATTCAGTCCCTGCACCTGTCCCAGAGTTATAGTCACACCAAAGACGAGGAACCCGGTCGGAGCTACGAGCAAATGCCCCAGTTCACTGTGAGTGTGTGGATTGCAGTGCAGATTGTGGATAGTTGCACGTTTGAAGTCTTTGAAGTGCTTTGCTGAATACACGAGTGTGAGGAGTAAAGTCCCGCCTTAGTTTGTAGCTTTGATCTGCTGGATCGCCTAAACTCGAGGGGCGTTGCGTCTTCCTAACCAGTGTTTGTTGAGAGTGTCTTATATAGCGACCTGAGCAATTCATCCCTGGCTGTCCTGGCGTGTCTTGAAGAGGAGCCATTACCCGTGTACCTTCCATTGTCCGGCCTGGAGCCGATCCGTTCGAGACGTGAGTTACTCATCTCCCGTTGCCTTGACTGTCCTGGAAGAAGAGCCATTACCTGTACACCCACCGTTGTTCGGCTTGGAGCCGATTCTTGCTGTCCCCGTTCGTCTTGAAGAGACAATATTTGGTGAAAATACATAACCAGCCAGTATACTTTGACAAAGGTGCCGACGGAGCAACAGGGCAAGATTGTGAGATTGTGGTAAGGTCAGCTGTGAACAATGAGGGAGGAGCAACCTCAACAGCAGGAGGGATGTAAAGGTCAGTAAGCTGGGCTGAGACGGAGGGCAGTGACTCTGGGATGCCAGAGTCACTCTTGAGCCCTCTTGAGGTGCCGTGGGCTAGACGACGAAACACTGAGGGCGGAAGGTGCCCTCTTGAAGACCCTAGAGATGCCCCCTGCTCATCTCAATGCAGACTGCTGTCGTGCTGGTCCACTGGGGAGACCACACTGTGGTTGCAGCCGTTGTGTGTGATGACGCGCCAAGTACCCTGCAGCCATTAACACCGGACAGAAGGAAATAAGTGTAAATGGATGGAAAAGCATATGTCATTGTAAAGCTACGTCTTAGTTTGTGCTTATCTTGGGGAAAGCGGAGTACAAATCAGCACAAAATTTTAACATCTACTCTCGTGAAATGGAAATCATACAAGCTATGTTGATTCGCAATGCATTAAAGGGTTGAGTGATTTGTGCTCCACATCGCTATCATCTTCCCATTTTGGGGAAAAATAGACAAAAATATTACTAAAGTACTTTGTAATGCAGTTACTTGAATATTTAAGCAAATTACTTACTCTTACTTGAGTCATATTATTTTTCAGTACTTCCACTCAAGTCAGTTATTAAGTTACACTACTTTTACTCAACTACAGTTTGTTAGTACTCTTTCCACCCCTGCAATTGATATAATTCTTTAATGCTTCGATTAATTAGCGGAAGACGCTAGCATGGTTTAATACCCAGTTGTGACATGTTTACGATGTGCCCCCATTAGAAATGTTATCATATTCTATACTTTTATGAATTCTATTGAGATAACATGAGAAACATGTTAATAAAAACTGAGAGTCAAATTAATATTTTGAACTATGCTTTATAGCTGGGTTTTACGATGTGTTTGTCAAACTCAAATTCGTTTATTTTTAATATATAAAGCCATTATTTTACATGAAAAAAAAATTATCATACTGGTAACGTAAAAATATTTTGGTCTGAATTGTATATTTACTTTTTTTGATTAGATCAGATAGCATTTTAAGCAGTCATACGTATGTTACAATGTGCCCCTCACATGTTACAATGTACCCCACCTATGGGTCTTTTCACTTCCATTCTTTCTGGGTAAATTAATAATCAAGTATACACGGTATTAATAAAACCACAATTGTAATAAGCATGTGGGAAAATAAATACTCTAAACCCCAAGCAGATTTACACAAACTGAGAAAGTCAAAAGGCGTTACATTGTGGCCCACCCTCCCCTAGCCACCCTTGAGGTGTGGTCACACCCATCAGTGTCATCAACCAAAGCTCTTTTATCATTTAGAGAAATAGTGTCTATTTAAAGACCATTGTAATAGTCTGAAAGTGTAAACCCCATTAAGCACAGTACAAGCAAACTTAAACTATAGGGTGAATGCAGGTAAAGTGGACATTTTTTTTAAGAGTGGAGCTGTTTACTATTGGGAGCTATGGCTAAAAAGTCTCTGAAAAGACCAAAACAAAGACACAAATTGCTGGACACCAGGAAACCATTCAAAAGCATTTATAATGGCAATAAATCTAGGGATATCATTTCAGAGTATTAAGCATCACTTTAATGTAGGACATATGCAAATACACAAGGAAAAATCATGATTATCCCATTTGAATCTGCTTTTCCACCATATCCGACTCTCAGTGACCTCCTCCACAGCTTTTCCTGGGGAGCGGTCCAGTCTTCTGCCACAGACTTGGAGAAGTAATACCAATGACACCATAAGCAATTATTTGTCCAGAACATCCAATATGTTCACTCTCCTCATCTGACCCCATTCCAAAATCACCCTCCTTCTCGTGAACCACCACCGCACGTCCCAGAAT
Source organism: Cyprinella venusta (assembly GCA_038021265.1). NCBI lineage: Eukaryota > Metazoa > Chordata > Actinopteri > Cypriniformes > Leuciscidae > Cyprinella > Cyprinella venusta. Next base: position 11,088,111 of record CM075884.1, on the reverse strand, counting down.
GGAATGAGCCCCGAAGAGCTTGGCCTCTGGGAGATCCAGGGACTGCCTTATAACTCCTTTCTCAGAAGCAAAGTTGCCCATGTCTCCAGGACGACGAGGAGGGTCACCACCACTTGGATTGTAAGGAGGACCAACAGTGACACTGCCTTGACTGAGGTCTCCATACCGATGGACGTCAATGGCACGCTCTTGACGATCCCTGGCAGGCAAACCACGGAGGTTGACTTTCACCTCTAAAACTCCATCGGGGAACACCTGCTTGAAGAGGACTTGCCCAAAGATCTTTGGCTGGGAGGGTGGCAAATTGGGGCTGGGAGTTACTTCACAAGTGGCATAGATCGTGTAGTTGAACTCCACGACTTCCGGCTGTGGAGCTTCGGCAATGGGTGAACAAACTGGAGGTCTAGCCAACTCTCCTCCTTGTATATGCAGCACCAGCAATATCAGGGGGATTTGTAGGACGATTTTCTCCATGTTGATCTTTAAAGCCTACGATGAAGATTGGATTCAGTGAAATCATTCCGTTTAAGAACATAGTATGTTTGATAGTAGAAGCTGCATTAGGCAAAAACACCACAACCAGATGAGTTTGCAAAGGAAAATCATGAAAGAAATTGGACATTTTTTAATTGTCACGTAGCCTTGTGAAAAAGTGTGCTTATTTGTATGTGTACTTGTACTTAAAATCTTGAAAATACATCAGTAGGTCTGCTTGCAGATAATAGAACTCTGATGAATTATAAAAAGCCACTCAAGTGTACATACCATACCTTACATTAGTACCCGCCAGAGAGCTTATACATTAAATAGCCAATGACACACAGGTGGATGTAAATCACACTATAATGAGTGCAGGCAAAGGCCTATGGAAAAAGACTTGGGAGAATGTTGTTTAACTGCATTTAGAATTGAATAGAAATTACATTTTAGTTGACCATAAATGCCCAGTAAATGTAGTACTACACGAACCAAATTTCCTAAGACAATACAAGTAATTATATATAGAGAGATAAGCTTGGGTCAAACCAATGACTGTTTCAGCTAACTGCATATACAGTACATTTAAACTAGATTACAGTTTCATGTACATTTGCATAAACTGGCAATTAGGTCTGAAAACATTATATTCTTGCACTTAAGTATATTTTAAAGTTTTAGTTACTTAAATGCTAAAGTGCACTTTGTCACAAGGACAAGTAAAGTGAAGAAAAAAGAAAAAAAAAGTTTTTGTTGTACTAATTCAAGTCAATGTTTGCAAGAATGGAGAGAAAAAAACACGAATCAAGAACAGCACAGGACCATCACCGTATAGTTGAACATCCAAAGAAACACTCCAACATTTAATCCATGTGCAATCCTGAATTGGGGTAGAGAGACTGTTCCTTTGCAATCAAACTGTTGCTCTTATAGGAACTCATGTGGAGCTACAAGTTAACCATATTAGTCTGTTAGTCACTAATTAAGTTCACCTGTCTTTCATTTAGCTCCCTTTGTTTGCCTGTGGGGGGTCAACCATATTTTAGGGACAGATTTGTACCCAGAAATAACCTCAACCTGAAAAATATCCCCAAACCTATTTTCACTGACAGTCATAGAACAAATAATCCGTGAAAGAACAAATAAACTCTAAATATGAAAAGCCACTGTATACTGATGATTGCGATGTGTGTCAGTGTTGATGCTTCTTAAACCAACTGCTAAAATGTTTCTACTGTAAATGTGACTGTTTTAATTTATGAGATCTCGGGTAATTCCTTGCTTTTTGTACACTCTTTATTTACTTATTCAAGGCAGTGCACATTAATGAACAATCTTGCACTTAAGTAGAGACTGTAAATGAGCCAGCTAGATTATAGCATAAATTACAGCTAGATTATAGCATATGTTTGATAGAATACAGTTAAAAGCTTTGAGAGTAGAAGCTGCATTAGGTAAAAACACCACAACCAGATGAGTTTGCAAAGGAAAATCATGAAAGAAATTGGACATTTTTAAATTGTCATGTAGCCTTGTGAAAAAGTGTGCTTATTTGAATGTGTACTTGTACTTAAAATCTTGAAAATACATCAGTAGGTCTGCTTGCAGATAATAGAGCTCTGATGAATTATAAAAAGCCACTCAAGTGTACATACCATACCTGCTGTACTGCCACCACCCACTGCAGAACTAGTTCAGGCCCACATCGAAAGAGGAGACATTCCTCCACAGTGACTGTTTTAGTGTAATCTGGTCCTTGTAAATATTTGTAATAAAAGAAGCATACTATTGAACTTTTTGAACAATGTGTTTATGTTCATGCAAACAATTATTTTTATATTTTAAATAAGTTAAACTAAAATAATTATAAGTAAACTTCAAAATTTTAGAGGTAACAGGGAACAAAACATTAAATTAACGTTTCAAAAAAAGTTATTTACATAAGATGTTGTCTATATAGCGAGTAATTACAAAAGTGTAATTAATAAAAAGAAAAAAATATTAAAGGCAGCGCACCCAAAATCCTGTATATTGGCCTCTTGGGTCGGGAAATTTGATCCTTATCTTCCAGACACAACAGCTAGGGAGTACCACGGTGGCCGAGAGGTGCAAAACAAATCACAATTATAAAAACAAAATAACAATTCAAAAAACACAACGACAATTCAGAAAACATAATAACAATTCAGAAAACACAACGACAATTCAGAAAACAAAATAACAATTCAGAAAAAAAAATAACAATTCAGAAAACACAATAACAATTCAGAAAACACAACGACAATTCAGAAAACACAACAACATTTCAAAGAAAATGGAAAAGGTAGGTACATTTTGCGATTGGCAAACTTATCGCTGATTGGACGAGACACCTGTCAATCAAGCGATTACGGGAAGTGAGAAACTCGTGATCAACTTTGTTTTGCTAAATTCGAAAATTGAATACATTAAACACTACTTTGATGAAGGACATTCATATGCCTTGATTGTGGACATGCTGGCGACATACCACGATATTAAAATGAGCTTGCGCTCTTTAAAAACACATCTGAAGGATGCAGGTATGTTCAGAAGAAATAACTATTCGCCTATAAACGATGTAAGGAATGCTATAAGAGCAGAGCTGCGTGGACCAGGACAGTTGTTCGGCTATCGGACAATGTGGTTAGCACTTCGGCAGAAACACAAGTTACGTGTTAAACGTGATGATGTTATGCGGTTGCTGCAAGAACTCATCCCACAAGGGGACAGAACTGAGGACATGTAGATTCGTAAGGCGTACATATCTCTCTATGGGACTGAACTATCTTTGGCATGTTGATGGGTACGATAAACTAAAGCCATTTGGTTTCGGCATATCCGGATGCATTGAAGTTTTTTCTAGACGTGTCCTCTGGCTTACTTGTGGGCATACCAACAATGACCCTGCAGTTATTGCTCACAACTACACGTCCTGTGTACAACGCCTTGGCGTTGCACCCATGAGACTACGAACAGATTGTGGAACAGAAAATGGGACAATGGCAGCAATACATTGTAGTCTCCAGCATCACCACACGGACTACAATGCTGGCTTGAGAAGACACATGTATGGCACATCAATGAGCAATCAACGCATTTAATCTTGGTGGTCCAGCTTTAGGAGAGCAAGGTTTGTGTTTGTTTCATATTCTTGAGCATTGAAGAAACGTCAGTAAAGTGATGCGTTAGTTATACTATTGCAACTAGTATATTGTAGTATAAATAAAATAAAATAAATAAATTAAATGGTATGAATTTCAATTTAAAAACAAATCATAACACGCAAAATGATTAAAAAAATTTGACGTCATTGATGTATGTGGACGTTTGTGTTCTAGGGCTCAGTTCTGGATAGAACTCTTTGGGGACCTTAGAAATGAAGGACACTTCAATGGCAGCAATGAACACCAGTTCCTGCTTCAGTTCTGCTTCCAAAATGTTCTGCAGGCGGACTTGGATGAATGTGTAGAACTTTGGAATAAGCACAGGATTAGGCCCTCTAGACTTGCAATGTGCCCTGGAGGTGTACCAAATGAACTGTATCATCTACCACACAGGTCAGCAAATCAAAAATCTGTACAAATTGCATTTTATAACAGTGATTTAATAAGCTTGTTTAAAATACACCACTACAAAAATCACATTGTATAAGCATGTATACTAAATACATTTACAAACAATTTAACTTTCAGGTATTCAGGTATGGACAAGGGACTGTGGCTTTGCAGTTGATGACAGCGAGTTAAGTGCTTTTCCTGAGTCAAGGCTGACAACACAATTATGTGGCGATTAAAACATCCAGGAATATCTAGAATTTGTAATGGAACACAAACAGTTACAGTGGCCAGAGAATTGGGAGGAAGCATTACAACTTTACTTCACAATGAAGTAAACAGCAGGTCTATGAACATGAATGATGTTTTATTAACAAAGTTCGGGAGAAGGACGTTCAGATAATTAACACAGGCGGAGAGCACTCAGCAATCATGATTAAATGTTGTTTCATTAACAAATTCGGGAGAAGCACGTTCAGATAATTAACACGGGTGGAGAGTAGCCTACTCAGCAATCATGATTAAAGCATGTATATATAGACTCAGCAGTCTCACCTCATTTCTCTGACAGTTTAGCAGCATCCCTCCTCCACCCCTTCTCCACTCTTCTAGTCCTAAACCACTTTACATACGGGGGGAGTACTCTGGGTTCGGTCGGAGCCCTCCCCCCGGACAGCACGCCAAATACGCATTATACTGTATTCCCTTTAATTGTATGTAAGTGTGAACTCGTGAAGTGTTTTAAAAAGGACAGTTCCCACACAGCAAACGGACCCGTATCGGGTCCACTTGCTCGCAGTGACGGATCCGTAACGAAGGCGGATCGCGGACCCGTCGGATCCGCTCCGCATCCGCGATTCAATACATACATCCGCCGTGGACCCGCAACGGACACATAAAAATTCGGGCTAACCCGGCCCAGGTACGTTTTGGACCCGTTTATCTCATTTTTAAAATCCCTTCTGTTCTTGCTGTAGGATGTAAAATATGATAAACTACACTACAGTATACAACCAAAAACTATCACTAGGGCTATCCTGCTAGTATAGCATAGACCAGCAATTACCCAATCCTAAATAAGCTTCAATTCAAGACATTATTGTACAAAAGCCTCAATGGAAATATATAATTGATTAACATTTATGGAAAGTTATAGGTTATAGCCTATTCAGGTTTTGTTAAGTATAGCCTATCTGGGCTAAGCTAAACATTCATTTTGCCATTAAAACCTAATTTAGTGCTTTAAACAAAAATATTTTATCTATTAGGGTACAACTTCAATGAAATGCTGCACTATGCACAGATAGCTAACAGAAAGTGAGTGAACAACTTCAACAACAAGAGGTTTAATCAAAATGTTTTATTGTTTAATCACTTATATTTCTGTGGATGGAGGCGGCGGGGCACGTCTCCTCGTTGCCCGGTCTGCCGCCAGGTTGAACCACCTGATTGTGTGGTGACCTCTGCATCCGTGGCTGACCGTGTCATTGCGTTTTTCCTCACAGCACCTGGAATAAAACAGACAGATATGTTTGTTTATGGTATGTATAGGTGGAATATTAAACGGAAATATAGTAACACGTAGCTTTGGTGCGCAAGCTGAGAAAACCGCCCATGGATTGAGAACGCAGCGGGACAGACGCGTAAATCGTGCCCATCCATCTCTCGTCAGTTAACGATAATAACGTTAGTAAAAAGCAACATGGCACTTTTTTATTTTATTTTCCATTGACATCCGACTGAAACAACAATCTTTCCACTGATGTCTGTTTAAAGGCTTTTAGTTTATCAGCTCGTGCGTCTATGCCGCTGCGCGCTCAATGCGTGCTTTTCTCTCATTAGCTCGCGCACCACAGCTTTTGTGTCATGGGCCTTGCGCCGCGGGGCTATAAAACCCATCAATTTCAATTGCTTGTGCCGCGTAAGTAAGTTTTGTTCCTGCATCGAAAAGCAAGTTTTTCTGCAGCCTATTGGAAAATATGAGCTTTTTATAATCACAGTTCAATAGTGATAGTACGAAGCTTATCTGTGTCGTGCATCTTTACCTGGTTTGGGGATGAGAGTAGTTATGTTTTATAATCGAAGATATGGAGTTAAACACAATCCAAAGGCTTGAAATAGTTCTCTCAAATCTTCCCTAAAGAATTTCTAAAATTTTAAAGAGAGCTCCGGGCATGAGGATTTCACCAACAGATAATGTATCTATTACTTTATCCAATTCCTCTATTATAATGTCAGCCTTGCAAAGGTCTTAGCCTACTTGATTTTATTCATGAGGGTTATATTTGACAGCTCATATTAATTTTTACCTGTTGAAAAGGGCCATTTACACTTGTTGGCAGTAACTACTGTCTAATTTCCCATTTTAATACATCTCAAGAGGTAAAATGGCTGGATCTGTCAAATATAATAACCATAAATAAAATGCCTTAAAGCTGGGGTAGGAAACTTTTGTCAAAAATATTTTTTAACATATTTGATAAAACTGTCATTATGTCCTGACAGTAGAATATGAGACAGATAATCTTTATAAAAATCAAGCTCCTCTGGCTCCTCTCAGTGGTCCTATAGGCTAGTCATTTGCAGAAATTTACGCTCCCGTCAAGGAACAACCAATCAGAGCCAGGAGGAATGTCTTAGAAGTGTCAATCACGCTCTTGTACGCGCTGATCACACCCCTCTCTTGCACAGCGCGAGACCGCGACGCAAGCGCGTACGGTCTCTGTCGTGTAATCAAAAGTAAAGATTGATGTGATGCAGCTGGGCTAATATTGGGCATACCCCCAAAAGTTCCAATTATACGCGTGGCTCCTCAGCGCAGCCAGAGACAGTACGCGCTCGCGTCGCGGTCTCGCGCTGTGCAAGAGAGGGGTGTGATCAGCGCGTACAAGAGCGTGATTGACACTTCTAAGACATTCCTCCTGGCTCTGATTGGTTGTTCCTTTATGGGAGCGTAAATTTCTGCAAATGACAATAGGACCACTGGGAGGAGCCAGAGGAGCTTGATTTTTATAAAGATTATCTGTCTCATATTCTACTGTCAGGACATAATGACAGTTTTATCAAATATGTTAAAAAATATTTTTGACAAAAGTTCCTTACCCCAGCTTTAATTTACTATGGACAGAATGTCATAACTCATGTTTATTTACAGGTTATGGCCAGTTGTTTCTTATACTAGATCATGCTACTATATCTGTATTCCATATTCAAAGTAAATTGCATTGCATCTGAAAGGTAACGCTTAACTCAGCACCATGTCCTGTGTGAAATTATGTAGCAATTAGAGGGTGCAGAAAGTGTTGTAAATGCCTTGTATACACGTACAGATCATTTGTAACAGGTAACAGTTTTCAACAAAATGTGTAAACGCATGAATAAATTACAACACTTTCTGCATTCCCCAATTTAAAGTGTAAACTTTTCAACACTTGTAAATGTTCCGTATCATTCGTAGATAACATTCATAGCTCATATGCCTTACTGATTCTTGAAGTGGTCATCTACAAATGATGTGTAACATTTACAAATGATGAATAGTTCTTCACACTTTAGATTAGGGGATGCAGAAAGTGTTGTAAATTATTTATGAATTTAGCCATTTACACATTATCTATAACATACAAAAAATGTAACACCGCATATTAAACATTTATGAAACATAGTCATTGTAATGACTCACGGTACACAGAGGAATCCATTTGCAGCTTTATTAATCAGTGTCGTACAGGCAGGGTCAAAACGAGGCAGACAGAGCAATGCAGGCAGAACAAAAGGGCAGGCAGCAATAAACACCATCCAAAGACAGTCCAAGATCAGGCCAGGCAGATATCACTCGTAGAATAGTCAAACAGTCCAAAGTCCAAAACCAGAAACAGGGAATAAACGCTCAGAAATGATCACCGGGGCAAATCAAGACTTCGCACTGGTGTGGTGTGTGAAGGTGGCTTTTATGTGTGTGTGCAAATGGCGTGCAGGTGTGTGATGCAATCAGTCCCAGGTAAGAGGCATGATGGGAATTTGAGATCAAAGCCAATGATCAATACCCCGGTGAAGGCTCCCTCTGGTGGCGGAGAGGAGGCGGGGCGGGAGCCTCCACTGTAACAGTCATGTTTTGTAAGATGGTTGCTGTGATTTTTTAAGGCTGCCTAACATTTACAAACTTGACTTTCAACATATTCAATATTACTTTGAATTATATACTTACTGAAAAGTAAGGTTTTTGTTGTCATCCTATTGAAGGACATTCTGTTATTAACCCCCTTCCAGTTTATTTGATGAGACACCTCATCTGTGAAGATCCTGCCCAGGATGTTCCAGGTCACCTTCTTTACATCCTGGCCTCCAATGGTGGCCAGAGAAGAAATCTAAAAGGCAAAGACATCTTTTTAAAATAGACAGCAAGGTAAACATTTCTAAGGTCAAGTTGAATTTGAAGGTGCATTTAAAATATTTGCGTTCCTATGATCACTGATCATTTCTATGAAATTCTTCTAAGTTATATTTTATTAAAGTTCGGGGGCAGCACGTTCAGATAATTAACACAGGTGGAGAGGGGTATAGATTCAGCAGTCTCACCTCAATCCATTGTCAGTTTAGCAGCATCCCTCTGCCATCCCTTCTCCACACTTAATAGTCCTAACTACTTGCATACGGAGGGAGTACTCTGTATTTGAGCCGAACTCTGAGCTTAGAGCCCTCCCCCCGGACCGCAGCCATATACACATTTAACTTTACCACTCTAATTGTATGCAAGTGTGAACTTGTGAAACATGTACCTGGATCACACCCTCATAGACCTGCGTCACCTTTAAACACATTAGCCGCGCTTCCACTGTTGGGCCAGGGTCGAACCAGGCTAGTGCGTGCCAGGGCACATAGTAATAAACATAGTGAACTCTTGAAGAAATCAGCCAAATCATAAGGCTATCACAATCATGTTTTTATTCTGTCAGTAGCCATACGTCTCGGCTCTTTATAGCGGACTATCATAAAATAATGCAACTTTTTCTCTGACTGAAAATATCTGTAGCCTTCTGGGAGTCGAGAGAGTGCAAAACCAGGGAGATTGTCGCTCACAGACAGAATCTTCCCACTGCTTCAATAGAATATTTGCAATAATCATGGACAATCAATAACCCCAATGGCACCATTCATATTAAATAAGAAATCTCACCACTCTCTGTCAGGCTGGGCCATTTGATGATTTCTTTAAGAAGATTTCAAATGCCTCCACTGCCTCCAATTGTTCCAGGGAAAACTGTATATTTTCTGGCATCTCAACATCTGGCCCCGGGGTGCTGTTCAGCCTGCTGGTGAGGTAGTTAACCTTTGCCAGAAGCAGATCCTGTTGTTGTTTGATTGTTTCCAGCAGGCTAAGGATGTGGACTAAATTGTAGTGTATTAAAATATATCATGTTTTAGTGTTTATCCTCATTACTCATAATACTGACACAAGTTAATGACAAAAGTTATTGTCAAAGTTTGAATGACCCTCTAGTGTTTGTCAGTTATTGCTCACCAGAACAGGGAAGGGTATCAGCAATTCTTCCACCTCACCAAGTTGGTCTATATGTCAGGCTTGGGGAGGCTTCCTCTGTTGGCCGCATGTTGAGGCTTGTTGCGGGGGGTGGAGGGAGTTGTGGAGGGACTGCCGTTCCTGATCCATAGTGAAGGGAGCGGTGTGGGGGGAGGGGAACATTTTTTATTAAATGGTAGTAATCTGTTAACCATGACTGACGGGGAACCATGAATACACATGGGGCCTTTCTATTCACTAATATTTCAGAAATCAGTCCCCACCTTGAGTAACTCTGCGCATGTTAAATGCGGGTGCAGGGAGTTGAGGTGGTAAAGGGGTTTGGTGTCCTGCCCCATAGTCAGGTGCTAAAGGAGAGAAATCGGTATTTAATGGTTGTGATCTGTTAACCATGGTAGGCTGCAAGGCTGCAAGCCACAGGGCCAAACAATGGCAAACAAAAAATCTCTGGTCATGCTGAACATTCATTTATTTTTCAACATTTTGGTATTCTACCTATTTCAACCCCATGAATGGACTGACATTGAAAATCTGAGATGGTAATGCAGATTTAATCTATCAATTTGAAACAGAGAGACCATTGCTGTGTTAATATTGATGGGGCCACTGTATTCAATATTATTTCTGAGAACAGTGTTTACCTAGACAGTTTTCTCCAAGTTGAGTATTTATTCTGCTGCCAGGGACTCGCCGAGAGGGTGGAGCTGAAGGAATGGATAGAATGAGATGAGAATATCTTTAGCACTAAGAATGTTAACCATATCTCTGATATCAATGATATGTTATTTCGATGTTAAGAGATCATTCCTTACTCTGCCAAGTGCAATTGACTTGAGGCTTCAGCTGATACACCAGGCATCCTCAGAGTTGCCAAGTCACCATTTTCTTCCTCACTGTCATCAGAGTCCCCAAAACGATGGCTGTTAAAAAATGACCAAATATACATTGGACAAGCATCTCTGGTCTACTTTTTAAATGCTACGGGAAAGAACCTTCCTATTACTGTAGAAAGATAACAAAATCAAAACAGAACAGAACACACTTACACTGGCTTCCTGAATCTTTTTTTCGGCAGCTCCTCCTCCTGATCTGCGTAAGACTGTAGGTCAGATGTGTTGCAGCCGGTCTGATACTGATTCATTAGCCTCGTAGCGTCTTTGTAGTTGTCTAAAATTGAATATGTGAAAACTTTTCAAATTAGCTGTAGAGCCCCACAGAGTATTACTATTATTATTATAATAATTATTGATCATCATTATTTAAAGGGATAGTTCATCCAAAAATGAAAATTCTGTCATCGTTTATGCACCCTCATGTTGTTTCAAACCGCTATGTGTTTATTTGTTCTGCTGTACACAAAGGAAGATATTTCGAAGAATGTTTTAATCAAACAGATCTCAATCCCCATTGACTACCATAGAATAAACGATGACAGAATTTTCATTTTTGGGTGAACTATCCCTTTAGCAAGGTTTGTCTCGTTTGTTCCAGCAGCCATACCACCCTGTAGCCCAAGACTGGTTGCCCACTGAAGCTAAGCAGGGCTGAGCCTGGTTAGTACCTGGATGGGAGACCTCCTGGGAAAACCAGGTTGCTGCTGGAAGAGGTGTTAGTGAGGCCAGCAGGGGGTGCTTGCCCTGTGGTCTGTGTGGGTCCTAATGCCCCAGTATAGTAATGGGTATACTATACTGTCAAAGAGCACCGTCCTTCGGATGAGATGTTAAACCGAGGCCCTGACTCTGTGGTCATTAAAAATCCCAGGATGTCTTTCGAAAGAGTAGGGGGTGTAACCCCGGCCAAATTTGTTTGAGTGGCCTCTGTCCATCGTGGCCTCCTAATCATCCCCATATATACCAATTGGCTTCATCACTCTCTCCTCTTCTCCAGTAAGCTGGTGTGTGGTGGGCATCATCCTTGTGGAGCTGCACACTGGAAGGAGATCCCCCTTCTATGTAAGGCGATTTGAGTGCTGAGAAAAGCGCTATATAAATATATTGTTATTGAGAACACAAAATACAAGAGAGACCTGGCCAAGAACAGCATCAGTAGATATAGACTGAATATTTTGAACAAAGCAAGGCAAAGACAATTTTATGTGGATTTTCAGAACACATAAATAATACGTTATTTCAAGTAAAAGTAGAACCATGAAGCAACCATGAAATTATTTTTAAACAAGAATTTTGTGATTTGCATACCACAAGTTCTGACAATCTTTACATCGTATCTTGGCCAGTTTGGCTCATGCTTCTCCTTGTTAGCAGCTGCCCTCTTCACACGTTCAGTGCTCTTAAAACTGGGCCAGTACACCATCCCATCATCATACCAGTCATTTGGCACAACAGCAATGTCCTTGCTCTCTTGGAATTCAATTAGATGAAAAGGCATCCTTAATGTAGAAAGAAAGAATACGGGGTATTTATTATTCATCAAAAAAGGAATAACATTGACTAAAGCATGTACAAGTTGTAGTGGAAATAATTCTCTGTTGTTCGAAAAGATAGGAGGAAGAAGACAAGTGGAGATCTCTCAAAGTCAAAATATCATGAGTTTATTTTCTTGCAAGAAAATATTGGCATTCAACATACAGACAGCGTCTACATGTGAAGGCGAAGGCTAGTCCTTCGCGTCATCCTTATATACCTGAAAACCCCAGGAAACCAGTCCTATGCAGCTATGTCTGGTTTTCAGCAGATTGTCCCCCTATGCTGTCTAGAAAGGAAACCTGCTAGTGCTGCATTTAACTATTCTCGTTAACCATATATTTCAATTTGGACAGCACAATGACGTTTGTGTTAACTTCCTGTGTTCCAAGTACAGCTTGACTTCGCACCCCAACAACATCTCTCGGTCGCAACTAATGTTCGACCTCACACCTTTCTGCTTTATCTCTTGTTTGATCAAAACTCTGCACACACACAATTCACACTTGAAAATACAATGAGCTATTAAAATGTTTCCATGCTGCTCACTCTTTTGTTAAACACAGAACAGTACGTTCTCACACTAAGCTTACATTAACTTATGCATCTCTACTCAAACAGTTTGGTTATATCTTAGCTTACTCTAACTTATGCATTTTCTACCAGCTTGTTATATCTTTAATAATGCCCTTTAGATTATATGATCATCTTCCTTTAAATGCTTATGAGTATATGTTAGGTGATATTAGTAATTTCCCTTTAAATGCTTGTGGATACATCTTTTCCAACGTTAGTAAAGTTACACACCTCTAGTAAAATAAAAGAAACATACAAAAGGAAAAGAAAAAGAACCTACATAAAAGAAAAAAAACATGTATGAATGTAAATGTAAAAATTAACCATTACATTCCACCCCAAGTTCATTCAAAGAACTTACACACAATTTTTCTGACATTTACTTCTCCATAATCATGGTAATTTACATCAAGTAAATTTTTCCCATGTTTACTTCATTTCTTAGTCAAACTAATGTGTGCTTTCATCCTCATACATCTCATCTTCAGGCACTGTAACCTCAGTATCATCCCTTGGTGTCATACGGATCATAGTTACATATTCCCCGTCGTTCATTTTAAGCATTGTGGCAGTCACTGCCTTTGCAGTGATGGTAGAAACACAATTCATCACACATGGGATCATCAGAAGCAAGATCAAAACTAAACATCCTATTGGTAAGATTGTAGTTATCAGCCATTTCGTCCACCCCTGAAGACCCAAAAACCACCCATCCAGTGAAGATGACATGTCTCTAGGGGTAGCTACGGCTACTTTCATGTGCTCTATTATGTTGGTTACATTGTCATAGACATCAGGCAGTTTAAAACAACAAGAGGTTCCTAACATTTTGCACACACCCCCACGCTCCGCAGTGATCATGTCCAAAACAAGCCTATGTTGAATTACTGCTTCTCTAATTCCTTTGAGTTCAACGTTCAGTTGAGTTAGCGCATCTTCAGTCTCGTTCGCTAAGCGTAATACCTGCCAAGCTAAGCCATTTATTTTTAGTAAGCTAGCAGCAGTGCCTCCCCCCACGAGGAAAGACCACCCAGTCATAGCTATCCTACTAGTCCAAGGATCCCAAAGTTTGGTACCTTGAAACATAAGAGGTATCTTTTCATCAGCTAAACTTCTCTTCAGTCGATTAGAAGGTTGCTTATAGTTATCATTTGGCTTACTGGCATAAACTTCAGTCCCTACGTCTAAGAGTCCTGGGTAACAGCACCCTGTCCATTTCTTGGGAAGGGAATGGAAAGCGGTTTGACCACAGACCCATACTGTTCCCGCAGTTGTCTCTCCGAGATCATCGTTGTCCCCTGGACAAGAGATAAATGTACCCTCAGACGTTATACATTTGCCGTTGTTCATGATTACCGTTGTTTTGCAATGCGATGTACCAATCATAATTGACCCTCGTTGGAACTCGAATTTACACAGACACACCTCGCCTAATTGTGGTTTTATTACCCATGCATTCTCAAAACCTTTAGTACTGTGTTCGGATTGGTTGTTACACTCGCTCTTCTGAAGAGTCATTGGCTTGGTCGTTTCAGAATTCATCGCATTCAATAGATTCCACATAGCACACGGTATTAACCCCCTTAATTCCCCTAAATTTGTAGATCGTAATGGATGGACCCTCCAGGTTCTATCCATCTGCAGACACCACCAACATGATTGATTTATGGCCAACGCTTGCCTCTGGAGTAAACTTAACATACATGCTTTGTTACCCCCACATTGAATTCTAGCTTTATTAATAGTTCCGTCTTCATGATGCAAATTAAACTGTTTTTCTAAATCTCTCTCCTCTTCTTCAGGTATGCTAGTACGGATTATCAACTCTGACAGACCATGAGTTTTTGGGATCGGGTTTACCATTTTAATTTCAATCGGAACGTAAGTGTCAGTACCTGCAGTCCACCAGGCACAAAAATACTTGCCACCCCATTGGGTCATGCCATCTTTTCCGGTGGACAGTGTAACTTTCAGTTTGACTACACGATTTTCAGTGACGTCTTCTATTTTTATAAGATCTGATTTCATCCGTTTGTTGTAACCACTATAGGAAGTATACCCTGCTCTGGTTAAGAGACCCTCTCTAACAGCCTCTTCATTACCTCCGTATACATCTTCCCATCCGCAGGGATCCTTACAGAAATACATAGCTTTACCCCATTTGTACAAACGCTCTGGATTGTATCCAGGTCCTGCGGCTGAAATAGGGTCACATATTATAACAATTTCACTCCCCTTTCCTCTTGTCATGTTCACTTCAATGCTACCATCTTGTGCTAGGCCTATGGCCAGGCTAGTTAAGAGGATAAGATTTAGTAACATATTGCCACACACGGCAACCTCGCCAGGCGAGATAATGCTCTTGTGTAAATGATATAAGTCCTGTTTGCCTATTTATGGCTGGTCTTAGGGCAGGTCTAGTAGATATTATTAAACAAGTTACTGCAATGCCCTCTCCGTCAAAACACCACAGAGTTCTTGACACAGTTCGTATTACCCCTAAAATTGCAGAATCGTCCTGTACGATAGATTCGTCCTCTCTCCAATGACGATGGTTTGCTAGTGAGAAACCTACAGGTTGGCAAGCAAAGTCAGTTAGTCTGAAACCTGTTCGGATCTCGTACGCTGTGAGTGGGATTGCCCGTCCGTTGCAGCTTCCGCGTGAGCTGATAGCCTGGAGTTGGAGTCGTCCCCTGTTGCAGCTACCGCATGAGCTGATGTTGCAGCTACCGCATGAGCTGATGTTGCAGCTACCGCATGAGCTGGCACTTTCCGACAGTGCGTCCCGTGGATCCAAGGAGCCCTCTCTCCGACTTTCACCGCAGTGTGAGTTGTCAGCAACACCTGGAATGGCCCCTGCCACCTCTTCGCTTTCCAGTGCTTCCGCCTCAGGTCCTTTATCAGCACGAAATCTCCTGGTCTGATGCTGTGCAGGGCCGTCTCAGCTGGCACTGGAGCTGCTGCTTTGACCTGTTTGGAAATATCAGAGAACACCTTATCCAGCTCAACACAATAGTTCAACATATCATGCTCACAAAGAGAGGTGTCAGGCAGTGGTCTAGGGTTGTGGGGTTCCCAGCCCATGTGAGGTGGACGACCAAACAGAATCTCAAATGGAGAGAGTTGTGCACGTCCCCTCTTCCTCATTCTCATGTAAGTCAATGCAATGGGCAAGGCCTTGGGCCAAGGAAGCCCTGTTTCCTCACAAATTTTTGCCAGTTTATTCTTAATAGTTCCATTCTCACGTTCGCAAGCCCCTCCCGACGTAGGCGCGTAGGAGCAGTGTCTTTTCCAAGAAGTACCTAGGAACGCTTCAACTGCAGAGATTGCGCTGTTGACAAAATGTGAACCATTATCACTTGATAATTTTTCAGGAATACCCCATCGTGGGACTATCTCCTGTAGGAGTAGTTTTGCCACCCCTTTAGCATCTGCCTTTGCTGTTGGCATAGCCTCTACCCATTTGGAAAACATGTCCACCGCAACTATGCAGTATTTCTTTTTGTCAGATTGTGTCAATTCAATATAATCAAGCATTACGTGTGAGAATGGTCTTTGCGGAATGGGATGCCCCGCCTGTTTCATTGCCTGACCCCTGCCGACATTGTTAGTTCCGCAAATCATACATCTGCTGCAATAATCTGCTGCCACTGTGGAAAAACCTTTAGTAAACCAGTTAGTTTGCATAGCATCAAACATTCCTCCTTTCGACACGTGATCCAATCCGTGTGTCAGCTTAGCGTAAGCCTGAAAGAAATGAGAAGGTAAACATGGTTTATTATTGGGGCCCCTCCATTGTCCATTCACAAACACACACCCTGCCTTTCTCCACTTCTCTTTGTCAGAGGGTGAAGAGTACTGCTGCATAATTTCAATGTCTCCTAATTCCTCATCCATCTGCACTGCAGTGGTTATCTGAACAGGAAGTAGTGCTGCAGCCTTCGCAGCTAAATCAGCCGCTCTGTTTCCTCGAGACACTTCATCAGTGCCTGTGGTGTGAGCTTGACATTTGCAGACTGCCACTTCCTTTGGTAAAAGCAGTGCATCTAACAATTCACTCACCAGCTGATGGTTCAATATTGGCTTTCCATCAGCTTTCAGAAATTTTCGATGTTTCCATAATGCACCAAAATCATGGACAACGCCAAAAGCATACCTTGAGTCAGTGTAAATTGTAACACGTTGACCTCTCGCTAATTTGCATGCTGCAGTCAGAGCAACCAATTCAGCAGCTTGTGCTGAAAAGTGTGATGGAAGTGGTTGTTGTTCCAGAATCTCAGTTAAGGAAACTACTGCATAGCCAGCTCTGTTTCTACCTAGGTCATCTCTGCTGGATGACCCATCCACATAAAGAATCATGTCACTGTTGGGTAAAGCCTCGTCTGTCAAGTCTGGTCTGGGACTACATATCTGTTCCAAGGCTGAAACACAACAGTGAGGTTCCCCATCCTGCTCTGTTGGGAGCAGGGTAGCTGGGTTCAACACATTACAGCGTTTAACTGTAACATTTGACATTTCCAATAGCACAAAGTTATATCTCAGCCACCGTGCTGCAGATAAATGAGAAGTCCTCTGCTCCAATAATATCATTGACACAGCATGTGGCACAAGCAATGTCAGGTCACTGTAACCTACAAATTCTCTTGAGGCTACTACAGCTCTCTCGGCTGCTGCCACAGCCCTCAGACAAGCAGGCAGTCCTCTCGCCACTGCGTCTAACTTAGTTGAGAAATATGCCACTGGTCTCAGTTTTCCCCCATGCTCCTGTAACAGGACAGAAGACATGTAACCATTTTTCTCAGCAACTGTCTGTGTAAATGGCTTATCAGGATTTGGAATGCCCAGCGTAGGTGCACTTAGCAAAGCTTGTTTCAGTTCACAAAAAGCATGTTCTGCTTCTGCAGTCCATGTCAGTTTGTCGTGGGCTGCCATATCCTGTCCATAAATTAATGCAGACAAAGGCCCTTCCTTCTCACTGTAGCTAGGAATAAATGTTCTACAGTACGAAGTCATTCCTAAAAACGACATCATTTGCTTTTTAGTGATCGGTTTAGGAATGTTCTGTATGGCTGTAATCCTGCTGTCAGACAGTGATTTTCCATTTGGTGTTAACACATGACCTAAAAAGGTGACTTTGGTTTGGTTTATAGCCACTTTGCTCGGGTTAACCTTATGACCCCGCTCGGCCAAGTAAGTTAACAACGTGATAGTAGCCTGCATGCAAGTCTTTTCATCTGGGCAGCACAGTAATAAATCATCAACATACTGCAAAAGAGCCACGCCAGGCGGAAGAATTAAATCTTCTAAACTGCGTTTCAAAGCTTCACTAAAAATAGTTGGACTCTCACAGTACCCCTGACACAGTCTCGTAAATGTGTACGCCTTTCCGTTGAAGTTAAATGCGAACCAAAATTGCGAGTCAGGGTGTACTGGAACGCTGAAGAATGCATTTGAAATGTCAATCAGAGTGTAACACTTGGTTCCCTCTGGAATTTGAGATAAAATTGTGAAAACGTTAGAAACGTTCGGGGCTCTTGCGATAACGGCTTCATTCACCCCTTTGAGGTCTTGAACGAACCGGTAACCTGCGACTTGACCGTCCGGTCGTATTTTCTTTACTGGAAAAATAGGTGTGCGGACAGGAGAGTCCGGACACTCAACAATCACCCCTCTTTCCAGCAAAGAATTAAACACAGGAGTAATGCCCTCAATTGCTTCCTTCTTCAGCGGATATTGCATTCTCTTTGGCCTATAGTCAGACTTGGCCTTAATTCGAACTGGTTCGCACCCAGCAATCAGTCCTACATCATATTTATCTTTAGCCCACAAGCAGCTCGGAACTCCCTCCAGCCCTTCCGGGATGACAGGGAGTTGCGACAATGTCAGACTGCCAAATCTCACTTCCTCTTCCAGCACTGTGACTGTTCTCAAACCTCGCAATGTTTTACGACATGGCTGTTTGAACCATCCGGTACTTTCGCTTTGGCAGACCAGTCTTTTTTGGTCTATTATGACCCAATCGGTCAATTCATGGCATTTGGCCATGAATGGACCTGCGTCACGCCATTCAGCCTTCACTGGTTTGGCCAGTGATATATGAGGCTGTGCATTTTCCATGTCATAAAACATTGCCTGTTGATCAGTCAGTTTCACACTCAAAACACACCAGTGATTTGTCCAATACAGATAATCTGTCTTTACATTCTCCACATCAACATCAAACCAACGCTGCGCATATTCATCATCAGGATTATTGCTGACATGTGAAGTACAGTGCAAGTCTGAGTCATTCATAAAATCAGAAGATGGCAACACTCTGTCATGAGCCTTTGTGGTCAGACACGTGTTAGAAACTTGCCATTCATACACAAACAAAGGGTTTTCCCCTGTTGTTTCATACATCATTCTCATGTCAGCAGAAATCCCGTCAGCAGTACAGTGGATAGAAACACCCAATTTACAAAGTAAATCTCGACCCATCAAATTAACTGGACATGTCTGCGTAATCAGAAAACTATGGTCAAATTTTCTCCCATCAATAGAACACTCAAGCGGCGTTGTGAATGCTTCTGCAACCACATGACCAGATGCACTTCTGGAAAGATTTGTCTTCCCAGAAAGTGAAACTGGTTGTTTAAATTCTGTCTCTCTTATCAATGAAAATGTGGCTCCGGTATCAATTAGAAACAACATTGTCTTGTCTAGAACGTTTACTTCTATCAGAGGTAAAGATTTATGTGCCTTATAGAAAACATCAGCAAGCTTGTCTTCATTGCAAAGAGCAGACTCAGAAAAGAAAGGAAAAGTATACTTAACTGATGTGGAGACCGTTGGAGACCCGTCGCTCGCACCCTCCCCCTCTCAATCCGCCTGACTTGTTGTCTTGCCTGCCTGCGGGCACGAATCACGCCAATGTCCTTTCTGTCCACAAATGAAACAAGTGTCTCGATCTGGACGTTGTTGATTCTGTGCAAAATGTCTACCGTTGCCACGACCACGTCCTCTGCCTCTTCCTACACCACCTCTTTGGTTTTGCTGGTAGTGGTGTGGTTTGTTGTTTTTCTTGCTCTCATGCAGCGCAATCAGAGCCAGGGAAAGATCTTTTTCGTGCTTGGCTGACTTGGTTAGCTGTTGCATGTTTAGAACTTCCTCATGATGCTTTGCATGTCGCCTAATGTCCGCTGAGGCAGCTAGTTGCCACCCAACACAGGATTTCTTAATCGCCATAGAAATCTCTAATTTCAGTCCATCCATGAACAAAGATCTTAAATAGTCATCATATGGATCAGATGATGGAGGTGGTTGGTCTGCATTTTGTTCTGTCGGCGGCGGTAGTCGTCTTTTTTCCAGACCTCCATGTTGATCAAAGCACGCCTTCAGTCTTAGGAAATATGCCTCGGTAGTTTCCTCTTTTCCTTGAACACATTGACGAACTTTATGAATGTCCAGCGTGCGTGGAAAAGCTGTCTTCAGGACTTCGATTATGTCAACGACTTTCTTGGTGTAGTCGCTGTTGGACGGATCATCATAGTTGGTGTGTTTCAGACGTGCATCTTCTGGCCACTTTTCCAGCAGTCTGGTCATTTGCACTACTCCATACTTCAAAATCATCAGTCTCCTCAGTTCATTAAGACTCGGCCTGAATTCTTTGCAGAAAGCAGCTAGGTCAGACCCCAGTTTGGCCCCGCCTAATTCGATGCTTGGCAGGTGTGCAGAAGCCTTACTCATGTCCTCTTCGGTCCACGGTCTCATTACCAGAACCGTTCCCTCTGGTCCTGCTACTTCAACCATTGGTGCCTGAACGGTCTCAGAGGGACCTTCGTCGTCCTCGTCACTGCTCTCAGTCTTTACTTCAGGCTCTGAGTCATCAGTCTGACGCTTGTTGCTGGTTCGTTGCCGTCGTGTATACGGTTTCAGTTTTCGCTGTCGTTTCGCATTTCTCCGTGTGTTCAAAGTTAAGTTTTTCAGATTTTCACTCAGCAGTTCCTCCAGAATTTTGCTGCATTCCTTTCGCCCTTCGTCATTATACACTGTCCCAGAGCGCGTTGAAGACGGCGCTTCTTCGGTTTCCTCCCTCGGAGTATAACTTGGCGGTGGGGCAGTTGGTGCGCTGGCTTGCGCTTCAGACGAAAGCTGGCTTGCGCTGGTGCTTGTGACGGCGAACTGGCTGGTGATTCTCCCGCAGCAGCTCCGCTCAGACCAAGATTGAGAGCAGGTGGGCGTCGAGCCGGATAACCCCCGTCATCCATCATCATTTTCATAAATTGACCAAAGAAAGGAGAGAAACCATCAGGAAAATTAGAGCAGTCATTTTTTACGTTCGTACAGTCATCTTTAACATTCTGTAATGCTTTCTTTGACGCATCCTCTCTCTCTTTATCAGAGTTTGATGGTGCGATGGCACGGGAGACTTGTTTTTGCTGTCTGCGCGTTGCCTCTTCTAACCATTTCCCTATGATCTCACCACACTTATTGTAATGATCTCTGTCTTTATTTTTAACATTATGAGTTGCCCAATGTACCTTGGTCTGAGTCAAATGTGACACACTAAAACCTCCATTAAACCCATATTGGTTTGTTAAAAACGGCACATACTCATGATACCAGGTTCCCATTATTTTATCCATGGCTACATATGAGCTCTTAGAAAAATCAATTCGTTTAGAAAGATCGACCCGTTCCTCCTCTCTTTTCGAATTCTGATTACCCATTTATCTTATTTAAACTTGCTCCACAATATTTATATTTGCGTATTTAAATCTTTTCCTCACGTGGTCACCACGTTCTCTTATCTACTGTATTAATTCTTTTCCCCAGCGTGGCCACCACGCCTGCCTTTATTCGTCAATAAAGGACTTTCAAAATTGCCTCCACCCGTCGATGAAGGTCTTTCCCAAATGAGTGTCTTTGTGCTGTTCAAAAATTACTGTCAGGCTTATTTTAAACAGACACTCATCTGGTGTTTGAGAAATCACTTCCAGTCTTATTCTCAAACTCTGGCCCTTTTGGGAAAACAACCAATACTTGCTATTTGAGAAAATTACTATCAGGCTTATTCTCAAATTCTTTGGAAATTTACTTCCAGGTTTATTCAAAACCTCTGACCCTTTTAGGAAAAGTATTCAATACGCAAATAATTCTCTTATTTATTTACCACGTAAATAATTTTTCTCACCGTCTCTTGATGACCTTGTGAGTTCACTTCTGGGAGTGCGTCACCTCGGTCGTCGTGACGAGTGAAACAATTCTCTCTCCTTAAGCCTGAGGATTCGAGCCGCAGAGTATATCGTTCTGGGGGTGATCAGCCAATTGTTCGCTCCTCACGCCGATCCTTGGTTCAGCATCCCATCCTCCTCGTCGCCAAACTGTAGTGGAAATAATTCTCTGTTGTTCGAAAAGATAGGAGGAAGAAGACAAGTGGAGATCTCTCAAAGTCAAAATATCATGAGTTTATTTTCTTGCAAGAAAATATTGGCATTCAACATACAGACAGCGTCTACATGTGAAGGCGAAGGCTAGTCCTTCGCGTCATCCTTATATACCTGAAAACCCCAGGAAACCAGTCCTATGCAGCTATGTCTGGTTTTCAGCAGATTGTCCCCCTATGCTGTCTAGAAAGGAAACCTGCTAGTGCTGCATTTAACTATTCTCGTTAACCATATATTTCAATTTGGACAGCACAATGACGTTTGTGTTAACTTCCTGTGTTCCAAGTACAGCTTGACTTCGCACCCCAACAACATCTCTCGGTCGCAACTAATGTTCGACCTCACACCTTTCTGCTTTATCTCTTGTTTGATCAAAACTCTGCACACACACAATTCACACTTGAAAATACAATGAGCTATTAAAATGTTTCCATGCTGCTCACTCTTTTGTTAAACACAGAACAGTACGTTCTCACACTAAGCTTACATTAACTTATGCATCTCTACTCAAACAGTTTGGTTATATCTTAGCTTACTCTAACTTATGCATTTTCTACCAGCTTGTTATATCTTTAATAATGCCCTTTAGATTATATGATCATCTTCCTTTAAATGCTTATGAGTATATGTTAGGTGATATTAGTAATTTCCCTTTAAATGCTTGTGGATACATCTTTTCCAACGTTAGTAAAGTTACACACCTCTAGTAAAATAAAAGAAACATACAAAAGGAAAAGAAAAAGAACCTACATAAAAGAAAAAAAACATGTATGAATGTAAATGTAAAAATTAACCATTACAAAGTGCACAGTGTGTACAAATAAGCAAGTAAGATGGGCTGAAATTTAACTTAAATGGTGCCCTAAGGATTCGAAGAAATATAAGGAAGGAAAATGTACAGGTCATAATAGTTAGGTAGAACTTTAGCACAACCATAAAGTAGTACTATTGAATTTCAAGAATGTGTTTGGGTGTTGTTTCATAATCTCAAAAAAATCATTGCATACTGCTAATAATTTAGTGGACTCATATTTTGAAATCATGAAATTATGGTGTGGTGTAAGGGAAAATACCAACTTTGTGAAATACTAACAACAAATTTTCATCCAGAGTAATGGAAGTCATAGTCAGAAGTCAGGTAGTCAACAGTTTTTAACTTGAACTGATTGTTTAAACTGATTGATTGAACTGATTTGTTTTTGTTCTGGTTTTTTTTTTTTCATTTAATGGAGGGATGGCCACGAAACCATCCCTGTATGGCAAAGCTACACATTTCTGTCACAGCGCTGACACCTCAACCGACTTCAGCTCATCCGATGCATCATTTACAATAAATATGTTCATTCTGTCGGAGCTGAAGGGGTATGTATAGAATGGAGAATGCCGGGAAAATTCCGTGTAAATAGCATACAAACCATTATCATTTTGGATAATGTTTTTGATAAGACAGACTTTATCCCCCACCAGAAACATGTTGTCCCCTGTTGTTAGCTTGATGGTCCACCTTTCATCTCGCATTTCCCCATATTGCGCATTAACTCCCATGCCAACAATAATTGGGCCCACAAAATGCTCCCTTTTCAGTGTAATGTCAGCATCAGCATCCGATTTGGTAGCTGTAACCTCTGAAAGACGCCGAATGAGTTGAGCTAAAGGGAACTCAGGTTTTCTAATGAGTTTTTTTTTTATTTTCCCAAGGTGGTTCTCATATGGGAATGCTGAAAAAGAGTCCAGACAGCCATGCCTCTTTACCTCATCTGTCAGGTGGGCCAGGCAGTGGACATTGTACACAATCTGGTCTGTGCCATACAGCTCACAAAAATGGTTTACAAAAGATTTGAGCATTTGTCCAGCATAGTCAGCAAGGTTGAGATGTTCAGGGCTTACCAAAATGGATATAGCAGCTGACAGAAGCATGAAATTGTGGTACATGTTCCGGTCCAGGAATCTAGCCAGCACCACAGGGCCAGTGTACAGTTAGAACTGTCGGAATTCAGTCGCCTTCCAACGGTCCAACTCCCTAAGCGACCGTGGTCTCCTGGCAAACTCAACTGGCACGTAGGGCCTCATTGACTGGAGTTTGTCTGACATCCTGTCTACTATTAAAGGGTACCTATTTTGGGTTTTTGAAAATTGCCCTTCATGTAGTGTTTAACATAGATCTAAGTGAACGAAAACATCCTGCAAAGTTTTAAACATGAAAGTTCATCGTATACAAAGTTATTATCTCTCAAAAACAAGAGTCGACTCTGAGTCGCTGATATGAATCGTTGGAAGAACGATGCTTTTCCTTTGTCTGGTTGACGTCAACTTGACAAGTTATTTGAATAAGAAACGCCCACTTATTGCGCTCGGAGACGCTAGGGAAAACCGGAGCTCCAGGGGTGGCGGGCAAATCTGAAACTGGCCCAGGACGGGCCAGGAGGTCTGACAGCATGGAGGTTTGGACCCACCGCACCTTTTTGGACTCTGTCGTTTTTCGAGATCTGGGCTTCGGAAAACAACCATGTCGACGAGACGCTGTGTTTGGAAGTGCGACGCAAAAGCGAACTTTTTTAACCAGCCAAGTGAGGAGTATTTGAAGACTAGGTGGCTGCAGTTCATATACAAGTACTGCTATACCACACAAGTAATAATAATAATAATAATAATAATAATATTTTATTTGTAATGCACTTTACATCAAACTAATGACCTCAAAGTGCTAAGTACAGCCCAAACCTTGTTCTGTGTTCGCGTAATTTTGAAGATGATTGCTTCACAAACCTAAACGCTATAAAGTATGGATTCTATAGTAACGAGCTGAGAATCTGAGGTGTGTTAAATGAGGGAGACATATGCAGAGCGCTGGATCTCGAGTACCGAAGTTGAGAACCCATTTAAGGTAATAAGAGTTCCGTTTTTCTGCACAGAGAATACCAATCACAACTGACTAGGTCATCTGACCAATCACCGCAGATTAGCGTCACGCAAAGGCGGGTTTTGGAAAAGAACTCGCTAAAACGATTCATATGGGAGTCGGTGGGCAATTCAGGTAAAAATAAATGCATATTATAAGACAACAAAAGTGTTTTTTTGTCATTGCATGCTTGTAAAACTGTTGTTGGGGACTCCCAGAACAATATTAGGAACGTTTTAAATGACATAATAGGTACTCTTTAATGATGGCAGTCTTACTGTTAACGGACCCCGGAGCC
Organism: Cyprinella venusta; assembly: GCA_038021265.1. Classification (NCBI taxonomy): domain Eukaryota; kingdom Metazoa; phylum Chordata; class Actinopteri; order Cypriniformes; family Leuciscidae; genus Cyprinella; species Cyprinella venusta. The sequence goes on along the minus strand of CM075884.1, from coordinate 11,062,896 downwards.
AGGTCTGGAGCAGTTTCCTTACAATGCTCAAACACACTAGATGCATATAATCCAAGGGAAACTGTGACACCATGCCAACGGTCACGTTTTTAAATGGATGTGGCCCCTCGTGGTGGTGTAGTTCATCAGCCATCAGGTTGAATGAGGTGTCAGTTCTCTGGGGGTGCTCTGATCCAGGGAACGTCATACGTCCGTTCTGGTATTGCCCTGGGTGTAGGCACTTATCACACCCATGGTAAGCATTATGGGCTTTTATTTTTTTTTTTTACAAAGGCCCGTGCAGGGGCATCACAGATTACCGTGTGAAGCTTCATCTTAAGGTTCTTATCTTCAATGCAAAACCCAGCCTCTAGCTCCTGTAGTTCATTGACAAAATCAGATCCTCACAGAACCTGTACAGTATGTGTCAAAATATAAAATTAATTAACTTGTATCATTTGTGAAAAACATGTTAACTCCTCAATAACTACTTAAGCGTTACCTTGTCATCCCGCAGGGACTACTAGTGATGAGCCCCATTATTTTAAAGTGAAAAACATTTTAACTCCTAACTAACTACAAGCATTACCTTGTCATCCCGCAATGTTTACACAAGGTAACGCTTGTAGTTAGTTAGGAGTTAACATGTTTTTCACTTTAAAATAATGGGCCACATCACTAGTAGTCCCTGCAGGATGACAAGGTTACGCTTAAGTAGTTATTGAGGAGTTAACATGTTTTTCACAAATGATACAAGTTAATTAATTTTATATTTTGACACGTACTGTACAGGTTCTGTGAGGCACTAATATTCTAACAAACACTGTAATCTGGAAGATGTGGTTTTGCGCTTTTCGTAACATAAATGCTGCTAATTTCTTCATTAAAGATGCTAATTGTTTTTGACAAGTGAACATCAATGTTTACATTCATGTCATGAAGAGAAGTCCTCCTCAGGCAGCTACTGTAACATAAAGTTATAGGTCTTTGGAGTCTGAGATATATGTGACTGACATTCAATAGAGCTCATAATAGTGAACTAATCCAATCATGAGAGTGTCAGCATCACTTCCTAATTATTTAAGGTTTATTTTTCAAAACTGTCTTTATTAGGATTATTTTAAGTTTAAGTTTAAGAACCCTGCATCTTTCCTTCTTTTAACACATTTGTCATTGTAAAGTATTGTTCAAAACGTCCTTGAAAAGTACGCCTTATCGCTAAACGTTGCCTTGAGGCAACAAAAAGAAAAACGGAATTTGTGAACATTTTGTTGTGAACAACAAAATAAAAAATATAAAACGTAATAAAACCTGCAAGAAGGCCTCTCTACATCTTCACACACACACACACACACACACACACGCACACACACACACACACACACACACACACACACACACACACACACACACACACACACACATATTTTGTTTTGTACAGTTAATGTCATTTTGAATAAGATCACTAAAGCATGTAATCTTGCTTTAAACTCACAACATGTGCTCCTGTGACCATGTGCCAGAAAAGGATATCCCACCTTCAAATGATGCTTGATGGTGACTCCCAAACCTTATTGGACTGTTCTTTGATACTTTTTCAAACTTTCTATTTGGTTGCAATCATTGGAAGTAAAAATTACTGTACATAGGGTTTAAGAAAACTTCTCGGTTACGTATGTAACCCTCGTTCCCTGAGTACAGGGAACGGAGACGTGTCGTCGGGGAGTTCCCTGACGAATTGGGATCACGCTAGGGAGCCTATAATTGTCTTCTAATTAAAAACGAGCCAATACAAATTGGCATGCAATTTTTGCATTCCACGAGCCGCTACTAGCGTGGATATAAAAAGCGGAAGTGAACATTGCTTTGACGCTTTTCGCTGAGGAGCCGAACAGAGTCCAGACCTCCTTGAAGGTACAGCAACATGGCGAAGGGACAACATGTCTCCGTTCACTGTACTCAGGGAATGAGGGTTACATACGTAACCGAGACGTTCCCTTTCTTCTGGTAACTCCAATGTGTCGTCAGGGAGTTCCCTGACGAATTGGGATCCCTAATAAATCGCCATGGTGCTGGACCCTTCCAGCACCTAGCTACACTACCTACGCAGTTTCAGAAATAACGGGGGCTAGCTAGGGAGTTCACACTGCTGTTCCACAAAACCCAATCAGTGGACATTGCATAACACTGGGAAAGCGTGCCCAACCCGAAGAAATGTGAAGGCAACACTGCGGAAGCCAGTCGCCTGATGAAGGCCTGGAATACACATATGTACTAGCCCAGGGAGAAAGTGAAACATATGGCAGTCTCTGAGGTAGTCCCAATCCAAAGGGAAGTGGGAGCGTACTCAACAGGGACGACAGAATGAGTCTGTCAAGGGGAAGACACGGCTGGACTGCACATGGCATAATGGGTCACCGAAGAGACAACTGGACATAACACCCAGTCTACACAACAACTCCCTTAGAGGTTGTAGACCTGGCGGTCCGCCATGCTTGGCACCAGAGGGGTGATGGAGGACCTCACAAGGCTAACCAACGTAGGGAACGGAGCCAACGGAGCAGAAAGACGCACGTATCCGTCTGAGGCACGGAGTGGCGTAGCAAGCCGACACAACATATTCCCTCGCACCACTGGCTGTAGCGAGTACTCGGGAGGAAACAGGTTCCACACGTAGGCTGTAGAATCTAGCGAACATATTAAGTGTTGCCCAGCCTGCAGCTCTACAGATGTCTGTCAGCGAGACACCTTGAGCCAAAGCCCAGGAGGCGGCAACACCTCTCATACAGTGAGACGCAACCTGGGAGGACAAGGCTCACGTGTAGCTTCATATGCTTGGGTGATAGTGTCACCAGGTGACAAATTGGAGCAGTTGTCTGTCTCCATGGCAGCGGAGGCTGATGACAGATGACAGACCAGCGGCAGGTGTGGGCAATTTGTGTAAGGCTCGGTGATAGGGCTGTGTAGCCGAGTGATGCATTTAAAAGGAGATCAAAGATACAGTTGACGGCGGTGCTCCTCTGGGAGAAGTTGTGGGGCGGCGCTTCCCTCCGGGAGCCGTCATTCTTTCTGGCAGTAGTATGGAGTCGTGGAGATATCTGGAGAAGCTGAGAGGATGTAACTGGAATAAGGGTGCAACGGTGATCGTGTGAATACAAGCTGGAAACGTGAACTGGAGGGGAAGTGAGTGAATTGTGGAGATGAAGTCAAGACTGGAGAACGCCATTATTCTTGGGAGGAAGATAAGTAATGAAACACCGGATCTGTGTGAATTTCTGTCCTGCACTGAGTTGAACAAGGTTTGTGAAGTGTATTGACCACAAGTATAATTGCCACTTAAGAGTGTGAAGTGAGTCATCATTGAAATTCTGATATCTTCTCCTGAGTGTGAGAGAGTATTGAAGACGCTGTTTTCCACGCTGTGAGAAGTCATCTAAATCTCTTCATTTTCAGAGTGTTGATTCAGCGTAACAGTGGAAGGGTGGAACATTGGGTGAGTGCCGGCCTTATTGCACTAAGATTTGAGAGTGGATTGCGGTGCCTGAATTGAAGTGTCACACAGTATTGGACTTGACGTGAAGTTGCAGTGTGTGTGGATGCATATGTTTATTTAACTGCCAGTATTCCTCAGTTCACATTCTCATCCAGTGAATGCTGAACGAAACACTCAGTATTGAATGCAAGGTTCCCCTGCCATCTTGTGTGCTGCCTGTCCGGAGGAGAGACACACCCCCAGCATTAGTGCTGCCTGCTTGGAACGACCCAGTCCAGCCGTAAGCCCGTTCTCCATTATACGAAAGGAACATGCTTGCTCTTGTATCAAATGTTCTGTCTATTTAAATAGAAGATTCTTCTGCCACTGTGCTGCCTGTCTGGAGGAGGGACACACCTCAGCCTTAGTGCTGCCTGCTTGGAGCAACCCAGTCCAGCCAGTATTCTTCTGCCACTGTGTTGCCTGCCTGGAGGAGGGACACACCCCAGCCTTAGGGCAGCCTAATTGGAGCAACCCAGTCCAGCCAGATTTGTCTGCCCCCTGCCTTCTTCTGTGCTGCCTGTCCGGAGGAGAGACATGCCCCAGCCTCGGCACCTTCTGTTCAGAGGAGAGACACGAAGCCCTCACTAAGACTTTTTAAGTGACTTTTGTTAATAAAGCCTGTTGAACTTTTAAACACCGTCTGACTGTCTGGTCTCTGGTACGCTCCTCGAGGTGGTCCTGGGTTTGAGGGGTGGGTGCGGTCTGGCCATGACGCACCCCGACCTGTGACAATAGCATTCACTAACCAGTAAGCTAAGCTTGGAGACAGCCTTCCCCTTCTGCTGGCCTCTGTAACAGACAAATAGCTGGTCTGAGGTCCTGAAGCTTTGCATTCTGTCAATGTAAACTTGTAGGGCATGGACTGGATAGAGAAAAGCTAGGGCTGGGTCTGCCTCCTCCTGGAGCAGCGCTTGCAGGTTCACTACCTGGTCCGCGAAGGGAGTGAACCTTGGCCACATATCCGGTCTCAATATAATGTCAGGCCTGGCCTGAACTCTAAGCATGATTCGTCGACCGAAAAAAGCCAACAGGAGCGTTGTCTTAATGGAGAGGATATTCAGCTCCACTGTCAGCAAAGGCTCAAAAGGAGGACTTTGGAGAGCTCTCAGTACCAGAGCTAGGTTCCAAGAGGGTAAAGAGTGCAAAACACGAGGCAGATTTAACCTCCTAGCACCCTCAAGGAATCTGATGACCAGGTTGTGCTTCCCCACGGACTTACATTCTACTACATTGTGATGTGCGGCTATTGCTGCAACATACACTTTGAGGGTGGAAGGGGACAGCCTACGCTCCAACCCATCTTGTAGGAAGAAAAGCCCAACTCTGATCGGGCAAGTTCGGGGTCCACCTGGCGGGAGGAGCACCACTCAAGGAATAGGTTCCACTTCAAGGCATAGAGGTGCCTCGTAAAGGGGGCTCTAGCAGAAGTGATGTTGTTTACTACTGCCTGTGGTAGATCACCTAGAACCTCCGTGTCAAGTCCAGGGACCAGACATGGAGTTTCCAGAGATCTGGACGCAGGTTCCATAGATTGCCCCGTCTCTGAGAAAGAAGGTCCTTCCTCAAAGGAATCAGCCAAGGTAGATAGGATCTGTCAACAGTCGAAACATTCTTCACTGTAATCCTCATACACTCACCAACAGGAATCACCATATTAGCTGCCTGCTGAACTGAACCAGCAGACAAACTAGATCGGGGATTATCTGAAGGGGCTGCCCCTTTAAGGGTTCTCAGTCTCGAGCACAGCATCGCGAGAGTCATATTCCCGCAATGAAAACATGACACATCCACAAACACTGCTTCAGCATGAGTGAGCATGGACCGAAGAGTGAACAGAAGACAGCAAAAATGCACAAAAAAATATGAGCAGAAAATGTAAGAGAGCACAAAATACATAGCTACTAAAACTAAGGAAATCGTAAAGTTGCGTGATTCAGATTATTTTGCATTAATGTTTAAGTTCTGTGCAATATAATTTTAAATATGTAAACATTTTTTTTGATAAATGTTATTTTTGAATGTTCTTTTTTATTCACGCTCATTATTTTTTGATCTGTACACTTTGTTTGCTATTCTTTTTTTTTTGTGACCACAATACTTTTGACAGGAAATGAATCCCAAACTCATTCTAAAATTAAATATTTCACACACAATCTTTTTTTTCTTTAGTTTTGTTATATTACAATTAATTGTCAATGCTGTTGAAACTGTTTATTGTGTTTCTGTTTAACTGTCACTGAAATGTTACATATTTTAATTAAAAATTAAAAGAAATTATATTTTGCATCAAGAAAGCCTTAACTGTAAAGCATTTATACACATAATAGTAATATTTTTGTACTGCTTTTATTTTATTTTATAATTATAACTTATTCAAAAGTAATTAACACCAATCTGTGTTAATTGTGACACAGATTGGTGTTATGCCTTTTGTTTCTAATGGTAGATTTAATTTAATTGGTTTATTTAAAATATTTAATTTAACCAAGCAAATATATGAAATTGTAATATAGCCTAGGTTACCTGATAACAGACTGCAAACAGAGAAAGAATGTTTCTTTTTTAGCCTATATTACGCTATATTTACGTTACCATATTTTGGTTAAGAATTGCAATTTTATTTAAATGCAGTGCAAGCTATCATTTAATGTGTTGGAAACCTTTGGTGTCATTTCTTGTACATTTTGAAAGTAAAATAGAGGATGTGTGTGTTACTACAGTATGTGATTTATGGGTGACTTTTACTTTGTTATTCAACAATACTGATTCTTCTTACGTCAACAAACAGTGAAGTTTGACATAATAAACTTTGAAAAACAGATTAAACGTGCTTTCAGCGTTTTCCCTAAATTATGGCTTTAACTTTAGGCAGAATGTCAATTAATAATGGATTGAGGACGGTAATCCACCACACGTGTTTCAACTCAATGAAAATACAAAGACTTTATAGCACCGTTTTAAAAGAAGAGAGAAACAGCGGTAACTCAGGTAAAGTTATGACCGAGTTTCCGTTAACAGTAGAGGTCATTATACTTAAGTAAATAGGATCTATGCACAACTTACTCTTTGCACAACTTTACACTTAGAGTTGTTTTTACAAAACTCATTCTGTTATGCCATGCCAGTCTGACAGAGATTTCGAGATGCCAGTTGTGGTTAGAAAGACGGACTGAATTTGGAATAGTAACGTTTACGTTGTAAATTACTATAAAAGCCATGAAGTGTGTTAGGCCTTGTTGTTACTATTCCGATTTCGCTTTTTTAAATTTTTGTTAAAACGAATATCACCTAGCTACAAAATTGCTGGTGATTGCTCTAGCTCACTCTATTCTTGTGGAAGAGCACAACTCATGTTGAAGATTAGCAGACCGGAAATTTTGTATTTTTCTAAAATTGCTCTGGATTATAACGTTGCCTGCTCCTCACCGTATATAAGTTAGGCCTTCCTCAGTAGTGGAATATATATATATATATATATATATATATATATATATATATATATATATATATATATATATATATATATTCTTTTTTTCTGTGACTAGTAAGTTGGACTTCAGCAACAATGGGTGAATAGCTTTATATCGCAGTTTAGCTATTTTTTATCAGAAATCCAGTTTTACACATGTCATTGATGTTACTGAGTTTGCTGTGCATGTGGTTAGAAACTAAACATTATGTAGATTAGCTGTCCAGAAACACTACGCCCTTGCTTAGTTGGATAGAATGCTGCTTAAATGTTTAATATGTGTGTAGCATTTTAATTCATAGAAAGAATATTGATATAGTAAAATAATATAACCACCACTTAAAATGTTTTGTATTTCTGAATATACTTTTACTTTTTACTTTTACTTGTTCTTTTCGTTGTTCTGTATTGAAATTCAATAAAAGTGCAATGTCATGTCTGCAGCCTGCACACATTCAGTTCAGATAGGGTGTGATATTTATTTGTTTGTTTATTTCACTATGTCCGTTTATTTTACTATGTCCATAGGTAGATGTATAAATAAGTCAAGTCATCATATATATGCGAGAATAGTTGTGGATAGTTATCGGGAAAAATAACCTTTCTCTTGTAGTTTAAGCAGTCTTGTGGCACAGTCTACTCAATTGGCCTTAAAAAGCATTTGTACACATAAAATATGTGAATGCCATTGAAAAAGAAAGTTAAAACATGATCCACTTTTCTAGCAATACATTTCACAAAAGAACATTTCTTAGGTTTTAAAATTATAAAATCTTAAACCTTTAAAATAAATGAAACTTGTTTTAATAGTTTGTTATCTAATATCTTTTTTATGTTTTAATATCTACTGAATGTACTTGCAGAAAGATTCATTCTGCTCAAATGATCATGTATTTCCTCCTGTGATTATGGCAGGTACAGGTGGGACGGTGGTTTCTGAAAGGAGGGGTGCGGTGATGGTCATTGGGATTAACCGTCCTGAAGCGCGTAATGCAGTAAATCAAGAGACTGCTCAGAGACTGACCGAGGAGCTGACAGCCTTTGACCAGGACAACAGCCTTGATGTGGCAGTGCTTTATGGAGTTGGTACGTTCACACACTACTGTGACACACTGTGGAAAAAGTGAGCTGACTTTAGTTCAGTTTGATGGTTCGTAGAAAGAATGGAAGAATGTTGTCTTTTTGAGTAGCAAAGCAACCAATAGTTTATGAATGCACTTTACCCCCATTTTTTCCAACTTATGCTGTAAAATTTGTGTATGACTATGTAGCCCGCCTCCTCTAAGTCTACTGATATTTGTTATGACATCTGCTTTAAACATTTCAAAGCTCCTGATAAATATATCCATTTCACCAGCTAATTACTTTTCGACAGCAATGCTATAGGGTCTCATTTAGCTCCCTAGCTCGTGAGTCGTGAATGGGTATATCGGGTTCACGAATTTGTGCACTGGTAAGGACAGTAAGGACCCTGGCTCACACAATACATATTGGGACTCTACTTCCGGCGACATGACAACATCCTCATTGTATATGTACATCGTACATCACAGCTGGTTTTTATGAACAACAGCAGAGCTGATATGTTTCTGACATTACTTGTAATGTTATTTAAGTTACATTATGATAAATTCTTTGCTTGTTACACATACGTGCAACATTTCAGTTGTAAATAACCTATTAGCTGGATTATGTTCAATACCTGTCCAGCGATGAATGTTTATGCTGAAATACACTCACCTATAGGATTATTAGGAACACCTGTTCAATTTCTCATTAATGCAATTATCAAATCAACCAATCACATGGCAGTTGCCTCAATGCATTTGACCCTGTGGGGTGTGGTCCTGGTCAAGATAAGCTCATGAACTCCAAACTGAATGTCAGAATGGGAATGAAAAGGGATATAAGCAATGGGCTATATGCACGCATTAGTTGCGCATTTGATGCAAGGATGCTCAACAGTTTCCGGTTGTGGAGATTAAAGCAGAGGAAAACTGAGGAAAACGGGATTATGGCAGAGTCTTCAAAATTTACTGTCCTTCTGTCTTTGAAACGAAACGTTCATACGTTTAAATGTAATTTTACATATAGTTATGTTTATTTAATATAATTTTAAAAAGAAGCATAAACACAACGAGGGGTGTCCGTTTTATCTGTTTTTGTGACTAACGTTTCTTTAGTAAAACCATGGAGTATAAAATTAAATATAAATTCTTGGTATTGCATTGGACTCAACGATCGGCGGAAGTTATCAAGCATCCTTAAACCTTCACCGGAAATACCGCCGTGCATAGAGCCCATTATTAAACTGATCTGAGTATTTCACAATCTGCTCAGTGACTAGAATTTTCACGCACAACCATTTCTAGCGTTTACAATGAATGGTGTGACCGTGAAAATGGAAAAACATCCAGTATGCGGCAGTCCTGTGGGGGAAAATGCCTTGTTGATGCTAGAGGTCAGAGGAGAATGGGCCGACTGATTCAAGCAGATTCAGTTGAAGACTGGAAAAATGTTTCCTGGTCTGATGAGTCTCGATTTCTGTTGAGACATTCAGATGGTAGAGACAGAATTTGGCGTGAACAGAATGAGAACATGGATCCATCATGCCTTGTTGCCACTGTGCAGGCTGCTGGTGGTGGTGTAATGGTGTGGGGGATGTTTTCTTGGCACACTTTAGGCCCCTTGGTGCCAATTTGGCATTGTTTAAATGCCATGGCCTACCTGAGCATTGTTTCTGACTATGTCCATCCCTTTATGGCCACCATGTACCCATCCTCTGATGGCTACTTCCAGCAGGATAATGCATCCATGTCACAAAGCTTGAATCATTTCAAATTGGTTTCTTCAACGTGACAATGAGTTCACTGTACTAAAATGGCCCCCACAGTCACCAGATCTCAACCCAGTAGAGTAGAGCCTCTTTGGGATGTGGTGGAATGGGAGCTTCGTGCTCTGGATGTGGATCCCACATATCTCCATCAACTGCAAGATGCTATCCAATCAATATGGGTCAATATTTCTAAAGATCGCTTACAGCACCTCATAATGCCAGGTAAGGCAGTTCTGAAGGCGAAAAGGGGTCAAACACAGGATTAGTGTGGTGTTCCTAATAATCCTTTAGGTGAATGTATAATATATATATATATATATATATATATATATATATATATATATATATATTTGTCATTGTGTAGTAGATTGACTCACATAATTACATTTTTGCGCTTCAGAATTTCCATTAAGGGATCATAGTGAGCATCGATGCTGCCTGGTTTTCACAGTTCATAGTGGGACTTTTTTGGGGTACGAACGTTTTAGTGCACTGGAAGGATTCTGCAACTGAGACAGCACTTAAAATTGTCTACTCCCTGATCAGTGCCCTGACTACTGAACTAGGGAGCTGATTGAGATGCACCCATAGAAATATACAGAGATACCACAAACACGTTTTAAGGTTTTTTTTTTTTTTTTTTTTTTTTTTTCCAATTTCTAAGGCCGTGTGTCCACCAAAGCGTTTTTTGCCAGCTGAAAACGCTACACGCTCTGCTGAAGACGACGTGCTTTGGGCGCTTGAGAGCGTTTTGGCAGCGCAGCGTTTTTTCCGTTGAGGCGTTTCGTTGCTATAGACCTTATTCAGAGCAGCGCCATGACAGGTATGACAGTGAGGCTGTGAGGGATAGACTTACCGTGTTTCCTATGGCATCCGCTGTAAAAAGCTGAATAAAGCTCATAAATTACTTACAATTTTCCACTGCTTACATTGTCGGGAGTTTATTGTCAACTGAAATTTCTTGGAAAGATATTTTTCCAGTGTTTCATAAGCAGAACAGTCCGAAAACACATTAAATAACAGTACAGCCCATTGAAGAGATGCATGTCTATCCCTCACAGCCTCGCTTTCATTCTCATTAAAAATCAAAGATGGCGCTGCCGTGAATAAGGCGTATGATACAGAATATCTGCAGCAGTTTAAACGTTGTGACTGTTGGTCGGTGTGGTTTAGTCCCGCCCCTCCTCCACTGTGATTGGACGGCTGGGCAAGAACTGACAGTGATGAGCGCTGCGTTTTTTCCAAAGTTGAACATTTTTCAACTCTCGGCGACCAGTAAAAAACGCCGGGCGCTCGGCGCTTCAGCGTGAAAAAAACGCTCAGCGCCTCGTCACGCTCATGGCGTTTAAAAAACGCGGCGCTCCCATTGGAAACAATTGAAAACAAACGCCAGGCGCGTGGAAAAACGCTTTGGTGGACACACGGCCTAAGGATAGTACATAAGATCTAATGTAGATATTAAATGCTTACTTGGTTATGTCTTAAACATGCTACCATTGCCTTGAAATTTGCTGCCTTCATATACTAAAAGCGAAGTCTTTTACTGAGTGGGCAGCACATGGCTACAAGACTCCTGTGTTATGTCAAAGTCTGTCATGACAATATTTCCACATTGAAAACAATTTTCTCAGGCCATCAAATTGGACACCCTCAATAGAAATAATTTGTTCAACCTGGATCGACCATCTCTACTCAAATTAAAGTTAAGTAAAGAGTTAAACAAGAGGTTTTGATTTCTCTCACTCTAAACCTGTCTCCCAGCTAGAGGACCATCTCCAGGTGAACTGACTACATCAGATAAAATTACATAGACAACAACACATGTAAAGAATGTCTGATGACAGTAATTGGTTGAGTTTTGAAGAAGTTTCAGAGTTAATGTTGGCCACACAAGAATTCCCTTATTTGTGTTAACATCTACTATATCTCAAGACATTTAAATGAACATTAAAATGCAATTGAGCACATTACACAAGCTAACTTACTGGTCTAGATTTTACAAGTCCATTAGGAAGCCATTAGGAAAATTGTGTCCATGGCATGTTCGCATTTCAGCTAAATTATGAATAATTGCTGGTTCGGGCGATGGTTTGTTCAAGTACACTGATGGACTGTTTTAACTAGTAACATTTTACTGAAGTTTAAAATGACTTGTAATTAGTATACGTTTCCTTTGAAAAAGAAGTGTGCTTAATTATTTTGAATGTGTATTTGTAGTGTACTTCAAATCTTTAAAGTATATAAAAAAATAAAAATAAAATAAAATTAATTGTCTTGCAGATAATATAATATTAATAAAATAAAAGATTAAGTGTACTTGATAGGAGTACACTTTGCATTGTAATTACACAAGAACTGAGTTAACAACATGTTCTTAAGTTAAGGGTTAGGATTTGGTACAGTGTTTGTACTTGTGATTTTGAATAATTTACCATAGTAAATACATGTAACGATGACACATTAAAATAAAGTATTACTTAAAGTGAATATTTTTTAAATGGAACTTAATCATTACAAAGGTGTACGCATACATAATACATGACATTTAAATGCAGGTTTCAATGGAAATTACATTTAAGTATACTTATCAGAACATTCGGGAGTACAATTTAAAGTACGTACAGTACATATTTGAAAACAACAGAAGTAATTATGAAATTAATATACTAGTCATAGGCTACATTATATAGAGTCAGGTAATTGCAATCAATATAAATGTATCCTATAACACATTTTCATTTAATTTAAATTAATATGCAGTGATGTGTCTGAAATCATAACATTCATTTTGTACTTAAAAAAGTTCTTATAATATTCTTCAAATGATTAAGTATGCTAAAGTGTACTTCTTTTTCACAAGTGTTGCTTTATCTTTACCAAAGTGTATGGCATTTGGTCATTTTTTTTCTAATGTGTATGTTTCTTCAGTTTCTTTTCATATGTAATTTAGAACCTGAATACATGTCAAAATATTAATATAAGAATAGAGCATGTAGGCCTGAACACATGAAAGTGATACTCATGCTATTAAGTTATGTTATGCTGTCTGACTTTCATGGTTTAATCTGCTTTGTTGTATAATTGAGTTTGTTTGATTCAGGAGGGAATTTCTGTGCTGGACTTGATCTGAAGGAGTTGGCTCAGAGCTCTGGTTCCCTCAAACTGGAGCAAGATGTTTGCCGTGGTCCTGGTCCCATGGTACGGAGTGGTCCTTCTCAGATGCTGTATTGCATATTAATACTAAATGAGTCATATAATGCATTCCTTTTAATTCAGCTTGTAATATTATAACTAATGAATTTTTCTTGCAGCAAAAAGTAGTTTGTCTGGGTGTAAACGAGTAGGTTTATGACTTATATGTGAAAATGGGGTACACTTTTTCGAAATGGTCCACTTATACACTCTACTTACTATGTTACTTTGCAACATCATGTCAACTAACTCTCATTAGAGTATTAGTAGATGGTTGTAAACTTTGGGTTTGGTGTTAGGGTCTGGGCAGAGACTATATAGAGACATGCCACTTCCTCAATCCTTAATACAAATGTATAGGGAAAACCCGTAACACCAAAGATGGCGGTTGTATGCAAATGCCCCGCCCCTCCCGCTGGACAGCCAATCGTCTGCTTTTAACGGTCAAGCTGGGAAACTTTTAAATCACGTTACTGTTTGAAAAGGCGGCAGATTTGATATGCAGTGTATGTGTGTGTTGTGTAAATATCAGACATCCCAAGTCTCCCAGAAGTTCCTGGTGTCTCCTGCAGATTGATAGAGGCTCGCTGTTGCCCGCAAATTAGTTCAAATCTCCCGGAATCTAGAGCGAGCGAGCTAGAGCGCGCACATACTGTGTTTCAAACTGTGCAGCGCGCGCGTGACAGAGAGCGAGAGAACCCTTGCGCATGCGCAGTAAAAGTATAACCTGTGGGAAAACGACGTTTTAAACCTTATTTTAGGGGAAAGTCATCAAACTTTTTCAGCGATTTTTATCATATTTTACTGCTGTTTCTATACATGCAGTTTTTATGTCCCGGTGACCAGTGAAAGTTCAGTCCTGACTCTCTGCTCATTCATTTAGATAGGAGCTTGGTCTTGTTAAATCCGAAATAGCTGCCCGGAGGCATTGCCAAGATGGCAGCCGAGTGGCATGACTTGCCTGAAAGGACTTTGGTCCGGGTTAGAATAAGTTGACAGTTGCAAAGTTACTTATAGAATGCCTGTTGGGATACAAATGGGACAATCAAAAGAAAGTGTGCACATATTAAGCAGACTGTCTTCTAATACATGACTTGTAGTTGCAAAGTTGCTTATAGTAAGTAGAATGACTGAAAACAAGCTTTGCCTGAGTATCTTCTTAACTTGTAAAATGAGTAACATGACACATGAGCGACAGAGACCATCAACAACTATCAAGACTAGGGCAGACTGAAACTGACGCAATCTCCTGAGTCCTGAACCATGTGGAAACACCTACTAGTAAAAGCGAGTTAGCGGCTTCTGATGGTTAAAAACTGTCACTGTAAATGTGCTTTATAGTGGAGGGTTGAGTCAATAAACCTATTGGTTTGCAGGGTATTTAGAACAGAAATAAAACCAATGCGTGTTGTTTCCGGTAGGGTCCATCTCGTATGAGGCTCTCAAAACCCTTGATCGCAGCAGTCAGTGGGTACGCTGTGGCTGGAGGTCTGGAGCTGGCCCTGCTGGCTGACCTGAGGGTGATGGAGGAGAGCTCCATCATGGGCGTTTTCTGCCGCAGATTTGGTAGGTATTGTTGTCTATTTCACATTGAGGTGTTATTTTGCTTAAGGTTGAGGTATGTGGTCATATCTAATGGAACTGCGCTGTTTAATAACTGCAATTAAACAATTATTACTAATTTATATCTAAAATAATATAATTATATTGAATTATTTTATTTTTAATATTATTATTTACAATAACAAGAAAGCATCATGGTAAAACCATGTTTTTTTATTTGGACCAGCACTATAGTGATAAATACCATGGTACTAAATTGGAGTGTACAAGATGTATAGTTTAACATTGTTAAAGCTGGTGTTTTTGAGTAAGTCACTCACTTTGCAAACAAACAATATAAAAAAAAAACATTCAGAGTGCCCACTTACAATGCAGTTTGAATGACCCCGAAATTCGATATAGCACAAAAATGCCCATGGTTTAGTTACTGTGCTTATGCTTTTTTCCGAAAAATAATCACAAAGCGAGGATTGTGAGATACATTTTAAACACCTTAATGTCTGTTTTTGCTCTATTTTGCCAATGAAAATACAAAAATCATTTTATAATTCAACATTCAAAAAGGATTAAATCACTGCACTATACCTACTCAGGGTGTGTAGATCCATGAAAACTGAAGTTTGTTTTTCTCCGTTCCTCCCCCAAAACCCAACCCTTTTAATCCTTTGGGAATTGAGGAGACTACTTGTTGCACTTTTTTCAATATTTGCCCAATCTTTTCTGAAACAAGACTGCTGCTCAGCAGTCTGTGGTCTTCGCTGTCCAATTCTCCTTTTCATGATGGGTCATGCATTTTCAATAAGAGACAGATATGGACTACAGGCAGGCACATCCCATCTATGGTGCAGAGTGTCCAGAAACCACTCAGTTTTAGCATGTGCAGAGTGAGGCCTGGCATTGTCTTGCTTCCTGTCATCTTGATGCCATTTAATGTTTCTGGACAATCCCAATATATGCCTCCATGTCAATCGTACCTTCAGACAAATGCAAGTCACTCATTGCGTTTGCACTGATGCACCCCAATACCAGGACCGATGTTTGCTTTTCCACCTGTCGCTGGTGAAAGTCTTGGTGGTCCCTTTCGTCTTTGGGACTGAGAACTTGATGTCTGTTTTTCCCAAAAACAAGCTGAAACATGGCACACATTTCCAGTATCTTCTACAGTAGACCATCTGAGATGAGCTCAGGCCAGAGAACTCGCCAGCATCTCTGCATAGAGCTGATGTAGAGCTTTCTCCTTGAATCACATGGATTAGCATTTCTTGATGCAATGTCACTGTGTTCAGTGAAAATGGTTTCCCAAAGTACTCTTGAGCAGATATGGCTGTGTTTAATTGAGTAGCATGATGGTTTCTAATGCAATGCCATCAGAGGTCTCAAAGGTCACGCACATTCAACAGAAGTCTCCTGCCTTGCCCTACCTACACAGACTGATATTTCTCTGGATTCCCTGAATCTTTCCCCAATATTTTTGATGGTAAATGGTGAAACATAAATTCTTTGCCATCTTGCATATAGAAGAGTAATTTATGAATTGTTTGACAATTCTCTCATGATATTTGGCACAAAGTGATGAGGCATAACCAATCTTTGGAAAAAAATAAAATAAAATAAATAAATAAATAATAATAATAAAAAAAATAGAGCTGTTCCTTTTACACTAAATCATGAGACTCTCAGTTCACCTGCTTATTGTGGACTGTTTTAAATTAAATATTCTGCAAGCTTTTCACTTTTATTTTGCCTCTGTCCCAACTTTTTTGGAGTGTGTTGCAGCCATCAAAATTAAAATGTTTTTCTATTTACAAAATACACTTAGGTTGGCCAGTGAAAATATTTTCTTTGTACATTTGTCAGTTAATTAAAGGTTAAAGAGAATTAACAACTAACATATTCTTGATTTTATTGCATTTTCCCAACTTATAGAATAGTCGCAACCTTTCTGGAAATGTGGCTGTTTATATACATGGTGATTTAGATGCACCTTCTCTGCCACTTATTCAGTGCAAAAAAATGGATTTTATTACTTTTGAATAACTGCAATAGGTAAGACTATGGTGTCAATTTGAGGTGGCAAATATCGCCCCTTAATCAAAAAAGGAACCACCACACAGAATATACATAATATTAAAAGCTTTGAGAGTCACCTGTCCACAATGGGCCTAAACCAGCCAATGAACAAGCACTGAGACACATTCAGTGAAGTACTGTCTAATTCACCTTAGGCTAAGCCACGCCCTAGAATGTAGATTGACCAATCACAGCGCAGCAAAGAAAGAGCTCCCACAGAGGTTGGACACTTTTTCACAGCGCTCCATTGACTTTCAACACAGGCGTCTCATATTTTTGGTCTCGGCAGGCTATTACCTTCGTAGTTTTATCCAAAATATGGTTAAACATTGTGCCTCGGGCATTTGTAACACAGATACGCGTTTCCCAGAGAGGTTGGAGGGGGGTGTCTGTTTTTTCCCTTCCCAAAACCGGTTCAATCTTTGGATTACTGTGTGGATGTCCTCAGTCAGCTAAACCCCGTGAAGATCAACAAGCACATCGTTTTTTTAGTTCTAACCTTACAGTGAGTGTGAAGTTATACTAGTTAGACCGTTTTAGGTCTAAACTTAGATGTTAGATCTTTTAGGTTATAATTTCGGCACTCATACCAGTTGTTGATACGCTAGCTAGCACACGCTAATAAATACAATGTTATACTCGTGTAGTCCGTTTGCTTTGTAATAACGATTATAGAAGCGAATAGAGACCTACCCAGCTTTGCATGAACAGTGTTGCTCCCTGATATTGTTAGTCCCAGCCTATGGTCCCAGCCTGTCTCGATTAGTAGGAAATGCGGTGGTTCATTTTTTAACTGTGACCGGTAACGTTAACGTTGTGCTTTTGCCTCTATTTTGGATGCCTTGTTGTTTCTTGCGTTTCACCTGTCCTGTATGTCTTGAATATAGCCTTCGAACGCATATTGCAGCCCCTTTTGCCTACTTCTATCGGACACTTTATTTGCTGCTTTATAAAAGTTTGATAACATTTCAGCAGGAAGAGCTGTTACAGCATAAGCCATGCAGAGCGCAGATGAAGTTTGACGGATGTAGCAACAGTAACTAAGGGGGGCGGGGCTTAGCCAAAGGTGAATTATCATTACTGACAAAATTCCAGAAAATATTGAGATACACTCCCAGCAGAGTACTGTTTTGATGTCTACAGAATACTGTAAATGGCTCTGCTACGATGGATAAAATGTCAATTTCAATCCCAAAAGTGCTGGTAAATTAAATCCTGGGCTGCAAAAATATTGCAGAGAGACTAGAAACTACCTAGAAAGAGAAATTTGATGCAGTTTAATTCCGAGTGTACTAGTTTCTCCATGCTACAGATACAGTATGACCACAGTGTGTATAAATATGCCAGCAGTGCTATAATTTACTGCCAGGAACTGATTTTTCCAGCTGCTCGTTTAAAACATAGAGCCATCATCATGACCCTCTCTCTTTCATTAAACCAAGCATCCGGGCATTGCCCGCATGTGCCTGTGAACCCGTTCCTCAGACTGTCTGCCTCTACTGCACTCGCGCCACCCAGGAAGACGTGACGACTGCTGTCTAGAAGTCTTTAATAGCACTCTGGATTAATTATTAGTGAAAATGTTTGATTTTGACATAGAGTGGTGATATCTAAGTGGGTGAGGTGTTTGCATACTTTTTAATTAGTCTTCCCATTAACACCATCGTTTTGTTCATTCGGACCAATTCACGAACCTGCACAAAAAAAGAGGCAGGTTTTATTGTGCGAATCTTAACGTATATAAAAAGACGCAAACCAAGACACCCTTAAATGTGAAAGGTTGTTCCATTTCTTTATGAATTTAAATCTCTGCATCTGCAATCAACCAGATTTAGGAGACCAGAATAAAGAATAACCAGAATAAATCACAATATCTTGAGCTGTGGTAACCTGGATATAAGCAGTATAAATGATTGTGATCTGTTTAATTATTGAAAAATAATTCACTCATGAATGCATTAGCACCTCGGGTGTGCGCTATTTTTTAATTATTTTATGGCCCCATGTCAATTACTGCTTACTTAATTCTGTTTAACAATTGTTTAAATTGGCAGCTGTTAATATTCCCCTATGGTGTTTTTAATGTGATTTAAGACAAACCATGTGCAAACTCATAAGTCAGCACCATTCCTGAGTGTTTTTCTCTTTCAAACTCCAAAGAACTAAAGACAGTCACAAAAACGCATTTTGAAATCGCTGTTGTTTCTTACGTCACAAACTACCTTGCAACCAAACATGTCAATGTGGGGGCCAGGCTTTAGCATTAACTCAGAAGCAGTGGAGTCTCGAGAAGCCATGGGACATTATCCCGATATTTTTTTTTCTGTTCATATGAAAAATCAGGTAGTTTTAGCAATATAGCGGGTGGATTATGATGTATGTTACAAAGTGTTGATGATGAACTACATCCCTTTCTCCACTGATGTTTAAAGTTGTTCAAAGCGTTTCTAGGGATGCTGATTATTAGAAGGCAGACTGAGATGGTGAACGGGAACATGGTTTGTGCAACGTTAGCAACAAATTAGAAGCTGTTTGAATACATAGTCCACCAAAAAGTCTCAGTTTTGGTCCGTGTACACTTAAACACAACCCCAGGGATTTCAAACTAAATCGGGGTATGTAGCGTTTCCGTAAGACTCCATTTTCATAGGTTGAAAATGCTGGAGTAGCATAGACGATAGGCGGAACCGTAGCAAATGTTATGCCTTTTAAAACGTTGAGTTAAGGGAGTGGATATCTGAGCTGGTGTGAGTGTGTGGAGGTGGGGCTAATTTGAATATTCATGTTTCCATGTATACTGAATGAGGCAAAGGTGTTGAGTTACATTTAAACTTTAAGGCATGAAGAACTTGCTCTCAAGTGCAAATGAACCTGATTTGACCATTCTAATATGGCAGAAGGTTTACACATAGCTGCCCATAGAAACAGTTCCTAATAAGGCATCTACATACTAGACATATCAATGAAGAGATATGCAAGCACATATCAACTCACAACACCCTAGCAACTGCACCCCAATAAGCCTACATAACACTCAGCACATCTAAGTTATTGCATAGCAACTCCTTGGAAACCACCAATAGCACCCTATGAACCACAAAGCAACTTGTTCAAACATACTCAGTATAGCTGAGCAACCACTAACAACACACCCTGACATTGTTGTAGTGACTTTTGCATGGATAGACACCAAACAATCCAATACATTATATATTTGTAGTCGCATTGCACTTCTGATCGGGGCATGTGGCATGTAACCATTCACTCAACTTACCAAAATGTTTTGTCAACAAATTTTCTGTGTTGTTTTTGCCGCACATTGGTTCCTGTGGCCATTCTGCAATGATCAAGCTTAAATGAGAACTATCATTTGGAGACCATTTCACCCAGAACAAGGCTAAGCACTCTGACACTACCCACTTATTTCCTCTGCATTTTCCTCACTCTCTCCTGTACTTACCCTACAGTGCACAGTAGGCCCTTAAACACCATTCATCTCACATAATAGACGTCTTGGCCACCATCAGTGGAAAAGGGTTTATTTTAACATCCTGCTTGTCGGTTTTATTTTACCTAATCTTGTTTTGGCAGGTTTTAGGGCTTTATTTTTGGGCTGTATTTGGGAGACCAAGATGGGAACAGCCTAGGGGAATCCCTCATGGTGAGAGATGAAGAGAAATAAATGAGAAAGAGACGCGGGTGGGGGAGGCAACATTGGGAAAGGAAAATATGCTACCAAAACTCACTGAAATCTGTCTGATGTGGCCAAATACTTCCTGTTGTGTCTTCAGAATACTATATTGAGCCAGTAAACTAAAAGAAACAGCCATGAAAAGAATGCGGGCAAGCCTTTTAAGTAAAGTTATACAGTTTATATTCTAAGGGAAATATTGTTTGACAGAGTACAGTTACGTAGTTTTTAACATATTGTTCCTATTTACTTTTTTAACACACCTTGTCTTATTGTGCACTTTTGGTGTGTGTATTGTGTACTAGTGGTGTGCGGGAGTGTTTTAAAATGACAAAGTCATCACTGTATATCAAATGTACGTTTCTGTCAATAGACTTAAATTTCCTGGTTAAATAAACATTACATAAAAAAGAGACCAAATACAATTCTATTTTGTATTTTTTTTTTACAATAGCTATGAAGTATGATGAAATGTATACTTGGTTTTAATAAATAGAACATTAGTTCTATTTATTAAAACCAAGTATAAATTTCAACAAGTTAGTGATTTTACGCATTTATTCCAAAATAATGGCTAAAGGCATTAACAATGTCAACTATATATATATATATATATATATATATATATATATATATATATATATATATATATATATATATATGTATATATGTATATATATATTTAACTTATTTCAAGCTTATTTCAGTTATTTACACACTGGTCACAGACACGAAGATGTACCTTTAATTTCCCCAAGCTGAATGCTCAATAAAACTCCCACACAGTCATCTTGTTTTCAGGCCATTTCAAGTTTGATTTTGACGTGACATAAAGCGGTGTTATTTAAGTTGTTTACTTCTTTTTAATTAGTCTTCACATTGACGCTATCATGGAGAACGCAAGAGGCGGGATTTATCGCATGAACCAATCATAACGGATTATAACCAATCATAACGGATCATATCCAATCAAAGTAGGATGGAGGCATTGCCTCTTCTCACATGACTTTCCCACTTTCGTCTCAATTACTCAAATCAATCAAAACCCACTGCAATCATTAGGGTGTCTGTTCTAAGTCTGATGTGCACAATTCATCAGTGCATGTTATACCAAAGAAAAACTAAATATAGTTTTGTGATAACTTTTCATTTAAATGTAATAACTGCTTTAAATTGACCTTTTTTGTTGACATCATTAAGGCAATTGCAGGTAATTTAGAAAAATGGTTACCACTGGGATATATTAATGTTATAACCTGACTTTCAGCCTCCACGGCTTGAAAAGAGTCTTGAAAATTACATTCAGGTCTGATTCAATTCTTGTAGAGGAGAACGCCCACTTTTCGTGTTCCAATTTTTATTTCCTCTTAAAATTCTGTTTCTCTTGGATAGTTTGTTCCCAGCTCAAATGAAACGCAGTACATTTATCAGAGACCAGAAGATCTGTGAAATCTGAGTTTATCATTTTTAAGAGGCCCTAACTGCACACGTTGTATCTTATCCAACAGCCCAGGTGGTCAAAGACGCTTGTTCTGAATGCAATTTCCATTCGTTCACCTCAGCCACCGGAGCAGCTGCCAACAACTGAAATGACTCGACCTTTCTCAGATTTTACAGACATTCTCTTTCAACCATCAGATCCTTCCTTGGTTTATATTGCTTGGACTCAGAGATGCAGGTTTCATAAAATACATTGATGGATTTGACTGATCTTGAGAAAGAAAGACTCATTTCCTCAGCATCTTCATTTGTTCTAAGTTAAATAGCTTAAACTGAAGTTAACTCAGGTGTAGCCCATAGGGATTTAGAGCTATAATTAATAAGGCTTTGTATCAAGGCTTTGTCTTATTGGTTCTGATTTCACAGACATGTAGATCTGAACTTAAAATTTAGTGTCCTCATTTAGCTGTTGATAAGTTTGTGTAACTGAATATGTGTGTGTACGTGTAAAGGTTTTTTTTTTTTTTTTTTTTTTTTTTTTCCTGAGCTTTAGTGTGGTGTAACAGCATTACCAACACTATTGTGTGTGCAAGCTTGCATCATAGCCTTTGTTGGGACTTTGATGTTCTGTGGATACCAGTATCACCAGCATGAACTCACACAGGAAGACATAAAAGTTCAACCGCAGGCTCAGGCTTACACAGACAGATCCATTCATTCAGTCGAACACCTGAGGTGAACTGAAATCACCCAGGTGCTAATGCTGGACTAGTGACATGGAGTCATGCAGTGATTTCTTTAAAACCATTGTACAACTTCAGTGTTGTGTGTGTGCGTGCGTACACGAGAGACACAAGTTCTTTACCTAATAGTGAAAGTCTGAGCATGAAGGTAGTGGATTGGCTTGATTAGATCAATGGGCGACTTTAGCTAACTCTTCCCTCTGAAGGATATTAAATAATAAATTCCCTTTTCTGGGTATATTGGCCAAGATATTGCCCTATCTATGTGCTTGTGTATTTGCTTATAGTTAAATGTAACCTAATAATTAATTTTATAATTGACCTATCCTAAGTACAGTAAGTTACTATGGCTATCTCAGACACACAAACAGAGTTGCTAACTTGCTAAACGGTGTCCCAAGATGTTTTATGACAAATTTTGGACACAGAAGGACCAACTCTCATCGAGTGGCATTCATGTGGGACTTAAATATTCCATGGAGGGATATACAAAAGATTTTAAAATAAATATGGTGGGTTAAAATAAATATCGCAGATGACAACATCCAGGATCAGTATATGGTTTGTACATTAGCATGGACTCACTAACTTTATTTGTAACTGAATGAGAGTATGACAACCAGAAAATTAACATTTTCATTTCGTCTTCATTGGGATTGTTTTTTTTATTGAGGTTTTTTAACATTAATATGAGTTCCCCTAGACTGTATTTGGTCCCCTCATGTCTAGAATTTTCAATCGGTGTAAACCGAGCTTTGGCTATTTTTCTCTTCTCTTCTGCATCTCAGACGCGCTGATCTAGAATCTCCCCCTATATAACGTCATATGGGGGAAAGGTTACTCCCCTTTCTCTGCTTTGCCCGCCCAGAGACCGACCATGAGAAAACCAAACGAGCTAGGAACAGGAAGTACGAACACGTGCAGGTGCGGTTTTATTTTTTCCTAAAGAAATATGGCTTGCAAACGAGCAAAGCATGGCAGTTGCTCGGTGTTCGGATGTACAAATGAACACAAAAGTATTTTTAGTTTCTTCATCCGCGCCTCTGAAGAAACAATGGGTTAATTTTATTTTCTCTGAAAATGTGCCGACTCAACTGCCAAAGTTTTGTATGGTCCAACAGGCAGGAGACAGGTTAGTTAATCTTTCTCTCAAAATCGTTCGATACTGTTTATGCATCAGTAAGTCAAGCCAGACTATTATCAACTTCACATCGTTTCTTTGAGTAGGATGAAAATGATGTGTTTAGCAGGATTGATATTTTAAACGGTAATGTTAAGCACGCGCTGCTTTGTTTACATTATGTGTATCTGCAGCCGGCAGTGTCGCTTTTCCTTTTTGAATGACGAATATAGACTAATATATATATATATATATATATATATATATATATATATATATATGTCAGTCGGCTGCGGCTCTCTCGGTGAGTTCAAGTGCAGCTTTTTACCTCGACGAGAGCGGACGAGTTCCGGACTTTAGAAAGAACAGAAACTGCGTTACACTGCACAACGAAGCTCTTACTGTATGTACATCATCGTGTCTGCATTGGTGAAACCAGAGAGTGCAGAAACTGCGTTATACAAAAAGATCTTCATTCTCGCGATCGACAGACTGTCATCTGCTACTCATCACAGCAACATTTTATGTGATGAGAATCTAAATACTTCAAAAACTTATCACGAATCAGTAATCTCGATATCTGTAATAGTAAAAATGTATAATAGCTGTAGTAAAACGTATTCAAGAGAGTTTCACATGTAATATGTAGCTATTTCATATGCAATCATGTCAGCCAATCACAGCAGTGGGCAGTTACATTGAATCCCACAGCAGACACGCCCCTTCAAACAGAGCGTTCTAAGCAGAGGCTAAAATCAGTCTAGGAAAAATGCCTTTTATTTCTAAATTATGACTATTTTTGATCTAAAAAACATACTAACATTATAAGGGCAACCCAGGAAACATTATAAAATAATATAAAAAAACCCATGTCAGGGGACCTTTAAGGACAAGGTTACTGTGCCCACATCATTGGATTAATACACAGCTTAATCCAAAGAAGATATTTTGCTCTGTCTTGTTTGGGTTTAGGAAATTGAATAAAATAAATTCCATTGTCCATCCTCTCAGGATACCTAGAATCAGTGTTAAAAGTACACCAGGCACATCGTTCTACCATTTTTGTAGCAGAAACACCATCAAACCGATGAGAGCTTTGGATCGTCCAATGTTTCTCTATGGCACTAAACCTAAAGATGTCAGAGTTCCGGTCTCCGTGCAATTAATACTCAACTGCCATTGGCTCATCTGCATGGGAGGGGAGGGGCTTACCGATAGGTCAATTGGATTGATGGCTTAATCAAACTGATCACCTCCTTTAATCCGATTGAACTCAGTCAATCTGTAAGTCTATTGGACCAGCAGTTTTATGTTTGTTGATGGGGTATGCTTATCCCAAGAACCACCATGGCTGGATGGTCCACTGGGCTAACATACATAGACATGGCTATAACAATCTCAACCTTACCTACTGGCTATTTACTGTCTTTAATTCACCTATCCTTTCTTTGGAAAATGGGGGAAACCAGAGCACCAGGAAACCCATGACAACACAAGAGCCTGGCTCACCGTCCCGCCTTCGATTGAGCTTGATCCTAAATTAACTCCGATCTGATTAAAATAGGTGATGTAGATCTTAATCCTATATGAAGATAATAATCTTATTATTATGAACAATAATAATTTAAGGAATGGAAACCCTTGGATCTAACAACTTTCTCTATCGGATTCAAAAATCTCACGCGTGCAGTGCTGTTGTGACGCAGAGTCAGAGACGTTCAGATCCATGTGCAGTATAGGTATGTGTTTATTAAGAATAATCAGACAGGCAAGGGTCAGAGCACGGCAGTAAACACAGAGCAGGTAATCCAAGTGCATAAACAATACCAGGCAGTGATCAGGGCAGGCAGCAATGTTCAAAGTCCAGGGCTGGTAAACAAGGGTCGTGGCAGGCGGCAAACAGGGAATCGTCGATAGAAACAGTCACAGGTCAATACACGGGTAATCCAGGAAAACAGTACAGAAACGCTCAGAAATGTCGCCGGGGCAAAACAAGACTTCGCACTGACTGTGAGTGAGCAAACAGTTTATATAGGGAAGCTGATGAGGAACACCTGTGCCAGTGATTAGACCGAGGTACGGGGCTTATGGGAAATGAAGTTCAGTATTCAGGAGACGGAGCTCTCTGATGAGTGGAGAGAGCCACAGAAGCGCGATTCCTGACAGAGCCCCCCTCCTGCGAGCGGCTCCTGAAGCGAGGAACCGTGCGACGCCGAGGTCTTCCACGGGGTCTGGGAGCAGGTCTGGTGGGATGATTTTGATGAAACTCGGAGATCAGTGTAGGGTCCAGTATATCCTGAGACTTAACCCAGGATCTCTCCTCGGGGCCATACCCCTCCCAGTCAATCAGATACTGTAACTCCCTGCCTCGGCGTCTGGAGTCGAGAATCTCTCTCACACGGTAAGCCTCCTCGCCCTCGATGATGATGGGAGGGGAGATCGTCTCAGCAGCTTCGTCCTGGTCCCTCTCTCCACTCGGAGCTCCGGCGGGTTTGAGTAAAGAGACATGGAAAGTGGGAGATATGCGGTAAGTAGCAGGCAGTGCAAGACGGTATGATACTGGTGTAATTTGTCTGAGAATTTTGAATGGACCCACGTACCTCGGGCACAGTTTCTTGCTGGGTAGGCGAAGGCGAAGATCCCTGGAGGATAACCAAACCCACTGTCCTGGCTGATAGACGGGTCCCCTCCTCCGATGACGATCTGCTTGTTCTCTGAATCGCCAAACAGCACGTTGCAAATGCACATGAGCATTATTCCAGGTCTCCTCACTTCTCAGTAGCCAAGCGTCAATGGCCGGAAGATCCGTGGGTTCCCCAGACCAGGGAAATAGAGGTGGCTGATATCCCAGTACACACTGGAAAGGCGTCATCATCGTGGACGGCTTGCGTATGGAATTCTGAGCGTATTCAGCCCACACCAGAAAACGACTCCAATCCTGTTGATTCTGATGACAATATGTTCGAAGAAAGCGGGTTAATTCTTGATTTAGCCTCTCTACTTGCCCATTGGACTGTGGATGGTAGCTGGAGGTTAGGCTGACGTTTATATTCAGACGGTTGCAAAAAGCCTGCCAAACCCGAGAGGTGAACTGGGGACCCCTATCCGACACGATATCCTCAGGTAGTCCGTACAATCGGAACACTTGATGTATCAGAGCCTCTGCTGTCTCTAAAGCTGTGGGAAGCTTAGCCAATGGGATGAATCTACAGGCCTTTGAAAAACGATCAACCACTGTCAAGATGGTAGTATGTTTTTTTGATGGAGGAAGATCTGTGACAAAGTCTATTGCAATATGAGACCAGGGAGGTTGTGGCACTGGAAGTGGTTGTAGTAATCCGGCCGGTTTCTGATGAGACGATTTGGAGATATTACAGGCGCTGCACTGGTGTACAAAGGAAATAACATCGGCCTGCAGCTTCGGCCACCAGAATCGATTTGTTACCAGATGAGTGGTGGCAGTGATCCCAGGATGACCCGCGTTGGGAGTATTGTGTACCCATTGTAGTACTCGAGTGCGAAGGAGAGTGGGCACATAAGTGTGATCTGGCGGACATTCCTGGGGTGTTGGTTCCTCCTGTTGTGCAGCTGAAATCTCCGTCATGATGTCCCACTGAACAGGAGCGACAATGAGTGCGGGGGGAAGGATGGACTCTGATGCCTGAGCGCTGGGAAAGTTGTCAAACTGCCGCGAGAGGGAGTCAGCCTTGTCGTTCTTTGAGCCTGGTCTGTAGGTCACCTTGAAATTAAAGCGGCTAAAGAAGAGGGACCACCTGGCCTGTCTGGGGTTTAATCTCTTAGCGGTCTTTATATACTCAAGGTTTCGATGATCCGTAAAAACTGTGAAGGGCAAATGAGCTCCCTCCAACCAATGACGCCACTCCTCCAAAGCTGCCTTCATAGCCAGAAGTTCCCGATCCCCTACGTCATAGTTTCTCTCGGCTGAAGTTAGTTTACGAGAAAAGTATGCACAAGGGAAAAGCTTAGCTGGATGGCCCTGTCGTTGAGACAATATCGCCCCAATGCCGGTATCAGAGGCGTCCACTTCAACCATAAACTCCCGTTCTGGGTCTGGGTGGTGTAGAATGGGAGCTGTTGTGAATCTCTCCTTTAACTGTTGGAAAGCTGTGACACTCTTGTCTGACCACTTTAGGCGATGACCACCTCCCCGAAGTAAAGATGTGAGTGGCGCTGCGATGATGCTGAAGTTTCTAATGAATCGACGATAGAAGTTAGCAAATCCCAGGAAACGTTGCAACTGTTTGACATTGGTGGGTTGTGGCCAATTCACCACTGCATCTACCTTGCCGCTGTCCATGGTGACCCCCTCAGCGCTGATGATGTAACCTAGGAACGTAATCTGTGTCTGATGGAATTCACATTTGGGCAGTTTGGCATATAGTTGATTCTCAATGAGACGTTGCAAGACAGCTCTCACCTCTCTCACATGGTCGTCAAAGGTTTCTGAATAAATCAGTATATCATCGATGTATACAATGAGGTTTCGGTTGAGCATATCACGGAAGATCTCGTTGACAAACGACTGGAAAACCGAGGGACTATTAGCCAAACCGAAGGGCATAACAGTATATTCATAGTGCCCCGTAGTGGTTGAAAAGGCTGTCTTCCACTCATCCCCCTCTCTGATCCGAATTAAATTATATGCGTTTCTCAGATCCAATTTCGTGAAGTACTTAGCGGTACGGAGCTGTTCCAGAGCAGCAGGCACTAGGGGCAAGGGGTAACGAAACTTGACCGTGACCTCATTCAGACTGCCATAATCAATGCACGGACGCAATCCTCCATCTTTCTTCTTTACAAAAAAGAACCCCGCTGAAGCAGGGGAAGTAGAAGGTCTTATGAAACCCTTAGAAAGTTGTTCTTCGATGTAGGCCTTCATAGATTCTGATTCGGGCTGAGAGAGGGGGAATATCCTTCCTCTGGTTGGAACAGCACCGGGTATCAGATCAATGGCACAGTCGTAAGGGCGATGAGGAGGAAGTTTGGTTGCTTGGTGCTCACTGAAAGCTAGAGAGAGATCGTGATACTGCGGGGGAATGGTGCTCAGATCGGCATCTTCGTTGTGACAGACTGAGGGAGATACCTTGGTGAGTGCACGTAGACAATTAGCTTGACAGGCAGGAGACCATTGGGTAATCTGTTTCTCTGACCAGGAAATGATGGGGTTGTGTTTCTGCAGCCAAGGTAATCCCAGGATAATAGGATGTCTTGGAGATTCAATGGTATATAGCTGTATGAGTTCCGAGTGGAGAGTGCTGGTTTGTAGTGTTATTTCCTGGGTGATGTGATGAATCTCTCCGGAACCCAAAGGGCGTCCATCTAGGGCTGCCACCGCCATCCGAGATGAACATGGAATGAGAGATAGATGATGAGTCCTAGCAAAGGACAAATCAATGAAATTCCCTGCTGCTCCAGAGTCTATTAGTGCTGTAGCGTTAACCCTCTCCTCTCCGGAGCAGAGAGTGACTTCAAGTTCAAGTAAATTTAGAGAGTGAGGAGGATAACTCACCGCTGTAGGCTTTCGCGAAATGGGTCTCTTGGAACAGGCAGCCCTCATATGTCCAGGTTCTCCACAGTACAGGCACATTCGATTGCGTATCCTTCTCTCTCTCTCCTCCGGCGTTATGCGGGTATAGCCAATTTGCATAGGCTCACTCTCATGACTCGTAGATGGCTGCTCGTAAACTCTGTGTAACTGTGGGTCTCGCCGAGCCCGTATTAGATTGTCCAGCCGAATGGATAGATCGATAAGCTGGTGAAGAGATTTCCCCTCGTCCCGACATGCCAGTTCGCCCTGTAGATTCTCATTCAGACCCTTTCTGTAGAGCAATTTGAGAGGATCATCATCCCAGCCCGTCTGAGCGGCGAGAGTGCGAAAGGATAGAGCGTAGTCAGCCGCTGAGGAGGCGCCCTGACGCAATGAGAGCAGCAACTCGCCCGGTTCTTTTCCCTCAGCGGGGTGTTCAAAAACTTCCTTAAATTGTCGTAGAAAATCGTTATAGGTGGGAAATGACAAATTACCTGATTGATAATGGTTGATTGATAAAGAGGGAACACTGCAGAAGAAATCCTTTACATCTAGAAGGACTACCATCGTATTTATCTGGGAGAGACAGACAAGGATTGTTGGATGAACTACCCACTGGATACGTGGGAGGATCAGGAACTGTCGGGGGAGCAGCAGATGCACCAGATTGCGGCGTGAGAGACTGAACGGTCCTCACCAGCTGTTCAGTGAGCGCTGTTAGTTTGACCAGTTGCTGCTGATGAACGTTCAAAACGGCAGCTTGGGAAGAGACCTCGGTGGTAAGACGATGCATGGCTGCTGGATCTTGTTGTGGCGAAGTCTTCTGTGACGCAGAGTCAGAGACGTTCAGATCCATGTGCAGTATAGGTATGTGTTTATTAAGAATAATCAGACAGGCAAGGGTCAGAGCACGGCAGTAAACACAGAGCAGGTAATCCAAGTGCATAAACAATACCAGGCAGTGATCAGGGCAGGCAGCAATGTTCAAAGTCCAGGGCTGGTAAACAAGTGTCGTGGCAGGCGGCAAACAGGGAATCGTCGATAGAAACAGTCACAGGTCAATACACGGGTAATCCAGGAAAACAGTACAGAAACGCTCAGAAATGTCGCCGGGGCAAAACAAGACTTCGCACTGACTGTGAGTGAGCAAACAGTTTATATAGGGAAGCTGATGAGGAACACCTGTGCCAGTGATTAGACCGAGGTACGGGGCTTATGGGAAATGAAGTTCAGTATTCAGGAGACGGAGCTCTCTGATGAGTGGAGAGAGCCACAGAAGCGCGATTCCTGACAGCTGTAATTTGCAAATTTGCTGATTCATCTATGGTAGCTTGATAGTATAATATTGATGACATGGCTATTATCTACCAACAAACATTGAATTGAATTAGCATATCCATTATGTACAACAGTAGCCAATAGGCTAACGTTACTATAAAGATGCTGGCTTGTGAACGTGAGCTACGCAATTTTTTGACGTTTGAAAAAAATAAAGCCCATGATACTATATTCATAAGACATGCTGAAATATATGCCCTGGGGTGAAGACTTTTCACACGCAACACTGGAGTCTGCCCAAGATGTGAGAACTCATTACTTCTGCAGAGTTCGGGGGTATCGCTTGTTAACAAATGCACACGTGTATTCCCTAGTGTAACCATGACAGATT
Organism: Cyprinella venusta; assembly: GCA_038021265.1. NCBI lineage: Eukaryota > Metazoa > Chordata > Actinopteri > Cypriniformes > Leuciscidae > Cyprinella > Cyprinella venusta. Next base: position 11,032,041 of record CM075884.1, on the reverse strand, counting down.
GTACGACAGTAGTAGGAGACAATACTGTTTCCCAACTGTAGGGGGACCCCGAGAGCAAAATTAGAAAAATGACAGAATTATGTTTTAAAGACAGCACCTATACCCCTTTTTATACTTCTTAAGGTACTAAATGAACTCTTAAGGTATTACTAATATGGACCCTGTTGGGTTGTAGGAGTAAAAGGTACATATACCTTCGAGGGTACTGACCCATAAACATATTTTTTTTTTCTGATCTTTTATGTCATAGTCACTTGGAAGCATTGATTAAAATGGAGCAAGGACATAGAGGAACAATGCAAGGTTTGTCAAAGTGCCCTTAATCTTACGACTAAAACTTCAGCTGAATAATGCTCTGACATCGATATCCACTGACTAATGAGAATTAAGTCCACTCTGCTGTATTTCCGCTAGATTTCTAATGGACCTGGCTCTTTCTACACCCTCAAAATTATGTCAAAGAAACGGGACGTCAACTGTTCTTAATGAATATTGGTGATATTTGTGGCTAATTGAGCTAACTGGGTGACTGTGACTGCTGGTGTTACAAAGTTTAACATTATTGCTAATGGGTTCATGTAGAGAGTGTACAGTAGCAATCTGGTGACATTTTGGGTTCTTTCATTTATGTTTTCTGCATTTTGCCTTTGCTTTTTAGACTAGACTCACATTCTGAAACAGATACACCTCATCATGTCTGATGTGTCAGCTGCATGTTCGCAGATGTGTAATAGAGATGGAGGACTGACTATCTGAACGACAGACTTGAGTAATGGGGTAAAGGAGCAGAGGATATATGGAAGGATGTGTTCACTGACAGAAACTCCCTCCCACCTCAGGTCGGACGGCCAGATATGTAGTGTGTTGGACTGCAGGACATGTGATTGGTAGCAGATGTATCCCCTCAAAATCTCTCACCTACTCAAGCCGCTATGAATAAAGCTGCATTATTTCAATCCCGTTGAAATGCATTATTTCAACCCGTTACAACAGGGCTGATAATTTTGGGAGAAAACCTCCTTTCTAGAATGTGCTAGTAATGATGCTAATTTGAATTGGCAGAGATTGCTGGCGATGTATTCAAGATCTGTGTGTGTCAATAAGTGAAGGTAAAACAATGGCATGTGTACATTATGATCATGCACATAATACATAAGCACACTGTGCATAATTTGAGCCAGATCCTGCTGGATCCTGGTCAGGAAAATGTCAGATTTTGGATTTTGCATTCCGGCAGTTGTATGTTAACAAGGGCAATACATGGTGACAGCTTACAGTTTATTGTTTTGCGTGCTGTGAGCTGCGGAAAGTTTGGAGAGTGTAGCTGAGGAATTATTTCAATAAAAATGAGTTAATATTGCCAAAAGGTCAGAAAGGCAGTCAAGCACATTTTCATTTTTCATATCCATGATGAGCTGATGGTGTTTCTGATCAAAAGAGGCCCTGAATAGATGGAACTACACCCCTAGACTATTCTACTAATAATAATCAGGATAGCCAGAGACACAAGCAATGGGTTAGATCAGTCAGAAATCGATGCTCTTATAGTTGTGCCATCACTGCAGTATAATTTATATATCAATTTACGTGATTTATCTATTAATAGTGCCTCCGTACACCTCGGACAAATTACTGGACCACTGAATTTGGACTGGAACCGAGAGCACCGATTTCCTCTCCTTTGCTGCAGGTTATTGTCGTCTTGCCATCACCAGGCCACTCGTTAGGTGCCTGAAGAACATCTAGCCCTGATTCAAAGCATAGCCAGACCGAGAGCTGAAGAATTTGGAAGAGCCCCTTGCAGACATTGAGGGACCACCCGCTACGACGAGTGATACACAAGAAACGAGAACACTTGGTTCCCTCGTCCCACCGGTTCCCCTTTGGTTAGTCGTTGCTCTACTTCCGTCCGCTGTGCTCCGTCCCTCCTCCCCTACGGCTGCAGCTGGTTCCTTCTTCCCTTCAGGAGTCCCTTTCTCCTCGGTCACACCGGCATCGCCCCAGTCCATGGGTACTCTGTCTCCGGCGCTCGTCACTGCTGAATCACCTGGGTCGCAGCACCAGCGATGGCGCTCAGGTCCATCGGTCCTAGTTCCTCCGTCTGTGCCATCGCAATTCCCACAACTCATTAGTTTCTATGATTACTGTCATTAGGTTATTTGGTTAGCTGTGTACACTTATGCTCACCAAGGCTGCATTTATTTGATCTAATTGGTTTAATATATTTTACAATTTTAATTATTGCTGGTGACAAAGCTGAATTTCAGCAACCATTACTCCAGAGTTACATGAGAAGAAAAATGATAAGTGCAAGATTTATTATTATTATCAAAAGCCGCCTTTCCTTTTGGGGTGGTACTCATTTACACCGCACGAACCAGGGTCTAAGCGAAGTTCCGGGTAAACAAAGTGAGCAACCGGTCTGGGGCAAACAAAGTTCCTGGGACAAATAGTTAATGTTGAATAGGCTAATGCTGAAATCAGTTGTGCTGCTTTAGTACTAGTTATTACCCAGTAATTGTAGTTACTAAAATAAGTACATAGTATTTACATGGGTAACTGGACTGTAAAAGGAAGCGTTACCAAACTTTTTTAGGGATTCTTTGATAAATAGAAGCACTCAAACAGTACTGTATCTCTGTGCATTCATAATTCAACTTTCCCAGTTAATCCTATGTCTATAAGCCTATTTTTATCTGTCTGAAACAGGTGTTCCATTGACTGATGGGGGCACTGTGAGATTGCCACAGCTGATTGGTCTTTCTCGAGCTCTAGATCTCATTCTCACAGGCCGACCGGTGAAGGCGCAAGAGGCTTTAACATTTGGACTGGCAAACAGAGTGGTGCCTGATGGCCAAGGTACACATACATTACGCCCTGAAACTAGCATGATGAGGTGTGTCCAGTCCTTCTCTACCCCTATGAGTGTGATTCAAACCAGGATGTCAGGCATGGGAGGTTAAATGTGTGGTTTAATATGAGAAAGTGCAAATGAGATGGCCAAATGAACGAAAATGGTGTTACTTTTGTTTCCAGACTTTGTCATGGGTCAGCTTTGTAGATTGATATTATTCAAACATTTTGCATTCAGCGCCAGCGACCCTAAGGGGTCATATAATACCATTTTCAATTTGATTCTTTAGGGTCTAAATTAAAAGTTTGTAATATACTTTAATTAAATATTCTCACGTCTACACAAAGCTGGGTATTTAGCAAAACGAATATTTTCCCCCTCTCCGTTTCCAAAAAAAACATCGTTCACACACCCGCATAAATACACCGTCGAGCGCCATCATAACTATGCCAAACCTATTGGCGGCAGTGTAGGGGTTAAGGCTAAAGCCATGCAAGCCAATCAGAATCCTCAGAATCGACAAGAGAGAACCTAAAACGCCGTTTCTCCCAGTTCACATGACAACACATAACCAGCGTTTTCAGAAATCTCCACTTTGGCCGGAGTTTTTAGAAATAATCGTCTTCTGTGATAAAATCAGGGTTTTCGTCTAAACGAGAGGGCAAAACGCAGAGAATAACTGTGTTTTCCCATCATGTAAATGGGACCTCAAGACACAGCTGTGCAACTCTATCAGTTTGTACCAGAGTAGGACCCCTAACAAGATGATGGCCCAAAGAAGTTCGACAATTATGGCTCGAACGGGAGGTTTCTAAATGGTTGGTTAACGTAATGTCACTTTGATCTATCTTTGTATGTACTGGCAGGGTAACGTTAGAGTAACTTAGTGAGATGTACGAACGCTATGTGTTTACTGGTGTATATGTAGTCAGTTTTGTAATAACAATAACCATAACTTGTTGTTTATTATAAACGTGGGATTTATGCAATGTACCCTGATTGTAAACCTAAGCCGGGTTCATTGTGAAGCATGCAAGCGATTTGCAAAGACTAAGATAAAGGTTAATTAAACTTTACACTCTCTTCTTCTGGAGGTGCAGCAGGAACACGAATCGTTGGTACCGATTCTTTTTTTCAGGAGCAGCTTCTTAGCAAAACCAGCTTTATACTGATCCTCGTTTATAAAGCAGTCTGGTGAGAACTGATTCGCGCAAACATGAACGCATTGATGTTGCTCGTGGGGAATATTCGCTTTGAAAACAAAACTCAGCCACGGTTCGGAATTAGGAACATCAAAATGACTGCGTGTAGTCCAGATGAAAATGACTCCAGTGTACAGAACGCTACAATCGCCTAGACGCCATTCTGCTCCAGTGTATCAACAATGACGGACTATGATGACAGCCCGCTCAGGGTGGGGATGTTGAACGCTGCTGTCAACCAACAATTGTGGAAGGGGCGTCTGACCGTGTGACGTCACACGGTCGAGCGGTTCAATTTAAAACAAAGAAGGAGATTAAACTCTGGATAGATTTTATCATTATGGGCCAGTTGTTCAAAACATTTAATCTGGATCAAAATGATCCGGATTTGGAAATCCCATTTTTTCCTATCCAGGATCAGGTAATCCGTCTTACTTTTAATGCCGGTTTTTCAAAGCAACATTGGACTGGATCACCCTGATCCAGATACACAGTTTTCAAGATTACCAGTGCTCTAAATGGGACAACATATCACAATGTGGGCTACCAGCTATGTAAAGAACAGGTAGAAGAGCCAACATGGGGTCACTGTAAGTGTTTCTTATTTTGAGACAAAACACAAATGGGGACAAGATAATTTTTATTTTATTTTTACTTTACTATACTGAATAGCTTAAATGTTAGTCTATGTCTACTTTATCACTGTTAAATCGGTTACACAAGTCAAGTGCAAAATATAAATAAAAGTATATACACTAAATGATACAAATGTATTTGACCAATTTTAAAGTTTTACTATATTTTCTTCCTGAAATCCACCTTGAAATCTTACCCCCTTTTGGGATCAGGATAATCCTGTTTTTTTGGATCAAAGTTATCCAAATCCCACTGACAAGTTTTGAACAACACAAACTGAAGGTTTGATCCAGATTAAAACTAGGATTGGATTCCCTGATCTAATTTGATTTCAGATTCCTTTTTCCCTTTTAAACAACCCATTTTCAAGATTTGATCCAATCCGATAACCAAAATCAGATCAGCTTACCTTTGAACAACTGGCCCTATATGATGGTTTTGTACAGGGCCGTGTAGAGCTGCCGATAGCAATACTTTATTTTAATATTTTAATTTACTTTTAGATAACAATGTCCAAAATGTACCTTTGACATAAAGTCGGACTGTTTTTTGATTATTAATTGCCCTAAGCACTTATCGGGTCATTTTAGTGATCAACAGAAGAAAGAAAGACATATATGTTTTTTAGACTATATCTGTTTTTCCACAGCATGCCGACCACTATGTGGGTGTTTGCATCTTTCATTCATCCACAGTAGTAGAGTTCCCTTGAGAATGTTAGCAGATAAAACTAATGTAATGTGACCACAATTCACACAGTCACAGTCAGGTTAGATGAGATGAGCTCAAAGCTGTTTAGAGATACTGTTAAAGTAAACACTTCAGTTTCAAAGTGAGAGTCACTCGAGTGGACTTTCCATAAGAGATCTGGACAGAGGCCAGAGCTTTAATGTGCCACACAGAAAGGACAACTTGAGTTCATATCAGGAGGAAATGAGTGATGATATGGAGGTCACATTGATGTCATCATGACATCAAGTTGTGATAGTATTTTCTTCCCTATTGTGACATATATCCGAGTAAAGAAAAAAAATTGGTGGCTTTAAGGTCAGCTAAAAATAAAAGTAGGGCTGTCAAACCATTAATCGCGATTAATTGCATCCAAAATAAAAGTTTGTGTTTACATAATGTGGGTGCACTGTGTATAATTAATATATATATATATATATATATATATATATATATATATATATATATATATATATATATATATATATAAACACATGCTTGTATATATTTAAGAAATATTTTCATGTATATACTATATATAGATTTATATATAATTTATATTATATATAAATATTTAATATATAAATAATATATTTTTCTTAAATATACATGCATGTGTGTGTATTTATATATATACTAAATAATTATACACAATGCAACCACATATATTATGTAAACACAAACTTTTATTTTGGATGCGATTAATCGTTTGACAGCCCTAAATAAAAGCAAAACTTTTGGTCAGAGATGTCGCATCTATTGCTGACATTTTGACCTCTTCCGTCTGTTAAACTGACCAATTAGGAATGAACCCATTTTGGCAGCATGTTCACATCTAACAATCAGTCTTGTGTGCGTTTGTTTTAGCTCTTCAAATGGCTCTTGAACTTGCTGAACAGCTCAGTGCATTTCCGCAGCTCTGTCTCCGTGCCGACCGTAACTCCGCCTACCACTCTGTCTTTGACTCCTCCTCCTTCACCCAAGCCATGCAATATGAGTTCGACCATGGTCTGCCAGTCATTCCAGCTGAAGCAGTCGCTGGGGCAACAAAATTCAGCTCAGGCTTCGGGAGAGGAGGGACGTTCTCTGATGGTAAACTGTAAATGGACAGCTGATCGGAAATGAGTCAGTGTGTGTAACAACTGTAGGTGGACAACCAGAATGACACTTACCAGGTGGCGCAAAGGGACATTTAGCGAAAGCAAAACGCAATTATGTAAAATTAGCCTACATTTTAAATAGAATATAGCAAGCTTTTATAGCAGAACATTTTATGAAGCAAAACTTAAAATAGGCCTATCTCACAGTCAGTGAAAATAAACTGGGTGCAATCAATGAGGCTAAACTATTGAGGAATGAGAAGATTGAAGAGCGCTTCTCTCACACGCGTGCACACTGACTGCTGAACAACTGAACTTCTGGGAATTTCTCAGTGAGAAAAGTTGTGGTTGAGTTGTAGAACTAAGGTTTCAATCATTTTGATGACACTGTTTCTAATCCCAAATAATGTTTCTAACTGTTTCTAATCCCAAAATGGCATTTCCATTTTACACTAAGGAATAAATCTTATCCAGTTTACATCCAGTTTTGAGTTTACATCTTCAAATCAGTTCTGTTAAAAAAAAAAAAGAAAAAAAAAGAAAAATAGAAAATAAAACTTAATGGGGTTCCATGCAGAAATAATTTTTAAATTATTAGAAATAATAATTTTTAATAATTTTTAATTTGCCGGTGGGGGATTTCCCCCCTCCACAGTAATCTTAAATAGACAATATTATATATATATATATATATATATATATATATATACACGTCTCTGTGACATGGCCGAGTGGTAGAACATGGGATCGAAGCCCGATTAAACATGGACTATTGTAGTTAAATTTACATTTAATTTAGGCATTTTGGTTGACAACTGAAACATTAAATGTTTTCGATATTAAATATATAAAGAAATTAATTGATAATAATCATAATCTGTAAGCCTATTTAATTAAAATATAACAAAGAATGCTTAAAGACAAATGCTGCCGAGTAACATCGTTTAGTAGGCTAACTGCAAGCCCTGAAAATGTTTTAATTTTTTGATCATTTGGTTTAATTTATTACACTTATGTTTCAGTTAATAAATCTACTAACAAATTAAAATAACACAAAGTAAAAGACATAGCCTTTTGACATAAAGTCTGTTGACATAGCCTTTCTAAATTATAGAAAAACTGGGCACACAGCCTAATGTTAAAGTGTGCCTTGCTTAAATTTGATGGAATGATAACTTTTTTCAGTATTCTCATTATGAATTCGTTTAACAACAATGTTTAACTTGAATTTATCTGCGACCTCAGCTCTCAATGAGCAGTGGCAAATTACGTCATACAGAGAATAAACGGCCACTTAATAAACTTGCTAACACAGTTAATAAACTCGCTAATAAACAGTTAAGCTTCAAGAACGGTAAATCATTAAAGCTGTCGGCCAACAGAATGTAATGAGATTCGATATCGGATCGTTTGAAGCTCCATGAGGTTGAGGTTGATGCGTTACTCATAGAGCTACCGTTAGCATGCTGATGCAACATCGTCTTATACGCTTGTAAAGCCTCATTGCTGTAGCCTGAATATGTTTCCACTGCAGTGTTTTAAGTTTTCATTATTTATTCAATTTAATTTCATCATTGTGATTATCAATTAACTACGTTTCACTTGAATTAATCTGCTAGTGCTACCAGCTTTCAGTCGCTCTGAATGAGCCACGGCGCATTCAACGGACACTTTTTAAAGTTTGTGATTTTAGCGCCTCTTAGTGGCAAAAGGCAGCAAATACACCCCAAATTTTACCACCGCGGCAGAACGGCGGCGGTAAAACCCTTACTTTGGTTGTCTACCTACTGTAAATAATACAGATATTACTGTTAATTTTACATGTTAGACTCTATGATAAGCAATTTATTTGGTCCTGTCCAGCTCTGGGTTAAGATAAAGCCTGCTGCTAATAATTGTTTGTTGACATTGAAATTTGTAAATCATAAGAATGTGCATTTGTAAATTCATCTCAGATCAAGTTTCCCTTGGTGTATTTGATATTGCTAATCATATGTATTAAAGATCATACTGAAGTAAAATTTGTGTGAAATTTGTGTGCTCTCCTGTGCAAAAATTCACTCTGGATGGGTGTTTACTAGCTAAAAATCAAAAGAGCCCACCCACAAGATCTATAATATTCAGCCAGATCAACATTGTAAATTAGTTTGCATAGACATGTAACAGTTTACCTTCTCTGCTGCTCAAGCTGGACAATTTGATGCATATCCAGTATAAACAGGACACGATATCTCCAAAAGTTAAATACTTAGGGTTAGGAGTTTGTTCAAATTATAACCCAAGCATGAGGAATAGTAATACAAGGCAAAGCATTGAATTGCTAACGGTTTATAATAAGATTCGAATTGTTAACATTAATGAATGCATACTTTAGTATCATGAACTAGCAATGAATGTTTTACAACATTTATAAATCTAGGTTAATTCATGTATTCATAATATGAATAATGCATATATTATATGCATTTTTGACATTTCAAGTTGTATAAATTGATATGAGTTATTTTACAACATTAATTTAAAATAAGTTACATTGGTGATTAGACCATATTGAAAATGAACAATACAATATTAATGCAGCAACATTTACCTAGATCAGTGGTTCTCAAACGATGCGACTCAAAGGCCCCCTATTGTTGTATAAAATGAATAAACCCAACCCAATTACACTAAATGCTTCTTTATACCACACATGCATTGTAATTTGTAATTTATATGCTTAAGTGAGTTTTTACGTGCATTTGATAGACATTGGTAGGTTTAGGTGTGGGGTGCGTGTGCATTATACGTTTGGGTAGAATTAGTGGTGTGGGGTGTGTGTGTATTATAATATACAGTATATATATATATATATATATATATGGCATTTTTCTGAGACCCCTGGTTCAAAACTACTAATTAATGATTCTGTAACAAACTGTTTGTGTTGTTGTTTCACTTGTACATTTTTTTCAAATTATTTAAAGCTTTGTTTTAAAGGACTGTTTGTATGTAAGGGCACAATATTGATCATCTTAACAGGGCTCAAATCAGCCAACTTGATTACCAGCCCTCAAAAATGTGTTCTTCGTAAAAACGTACATTTACTGCGGGCATAGACGGTTTACATAACACAGAATAAATAACACAGAAAATATATGTGTGTGTGTGGGTCTTTAAAGTGAGCCTTTGTCTAGACAGTATGATGACAGGAGAGTTAGTGTTAACTGACCCCACACAGAATCACGCACAGGTCATTCATTATGCTTCTGACAGCCGATTAGCGACTGACCCTTGAAGAATGGATGAGTTCTAACATGAATGCTGCACTTTTGCATTCCTTAATGTCTTTGACTCTCATCACTACTGTGATCGGATCCCCTGAAATAAATGTACCGTTTTTTGATCATGTCAAGTCACTTACAGCCTTTTATGTTAAAGTTATCATTTCCATGAACAGAAGAGGTGCAGTGACATGCTGTGCACACACATTGTCTAATGGCTGTGTGCGAGTGTGTGTTTAACACTTTCAGCTACTGATAGAAATACATTTGCACAGGAATGCTCAGCTTTTATCTGTCTTATCTTGCCAGTCTCTGTTTTCTCTCACAGCTTAAAATTCTTTCTTTCTTAAAGGAATATTTCACCCATGAATGAAAATTCTGTAATTATGTAGCGTGTTGCTCCAAAACTCTACAAAAAGCAAAAATCAAGGTTATGGTGAGGCGGCACTCTTGAAAGTGAAGGGAGACAATTTATGGAGGATTTTATAGAAGCACTGGCACTAACTCTTCTTTTAAAACTTATTTGTGTTTCAAAGTTGTTTAATTCTCATTATTCAGAGTTATTTCAGGGTTTTAGACATTATTTTAAAATGTAATGTAAACCAAATGGATAAAAACAAAATTAACTTTTTTTTTTTTTTTTTTTTTTTTTTGATGGGGAATCAGAAATGGCAAACTTTTTCTGTGATGGTTTGGGTTAGGAAATAAAATATTTGATTAGATCAGTATAAAAACCATTACGCCTATGAATACCCATAAACCACAAGTGTGTAGGCTATGTATATGTGTGGTCCTGGAAAACCTTGCATTATGGGGAGAAAATATCCCCACAATAATGGCAATCTCCGAAATTCTTATCATTTTGTGGATATTTTTGGTGTCCTTAAACCATGACATGGGTATTACAACATAAACATGGTTTTAGGACACTTCCTGCCCTCTTAAATCAAATGCCTTAAAAATCATACTAAATTATGTTATGTTTTTTAATTTTTATTTTTATATATATTAACAAAATCCCAAAGGTTTTCTGTGATTGGTAGGTTTAGAGGTATGCTTAGTGTAGTAGGGGATATAATGTACAGTATAAAAACCCATAAAGTGTGTGTGTGTGTGTGTGTGTGTGTGTGTGTGTGTGTGTGTGTGGGCTATCAGTGATTGGACTGATGAAGGGAAGGGAAGGGGGTGGCCGGGATTGGTTTGCATCTCTGGTCTTTGATGCATGCTTTTCGGCCCCGTTAGATAAGATTAACCACTTGGAGATAACAACACTCAGCCCTCTTATCGATCTGAATCTCACCAGACACAACATAGTGTGTGAATGTGTGTGTTTTCTGAAATCTGTCTTCATATCATAAACATGTAAGCTCTCTCTCTCTTATTATAGTAAGTTCAGTGAGTGTCTCATCTTTAAAGCGCTGCACCTGACCCTGACCACAATCTCTAGTTTGCTGTCTATCTGTCTGATGTCTGTAATCCTAAACATCAGAGAACTCCTTTAGAAATACCTGAGAAAGACAAGTGATCAAGATTTCACGCAAGATAAAACAATGCAGTCAATTCAGCGCCTTGTCAATTATCCATTGTTTTTTTGTATTATTATTATTTAGAAAAGCTATACTATATATACTTTTACAACATATGTAGGGTAGGCTACACGTGGTATCACCAACAGCTGTAATATCCTATAGAAATACAATTGACTGATTACCATATGATATAATGCAGTTCTTGGGATAATGAACCCAAAAATGGAAATTCTGTCAAAGTATTTTTAAAGTATTTTTTTTTCCTACTATGGAAGTCAATGGCTACTGTCAGCTGTCTGGTTACCAACATTCTTTAAAATATCTTCTTTTGTGTTCACCAGAAGAAAGAAACTACTTGTGTGGATCTACTTAAGGGTGAATAAATGATGACATAATTGGCATTATGTGTGTACCGTCCTTTTAAAGACACCTTTTTTAAGTCAAAAACAATCATAGTATATGTACAAAAAAACATGATATTACCATGGTGCCATGTTCAAAAAAACATGGTAACCCTTTGGTGCTATTGTTTTTGTCAGTGCTGTAATTTTCTGTGTCGTTAGGGGTCACGCTTCGGCCATTAAATGGCTCGATTTACATTGCGCAAGTTATAACATTTTGTAGTGACATAACATTTGAAATAACTATTACTGCAACTATAAACTGTAATTACTTTGTGCTTTCGGTCTTATTATGCGCGACTAAACTAAAACGTGAACATGAAACGCAACTGCTCTTATAATGAACGGAGTTTTCTAGATGTGGCTCTTGCACTGTTGAGGAGAACTGGAGCGTACGGCCGCGTCGCGTCGCTCGTATGCAGACTATAGACACCTGACAAGAGAGCTGATATTGTCATTTATATGTAAAAGAAGACACGTAGACGTGTGCGTAAAGACGAGTTTGAGGATGTTAAAACTGTCTTGTAAAGCTCCACCTCTGGACGCGCGCACTGGGGCGGGCTCGAGACGCGTCTACCTGCTTCAGCCCCGTTATTTAAAAGCTTCTGAGACTGACGCGCTGTCCACTCTACAAACATAGGCTAGCCTACTCTGTGGGGATTAGCCTATGGTTAAATCAAAGAAATCAACGGAAAAGATATAGTAAAATATAATAAGAAAATACTGTCTTGGAATTACGGATAGCCTTTTCTTTATTCCTCGTTTTGAATAATAACTTTGAGGGGGCATACAGAAGTTTCCAGCTGTCTTCTGTCCGGAACGGAGCATCACGAAGAATTGATGGAGATTTTGCGAATTGAAAAATTCCCTGGACAACTGCATCTGCTTTGCACGGGATAATACAGTTTTACTGAGACAGGTTACAGTTACGACCTGGTTTACAGCCTGATCATTCGAAAACCTATAGTCAATAACTTTTTTTTTTATTCTGTAGTTATCTATCTATGTACTGGTGCTTTAAAGTACCCAGCACACTGATCTGAAGATCCTATAATGTGACATAAAGAAACTTTTAATCTCAAGGGGAACATACAGGCAAAATGGTTCTCAATAAGAAAAAGCTTCTTTTCTGAACAATTGAAGAACCTAAGGTCATATGGCGTGAAGCAGAGGAGAAGAGGACAGAACATTGTTTTCCAAGTGATTTTATATTTTTAGGAGTGATTACACCCTCATCATCATCATCTTCACAGACTGAATGTAAAGATGAAAAGCGTCTGGTTTGCTCTGCTGGGCTTCTTGTGGAGCTCATATTTGGCAGGTAGTTCTGTACTGGACGGCTCTGAGCTTCAGCCCAACTTTATACATCGGAGGTTACGGAATCAGGAGAAGAGAGAGATGCAGAAAGAGATTCTGTCCATACTGGGACTGAACCACAGACCCAGACCTCATCTGAACGGCGGCAAATATAATTCAGCACCCCTCTTCATGCTGGATCTGTACAACACCATGTCCACTGAAGAGAAGAGCGACGTGGATCAGTACAGATCACTGTTTACCACCACACGACCCGCTTTAGCTTCACTTCACGACACCGAGTTCCTGCACGACGCGGACATGGTCATGAGTTTTGTAAATTTGGGTAAGTTGAACTTTTACATTTCCTGTTTCACGCTTGTAGTAGCCATCTATTTTGTTAGACATGATGCGCAAGGATACCGGTCGCACTACAAACCCTAACGGATTCTGTTCGCCAATGACATATTTACAGATTAATTTCCTCCACAAAGTAATTCAATAATGTATTTAAATAATAATGCTACCATCTAAATGACTTAAAGGTGTTTCAGGTCTTTCATGTAATAATTTAAAGTAGCACAAGCAAACATTTCGAAAAAAGGTTAGGTTTCAAATGATAGCTGGTGAAACAATATTGATTATTAAATGAGCTACACTTATGGTTATTCTGCTTGACACCTGTGAACTTGAGGACCACTGACTTTATAAATCCACTTAAAATTGTCGTTCATAATGGCTCAGAAGTGTATTTTGTAAGTGTAGCCTAATGATATTCAGATTTCAGGCATGTCTGGGACTAGTGAACATATATTGTCTTTATTTTAAGCAGGACATCTATTTTTGACATTTAAAGGTGGAAAAAAATATTTTTGTGAAACATTTTGCTTGAATTTCTTCTTCTGTTGTATTTGATATGTTGTTACCTTTGCAATGACATTTACACATTTTTTAATGTGAAATATGCACCTTTTGTGGCCATTGCCTATGTAAATATTTTGCTTGCAAATACATTTTATAAAAGAAACCTTTTAATGAGTCGTATAAAAAATACCTACTTAACAAATGTCTGTCTGTTTTTTGATAGACTGTATTGTCTTCAAAACTTTCAAAAAGACTATTTAAAACTGAAAACCTTCAAATTTTCTAATAAGGCTTTCAAAATTTGTCGTGACAAAGTTTTTTTATAGTTCATTTTATTATTCCACCTGTAGTGAACATTTAGATTTTGTTCAGTTTTAGGCAGTTGAATTTTGTATCTATTATAACTACATGGAATATTAATTAAAGTGCACATTTTATTGTCAATCACTTTGCTCATATACCACGGTAAGTGAAGTACCTTGGAGTATCATCATATGTTCATCTGTATCAGATGCAGCCTAAGGTTTTTGAGGGATGTAGCCCTTCAACACTTTTTAACTGACCTCTATCAAGCTCATAGTGACCCTGAGCACAGTGTCAGACCACAAGTCTGTTTATGCTCAGGGATTCTGTGTGGTTTGCTTCAGTAAACACAGACCTCATTAATGGAGGGAGTATTCGCATCCAAGATTCACTTGTTTATGTGAACTTCCCTCGACAGGGGCCAGGAGTCGCCCAATTAAGTTAATTATAACAATAAAAAAACTCTTCTGGCTCTACTCACTGGAACTATTGGCCAATTGTTGAATCAGTTGCCAGAGAGGCTTTTGTGTGAGTTGCGCCATTCTAGTTGTTGGTTGGGTTCATTTCAGAGGTCATTTCTCTCTGTTTTACAAGACAATAAATGTTTTTCTTTCTTATCTATTAGCGGTATTCTTCAGTCAGTTGGACAATTGATTGACACATGTGATTGACTGACATGTTGGCCACATTTTTAGAAATAAGCAGAATACCACATCATCTAACCCCAGTGTGTTACCCGAGACTGGCTTGAAGTGGCTTTTTATATTTGCCGTGTGTCAGTGACTCGGTTAGTTATTGGATATTTTGCATTAGTATATTAATATGGTTTTGTTCTGGACTCATGCAACGTAAGTCATATTATTGTTTTGGATGACTTGCGACTCATTCTTCTCTGCTCATTCACGGCTCCTGTCTAGAACACCTATGACTATAGTCTCCAAATATAGCTGAAAATGGAAGCATTGCTATATTTTTGGATACAGAAACTGACCAGTATTGCAACTCATCCAGAAATAGCCAGGCTTGTCAAAAACATTTGGATAGTCAATGTGAGTCATCTCATGACTGAAGAAACAATAGTACAAATTTCCTTTTTATGGTGTGGCTTTATGAGTTGTCAGGACTTCTGCCTCAAAGAGAAACTATATGTTGTATACCATTACATAAATATTCAACCCAAAAACATATACTGTCTCTCAAACCCAAATATGTCAGTTCTGTCTCATTTTATTCACCTTCATTCACTCACATAATTCTAAACCCAAATGACTGTTTTCTGTGAAGCTCAATGTTAGGCAGGATGTTTATACTCTTTTTTTTACATACACTGAAAGCATACTATGACCATTCCCAAATATTTGAAGAAGAAAAAATAGCATCATAAACGTAGTCCATAAGACTCATGCGCTTTATTGCTTTATGGCAACACATTCTCATCCGAAGACGATCCTAGGGCGTCATCCAACTGGCGCTTTACCTTTGATGACGCGGGTAGGTTTAGGTCTAGGGTAGGGTTAGGATTAGATAGCATCATCTGAGTGATGTTAAAGGGTACCCTAAAATGTCGGATGTTGACGTATGGTCAAACGCGTCAGTTATATGACGTCTTGTGATGAGAAAGGGCTGTTTATGATGGTTTTCTGATGCTTTACAATATTTTTTTGTAAGGAACAGACTGAAAATAAAATCGTCATTCACTTTAAAGTTATTCCTCCAATGTAGCACTTAAAGGAGTAGTTGACTTTTAAAAAAACTTTTGCTGATAATTTACTCACCTCCATGTCATCCAAGATGTCCATGTCTTTCTTTCTTCAGTCGAAAAGAAGATAAGGTTTTTGATGAAAACATTCCAGGATTTTCTCTATATAATGGATTTCATTGGGAACCAAATGGTTCAAGGTCCAAGTGCAGCTTCAAAGGGCTTTAAACGACACCAGACGATGAATAAGGGTCTTATAGAGGACCCTTCGAGTCATATTTTGAAAAAAATTTTTTTTTCATTTTAAACAGGAGAGTCACGAACGCTCATCACAGAACAGAGCAAGGTGAGCATTTGTGCTTATAAAACTTAATCTTTTTTTTTTATTTAAATGACCGATCTTTTCACTAGATAAGACCCTTATTCATTGTCTGGTGTCGTTTAAAGCCCTTTGAAGCTGCACTGAAACTCTCATTTGGACCTTGAACCGTTTGGTTCCCATTGAAGTCATCAAAAACATTAATTTCATTCATTTCTTTTCGACTGAAGAAAGAAAGACATGGACATCTTGGATGACATGGGGGTGAGTAAATTATCAGCAAAAGTTTTTTTTAAAGTGAACTACTCCTTTAGATCTCTTACTTAAACTTGATTTATTATTGTAAATGTACTGTAAGTATGCGATTTGAAAGCTGATGTTCACTGAAGTCAAACTTTGAGTTTGACAGTATTGCATTTGAGTGATCGTTATGACAGATTCAGGAGCATCCAATACTCTTGATGTCAATCCCAATTTTTCCAGACCAGTCTTGCTGTTTACTGAAGGGTAGAGGATACCCTAAGCTTTTCTTGGCACAGAGAATTTTGAGGAAACTCCCATCGCTTGTTTGCACTGGTAATATTGTGTGTTTGTCTTTTTTTCCCTTTCTGGATAAGAGGGATCTTCCAGTAATCCTGGGAAAATCCATGGGGGGAAAAAGCATTTCTGTTTTCTCTCCTTTGGTCCATCATTGCTTTTTTTCCACCTGGATCTTTTGTGTTAACTCACATTTACTTCTGTAACACATTTCAAACTCATTCTTTTCCACGGCACACGTCTTAACTATATAGACAAGCTGTCATTTCCCCACTTAGCAAAGTCAACAGCCACCCAGGAGAGCACTGGAGAGTTTTGCTTTTGGCCTGTAAAGTAATAAAAGTGACCCACACATAGAGTTTTAGGGGGTTTCTTGAAGCTTAACAAGGTCTAATAATAATCCGTGCTTCTTATAACTGTGTGAATCCTGTATTTCACAATGCACTTTCATTTCACTCTTCCGCTCTTAATAACGTCAGTGCGCTGAGCTCCAAATCTGGGCTGAGCTGTTTGTTTTGCACCACAATGTTTCTAAACCCACATTTTATCTCATAATTAGTTTGCCGGAATCAATCAATGAATTGTTTGATCTTGGCAGGTTATGCACTACATAGATGACCCCTTCTGAAAGACCGCCTGTGGCTCACGGACACAGGAGGGCTGTATCACTTCTAGTCTGCATGCGGGCGTTAACATGGAAATTAAGTAAGGAATTTGAGTTATGCTTTAGCTCCATAAAGAAGGAAAAGGATTTTCTCATGGGTGACTCAACAGACTGATAAGAACTGTTGAAAACACACAGCAAATGAGACTACTGGCCAGACACAAATCTGCACACTTTTTTTGCACTGACTTTGAAGGAAAATTGGCAAGTCTGTGGGATAGATTCAGTGTGGCAATGTGTACCGCATTACTTAATTTTTATTTATTTATTTACTTACTTACTTAATTATGTTAAATGGAACAGCACTTTCATTAGCAAATTTACATGCAGTAATTTATCTAAAACTTTCATCCAGAGTGACTCAAATTATAGCTGAGAACATTTTCAGTCATATACTGTAAGTCATCGTGAAATTGACAATGACCTATATACTTTCTCAGTGCATGTACCTGGTCTTTATGTGCACAATTCTTGGTGAATGTTATGCTACCCATCAAAATATGATAACTTGTTTTGCCATTTTATCACGCTGATGTAAGTTCAAGTGTTTGTTTTTAAAATAAGTTTGTTATTTATTTGATGTGGTGATGTGACGTCATGATTGACAGCTGTGATTGACAGGTTCTCTGTCACTGAAGCACAAATGGAACTAATGGAAGAGAGCGAAGGGGAGTCGTCCTTCTTTTTTTATAGTCTATGTGTAATTTACACATTAAAACGATACTAAATATAGAAGAAGAGGCCAAATATATAAAAATATAAAGATGGGAATGTTTTATCAATTGTGCGTCAGAGGTGAAATAAGTCATTACAGTACTTTACAGTAACTTACAGAAAAATATGACAAGATAAAGGGGGGGGGGGTGAAACACTCAGTTTCAGTCAATCTCATGTTAATCTCGAGTACCTATAGACTAGCCTGGATGCCAGCCCGAACTCCGCCCACAACATTTTTTGTAATTATGATCGGTTCAGAAATCATCGGGCCAATCAAATTGCCAGGCCGGGCTTTATACGATGATGGACAGATTGATCTGCAAGTAATCATAACGTTATCAACGAGCGCTTAACTGATATCCCTCAGAGATGACTGCAGCTGGAGAATTGAGATGTATAGATTCAGCTGTCGCGTCTGTTGTAAAATAAATCGACAGCACATTCATTTTAATAGACAAACAGAGAACTGCAATCAAGGCATTTGTCGATCAGAAAGATATTTTGCCGCCCTTCCCACATGATTCGGGAAAAGTGTAACTTATCAGCTGGCTACGATGGTCACTAAGAAGATGGGACGTAATGAAAAGCCTGTGGTCGTTGTGGTTTCTCCTTTGGTCGCACTCATGGAGAAGTAAGTAAAAGAAGCAACACTCGTTATTTAACTTCAAAATAAGTAAGTCCTGTAGTTGAAAACTGCGCTATGCAAAGGAGTTGACTTACTGCGTTGCTCTGATTGGTTGTAGGTTTACCGACTATCCAATTGAGTGCAGAGTTGTTGTTTTTTCCTGGTTCGGTTACGACACGCCTCATAATCAAAGCTTAATGGAGCGTTCTCAGACTCATATTCTCATATTCTCACGAAGTCAGGCTACCTATAGACCATTTTGCAAGATGTAAACAACACTGGTCCAGAAGCACTTCCTGTTTCAGTTTTTTAACACTACATAAAAGCTGGGATAAAATACAAGCAACAGAAAATATAAAACTGAATCAAAAAGTTAAACAAACATCTTTAAGATGTTTTCTTTACATGTGAAATAAAGAAAACAGCTACAAACTGAAACAGGAAGTGTTTCTGGACCAGTGTTGTGTACATCTTGCAAAATGGTCTATAGAGTAATATTGCATCCATCATATCTCCAAAAAGTCTTTAGTTTAATTATATTTATAAAAGAAAGATAGGCTGCACCGAGTCTTTCTGGAAAAAGTTGAGCGGGTGGAGGCGTGCCGTGTGGGCGGAGCTAAATAATCACAAGCGTGCGAGGTCTCGAGTGTTTTTAAAAATTATAAACGATTTGAACTTGAGCACTGTGTTTTTAGAACACCATGCCATGCGTGAGTTTTAGAAAATTTGTGTGTGTCTACTCGTGGTTTATGAAGACATGATTTGGTTTTACAATAAACAGACACTTACAGTAGCCACCTAAACAAATGTATTTAAACAAACACACACCACACATCGCATGCTCCATAGATACATTAACTATATGTGATCATGTTGTTTAGCCTACTTGTTGTGCTTAAGTTACACGCCGATAGACACACAGACATTTGAAGCAGTTCTACTCACCGCCTGCGGTTCCAATCCAAGAACGTTAACCTGCAGTGTTGGGACTGCTCCATCCTTGAGAACTAAACGATTAGCAAACCCGGCTTCGAACTGGCCCTTGTTTATATAAAAAAAAAAAAAAATCCTCGAAGTGCATGGAACAAACAAGAACACTTGCACAATTGTGTTGATGTTCTGGAAAAACAAACTCCATCCACTGGTCCCTTAACACTTGATTCTTTGGGAATCTGTGCTGTGTTGTCTTGCCTTGGCAATCGAAAACACACTTCTTTGGTGACATATTGCAGCACAGACGATGCACAGCGCTTTGATGGGCATAGGTTACGGCTATCGCTCTACAGCTGCGCGCGCACCCTTCAGAGAGAAGTGCCCTTAGGACCGTCTGACGTCTTACGCGCCCATACTCTTTCCGAAACCTTCTTGAGGCAACCTGGAAGGAGTATTTTGAGAACAGAAATACTCAATCAAACTTACAACTTAATTTTTGAAACATTGTCCATGTTTAGCATGGGAATCCAACTCTTTAACAGTGTAAAAAACCCACTATGCATGAAATAGCATTTCACCCCCCTTTAAAACACATACACACTCACACACACACACACACACACACACACATACACACAAAAGTTAGCATTTTGCAGACATTGTCCACATTGACCTTTCTTAAATTTAAAAACACTAATTTCTTAGTTTTATATATATATATATTATTAATGAACAAAATGGCTTTTGCTTTTCTTTTAGCCTCTTAGCCTGGGGCCAGATCCCCTCGTTCGCTGAACTAAACATTTTTGGACCATGATTATCTGGCAAAGAATGTGAGTTTTAATCTCGGTTAAACAGACTCGCTGAAGTTGATGATCGTGAGGTCAGGAGATAAGCTTCTTTCAGGGAACGTCCTCTTTGCTTCAGTCTTAGCTGTGAAGTCCCGATGCTATCTCTGCGTCTCACGCCATAGCCGTCAGACATGCCTTCACGGCCACCGGTTCCTGCGATCAGTCCTGAGGAATGTGCCGTTCTCTGCAGGTAGCTGCTGTCTTTGACTGAAGCATCTCATGTTATCAGGGATCATATTGAATGAGGAATGAATAAGGATCTCAGAACAATAAAACTCTCCGTGCCGTTGCCTCTGGCTGTGAATCTGTCAGATAACAGGGCGTTTGTTGAACCGATGGATAGGGATATGAGAAGATACCACAGAACCAACATCTGATTACGTGATAAATCACTTGTCAGATGGATCACATCCATGTAGCCATTTAAAAGTGTCACGCCAACATCCAAGTTAACCACAGAAGAAATAAGGGGTCACTCCTTGCTTATTCCTCCTAACCAAATGTGTGGTGTTTTTCACTATAGCGTGCCGACGGCCTGACGTCAAACACTTTTAAAGTGAGGCTTGAACCAAGTCTGTGCTTGAAAGTGAAAATCTTACACACAAAGTTAGAGATGTGTGGACAGTTGAGTGTGACCTCTGCCAATCCTCCTGGGTTAACCTTTGACCCCCAGATGAGGTCACAGCTGAGCCATCACTACTGGGTTCAGACCTACAGGAATGCAACATTTGTTACCAAATGATGTTAAGTAATAGAATTGTATTAGTCTGGGTAGATGTGATATTTAATTTAAGGAAATGAAAAGTAAAGCGAAGACAAATGTTGACGGATGTTTTGTTCCTGTGTGTCGCAGTTGGTAAAAAATTCTAAACAAAATTAGACAATATAGAACCAATTAACACTGACATACTGAATGGACTTATCATTTTCTTTTTATTTTGTTTTCAATATTAATGAATATTTAGATTTACTGAAGAAAATGTGTTTGTGTTTGCTCAGAAGACTTGAGCATTCAGCCAATTTTCTGATATTTCGAAGAATATCAGTAACCAGACCGTTTCTGGTCTCATTGACCTCTAAAATTGGCTGAATGGATTCGAAAACGGTAAAACTCAACTGTTTAACTCTGAGGGAGTTGGAAAATGAGTTTATTTCCCAAAAAAAGTGGAGTATTCCTTTAACTGTCAGGGTTTTCCATACATTCATTAATTTGTGGCGGCCCGCCACAATATCAACACTGACCGCCACGCATTGATTTTCAAGATTTTTTTATTTTATTGAAGAGCTGCGCGCTCCTTTCCTCCCTCCCACTCTCACAAACTGACAACGGAGACGCGAATAGCGGCCCCTCCTCTTCGAACACGATATGAATCAAAACATGGTCATGCGTTGGAGGACGGATTGTTGCCAGTGCTTATTCCTCTAGAATCAATCCGGAGTTGAATGGTTAGTATAATGAACACTATAACTCTAAAAAGTTAGTCTATGTTAAATGCTGTCGCGTTTCCACCACAGATTCGCGCAATTTACTAAAATGTCACTTTTTCCTCTCGCGATCAGTCATTCCAAAAATCATGGCAACGGACGTTGGTAGGTTTAAATATATCACAGAGCCACCACACTAGACATTATTATATTATTACTGATAAAGAGACGTACGTAGGCCTGAGCGTGTTATCCAAGCATTAATGGCAAGGAAAGACTCCTACTGTGAGCGGCACATGATGAGGTGTTTTCTCACTTATTTCTGCTCCGAGGTCTTGATTATGGCATTTCTTTGAGGTTTAGAAGCCAGTATTCCTGTAATTCGTCTTTTATGAATTTAATAAATAATTCTGTCTCGTATTCTGTCCAAATACACATTTTGGTAACGTATACTTTACTGGAGTAATTATTTTTCAGCTGACTTTTTGCTATCTGTAGGCTACTTTCTACTCCATACATTTTAATAAATAGTTCTGCCGTAGAGCCTGCCACTTATCAGCCAATCAAAAAAGAAGAAAATTGCTAATCAGCCAATCAGAAAATAGTATTATTGTATCCGGGTAAGATTTAATGCAACAACCAAAAAAAAAAAAAAAAAATCCTGAAATTGTTCACGTTATTCTCTCACTCCTGCTGCCTTTCTTCAAAACTTGAGAGCCCTGCTATATAATTCAGCATAGTACATACCAGGAAGGTATCAAGCAGGATTATGAGTTACTTTTGTTTTTTGATTAATCACTTTGATGAATCATTCAATTTGACAGCACTAATATTTAGAGTATATAGACAAGAACCATACAAGGGTTTTTGTTACTATAGACCATTTCAAAAGATGTAAACAACACTGGCCCAGAAGCACTTCCTGTTTCAGTTTGTAACTGTTTTCTTTATTTCACATGTAAAGAAAACTTCTTAAAGATGTTTGTTTAACTTTTTGATTCAGTTTTAAATGTTCTGTTGGTTGTATTTTATCCCAGCTTTTATGGAGTGTTAAAAAACTGAAACAGGAAGTGCTTCTGGGCCAGTGTTGTTTACATCTTTTGAAATGGTCTATAGGCCTGGGTACCCTGGGTACACTAATTTTCTTGTCAGTGCCCTCACAGATTCCTGCAGTTAAGCTTATGTACATTTATATTCCAATCAAGGTTATTGATAACATGCTTACAATACATATAGGCCCCTGTGGCACATATAAGTAACTCCCCCCACCCCACCCCCCGTACCAAAACACCACACCACCACGAAGAGAATCTAATTCTGTGGGAAACACTGACTGTCATTCGCTCAGTTATGACATTTTGAATGCAAATATGACATTGTTTGAGATGTCTTTGTTATGAAAACCTTGACATAAACCAATACATCATTACATGTCAGAGTCTTTGTCATGACAACTTGACATTACTAAGACAACACAACACAACCTGTCATAAACATGACAGCAGATTAATTATCAAACTTAAGTAACCACCTAGCTTTATTGGTTAACATTACATTAAACTGTCAGGTGGTTGGTTTTGACATTGGGTGTCATGAAGCCATTATAACTTTTTAATGACAAATTCAATGTGTACCACTGTAATTATAATATTCATGACACAGTTATAATGCCTCATGACAGCCAATGTCAAAGCCAACCACATGACAGTTTAACTTAATTTTTTGTCAAGTTGTCATGACAAAGACACTGACAGGTTATGAAGTTATGGTTTGTGTCAATATATCATAACAAAGACATCTTAAACAATGTCATATTTGCATTCAAAATGTCATTATTGAGCGAAAGACACTTAATGACAGTTGTCAAACATGCATAAACCCTATTTCATATTCAAGACATATGTCATGTCATGGTTATGAAGGTGTCATGTCAGTCTTATGCACACCCCTTCAAGTAAAGTGTTACCAAATGTTTACATATGTTTTGCACGTATGTTTTGCATGTAATTGTTTAATTATCAGTTACACCTGTTGTTCATTTTGTTGTTCTTTGTAATTAAGCCTTTTTTCTTTCATTTTTTTGTCATTTCTTGTGATATTATGGTTGTTCTGTTCCTATTTCTTTGAATTTCTGTTTTAACTTCACAGTACATAATATAAAACTAGAAAATTATTTATGTACAACTATAGCAAATATTGATATTCAGCATCATTTAATTATATAATTATTATATTATTTACTTAAATGTAATGGTCTTTATTTAATTAAATGTCATGTTGTATTTAAATGAAGCATTTAAAATGATTTAAGCAAATAAAGAAAAAGAAAGAAAAATAGTAATTTCTAGAATTTATTATAAACAAATCCATTTGAACTATTCACAAATAATATTTGGTTAATTTAAAATATGTACACATTCATTTGTATGCCTAATATGCTGAAAATGGTTCTGATTAGTAAATAACTAATGTGTAAAGAACTTTACGTATGTAAATAAAGTGCCCCTATTATGTTTTTGATTTTACCTTAACATTCAGGATGTAAACTTTTGAGTTACAATCCTTATTCCTCGACGTCTCTGTGTTTATTACAGAAGTGGGAGTGTGGATTTTCTAAAAGTCATGTGCTGTGCCGTGCATGTATATGTCCTTTAATTTATTATTTGTTGATATGATTTTTGAGTGTAGCAGTGGCTGTTTATAATAAATAAGTGAGCAGAGAAATCTTGAAAAGTTTCTTACTCTTAACTGACGCTGATATTAAAATGGGCCGTCTTTGCAGTGTCCGGGATTTGGCTATTTTTTTAATTGATTATATGTTATTTTTTCATTGGATACCATCCATATTGAAACTAACGAAATCACGCCATAGATTAGTGTGCAAACGGTAGCTCAGATAGGTCTAAAACACATGAGGAGAAGCGTTAGGTTAGGATAATACAAAATCAGTAATCACACACATTCACATTAGGATGGGATTCGGTTTTTCTGAGGACTGTTGAGTTTGCCGAAAAACCGTAGGTAATTTGCCCTGGAATTTTGAGAGGTTGTGTGAGGAAAACACAGACTTGGCAGATTCAGATGCGATCATGAGATTGATGATAAATGAAAATCGCAAAGTATGTCTGTGAAAAATGGATTTCTCTCATGACCCCCTGTAAAACTAGTCCCATCCGAATAGGGCTATAACACAGGTTGTAGCTGAAGCCTAGAAGAGTTTGGTTCGTGTTGTCGAGAATATGCAAATCCACTTTGCATGCAAAGGTTAAAGACTTGTGGTGAAATTTAATATTTTGAATTACCGACGGCATAATTACTGTTTGTATCACTGTGTATCAAGCACTGAGGAAGTCTCTGGAGCTGAAATTTAAATATCGTAATGGCCGTTTCATCTCTGACACGCGCTAGACCAATCATAATAGACCGGGCCGTCTGACCAGTCTGCAGGCTCACAGAAAAAAGAGGGGTTTAGAGAGACCGAATCTTTGAACAAACTGTTTTCACACTCTGAGAAATGAGGTGAACCTTTAAATAGCATAATAGGGGCACTTTAAAACGATTTAGTTCCCGTATTTTAAAACAAATTGACCCAATTCTGGAAGAAACCGATCCCTCACTGACAATATAAACACACACTCTCCACCCGTGGCGGAATGTCACCCAGTGCCCTCCTCAAGTGAATAGGAAATGTGTGAGTGCTCTAGATTTATGGTTCCACTGCTTTCTGCAGGCAGCAATGGATGTGTGTTCATTTAATGGTCAGTAGCACAATGAAAGAGGTTACATTGTCAAAACAATCAAATTGTAATGTAATGTAATGACAATCAGATTGAGCACAAAAAAAATAGGAACATGAAAATGTTAATGGATAAGTTTAGATAAGACCCTTATTCCTCGGCTGGGATCGTGTAGAGCCCTTTGAAGCTGCACTGAAAATGCAATTTGGACCTTCAACCCGTTGATAACCGTTGAAGTCTAATATATGGAGAAAAATCCTGGAATGTTTTCCTCAAAAACTTTCATTTGTTTTCGACTGAAGAAAGAAAGAAAGAAATGAATATCTTGGATGACGTTGGGGGTGAGTAAATTATCAGGACATTTTAACTCTGAATTGAACTAATCTCAAGCCCAAAGTATTTTTTTATGCATACAGTTAGCATACTGTTTTCAAAGTATGCTTCATTTGATAGCTAGTGAGAACAAATGAACTCGACACATGTAATTGTATATATTGTATATATAAGACTTTTTGAAATCCCTATGGGAGGAATTAATATAAAAATTACTTCCGGAACCAATGCTGCTGAAAAAGTGGGTGGGCACTGTTGATCTATATTGTGGCTGCTTTGTGTCACATGACAAGCTTGATGCGTTGCCATAGCAAAAAAATAATAAAATAAAATAAGGTGATACATTCTAAAATAATGGTTGCCTTAAAAAAATGATGCTGGGGAGTTCAGCATATTTTAAACTTAGTTGTGATGAGTGAAAGGGTTAATTGACAACAAGATCAATTATCGGGTTAGACTTGGAATATGTCAGAGGATACACACAGAGAGAGAAAGAGAGAGAGAGACTTTGACTGTTATACTTTCTGCTCTGGAATGCAAGCCACCAATATTTTGACTTCTCCTTTGGAAACAGCTGCGTTTCCCTTTTCAAAGATATTTTTTCCTTATTTATCAGATCCCTTAGGGGAGATCCATCTCTACTGTCTGACACAGACTTCCTCCTCTAAATCTGTGTCTCTGGCCAGCCCTCAGCTCACACACACCTGCTGCAGCACACACAGATGGTTCTAACAGGTCTCCCTGCTTGGCATGCTCACACAGACACAGACACACAGGTAGCCACAGTTGCAGGAGACACCGCACACAATACCTCAATAAGCGCTATATCTCATCTGTACCAAATATGTACCAAATTAGGCATTCCAACCCCATAACTGTCCCCCTAACTAAAAAGAAAATCACCACCTAGGGGGCCAAAATGACCCTGATGGTTACTGTAAGTTGCCTAACCCTAACCTCTTGATTCAGGGTGGGTGGTATAATTATATTAAATTAAAAACTTGTTCAAAATATTCAGTTGGTTGAATTTCTTTATATACCAATATTAAATTGACTGTCATAAAATGCAGTCTAATGTTGCTAAACTGCAGGATGTGCTTTATAATCACTCTTTCCCGCCATTGATATCATTTCCGCTTTACGTGTTTTCACTGTTTTATGGTAGGGGGCGCTATTCCACATCTTCTAAAAGAGTACCGAATCTCCTGATCAAAACACATGAAGATTCAGAAACAAGCGAAATGTTACTGAATGAAATGTCGACCCAGGTGGAGGAATAGGACTGTGCAAGCATTAGGGGATGGACTTGATCTACTCCATCTTTGTTTAAGTCATCAATTTGAATCGGATCTGGATGTAGGCTTCGAGAAAAATAGAGGGATTTTTTTTTTGCTCAAAATTTAGCTTTTTATGAAACTTACATTCGAGTGTTGATAAAACAATCCATAAAGCTTTAATAAAATGTTCTTTTTTTAAAGCAGAGGGTCCGTTCTTTCTTTTGATATATTGCATACTCAGATATTCATACAACAAAATATTCTGGTGGCCATGAAATTTTTGTTTTCGAAAAAACACTGGGTGGCGGCTGGCAACTTTACAACAAAAAAGCGCTGGCGGGGAAAGAGTCAAACAGGATATAAGTAGAATTCAGAAACCCTTGTTATGAGTGACACCGATGGCTGTTAATGAGCAACATGCAGGTTGGACACCCCTATATAGCATAGTGTATATTGACGATAAAACAACTAGATTTTCTGAACTGGAGTAATATACATTTAGCCATTAACAATATTTTGAGAAAAAAATGTGATAAAATAACTCCCGCGTCAATGAAGCACTAACCGGAAGTGACGATCGCCGAGGGAGTCTGTTCAAGTTCAGGCTCAGGTTACAATGGATGCGAATGACGAAACTGCGTTCTCCGATGTTGACGAATATGCCTATGATGGCCCACAGGCAAATAATTATGAGCCTTCTAGGCAAGATAAAAGTCAGGGGGAGATCGGGGGAGGAACAATGGGCAGAGGAGAGAAGTAACGTTAGAGTTGTGGTGTCGAGAAAACCGGTGACGAATAGGGCAAGTGAGTTCATGTAAGTTAGCACCGCTGCTGACGCTGGTTCATCTACTGTATGGCTATACCTTGGTGTTTTGTAATAAATCTGCTTTAGCAAACATACATTCGACTTTGTTCTTGATTAAACATCCATTTAGATTGTCTTAATTTAAGCCAGCAACATTTTGTCTTCTCATATTCTACGCTGACAGTGATGCAGTCCATCCAAGCTGGTTAGCACTATCTACATTGACTAATGACCATGCCATAACAACAAATAAATAATGCTTTTGAAATGCAGTTAGTGATACCATTTAAAGCGAGTGAAACGTGCGCCACAAACGACCAAGTGTGTGTGGTAACAGACGCGGCAGTGAAGTCTGCTCTCTTCACCTGCACATAACGCACCCAAGACCAAAAAGCCTTGTTTTTTTCTAGAAGGAAAATGATGGATATCATATGATGTCCTGACAGGCTGGAATTCGTGCAACAAGCACAAACACAATAATTTACCATTATGGCTTCTCTAAAACTCGATCTAAAATTTTCTGTCTCTCGCTACTGCTCTAACTACATCAACACCCAACAATGAGAAAGCGGACCGCGAGCTCTATTATTTGCCTCGGGCTACGTTATATGACGCGTCGCTTGCGGGAAAGGCGTATTCCAGAGCCTAGTGCATTTTCATCAAAATCTCTACATCAAATGAGATTTCATTAGTAATTTTTACATATGTATTTTTAAAAGACCTCTGCAGACAATTTAAAGTATTAATTCAGAAATAAATTCAACCTGCATGTTGCTCTTTAAATGCCACATGCATACGTAACATTTTGAAGTACTTGAAATTGGTTTCAAGAATTGTGAAATGTCACTGGTATTTGAAATGTTGGTATTGTAACAACCATCATTTTAGCAAATAGTTATATTGTTATTGTATCTTTTTTATTATTATTACTCCTATATTAGATTTTAGTCATATTGACCATACTTGCTGTTAAATAAATAAATAAATGAAATGTCAGATCATGTTGATTAAGAAAATGAATGCTATTAATTACAAATGATTAGACCTACCAGATGATAAAACCAGTGCTGCAGTTAAAAAATGTTTTGATATTCAATAAATCCATCAAATATTGTAGTTACATCTTTAATATATATATATATATATATATATATATATATATATATATATATATATATGATTACTTGTATTGCATTTAGTTCTGCAACTGGATATCTAAAGCTAAAATAAAATGGATAGATTTTTGTTTATGTTTTGATAACATTATTTATCTCCAAGAAAATAAGTCCAAGCATCTTTGTTGTGTCATTCTTAGACTGTGAGAGTGTTGAGGCCTGCGCTCTAGTAACGCTATTCGGATATCTCCTTTTGTGAGGTTGTCAAAGCACAGAGTACCATTAGTCTATCCAAAATGTTTTGTCAGCTGTTCTCATGGATTATGCCTTTATTAATGTTTCTATATGCCGAAAAGAAGGAAAGAATGGGACTGTTTATTTTCCAGACCATTTCCTCCATTTTATGGAATTTCCTCCTTATACAAAAAAGACATTATAATATTTGTTGACAGGTCGTTGGCTTGTGCCGGCACTCAAGTGAAAATGGATTTGTTTTTCGCCTGTTAAAGACAGAACAGCTGACTCTTGTAATGTCTTTTAGCCTGTTGCCCTATATGCATATTGTAGAACATAAAGTAAACAATTCCACTCAAAGCAAGTTAACCTGACTGTGTCTGCACTGTTGAACAAACACACACAAACACACACACATAATTCCTCTCTATTCTGTATAATTCTCCTACTGACATGCAGGTATGGTCAGCTGACTGTTGCCATTCACTGTGGAGACGATCCGCTTGTCTGATGTCCTACAGTGTCTTCAGACATCTTTTAACAGTCATAATTATCACAAATGACTGCTGTTCTCTAAATACCCTGCAACTACAGAGCAATGCTGACAGATTTCATTTCTTCCTGCATGAAACTTCAGAGCAGTCAGATGAAGATTTGGTCCAGCACACTATAATAATATATTTTCCTAAAGGTCGCTACCACAAAATAAAACTGACAGGTTGATTTAATGCAAAATAAACCTGACAGTCCCTGACGTGAAGCAGAGAAAATATTATAAGGCAACTTGCCAAGTAAATGAAATGAAACATTGATTTGCGTGTAAATTATTTTAATATGTGAGAATAAAGAGAGTGTGAAGTGATTCGAGACATGAAACTAGTGTAGTTACTGTATACCGGAAATGACTTGCTTGGGACAGCAGTCAAAGTATTCCTGAGAGATGTTTTATGATCTTAAAGGGGACATATCATGCAAAATCCACTTTTTAAGCCCTTAAATGCATTTTGTTGTATATTTGGAGTGTTTATAAGTACAGAAAAGATGAAATTATTCTCTTCAGGTGCTTCGTTTATATCTTTATATTCTGTTTTGGTCATATTTTTCAACCTGTTCAGATTTTTCTGTTTTCTATGACATTTTTTGAACAATAACGTCACAGGATTTGCAGCGGAACTGCCAAATAAGGACATCGACTACCGGTCCAACACTTCGAGCAATCCGCCATTATTATTTCTCGCTCCGATTTTGTAGTCCAAGCTCAATGATGCAGAAGTAAGTTATCATATTATTATCAATACAGATTTTTAGTGGTAAGATTAGACTGTAGTCATTTATCTTGTCAGAGTGCTTGTTTTAACAAGAGAAATAGTCGACTTTAACTAATAACACAACATAGTTAACTTAACTTTACATACCACTGCATCCATATGAAGACGTTGTTCTGCAGGTTTGTCGTCGTCTTTTTCAAATCGCTCGCTCTGGCTCGAATACGTAACGCTTGATGGACAAGTCTTTTGTTGACATTTTGTTAACGTGTGAATAAAAATGTTCTTTGAAACTATAGTAATCGTTTATCTCTTATCAAACTACAATAATGGCCGAACGCGGGGAGTTGAACCGAACGTGAACTCAGCGACCTGGAGAGCGGGCGGGGAAAGACGCAACTCCTTTTTATTTAAAGGGGACGCTTCGAAACGGGTTGCTCACAGAAGCACATCAGAAAAGAGGTAGAAAAGGGGCCTGTTGTGCTATAATAATGTGGAATTCAGACCCAAGCATTGCAGTTATGCTTTATATAGACCACAAATGTATGATTTATAAGTAAAATTTAATGATTTAAAAGCATGATATGTACCCTTTAATTAACTATGATCAGTTAGTGTAGATCGATTTGCAATACATGCAATATCATTTTACATTCCTTTATGAAGAAATGTACGTTGTGTATTTCATATACTTTACATTAGTGTATGTACTTTACAAGGGTCCAATTCTAAATTTTAACTAACTATTAACTATGACTTTTGTGTCAATAAACTCCTAGTTATTAATAGTTGGTAAGGTAGTTGTTAAATTTATGTATTGGGTAAGATTAAGGGATGTAGAATATGGTCATGCTGAAAAAGGCATTAAATGTGCTTTATAAGTACTAATAAAAGTTAATTGTGAGAATTAGACCCTAAACTAAATTCTTACCATTTTTTTTTCTTAATGAAAGAACATTATTCCTTTTAACATAATAACATAGTGTACGTTTTTAACATTGTACTGTATACAATGCAATACAATACAAACTACAATGTGTAAGTGAGTGTGATAATTTTCCTAAAGATCTTTATGACCTTCTCATCAGTGGTTTGCCATAAACTACTGCACCACTTGCTGACCTTTGCTCAGAGCTCTGACTCCTGTAGTGGCGCCTTTGATGCTTTGTGTGGGTCAGAGACCTAGATCAGAGTTGTAGGAAATGCCCAGGGAATGCTGTGTCAAACCCCTGCCATCTCCCAGCTGTTCGAATAAAACCCCATGACAAACAAGACTATTGGGAGGCAGTCATTTACCTACATGCAGTTACTATTTTTCAAAACTACACACTATTGGAATTTTATTAACCAAGCCCGTGGGTTAAATAATATCCAATGAGGAGAAAACTTTAGTTGCATCTAAATTACTAAATTAAGAAACTAAATTGCACCGAGCAGAATCGTGAGAAACGGTTGGCACCGAAGCAAACGATTGAATGAGTGAGTTCAGCACTCTATTTACTTGCTTCACCTGGTGTGGTCTCACTCTCACTCACCAATGTCCATTGGCTTGTTTTGTGTACACTCAATATTGGGCTGGTGATTGGGCTTTCAGGCGAGATTCCAATTTGTCATAATGTCCAATTTGACGTAATGTCGAACCTGATTGACTGATAGGGAACTGAGTTGTCATTGTCACTGTCAGAAATTTAATTAGGCCAAATATGCCAGCGTGTCCTGAACTTATTATATACTTTATACAGTTTTCCCTGAAACAGATTAATTTAATTCTGGCAACATTTTATTTGTTGAATGGCATTTTGGAAATGAAATGTCCGGTGAGAGGCGCTAAAAGGTTAATCTTTATTAATCAATAATATGCCCCTGTAATCATAATTTGTGTGAAAATGAATAAAAGTTGTTGGTGTTTAACTTCCTCTAGTGTTCATTTTAGCTGGAAACTGCAGTAAAATGTATGCATACATTTTTGGAGATTTTCAAAAATGTAGGTGGAGGATGGTTTTCCAATGAGCTTATGTTGGAAATGTTACAACTTCCCATCTCAAAAGTTGCCAGGAAGCAAAACTCATTTATTGGGAGTTCTCAACAGCTTCTGTTCACACATAATCTCTAAACGGTAAAAAAGCTGTACAAAAGGCTGTATGTTTAAAAGTCTTCTATCTATGAAAATGACACGCCATAAATTCCCTTTGGTGAGCTTCCCAAAACAAAAGATAATCCCAGAAAAAATGAAAGAAAAACAAAAAAAGAACATTTAACATCACTGAGAATTTTAACTTAATTTCATTTCCCTTTAGAATATCTTATATTAATATTTAATTCAAAAGACGAGATATGGGCCAATTTGTGATTGGTTTTCTGTTGCTAAACAACTCAAATTGTAGCACAGAATTTCATCTTGTATTCCTGTGACACCAATACAGTGTTAACTCTGTTTTGGAGTAGGCTTTATATGCAGGGTTTTATGCAGTTTAGTTAAAAGAGTTTTGGTTGGGTTGGTTGAGTGTTATAAAGTGTCATGTTCTTTTTTTTAAGAGGGTCAAAAACAAGTGCAGTCGTACAGATGACAAGCAAGTCAGTAGCTTTTCATTACAGAAGTTGAAACAATTAGATTGTGGGGGAAGAGAATGTGAACAGAGATTCTGAAGATAATTACATAAACACAGATGGATTCTTCACATGCCTGGCTTCACAGCACATTTCATTGGTTAAACTGAAGTAGACAGCTTTCAAATCATCTGCATCTGAATGTTTAATGTGCTGCAAAGACACAGGAAATAATTGCAGGCTTTGTGTACACTCAAAAAAAAAAAAAAAAGATCTCACACATTTGTGGTGACTGATTTTGGATTGGACAGAATAATTAAAAAGCTTTAGATATAAATTATGCCTTAATCCTTTACAGAAACATGTTGGTAGTGACTTGTTTTGCACCAAAGTACTACATGTATGAAGTGGATGTTGTTTATATACATTGAAAGTGTACATCATACAGTTTATTGTATACACTGAAAACCATCACATTTGTTAAGATAAGCATGATTAGTTTAAGCGATCGTGTAGCTTTACAGCTGTATTATTATCAGTTTACAGTTTATAGTCATAAACAGACTTTAATGGGTCATTTACAACAACAGCTCCTTTCAATTTCCCCTCTCCACATTCACTTAAGTTGTATAGACTATTAACTTGATTTAATTTAAAAACAGGGAACTGTCAAATATACTGTCACTGTCCTGTAATGCTTGTTACATTGTTACTGTATTTTATGTAACATTCTGGCCATCTGAGATACCAGTATGAGAAATGTGTTCAATTCGTTCAACCAGCTTTCAAAGACTAAACTTACAGCTCAAACTCTATAGCATCTCCTGGATGCTTCATAGAGCAAAGATTCTGGAATATAGGTCATTATGATGGGTAGGATTTGACATCAGTAGCGCCCCCTTTGGTCTTGGAGGAAGTGATTTTTTGTTGTTTATCTTTGTGGTTGTGGGCAGAGAGGAAAAAGTCAAGATGTGGTGAGTGAATCAAATGCAAATGACCACCGGACTACTTCAGAGGATGAGATGGAAAACATTTAAAGTGTGACTCGCATGTGACCACGGACCACACTGAAGCCTCATTGCCCAGTCCATATAGCCGTATGCCATATGCCACAGTGATTGGCAAAAAATAATCATTTCTGTCTCTAATGTCGGTCTCTCTCTCTCTCCTTAGGTGTCTGGTTCTCTGTCTCACTTCATGCATGTTTTGAAGTTTTTCCATATCTTCTCTGTAGGTCACAGCCCACTCCTTTTTGTCCTGTGTAGGCTAATGACAATAGCACAGAAAGAAAGAAACAGATGTTATACAGGTGGAAATGGAGAATCAGCCCTAATTAAAATGACACAGAGCTTTATCCCAGACCCCTTTACCAACTTAACCATTTTACACTGTAACAAATGTCCGTACTTTTAACAAAAGACAGTATATACATATATTTTTAACAATTTAACAATAAACTTTAATTATATTGGCATGTTTTATGTTAAGTTTGTTTCATTAAAGGAGTAGTTCACTTTTAAAAATCTTTTGCTGATAATTTACTCACCCCATGTCATCCAAGATGTCCACGTCTTTCTTTCTTCAGTCAAAAAGAAATTAAGGTTTTTGATGAAAACAAAAATGTTGAAGCTGTTGAAGCTTATCGGGGTGGACAAGGTTACAAAGCAATTTATGCCTTTAAGCCTTTATGGCTCCAATGAACTGGCCATCCTACCAGAATTGCTCCAAGATTAAGGTATATTATCCAGAAGATGATAAAGAACTGCAGAGCAACATTCAGAGATTTTTGGGCCTCTCTCACCTTGACTAGTGTCAAAATAGGATCAATAGTAGAGTAGCAAGGCAGAAACCAATGTTGACCGGGAAAACATAAGCCTGCCTCACATTTTCTAAGAAGTACCTCAATGATTCTCAAGAACTCTGGCACAATGCTCTACGGAGGAATTAATCAAAAGTAAAACTTCTTCTGTTCCCCTATTATGTTTGGTGGGAATCAGACGTTGGCATTTCATGAGAAAAAAAAAACTTGTAGCAATAGTCAGTCATGGTGGTGTGGCAGTCAAGTTTTGCTGCATCAGGACCTGGACATTTTAGCATCATTGAAAAAAATCAAAGTAAGTCTTCCTCATTGTTAATAAGTTTTGGAATGGCCTTGTCAAATTCCAATCATCAATGCGGAAGCCCAATATCTGAAATCGCGTGGAGCACCCTAAGTAGGCTAGTACTTGTACTTTACATTTCAACATTAGATATTGAAATATTACAGTTATGAACCATGAAATATTTAGGCATAACATTTGGTTATATATTTGGTAACGCTTCCTTTTACAGTCCAGTTACCCATGTAAATACTATGTACTTATTTTAGTAACTACAATCACTGGGTAATAACTAGTACTAACCCTGAACCTACCCCTAAACCTACCCCTGTACCATGTACTTACCTTACAGTACTTTCTAGGTAAGTACACTGTAAGTACACTGTAAGTACTGTACTGTAAAAGTATTTGGTAACGCTTCCTTTTACAGTCCAGTTACCCATGTAAGTACTATGTATTTTTAGTGAGATTTTATTTCCATTTTTCTTCAAACAGAATTCACACAGCATTCATATAATTTTGCTTTGCATTCTGTGTAAAACATTTCTCAGTGTTTGCCCCTCTTCCTGGATCTTTCATCACATCCCTGTCCTCTTTTCCTGTTAATGTGTGGGAGAAGAATATCTGTGAAGATGATGAAAAACGCCAACACAATGATAGTCACATAAGACTTTCCACTTTGTAGCTCTTAAATGTCTTTTGCTCAAGCAACCTTTTGCACTTTCACATTTTTGTTTAGTATGTGGCCACACAGTTATTGTTGTGGGTCCTTACTGGGTCCTCTAAAAAAACACATCAGTTACATCAAACCATATGGGCTGTGTGGTTTTGGTTGTGTTTCTTACTGTCAATGCCAAGTCCTTGATATAAGTATAATCTATCATTTTGTGAGCCTCATTTTTTCCATTATCCTTTTAAAAAGGAAACGGCATTTGCAGAGGACACATTTAGAACTCCTGAACAGTTGGAAGGGACCTTTGCAAATTTCCGCTTTCATAATTGTAATACAGGCAAAGAAAACGTATATAAAGCCAAATCTCATGGGTAGTCTTCAGCCACCCTATCGTTTTTAGGCAAAAGTAACATGGTAATTTCCAGATCAGTGGCCCTCGATACTGCATGTGCTGTTGACCTTTAATATATCTGTCATCTTGGATGCTGTGGAGAGACTGGCTTCTGTTGTTGGATCCACCTGTGAAAGTTGTTAATGAAGAAGTCTCAGCAGCGAAATGGCCAGATTCAAATCTTGATGTGCTGATGTTAAAAACATCACAAATGGGACCTCTGGAAATTGCTTTCAGTATGAATTACTCACTCATATTGTGAGTGAGAAAACGCCCGATGTCAAGCAATCACCATGTGAACCTGAAGCTGGAACTGCACTAAAGAAAATTCTCTCTCTACTCTGCTCTCTCTCGCTTCCTCTTCCTCTTTTTTTTTTTTTTTTTTTTTGGCAGTAGACCCTCACTAGAGGTCAAAAGATTCTACCAGTACTCTATTTCATACTTTGCAGGTGGGTTTTCCAAGGTTAGTCAGTCAATTAGAGCAGAGTATGTAGCACAAGGACAGGGTGTCCCTCAGGGATCTGTCTTAAGCCCTTTGAGGTTTTCTCAAGAGGTTCAGTTTTAATTTGTAACACATGTGTAAGGACAGCAGAAGAGTATAATTCCCTGTTGGAGGACGACAGATCAGAGAAGTTGCTCCCATGTGATGTTGGAGAACTTTAAACAGCTTCTGTAATTCACCAAACAGAGAAAAAGGAGTAGTCTTCACATTACCCCAAAACCCTTGGTGCTCTCTAATTCATTCCGCTGCTCCACGATTTAGTCAACTCCATGACTTTCTCTTCCTCTTCACGAGGAGGGAGGGATTAGATGGAAGTGCGTGTTCCTCACCTAGGGAAGCATGGAAATACAATCAGAGCAGGACACCTCACCCTGGGCCCACAAGCGGGGCATCCGGCTGGACTTGTACTTATGGCAAGAAATACAGCCCATGGGTCGTCCATAGGAACAAGAGGAAGGGTTGTCTGTGACGTGAGGGGAAGAGTAGCACGGCAGAATGACAAAGCTGTCATCTGATGAGAAAACACACTCTGGTCGCAATTTCCCCTTTTTCCTTTTTCGGCATGAGTGGCTGTACTCATGCAGAAAATCTTAAAATGCGGATAAATGAATTTCTGTGATTTCCTTTGCTGTGGGAACAGCTTGAATAAATAAAGAATTAGTATTCTACCAGAAATAGTGAATCATTATTACAGCACATGCCCTGCACATCTGGACGCTCTGTGAAGTGGTGCTGTAATATAAATGCGTATGTATAAGACCATATGGGTGAATTAGGTCAGTCAATTATAGGCTATTATTGAGCATACATAGCTTACCACATCTTTATAATGTTTAGGTATGTGAAAAGAAAAACCCTGGTGAAAAAAGTTAATGTTAAGGGTTACATGTTGGTCTTTCACTGATATTGTGCATGAATATTATATTGAATAGTATATTATTATATCATGTCATTGTATTGTAAAGAAACAATGTATTTTTTGCTGTCTCCGAAACAGTGAATCTTGGCTTGATTGGTTGTTCCGAATCGAAGTTTGTTAACACAAACATGCCCCTGGAGGTCTCTTTTCACTTTGTACATTTGCATCAACACGAGTATAAGCTTAGAGGTAGCTGTTTTCCACTGTAGCTAGGCATTGATTCAAGAGGTGAAGACAGTTTTATTGCAATATTTGTCCTTCTAGATTTACCAGCAAATTTTTACACACATAGAACAAGACTTGAGTCATGCGAATAATGAAAGTAGCTTTCCGAAAGCAAAGACAGGGAGCTATAATAAATGCAATGTACGACAATAGCAAGACTATGTTTTTGAATTTCTGCATTAATTACTCATAATTTGTGGTCTGATCTTACAATTATAAAAAACACAACCTGACATAACTAATAACATTAACAATTGTACTTCAGTACATTTAGTGCACTCTAAGTAATCTTTCACATTGCACTGTGGAGAAAGTAAGTAAACCATTGAACCCTCGACCAAACATTTACATTTTCTGTAGATGCTCATAAGACTTTTAGTCAATTTTGGACAATCCCTCCCCAGAAATTTGTTTCAGTTTATCAGTATTTATGGGTTTACTTTAGGTTATGCCACAGCATCTCAGTTGGCGTTAGGTCCTTGTCTTTTTGCATCATCCAACCTCATGATTTTGGAGAAGTCATAGAGATTCAGCTTACCTTGTCAATGAAGAAAATTCTGAATTTAAAGATCAGACCACATTTTATTGGTCATCAGTGCAGAAATCCAGAGACAACAAACTTATTCTTGCCCCTGTATAGTAAATGTTTGACCCAGAGTATGCAAACATGCAAATTATATGTCAATAGAGAGCCTAAGTCCCTCCTCTTCCGGTCGACCACCATGGGACCTTATGTCGGAAAAAAATATTGTATGGTAGTCAATGGCGAGAGACAACAAATATTTTGATCTCGTTTGAATTGTGCCCTGAATTACACATATGATGTTTGTCAATTTAAAAGATACATTTTAAAGTAAAGAAAGTCGCAGTTTGATGTAAAACTGTTGAGTTATAAGACTGTGAAAATACGTAATTACAAAGACTACAAACCCCACAGGCGCACATTTTCTCTCAATGAATGAAGCTAACTTTACTGAGGCTAATGTCTGTCATTGTTTCTATAGTCTTACGCTATAATTGTAACGTTACGTCGTCATACCTGAGTGTTTTGTACCAGATTGCACACACACGAGCAACGGATCTCACTCGTTGTTTCGCTTCCCGGGAGATGTAGTTCATAGAGCGATTTTCACATAAAACTAAATTTTACTCTTCTGTTTTATGACAAAAACTGACGTTTTTGACGTTCAGAATTATCTTTTAAATTGACAAACATCATATGTGTAATCCAGGGCACAGTTCAGACGGAATAAAAAGATAAGTTGTCTCTCGCCTTTGACTACCATTCATATTTTTTTTCCGAAATAAGGTCCCATGAGCTGGAAGCGAAGGGGCAGGACTTAGGCTCTCTATAGCAGTTCGTAAAGCACACTAAAATATCTAATTGTACTTCTATGTCCTAACAGTGGAAAATGACAGGGAGCTGTCTCCGCAGAGACGACACCATAAAGAGTTCAAATTCAACCTGTCCCAGATCCCAGAAGGAGAGGCCATCACAGCTGCAGAATTCAGGATCTACAAGGAGTGTGTCACCAGGGCCTTTCGCAATGAGACATTCCTACTTAGTGTGTTTCAGGTGGTTGGGGAACACCCAGACAGGTAAAAAAGTTACATTTCAAAATGCTATTCTATAAAATTCCATATTCTTCATTTGTTGTCCAGTTGAGTATAGTTAAAGAACTTATAAAATGATGACATCATAGTAATTATGGTCTCTTTCAAAAGCACACATAGAAAACTAAGTTCACTTTGGCTCTTCTAATGCCATTAAAACTCAGCAATGCTTCTTTTTTTAAATAAATAGTGCACCAGTATATAGTTGTGATACGTATTGTACTGTGGAACATTGATTTTGCACTGAATGTAAATATGATCAAATTAAAGTATTAAACTGCTATTTTGAAAATATGTATTTGTTGTATGGTTTTCAAGCTGAGTAATTGACTGTATTTTAAATCAAGCCCTGGCATCCCTCACTGAACACAGTAGAGGTTGTCTACCATGTACTTTATGTAGACTACGGCCTTGACCACAACGAACTACTGAAATAGCTTTAGTTTGGCGTCTAAAAAAGAACCCACCAACACACGTCAAACATTGACTTTGTGGGTGGTGGGAGGGATATCTCCTTGAGAAAGGCAGATGGCGTGACCGGTAAAGTGTTCAAAACACACCAATAAGGTGTGACTATGAGACTACCCATCAATCTTATTTATTTTTTATTCAAAAAAGACACCAAACAAGAAGCAAAGGCCAAAATCTCTCTGGCTAAATGAACCACATGTTTCTCTCCCAAATAGTTTACTAATGTTTATCACGAAGTGTTCATTTGGTGTACATCCTGAGTTGAACAATGGGTGCACTGTTTTTCCACAAACCTGCAGTAGGATTCTTTATTTTTAGTCATATCTTGAGATTATGTATCGCCAGTCATTGTATCACTGCACAACAAGGTTTACCTTGATGCAAATTATAGTATGCTTTGTGGTATTTCTCTACATGCCAATTTCTGCCTGTAAATCCCAAATACTGTGTGGCTTGCAAAATGTATTTGCTTACAAACAGATTAATTTGCAAACTTGTCAAGTTCTAACAGCATAATTACTGTGTTTATGGTTTGTGATCTTTAAAAAACACATTGGTTGGGGAAATGCGGTATAGCTGAGCTAAGCAGATGCACAATATGGCTGAGAGAAACTTCTGAAGTGTGTAAGCCTTTAATCCAATGTGCAAAAAATAACTTGGTTATGGAGGTGGTGCAGAGGGGATGTATATCTGGCTGAATTTAGCCCATGTGGCAAGACCATTTGACCTGAAACAGAAGTATAGTTAACCTCGAGTCAACAAGCTTCACAAGGTCTTAAATGTAAAGAAACAATGGCTTGTAAGAGCGTATTTCAATTGATTCCCAACAATGCACACATTAGTTGTTTATCTAGTCTAGACCCTTCCAGAGCCGAGATATCGAAAGTCAAAATTTCGACCCGAAAAAAAAATTTAAGGGGTAACACTGTCGTTTTTTTTCTTTGGCCGAAATTTTGACCCCCTCCGATCTTCTTGAAACTCTGGATTCTGACAGAGGGCCACGAGACTTCGACCAGCGCGCAAAAATGGAGGCTCTAGACCCTTCCAGAGCCGAGATATCAAAAGTCAAAATTTCGACCCGAAAAAAAATGTAAGGGGTAACACTGTCATATTTTTTTTTTTTGGCTGAAATTTTTCCCCTCTCCGATCTTCTTGAAACTCTGGATTCTGACAGAGGGCCACGAGACTTCGACCAGCGCGCAAAAATGGAGGCTCTAGACCCTTCCAGAGCCGAGATATCGAAAGTCAAAATTTCGACCCGAAAAAAAAACGTAAGAGGTAACACTGTCGGTTTTTTTTTTTTGGCCGAAATTTTGACCCCCTCCGATCTTCTTGAAGCTCTGGATTCTGACAGAGGGCCACGAGACTTCGACCAGCGCGCAAAAATGGAGGCTCTAGACCCTTCCAGAGCCGAGATATCGAAAGTCAAAATTTTGATCCGAAAAAAAAATGTAAGGGGTAACACTGTCGTTTTTTTTTTTTTGGCCGAAATTTTTACCCCCTCCGATCTTCTTGAAACTCTGGATTCTGACAGAGGGCCAAAATCATGGCTAAAATCATGCAGTCTGAACTCAGCATTACACTCACCTAAAGGATTATTAGGAACACCCGTTCAATTTCTCATTAATATAATTATCTAATCAACCAATCAAATGGCAGTTGCTTCAATGCATTTAGGGGTGTGGTCCTGGGCAAGACAATCTCCTGAACTCCAAACTGAATGTCCGAATGGGAAAGAAAGGTGATTTAAGCAATTTGGAGCGGTGCATGGCCGTTGGTGCCAGACGCGCCGGTCTGAGAATTTCACAATCTGCTCAGTTACTGGGATTTTGCCTCACAACCATTTCTAAGGTTTACAAAGAATGGTGTGAAAAGGGAAAACATCCAGTATGCGGCAGTCCTGTGGGCGAAAATGCCTTGTTGATGCTAGAGGTCAGAGGAGAATTGGCTGACTGATTTAACCTGATAGAAGAGCAACTTTGACTGAAATAACCACTTGTTACAACCGAGGTATGCAGCAAAGCATTTGTGAAGCCACAACATGCACAACCTTGAGGCAGATGGGCTACAACAGCAGAAGACCCCACCAGGTACCACTCATCTCCACTACAAATAGGAAAAAGAGGCTATAATTTGCAAGAGCTCACCAAATTTGGACAGTTGAAGGCTGGAAAAATGTTTCCTGGTCTGATGAGTCTTGATTTCTGTTGAGACATTCAGATGGTAGAGTCAGAATTTGGCGTAAACAGAATGAGAACATGGACCATCTTGCCTTGTTACCACTGTGCAGGCTGGTGGTGGTGGTGT
The DNA here is from genome assembly GCA_038021265.1 of Cyprinella venusta. Taxonomy (NCBI): domain Eukaryota; kingdom Metazoa; phylum Chordata; class Actinopteri; order Cypriniformes; family Leuciscidae; genus Cyprinella; species Cyprinella venusta. The sequence goes on along the minus strand of CM075884.1, from coordinate 10,989,580 downwards.
AAGGGGGTGGGGTATGTTTTCTTGGCACACTTTAGGCCCCTTAGTGCCAATTGGACATCGTTTATATGCCACGGCTGACCTCAGCATTGTTTCTGACCATATCCATCCCTTTATGGCCACTATGTACCTATCCTCTGATGGTTACTTCCAACATGATACTGCACCATGTCACAAAGCTCGAATCATTTCAAATTGGTTTCTTGAACATGACAATGAGTTCACTGTACTAAAATGGCCCGCACTGTCTTGTGGTGGAACAGGAGCTTCGTGCACTGGATGTGCATCCCAAAAAATCTCCATCAACTGCAAGATGCTATCCTATCAATATGGGCCAACATTTCTAAAGAATGCTTTCAGCACTTTGTTGAATCAAGGCCACGTAGAATTAAAGCAGTTCTGAAGGTGAAAGGGGGTCAAACACAGTATTAGTATGGTGTTCCTAATAATCCTTTATGTGAGTGTATTTCATTGTTTGTGTCAAAAAGGTATCTTCTAGCAGTCAGGTAATAAAAAGTCATTCTCAGGATTTACTTATTGCAACTGTATTGTTGGAAACTGTATTCTTTATTATGTTCTCTGTTTTATACTGCATACTTTGGCAAATTTAGTTGGTCATCATAGGTATACTTTGCATAGCCTACATAAATCAGCCTGATATGCTATTTTAATTATTACAACTAATTTTGTCGTCCCTCATTTTGAAAATGGAAACAAAACAAAAAATTACAATTGAACGTAACTAAATGCTGTTTAATTAAAATAATAATAATAATAATGTTCAGGTCATGAGTAAAGAGTTTACAGTACCAGAGCGAATGTGTTGTAGAAAAGTTTAGTTCACTTACTCTTTTCGTTTGTAATTTCACTTTTGCCTTGATTTTGATTCACAGTCATCACAGTTTGATTCACAGTAATCACATTACTGCATTTCTATAGAGAAAGGGGACAGATGTCAGTAATTTCCTTTAAAATAACTTCATAAGCAAATTTTATTAAAAACCACGGTGTTAATGGAAATCTTCAAAAAAGTGCAATAATGCACCTTTAATATTGCAAAAGTATATAATTGTCAAATAATGAATGAATTAACATTTGTTGTATTACAAAAAAAAAAAAAAAAAAAAAAACGAAAAAAAAAAACTTGGATGTTGTATTAGACATTTACATTTATGCATTTTGGCTGGCTCTTTTATCCAAAGCGAAATATAGTGAATATACATTTTATCAGTGAATGCATTCCTGTGTCTGTTTTGGATAAATCTGAGATGCATTTTAAAACACTGCCAGTTGTATTTATTTTGAAATCAGGTTCTGCTTTCATGACGATCCATCAATACCTCATGAAAAATGACTCGACTGTAGAGTTATTACTTTTCTGTTTGTATATATTCTAATCCCTGGTTGTTTTCATGTACATCTGGCCTCCTTGGAAAACCCTCCAAAACCATATGTGAAGACGGTCCTGTATGCATGCTATGGCAGCGTGAACCTATTAAAATATAGGCCTATTTTAACGGCAGCCAATGACAGAGGTAATAAATTCGATTTATGAAACAAAAAAAACTAACACTTCTGACTTTATTATTCCAGTTAATTTAATGTGTCTATAAGAGGCTTTACAGTGGGGGGTTTAGAGTCGGCAGCTCCCCTGGGGTCCCGTTCGGACCTGTCCCAGGTGAAGCTGTGTGACTGGTGGCACTAAACAGTGTGAGTCAGCTTAAGCATGATGTGTTCATGTCGAATGTGACGTGTGAACCACCAGAGGGAAGAACCTCATATGGAGCTCCTTAGAGTGCAGCTCTAATTAATGAGCAATAAAGAGGGGCTACAGGGACATTCCCAGAACACCTGTGTGACCGACAGCTTTGAAGTGACCCGGCCAATGCTTATTACCATGCATAGTGTGTAATTATTATAATGGGACAGGCCTCCCTGGAAGGCTACTATACCTCTGTTCTCAACTCTGTGACTTGAAGCTCCACTGAGTTTGACAAATTGTTATTTTTTTTAACTTTGTTTACTATTGAATACATGCCTTAAATTGATCATTTTAATTTCAGTTTTAGTTAGGTCATCAAGTTGAACTAAATTAAAATTAGAAATGTTACCATGGCAACGACCTGAAGTTTATATATATATATATATATATATATATATATATATATATATATATATATATATATATATATATATATATATATATATATCATTTTATTTCAGTTAACATTTATTTTGTATCAAGCAACATGAATGTTTTTTTATGGTTTTATTTTTAATTTAAGTTAATTACAATATCCCTGATGGGAACAACCTAATTTTATTTAAATGGAAAATATTAAAGTTGCATTTCCAAAGAATGCTGTATTTGCTTTGAAAGTTACCATTTAATACTTATCATTTCTACCATTTATTTCTACCATTCTACATATTATTATTATTATTAATGTTTATTCCATATACTTTTACACTATTATTTGTAATAAAGAATATAAAACAGGGTCATTGATTGACGTATAGGCCTATAGTGTTTATAACATTTAATGATCTCCAGACTTTCTCATTTGCAGGGATGCCGATCTGTTTCTGCTGGAATCTCGCAGGCTGTGGCCGGCTGAAGAAGGTTGGCTGGAGTTTGACTTTACAGCAACTAGTAATCTCTGGGTGATGAGTCCACAACATAACTTGGGTCTACAGATCAATGTAGAGACCAGCAGTGGTAAGATAAGTTTAAAATCGGTTCAACCAGTGTGTGCATGTGTCTTTCAGATCCAAATAAAAGCATTCACATGTCTGTGTGTGAGGTGATTGGCAGTAAACTGTGTGTCTATTACTCCTTTTCCACCAAAAAAGAACTGGTTCGGAACTGGTGCTGGTTCAAAGTTGGTTCGGAGTTGGTTCAACTTGCAAACCTTTTCAGAACCTGTTTTGTTTTCCCACTGACTAGAGCACCCAGGGAACAACGTCGTTACATCACTGTGTACGTCTTAGCTAGAAACGCTTGCAAGTACAACATTACTTTGGGATTAACTTGTGTACCAAAAAGGCTTTTAAAAAACAATTGAAATATGTAAGTCTTTTAATCTTTTCCTTTGATATATTACCTTTTCTGATTAGTTATGTAGCCCTTTCATGTGTCTTTTTTCCCTTTCCATTTATTTGTTCTATAATGTGACTGTTTTCTTCTTTGTTTATAATGTTTTCAATAAAAAAAGTAAAAAATAAAAAATAGAAACTCTTGCACCAACTTCAAGCATAACAATTACAAAGGCGGACTCCATCGTGTTTCTGCAAATGTTTCTATTGGCTTTGCGATCCCATATTATGGTCAGAAAAGATGTTTAGAACACATCTAAACCTGCTCCCAGCCCCCGACGTAAGCATGACGTGGTAAAAGAACGGTTCTTGTCCAACAAAGAGTTGGTGCCACTTTGGAACCAGTTTTCCTGGCCAAGAACCGGTTCTTTGGCTGTCGAAACACAAAGAACTGGTTCGCGTGCAGGCACCAGCTCTGAAACGGCTCTCAAAATGCTTATGGGTTATATGAGCCACCATGAGCAAAGATGGCGTTCCAAATAGATTATTTCTAGGGATTCCATTGCCAGTGAGGTGACTGGGAATGTTAACAGATGTTTTTGGTTGGGTATTATATAGTCCACATTGGCTGGTTCAACCTATTCATTTTAATTTCCTTTGGTAACTTTGAGTTTAGTTCTGTTCAGTTTGATTTGCGAGTCAACCAGTTCAAAGAAGATATTTAGAAGATACCATCTTTGGAACTATGAGTCCTGATGTGACCACAAACAAACAGCACTTATCAAAGAGAAGCCCTATTTATTGATATCTTTGCATCTAAAACTGGATAAAGATACCTATAGTACTCTCCTTTTCTTTTCTTTTTTTTATAGGATGGAGCATCAGTCCCAAGGAAGCAGGGTTAGTGGGTCGGGATGGTGCTCTGGAGAGGCAGCCTTTCATGGTGGCCTTTTTCAAAGTAACCGAAGTCCGTATTCGCTCTGCCCGGTCAACGGGCAGACGTCGTCAACAGAACCGCAATCGCTCCAACAGTCCTCAAGAGGCAACAAAGAGCACCGCTCATACAGGTTAGCCATTTATATTTCCCGTATTGTGAAATAAGCCTCTTCCTATATATATTTTTTGTTTCTAAACAACACAAGTTTAATATGCACTTATCCACTCCAGTATGTTATAATATTTCAGGAGATGTTGACCTGGATAGTCTGAATCTGATAAGTTTTATTGAGTCCAGATATACCCCTTCAAAATGAAAATCTGGACTCAATAAATGTCTTTAAGATCCTCTTGAGAATTCATTTAAGAAGCAGCACATATGTAGGCCTGACTGTCCTGATTCAAAGCCCTTTGCCGGATCCTTATCAATGTAAACCTGTAAGAGATAAATAGAGAAAAACTATTTTTTTTAATATGGGACCTAATTTAGGCACAAATTATGGCGTATGTGAACGCAAACTAGAAAAATACATTTGCTGATGTTTTTTATTTTTTTCTTAAATCGATTGAATGGATATAAAGCGGCAAGATTTTGCACCAATCAAATTTCTTCCTGCACTTTGCTATGAGGTCAATACAAACGAAATTTAACACATGCCATGTCCCAAATGCGAGTAAATGTTCTATTGGCTGGACGGGTGATAATTTAATTGTCGATTAGTTAAATGAAAACCACGATTGTATTGCAACAGAGAAATAGGTTTAACAGTTTACTAAAAAATGCATTTTCTTGTGTCATAAAGTTTTCCCAAGAAATAATTTGGATAAGAAGTGTAACTGTAATGGGACTTCAGTGAAGAGTAGAGCCTACATTTACCGGAAAGCAGTTACTGTTTTTAAGTTAATGTGTGTGTTCCTAGACAAAAGGGTGATGTTAAAATATAGATTGCTTAATCAATCAATCAGTCAATTAGTCAACTAGTTCATTCATAGTTCTTTTTCTCCATATGTTGCAAGCTTTTTTTTATTTTTATTATTGCCACAGCCCATATACAAACACAGACAACAATTATTTTATCGAGGGGCAGTTTGCACAGAAATGTGCGATTTTTCCCATCCTCTCCGACCTCGTCATAAAATCCATTTAAATGATCATACGACGCCTCCTCGCACGCTGCTTTATCGACGGCGGTGCGGTGCATCGTGGCTGGTGTTGCCAGATTGTTGTTGTTTTTTTCGCTACAAATTAAGGCCTGTTTACGTGTGTTTTAGCCGGGTTTTCGCTTGGAAGACTCTATAGAAATCTGGCATTGTACGAAGTCAAACTGCGTTCATGGTCACCAGAATAAACGCATTCACAGTAATGTTCATCAGGCAGTAATAGTTCAGATCACGTTCGGGTGACCAACTGTCCTGTTTTCCCAGGACATGTCCTGTTTTAATATAACAATATAACCATTTTCTATCCATACAGAGGAGGCATAACCTACTTTAAATGTATTGAAATTAAAAAGGTATCTTTGAGTAAACTTCGTGTATCATTTGAGTTGGCCCATGTGTTTGCTGGGCCGAGTGTCCTGGTTTTTGGTAATCAAAATATGGTCACCTTAACGTTCGCCCAAAATATGAACGCGTTCAGGCACAACACTGAACAGGCCTAATGAAATTATACCTGAACATAGCTGAATCCTTTAAAGTACCCTAATTATGATATTTTAAATGTGTCTAATATTGTTTTGGAGGGCTCTTACAACAGGTTTAAAAAATTTCTTTTTTTTCTCATAATATGCATTGCACATCACATCGTTTCTCAAGGAGTTGGAAATGGTTGTTTTGGAGATTCAGTCTCTCTAAACCCCTCCTCGCCGTCAGCCTACTCTTCTCTGATTGGTCAGACGCTTACAGCACATGTCGGAAACAAAACTCCTATTAACACATCTGAATTTCAGCTCTGGAGGTTTTCCTTAGCGTTTGACAGACAGCGATATGAATGTTGGCTTCATTTTTTCTGTATCAATGCCAGTGCAAGTCCTCATCCTTTTGAGGTGCATACAAAGTGGATTTGCAGCTCTGAAAACAGCTTCTTTTTGACACGTGGACAACACAAACCAAACTCTTCCAGGCCTCAGAAGCAACAGTTTTTGAGGATTGGTCAAAGTAGACGTCGTTAGCAGCAAAAATCGGGCCAAAAATCGCAGCCAAAAATCGGGCATTATGCTAATTTGTTACATTGTTACGTTTATTGGAATTGCTGATAACTCGTTTCATCAGTTCAGAATCAATTTTTAGGGAACAATAACTTTTTTTATCATGCACTTTGATCTTTAAACCTTCGCAGACATTTTTCATTCACAAACAGCTATATTACACATGACGTGAAAGGTTATGTTCGAAAAAGCATAATAGGGACACTCTAAATGGGTACCTTTCTGCTTCTCATTATTGCCCTGGTTTTAGGGTGGTCTGAAAGCCTAGTGCTAATACCCCACATAATCCAGAGCTAATGGGAATGTGAGGCCTCCAACCATAAAGGACCGTAGGGCTAAAAAAAACGTATATTTATCGTAATTTATCAAAGGTTATGAGTTTAATTCACATAGCTGGATACATTTGAATTGGATCTGTTTTTTTATGTACTTTAAGATGCTTATATATTCATTTCTTTTGTCAGGAACAGTGATTTCTCTCTACTTTTATTTATTATTTGTGTATGTTCACAACTACAATACATTTAATTGACGTACGCATACAATGCATCCTGAAAAATTTACACCAATTCCATATGTGAGTCAGACACCACACTGTTTCATACATTTATACAGTAGTGATTAAACTCAAAGCTTCTAAACCCTTCAAACTATGTGTCTCGTCTAATGAGGAAAATCTGCTTAATTTGTCCTGAAGGATTGGACTTTATGTAACCCAAAACATCAACCCGTCTACTCGGCTCGACTTGGGATGTCTGGAGTGTAAATATTTATATTTGGAGCAGGAAGTTTCGAGGCCGTTGTGACAGCCGTCCCCTCGTGGCAGTGTTGAGAAGGCATATGGTTCCAATATGAAATCACTCTTATCAAAGCATTCATAGGCTGCCTGTGAGCGCTGCATCTTGACCCATGTTGAGAGATACAAGTGTACTATATAGTTTTAGTCTCTCTAATTGGTAAATGTTAAATTTTCTCATTTTTTTGTTTAATACAAATAGTTCTGAATAGAAATCTGTTTGAAGATTGTGATTCAGAATCAAATCATATCTGGAATATAATGCAGTGTTGTTATTGTTAAGTAAAACTAAAACTGTCAAAAATAGTTTTCATTAATTAAAAAATAAAACTGAAATAATATAAAATAAAATATAAGGAAGTTTGATTGTCTACTTTAGACATTCTACTAACTGTAAGTAATTTTCCACCTAGCATACATGTCAACTATTAGTCATGATAGTATTAGTAGACTTGTTTAATATCTGCTAAAACTCTTTTTATACTCCCCAACAGACATTCTAATGACTAAGTAACTTTGTCATGTCAAGTACATCAATTTAAAGGTGCAATTTGTAAAAATTTTGAGTATCTATTAACAGAAATGCAATATCACATCCATAACTATGTTTTCAGTGGTGTATAAAGAACTTAGTTAATAAACCGTAATGTTTTATTACCTTAGAATGAGACATTTACTGTATATCTACATCGGGTCGACATATTGTGATGTCATGTTTCTATCGTAGTCGACAGCGAACAAACAACCCTACAGAGCGTGTTTCGTCACTACCTTGAAAGAGAAGCAGTAGAAAGCTAGAAGCCATACATACCATGAGTAGTGACTTTTCCCTTGTCAGTGGTGTAAAATATGTAGTTGGACTGTTTTATGTAACTTAGTTCTTCTCCCTCACTGTGTTATGGCTTTGCTATGTGGGGATAAATGTGCTGGTTATGTTCGTGAGACAGCTGATTAGTACTCTTGTCATTGACCGTAAAACAGTATGTTACCGGAATCACCAACCCGTCGATAGCCGTTGACAAGTCGATCTTGGAAGCATTTTAAGTTGATCACAAGGAGTTTTCAAAATTGGAGAAAAAAGTCTATTGTGTTTTCTAATTGGGCTCTTGGGGATGGGTAGGCGCGCACGCTGTTACAATCATGTCATTTTTGCCGCGCACACCTTTGGGCTCCTCGGACGCGTCGAGTTTGAACAAGGCTTTACGCTTTAACCAGTTCAGCCACAGTAACGGCTCATATTTAGCCAGTTAAAAGTTAGAAAAAATATATAGTTACATAGTTTCATGTGGTTCTTCTCCCTCGCTGTATTATGGGTTTGCTATATGGAGAGAAATGTGCTGGTTACGTTCATAAGACTGATCAGCTGATTACTATTATTATATTATATATTAAAACCCTTGATCCTCATCCTGACTATGGCTTTGTAAGCTTTATCCATGATGTGGTTTATAATGGACTGTGGTATAGAAACAGTGACAATGTTACACACTCTTGGCTTACTCTGGTTATTCTCTGCTGTCTCAGAAGATTATATGTTTGTCCCGTGAGCCACCATACCTTCTTCGTAAGGGAGGGGTGAAGAGTGGGCTGAGCCCTTAGTGCAACTCGCAACCGAACCGCTAGATGCCGCTAAAAAATACACACTGCACCTTTAATTTACCTAATCAAACCTGAACCTAATCTAACCTAACAGTCTACTAATACTCTAATGAGAGTTAGTTGACATGTAGTTGCAAAGTTACTTAGTAGAATGTCAAAATAAAGTATAAACAATATAAATATTAGATAAAAATATGCTAAAATTAAATATTAAGCTAAAGTACTAAACGAATAGAAATATAAAAAAATGACAAAAGATAATAAAATGATAAAACTTTAAAATGAAAACAAATGGGAATCAAATGAAATGAAAACAAATTTCTTTGTAAAATAGTAATACTAAAATAACACTGATATACTTGATAGAAAATTATTAATTAAAAAGATACCTCTATCTATAGACAAATATGTTTAGTGTCAGGACATTTAACTTTTTTTATTTTTTATTTTTTTTTTATTTTTTACAGCAGTACTGCAAAAACGTAATAATTAAAATAGCATGTCATTATTTTCAGATTACAGTAATGATAAGTATATTTATGCACTATAGGAATGTGCTTGATTGTCATGAAAATAATGTCACAATGCAGGCATCGTTTAATGATCCTAAAAACAGGCTTCATTTATCCTTCCTTTCTTTTGATTCCGGGCAGAAAAATGACCCTGACATATTCTTGACAGGTTTCACCCTGTCTCTATGAGCTTCCAGGTCAGGCGAAGCACTTTACGTGCGATTGGAGCTTTGACACTGTTTCTAAAGCTTTGACTGTATATGAAAACAAAACTAGCACATTAAGCGCTAATGCTTGGCTAGGTGTGCGGGGGAGCTCGCCGGCCTTTGGCCCGAGGGAAGTTAACAAGCGTCTAGCTCAGCTCAGTATGTGCCGCCCCAGCGCTAGACCTGTAATTACCTCTGTGCTGTTATTAGGTGCTGGGCTAAAATGCCTGACCACGTTAACAGTATCGCTTAAAGAATTATAATAACACGGCACTGTCCAGCTGCGGTTTTTCATCTCCCCCTCCCTCAGCCCTCCTTTTGTTTACCGTTGGTGTAATTAGACATCGGCAAGCTCTGGGGATAGAGGTTTAATAACCACAGTGATGAAAGACAGGAAGAGAGATAAACTTCACATGGACGCAGACAGCCACTCACATTCTCTTTCAAGTCATCAAGGGAGCGGGGTGAGACAGCCTCCCTGCCTCAGCTCTTTCCAGGATGGATGTTATTCCATGCGGAACGCCGTGTCCATTACTCCAGAATGCCGTCACCACCAGGAATGTCATTGTGTAATTGCTCCAAAGAGAAGCTTTTCGTGAGAGGCATCTGTGAGATTTCATCGCAGTCACCATGTTTTTGGTCAAGAAATCCACGTGTGTATCTTGGCATGTGCTTTTGACAGCTTTTGGCTGTAAATGTCAAACCAAAAAGGCCATAAAGCTAATAGAACTATTTCTATTAACAGTTCTTGAACATCTGCGTTCTTCCACCAATACTCAGAAAGTGCTTCCTGTGCTGCGACGGAGCAAGAAATTAATTTATCTTCTTCATTTGTTAATTAGCCTAATTAATCTTATTCAGTAAAAATATAAGGTGACCGCCTGGGTCAGCTTTGGCTCAATTGCCGAGACGGCCACCAACAGAGCTATCGACCCGGACATCAGGGCCGCCCTATTCAACAGCACCGTCCTGCCGGCCATGCTCTACGGGGAAACGACGGCGGCCGACCGGCAAAAGCTGGCCGTGACTGAAAGCACAATCGAGCGCAGCATGATCGGGGTTAAACGGATCGACCACATCCGCAACGAGCAGCTGCGGGCCATGACCAGGGTGGCCGGGGCGGTGGACCTGGCCAACAAGGCCAATAAGCGCTGGGCCGGGCACCTGATGCGGCGGATGGGCGAAAGATTGACTCGAAAAGTCACCGTCTGGTTGCTGATCAACATCAAGTGGCCACGCGGGCACCCTGCAACACGATGGCGCGACTCGCTACAACAAGATCTGGGACACAATTGGATGGGACTCGCCCAGGACCGAGAGACCATTGTGGTCTGCGCTGATCACCTTTGGCTGGCGAAGACAGACCGATTCTGGATTCTGGATAAACCCCAGTGATGGGTGGGTTTAGGGGCGGGGTCAGGGGTAGGTAATTCGTACAAATGTATGCGAATTGGGCAACTCGTAAAATATGTACGATTTAGCAAAGAACGTACAAAGTGAGGTCGTATGATATATGAATTAGCCACCTCGTAAAATTCGTACGTATTTGCCTTGAGATCGGTTTAGGAATTACTAACAACTCTTTTCAGGCAGTTCAGAATCGGTTCTTTCTTTTGGGAGACGATAGCTTTATTTATCTGCACTTTGAAACGTTGCAGACCTTCTACATTCACAAACAGCTAGATTACACACTACATGAAAGGTGGTATCTGAAACTAAACACTAGAATCAGAACTGTTTAGTAGAATCAAATCAGAAGCAGAATCATTCAATTGCCTGTGATAGTCATCCCTACATATGATGAGCAGGCAGCGGTCTTCATTCGAAGGGCCAGCAGAGGCCCACAGGACCCATACACAGCAGTAACAGTGTGGCATTAAATTTTACAGGCAGGAAGAGAAGCGCTTTATGGGGTACCACAAATCTGGCCTTTACACTCAATGAAACTCCACACTAAATATCTGCTTTACTCCTTGAGACCTTGACAGTAAATACTGGCAGTAAATAAAGGAAAGGTGGAAGTAAACAAAACTGGAGTGTGTGAATACTGTCTGAATTCAGTGTGTTAAGGCTGGTCCACACTAAAAGATATCTTTTTTTTTAAAGATATCAGATTTTCAAAATGTGAGCGACAACAAACATGACGATAAAAGAAGTGACTTTAGAGTAAACAAACATGGCGACGAGCAAGAAGAAATTGGCATATGTTTGGACTGCTTTTTACAGAAATATCGCTTTCACATGACAATCTAGGGTGTGTGCATGTTTGTCCTCAGAGTTCCCCACGCAAAATAAAATTTCTGATCGTGAATATTTAACATATTGGATATTTACGATCGGTGCCGTCCTGATGTTCTTCAGACCAGATTAAGTAACTCTTAACACACACCACAGGAAATTCTGGTAAGATAATCTTAGAACCTTCAAGATAATCTGGACTTTACCTAGAATTGTCATAAGGATTGGGCCCAAAATCGGTTGTCCCAATTATCTTGGAACTTATGGGTGCCTTTAGTGGTGCCTGTTTTGGTTCATGGTTCATGTTCATGTTGAATACATGTAGATGCATCATATTTGGGTGACTAACAAAAACAGTTCCAGGTTAAGAAATAATATTCTGCATGAAGATGAAGCCTGTTTTAGGACCATTACGACTTCTGTTTTCTTGACATTTCTAGACTATGAAAATCACTATCATTAGCAATATACAGCCAGAGTTTCCCTTTTGTGTTTAATTATAATTTTCGTAATTCTCAATGATGAATACAGCCCAGAGAAGATAGAAACAGTGCCATATTAATAATACTGGTCCTAAAAATGCCTTTGTTTTTTATGTATATTAAAATAGCTTGAAATGTAATATGACCCTTCAGGTAATTTGCCTATTTAAAAATACATTAGAAGTGGATCAAAAGAAGAAAATGGCCAATATTCATCTTAAGCAATAGCAAAGTGCTGTTTAAAATAGTATAAAAAGGAGAATAGCATGTCACACCACAGGACATGTCAACTTCCCATATGAATGAGTTGTGTGTAACTAGTGTGTCAAAATCTGCCGATCTTTGGTTGTAGTTTGGCCTCATTCTCAGGCCTGTGGTTAGGTGTAGAACATTCTTGACTATAAATGTCACAGTTGGGGATCTGTGTAAGACAGGTTCACTGCTCGGGATCAGAGAGGAAGGGGACCCCTGGGGGACCGACTAAAAGGCCACTCGGGAGAGCTTGGGGGCCACTCCTGCTGGCGGATTTATCTCAGTAAATATTTACCCTAGTCCTGCCAGACAGAGTGAGAGAAATAAAAGAAGGGGTCTTACTTCAGGGGCTAAAGAAGGCCAGAGATTTCACACTGCATCTCAAGCTGTAAACCCAGTACTAATAGTTTAAACAGAAATTATTTTGAAATAATCCATTTCAGTTAGTCAATACTGAACATATTGAAATTCTCAGTAACACTTAAGAATACGGTTCCTTCATTGATGAATAACTACACAAGAACAAATGAGTAAGACACTATTAATACTCTAGTAACTATTATTAACTATAACTCTAGTTAGTAATAGCACACAGATGAAAGTGGTAATTCATACTTCTATGGGAATTACTAATTATTTGGATCCGTATTCTAAAGTGAAGATCATGGGAACTAACTAGTAATGACTCAAGTGTTACTACATGATCTAGCCATGATTTGTGCAACCAAACACAAATGTCATTTCAAGTGTTTGAGATTTTTGGTGAAATTTTATAGTATACTAAATGTAAGTAAATGTCTTTAGAAGCATGTAGTTAATGCACTCAAGTCATCACTAGTTAGTTCCCGTGATCGTCACATTAGAATACGGATCCAAATAATTAGTAATTCCCATAGAAGTATGTTGTAACACTTGAGTCATGACTAGTTTGTTAATGAAAATCCAAGTGTAAAATCTTATAATCACTCACAAGACACACACACACACACACACACATATATATATATGTGTGTGTGTGTGTGCGCTAGGAGACATACACAAAAAAAAAAAAAAAACATTTTTTTTTTTTTTTTGTGATTCAATGCCAGTCCAGAGGAATGCCGGAAAATTGGCCACAGGACAAGTATTTTCACGACAACTGCATTTAAAAATCCATTTATTTAAAAATATTCAGTTGATAAATAGACAGCATAGGTCTGCTATGCTATTACATATTGATAATGTTAACAACCTTGTGTATTCATTTATAGCAGTTCAAATGTTAATGTAGTGCTAGTCATTTGCATTGGTTATTGATTAGTTTTGCTTGAATTATCAAACTTTTTCAGTAGTTCTCTGGGAAGCATTAGTTATTGATCAGTTAATAGTGAAGTACCACTTTCATCTGTGTGCTATTACTTACTAGTTTGTTAATTAGAGTTTCTTGTTAGTTATTAATAGTTACTAGATTGTTAATATTGTGTTAATCTTTGGTTCTTGTGTAGTTATTCATTAACAAAGCAACTATATTCTTGTGTTACCAAATTCTCTATTAACTGAAAATTACAGCAAACTGCAACAATGATTTGTCGATACTCCAGGGTTAAACATGGTAAAAAGTGCATTTGATTTTACTCTCCTCTAAGTCACTAGATGACACATATCGCAGTACTTTCCTAAATATCCTTACTATTCACATGGAAATTTGTCTGATTCATGACTCATTTGGGGGAAGCAAAGCAAAGCGATTCTGTGTTAATTTGATAGTTTTTTATGTTATAGATTTATGTAGCAATTGACAATCAATAAAATTACCTAATATATTTTGAAACAAAAGTCTTGATAAGGATTTTCAGGTTTGATCAAGGTAATTAAATAATTACCTAGTTCTGGCTTGAAACTCTAGATGGAGCAGGCTGATAGGTCTAACTCATTTGGGAGTATTCATGTCATTATCTACATAGCACAGCCGATTGGTTGTTGTTGCATCAGTGGCCAATAAAAGTATGGTATTTGGAATAAAAATCATAACCAATTCCGTTGGGGCTAAAGGCACAATCATTGACATGATAATAAATAGCTGGCTGACTTTTTACATTTATTGGCGTGACATTGGTAGATTCAGGTGGTTAATAAAATGTATCAGTTGGGTCCCCAATGAAAATTTGAATGACAGTATTTTATTAAATACAATCACAGCTTTAAGACCAAGAAGCTTTTGCCAACCAGTTGCATCAACAGTTGATTTTCAACGAACTTTCTCTTAAAGGAGAAAGTGGGAAACACCTTAGCCCTGGATGATTGTTGATTTCTTAGGATGACCTCAGAGATTTGTCTACACGCTCACCATATGGTTTCAGTTACAGCCTTAATTTCTTCTCTACATTACTCAGAGACAATCATGTTGTTAATAAAGGTAGTTTTTTTTTTAGATGAATAACACGAACTGTCCAAAAACATTCTTAATTTGAAAGATTTTTGCTATTATCTTAAGAAAAGCTCACTCATTTCAGAGATAATCACAATATATTTAAACACAGGAAATATGCAATGCAAATTTGGTCAGTTCTATCTAAATCTGTCAGTAAAGCTTCTGTTTCTTTAAATCCCAACAGTTCCAAAAAAAAAAAAAAAAAAAAAAGAACAATGTGCTTCGATTCGTCAGCTGGAACAGTGTGTGATTGTTCAACTGCTTTGCATGTTTTTCAGAAATATCACTCCCCTTATCAAAACTGTGAGTTTCAATGAACTACTACCTTAAAACTCAACTTGCTTGTTAACACTAGCGGGTATGTTTAGAGTTTAGTCTAGGTGGTACCTTATTTTCAAATGCGATCAAGCATAAAGCGCCACTTTCATTTCTGAACTGTCATGATACCTGCAATGAAACAGTGCCAGATTGAAATACAGCTCATAAAAATGAACACTTACTGGACAGTTCACTTTGAAATTGGAATGGAATATGCAATAGACGATGTAACATCATTTTGCAGAAATGTGGCCTCAGGCGTGTTTTTCCAATGAGCCTGGGTTGCATTATACATTACCACCAGGTTCCTGACTGACTTGGATTTTGTTAGTGTTGTTGAGCCCAGCTGGACTGTGATGTTGTGTGGAATTGCCAGGCTGGCTGAGTTGTAAATATTGTGTATATTGACAAGAAAAGAGGCCCAAGCATCGAACCCTGGGGTACCCCAGTCATTAGCTAGTGTGTTTTAGACACCTCCCCATGGCGGTTTCCTTCTAATGTCATACAAAGTGTTTCCTGCAAATGTGAAACCAATGTACAAACTTAGGGGAACACATTTTGTTTGCTTTAAGCGAAATTGTTGTGTTGATCATATGTACATTATTATTATTATTATTATTATCATCATCAAACCATTAAACATTTATTTCGACAGGTGTTTTAGTTGTTTTTCTCAGCTTTATAATATGTTTTCATTGTCAAGTTGAATCACCATATAATGTTTTGTCTTATGAGAGCAGTAAATTAAATTTACTTACATCATAATGTCATTACAGTAATGAATTACAGTATGGTATCATTAGGGAGGCTTCAGCAGCCTGTTTGAAAAGAAAACAAACAGTATAACAGCCAGTATGCTCTCAGACATGGCAAAAGTTTGGTGTATGGGATTGTGGGGGGTTAGTTTGATCAAATGTGGTGGTATTTCTTCTCTGTCTTGCATTTTGGTGAGCAAGATCTCTGGATGGCCAAAGTTTTGCTCTTTTGGTGGGGGGGGGGACCTGAAAAAAAAAAAAAGAAAAAACAGGAAGGGATTGCAGCTGGCCTGAACTGATATCATAGTTTTGTCTCTCCACTCCTCTCCCACTCCACTGCACTTAGCGAAAAAAAAAAAAAAAAAAAAAAGTGTATGAGAACACCAGTGGAAAGATTGTGTAAGAGTTTGAATTCATAGCAGGAGTCAGTGCCAGAGATGACCTTCCCCTTCAGAGAACCCAAACCTACCTGCTGCTGACATGTGGCTAGTTCACGGGGTGGAGCCGTACAGATAATTGAAATAAATTGTAAATGTAGCTGACAGCAACTAGTAAAGTGGTAAAGGATACATTGTTGCAAAGCAAATGTAATTAAAGCAAATGTAATTAATTACCAGCACTTTTTCAGTTTTTTAACGGAGATTTTTTTTAACAGAAGGGTCTAGAGTCTCAATTTTTGCACCCAGGTCCATGTCTCGTGGCCCTCTATCAGAATCCAGAGTTTTGAGAAGATTGGAGAAACTTAATTTTTCACCCCCTGAAAAAAAACATAAGGGGTAACACTGTCATTTTTTTTTTCTGGTCAAAACTTTAAGTTTCAATATCTCAGCTCTGGAAGGGTCTAGAGCCTCAATTTTTGCACCCAGGTCCATGTCTCGTGGCCCTCTATCAGAATTCAGAGTTTTGAGAAGATTGGAGAAACTTAATTTTTCACCCCCCGAAAAAAAAAAACATAAGGGGTAACACTGTCATTTTTTTTTCTGGTAAAAACTTTAAGTTTCAATATCTCAGCTCTGGAAGGGTCTAGAGCCTCAATTTTTGCACCCAGGTCCATGTCTCGTGGCCCTCTATCAGAATTCAGAGTTTTGAGAAGATTGGAGAAACTTAATTTTTCACCCCCCGAAAAAAAAAAACATAAGGGGTAACACTGTCATTTTTTTTTCTGGTAAAAACTTTAAGTTTCAATATCTCAGCTCTGGAAGGGTCTAGAGACTCAATTTTTGCACCCAGGTCCATGTCTCGTGGCCCTCTATCAGAATCCAGGGTTTTGAGAAGATTGGAGAAACTTAATTTTTCACCCCCCGAAAAAAAACATAAGGGGTAACACTGTCATTTTTTTTCTGGTCAAAACTTTAAGTTTCAATATCTCAGCTCTGGAAGGGTCTAGAGTCTCAATTTTTGCACCCAGGTCCATGTCTCGTGGCCCTCTATCAGAATCCAGAGTTTTGAGAAGATTGGAGAAACTTAATTTTTCACCCCCCGAAAAAAAAAAAAACATAAGGGGTAACACTGTCATTTTTTTTTTCTGGTAAAAACTTTAAGTTTCAATATCTCAGCTCTGGAAGGGTCTAGAGCCTCAATTTTTGCACCCAGGTCCATGTCTCGTGGCCCTCTATCAGAATCCAGAGTTTTGAGAAGATTGGAGAAACTTAATTTTTCACCCCCCGAAAAAAAAACATAAGGGGTAACACTGTCATTTTTTTTTTCTGGTCAAAACTTTAAGTTTCAATATCTCAGCTCTGGAAGGGTCTAGAGCCTCAATTTTTGCACCC
This sequence comes from Cyprinella venusta, assembly GCA_038021265.1. NCBI lineage: Eukaryota > Metazoa > Chordata > Actinopteri > Cypriniformes > Leuciscidae > Cyprinella > Cyprinella venusta. Next base: position 10,972,064 of record CM075884.1, on the reverse strand, counting down.
AGGTCCATGTCTCGTGGCCCTCTATCAGAATCCAGAGTTTTGAGAAGATTGGAGAAACTTAATTTTTCACCCCGCGAAAAAAAACATAAGGGGTAACACTGTCATTTTTTTTTCTGGTCAAAACTTTAAGTTTCAATATCTCAGCTCTGGAAGGGTCTAGAGCCTCAATTTTTGCACCCAGGTCCATGTCTCGTGGCCCTCTATCAGAATCCAGAGTTTTGAGAAGATTGGAGAAACTTAATTTTTCACCCCCCGAAAAAAAACATAAGGGGTAACACTGTCATTTTTTTTTCTGGTCAAAATTGTAAGTTTCAATATCTCAGCTCTGGAAGGGTCTAGAGCCTCAATTTTTGCACCCAGGTCCATGTCTCGTGGCCCTCTATCAGAATCCAGAGTTTTGAGAAGATTGGAGAAACTTAATTTTTCACCCCCCGAAAAAAAAACATAAGGGGTAACACTGTCATTTTTTTTTCTGGTCAAAACTTTAAGTTTCAATATCTCAGCTCTGGAAGGGTCTAGAGTCTCAATTTTTGCACCCAGGTCCATGTCTCGTGGCCCTCTATCAGAATCCAGAGTTTTGAGAAGATTGGAGAAACTTAATTTTTCACCCCCCGAAAAAAAACATAAGGGGTAACACTGTCATTTTTTTTTCTGGTCAAAATTTTAAGTTTCAATATCTCAGCTCTGGAAGGGTCTAGAGCCTCAATTTTTGCACCCAGGTCCATGTCTCGTGGCCCTCTATCAGAATCCAGAGTTTTGAGAAGATTGGAGAAACTTAATTTTTCACCCCCCGAAAAAAAAACATAAGGGGTAACACTGTCATTTTTTTTTCTGGTCAAAACTTTAAGTTTCAATATCTCAGCTCTGGAAGGGTCTAGAGCCTCAATTTTTGCACCCAGGTCCATGTCTCGTGGCCCTCTATCAGAATCCAGAGTTTTGAGAAGATTGGAGAAACTTAATTTTTCACCCCCTGAAAAAAAACATAAGGGGTAACACTGTCATTTTTTTTTTCTGGTCAAAACTTTAAGTTTCAATATCTCAGCTCTGGAAGGGTCTAGAGCCTCAATTTTTGCACCCAGGTCCATGTCTCGTGGCCCTCTATCAGAATCCAGAGTTTTGAGAAGATTGGAGAAACTTAATTTTTCACCCCCCGAAAAAAAAAAAAACATAAGGGGTAACACTGTCATTTTTTTTTTCTGGTAAAAACTTTAAGTTTCAATATCTCAGCTCTGGAAGGGTCTAGAGCCTCAATTTTTGCACCCAGGTTCATGTCTCGTGGCCCTCTATCAGAATCCAGAGTTTTGAGAAGATCGGAGAAACTTAATTTTTCACCCCCCGAAAAAAAACATAAGGGGTAACACTGTCATTTTTTTTCTGGTAAAAACTTTAAGTTTCAATATCTCAGCTCTGGAAGGGTCTAGAGCCTCAATTTTTGCACCCAGGTCCATGTCTCGTGGCCCTCTATCAGAATCCAGAGTTTTGAGAAGATTGGAGAAACTTAATTTTTCACCCCCCGAAAAAAAAAAACATAAGGGGTAACACTGTCATTTTTTTTTCTGGTAAAAACTTTAAGTTTCAATATCTCAGCTCTGGAAGGGTCTAGAGCCTCAATTTTTGCACCCAGGTTCATGTCTCGTGGCCCTCTATCAGAATCCAGAGTTTTGAGAAGATCGGAGAAACTTAATTTTTCACCCCCCGAAAAAAAACATAAGGGGTAACACTGTCATTTTTTTTCTGGTAAAAACTTTAAGTTTCAATATCTCAGCTCTGGAAGGGTCTAGAGCCTCAATTTTTGCACCCAGGTCCATGTCTCGTGGCCCTCTATCAGAATCCAGAGTTTTGAGAAGATTGGAGAAACTTAATTTTTCACCCCCCGAAAAAAAACATAAGGGGTAACACTGTCATTTTTTTTTTCTGGTCAAAACTTTAAGTTTCAATATCTCAGCTCTGGAAGGGTCTAGAGCCTCAATTTTTGCACCCAGGTCCATGTCTCATGGCCCTCTATCAGAATCCAGAGTTTTGAGAAGATTGGAGAATCTTAATTTTTCACCCCCCGAAAAAAAAACATAAGGGGTAACACTGACATTTTTTTTTTCTGGTCAAAACTTTAAGTTTCAATATCTCAGCTCTGGAAGGGTCTAGAGCCTCAATTTTTGCACCCAGGTCCATGTCTCGTGGCCCTCTATCAGAAACCAGAGTTTTGAGAAGATTGGAGAAACTTAATTTTTCACCCCCCGAAAAAAAACATAAGGGGTAACACTGTCATTTTTTTTTTTCTGGTCAAAACTTTAAGTTTCAATATCTCAGCTCTGGAAGGGTCTAGAGCCTCAATTTTTGCACCCAGGTCCATGTCTCGTGGCCCTCTATCAGAATCCAGAGTTTTGAGAAGATTGGAGAAACTTAATTTTTCACCCCCCGAAAAAAAACATAAGGGGTAACACTGTCATTTTTTTTTTCTGGTCAAAACTTTAAGTTTCAATATCTCAGCTCTGGAAGGGTCTAGAGCCTCAATTTTTGCACCCAGGTCCATGTCTCGTGGCCCTCTATCAGAATCCAGAGTTTTGAGAAGATTGGAGAAACTTAATTTTTCACCCCCTGAAAAAAAACATAAGGGGTAACACTGTCATTTTTTTTCTGGTCAAAACTTTAAGTTTCAATATCTCAGCTCTGGAAGGGTCTAGAGCCTCAATTTTTGCACCCAGGTCCATGTCTCGTGGCCCTCTATCAGAATCCAGAGTTTTGAGAAGGTTGGAGAAACTTAATTTCTCACCCCCCCAAAAAAAACATAAGGGGTAACACTGTCATTTTTTTTCTGGTCAAAACTTTAAGTTTCAATATCTCAGCTCTGGAAGGGTCTAGAGCCTCAATGTTTGCACCCAGGTCCATGTCTCGTGGCCCTCTATCAGAATCCAGAGTTTTGAGAAGATTGGAGAAACTTAATTTTTCACCCCCCGAAAAAAAAACATAAGGGGTAACACTGTCTTTTTTTTTCTGGTAAAAACTTTAAGTTTCAATATCTCAGCTCTGGAAGGGTCTAGAGCCTCAATTTTTGCACCCAGGTCCATGTCTCGTGGCCCTCTATCAGAATCCAGAGTTTTGAGAAGATTGGAGAAACTTAATTTTTCACCCCCCCCCCCCCCCCAAAAAAAAACATAAGGGGTAACACTGTCTTTTTTTTTTCTGGTCAAAACTTTAAGTTTCAATATCTCAGCTCTGGAAGGGTCTAGAGCCTCAATTTTTGCACCCAGGTCCATGTCTCGTGGCCCTCTATCAGTATCCAGAGTTTTGAGAAGATTGGAGAAACTTAATTTTTCACCCCCCGAAAAAAAACATAAGGGGTAACACTGTCATTTTTTTCTGGTAAAAACTTTAAGTTTCAATATCTCAGCTCTGGAAGGGTCTAGAGCCTCAATTTTTGCACCCAGGTCCATGTCTCGTGGCCCTCTATCAGAATCCAGAGTTTTGAGAAGATTGGAGAAACTTAATTTTTCACCCCCCGAAAAAAAAACATAAGGGGTAACACTGTCATTTTTTTTTTCTGGTCAAAACTTTAAGTTTCAATATCTCAGCTCTGGAAGGGTCTAGAGCCTCAATTTTTGCACCCAGGTCCATGTCTCGTGGCCCTCTATCAGAATCCAGAGTTTTGAGAAGATTGGAGAAACTTAATTTTTCACCCCCCGAAAAAAAACATAAGGGGTAACACTGTCATTTTTTTTTTTCTGGTCAAAATTTTAAGTTTCAATATCTCAGCTCTGGAAGGGTCTAGAGCCTCAATTTTTGCACCCAGGTCCATGTCTCGTGGCCCTCTATCAGAATCCAGAGTTTTGAGAAGATTGGAGAAACTTAATTTTTCACCCCCCGAAAAAAAACATAAGGGGTAACACTGTCTTTTTTTTTTCTGGTCAAAACTTTAAGTTTCAATATCTCAGCTCTGGAAGGGTCTAGAGCCTCAATTTTTGCACCCAGGTCCATGTCTCGTGGCCCTCTATCAGTATCCAGAGTTTTGAGAAGATTGGAGAAACTTAATTTTTCACCCCCCGAAAAAAAACATAAGGGGTAACACTGTCATTTTTTTTTCTGGTAAAAACTTTAAGTTTCAATATCTCAGCTCTGGAAGGGTCTAGAGCCTCAATTTTTGCACCCAGGTCCATGTCTCGTGGCCCTCTATCAGAATCCAGAGTTTTGAGAAGATTGGAGAAACTTAATTTTTCACCCCCCGAAAAAAAAACAAAAGGGGTAACACTGTCATTTTTTTTTTCTGGTCAAAACTTTAAGTTTCAATATCTCAGCTCTGGAAGGGTCTAGAGCCTCAATTTTTGCACCCAGGTCCATGTCTCGTGGCCCTCTATCAGAATCCAGAGTTTTGAGAAGATTGGAGAAACTTAATTTTTCACCCCCCGAAAAAAAACATAAGGGGTAACACTGTCATTTTTTTTTTTCTGATCAAAATTTTAAGTTTCAATATCTCAGCTCTGGAAGGGTCTAGAGCCTCAATTTTTGCACCCAGGTCCATGTCTCGTGGCCCTCTATCAGAATCCAGAGTTTTGAGAAGATTGGAGAAACTTAATTTTTCACCCCCCGAAAAAAAAAACATAAGGGGTAACACTGTCATTTTTTTTTTTCTGGTCAAAACTTTAAGTTTCAATATCTCAGCTCTGGAAGGGTCTAGAGCCTCAATTTTTGCACCCAGGTCCATGTCTCGTGGCCCTCTATCAGAATCCAGAGTTTTGAGAAGATTGGAGAAACTTAATTTTTCACCCCCCGAAAAAAAAACATAAGGGGTAACACTGTCATTTTTTTTTTCTGGTCAAAACTTTAAGTTTCAATATCTCAGCTCTGGAAGGGTCTAGAGCCTCAATTTTTGCACCCAGGTCCATGTCTCGTGGCCCTCTATCAGAATCCAGAGTTTTGAGAAGATTGGAGAAACTTAATTTTTCACCCCCCGAAAAAAAACATAAGGGGTAACACTGTCATTTTTTTTCTGGTCAAAATTTTAAGTTTCAATATCTCAGCTCTGGAAGGGTCTAGAGCCTCAATTTTTGCACCCAGGTCCATGTCTCGTGGCCCTCTATCAGAATCCAGAGTTTTGAGAAGATTGGAGAAACTTAATTTTTCACCCCCCGAAAAAAAAACATAAGGGGTAACACTGTCATTTTTTTTTTCTGGTCAAAACTTTAAGTTTCAATATCTCAGCTCTGGAAGGGTCTAGAGACTCAATTTTTGCACCCAGGTCCATGTCTCGTGGCCCTCTATCAGAATCCAGGGTTTTGAGAAGATTGGAGAAACTTAATTTTTCACCCCCCGAAAAAAAACATAAGGGGTAACACTGTCATTTTTTTTTCTGGTCAAAATTTTAAGTTTCAATATCTCAGCTCTGGAAGGGTCTAGAGCCTCAATTTTTGCACCCAGGTCCATGTCTCGTGGCCCTCTATCAGAATCCAGAGTTTTGAGAAGATTGGAGAAACTTAATTTTTCACCCCCCGAAAAAAAAACATAAGGGGTAACACTGTCATTTTTTTTTTTCTGGTCAAAACTTTAAGTTTCAATATCTCAGCTCTGGAAGGGTCTAGAGACTCAATTTTTGCACCCAGGTCCATGTCTCGTGGCCCTCTATCAGAATCCAGGGTTTTGAGAAGATTGGAGAAACTTAATTTTTCACCCCCCGAAAAAAAACATAAGGGGTAACACTGTCATTTTTTTTTCTGGTCAAAACTTTAAGTTTCAATAAGTGCACCAAAGATATTTCATGTGTTTTACGCCCTCCTGTACCAAATCTGTATGACTTTCTTCCTTACAAGGAGCATGAAAGGAAATGTAAGGCTAAAAATAAAGCCTCAGTCACCGTTTATTTTTACTGTATGGATTAAAGATGGAAAGAAGGATTAAAAGTGACTCTCATTCAACAATTTGGATGTAAATGATTACAACTCGTAAGCACATCCAAATTAGTGTCTTTAAAGCACAACAAAATATTTTTAAAACAATGTTTTTAAATGTATTAAAAAGCAACTTTTAATTTGACCATTGCAAAGTTAACATTTTAAAACTGTAGTAATTTTAAGAAACAGGAAAGTGTAATCGACTTAAATTACACTGAAAATATACATTTAGATCTTTGGTAGGCTATCCTACAACTTAATACAACGGAGAACACTTTTTTTTTTAAAAGGGAACCATTTAAAGGGGTGGTTTACTGCTTTTTTTCTTTGCATGATTGTGTTTATGGGGTGCAATATAACATGTATTCATGGTTTTTCTTTTTTTAAAAAGTCTTATTTTTCATAAATTTCACCTTTATTGTAAGCCGCTTTCTCCTCTGTCATTTGAAAGACTGGTTGACTTCCTGAGTCTATGAAACCACTCCCTCAGAAACAGGCAGTGGGCTCAGACTGTAGCTGTATTGGCTAAACTGTAGCTCACGTTGTCCGGAAAATCAGCCTGTTCTCACGTAAATGCGTCTCTATAACACGCATCGTGTATTATCGTGTAATTTATACGCGAAAATGAGTTTTTACGTGCATATGAGACGCAGTTTTTCACGTGCAATTGATACGCAGTTCATTTGCGTATAATACACACGCACCCCACACCACTAATTCTAGCCAAACGTATAATACACACGCACCCTACCCCACACCTAACCTTAACCTAACCAACCAATGCGTATCATATGCACGTAAAAACTCACTTTAGCGTATATATTACACGACAATACACATGCGTGCTATAAAGACGCATTTAGTGTGATCGGGTTGGGAAAATTCACGCCCATTACCTTTATGGGCGAAGTTGCATGTGTCGTTCCTGGTGTCGATACTGCAGTATCAGTATGAGCCAGAATCAGACCCAGAAAGCGGCGATGAAGAGAGGCAAGCAGAACCTCACCACACACTGCTCTTACAAAACGTTTCTCAATCGTAATTTGCCTATATATTTTTTAACTTTATACACGTTTGTCTTACACAAAATAGCATCGAACTAACTGGCTACTATATACACAAACTGCGTTGGCACTGGTTTACGTTCTTGATCAAATCGAAAAATAACACCATAAAGTATATATACATGAAAAATACATTTACAACAGTAGTACATATACAAAATTCAGGTCCAAAATGTTTGAACGCGTTTGTCGTAGAAACAAAATAGCATAACTAGTAGGCTAGTGTCTATAAAGCCAGCGCTGGCATTTGATAAAACTAAAACATTACGTCTGAAATTATACATGAAAATACATTTAAAATGATTAAGTCTTAGCCTACTTGCAGTTTGTGACCCAACAACTGCTGCCTCTGGTTTTAAAATTGGAACTGCTTCATGTTTTAGTTACAGTTTCTTGTTGAATCCGGCATTGAATTCATGGAGATTCTGGAAGCTGTCTTTCGTAAAATGCGAAGCACAGAGAGCTAAATTCCGATTGTAATTTTCAGGAACATAATCAAACATAATTGTATCCATTGTTGACGAACTACAACGTCCATTGGAAACCCGAAAACAGAAGACCTGACAGCTGTGTGAAAATAACAGACTTTCGACGAGCCGCAGAAATATGGCCTCTTTTGCATTTTCCAGAGGGAGGGGTTGATGTAAATGTATGGGTTAGTGACATCTAAAACCCGTTGTAGTCCATTCGAGTCGTTTTTGTAGGCTTTAAACTTTCTGATTTTTAAAAGACGATATCTCTGCTTACATTGAACTTTCAGCGCTGCAACTTTGCAGATACTGTTCATGCACCAACAGCAACACTACACACTATTTAAAATGAAAACTGAAATCGCAATCAACCACCCATTTAAGAAAAAATTGCCATTAGTATGCAGCTAAATGTGTTGTATGTTATTCTGTAACCAACATGTGTTAATGTCTCTCTTCTCTGTGAATGGCAGATTACAACAGCAGTGATCAGAAGACCGCCTGCAAAAAGCATGAACTGTATGTCAGCTTCAGAGAACTGGGCTGGCAGGTAAAGATGAGGGACTTGCATATTCATCATTACAGATATCATGACTGTTGCAGGCTTCATGATCTGATGATTATAAAGTGTGGGCAGCCATTTTAATTTTAAATAATTTGAAATGTCTTTTGTCAGGACTGGATTATTGCACCTGAGGGCTACGCAGCAAGCTACTGTGATGGAGAATGCTCTTTTCCCCTAAACGCTCATATGAATGCTACTAATCATGCTATAGTACAGACACTGGTGAGTTCTTCCTCATAAAATAAATACCATCCCTAACAGAACATCCATTTAAACGTTTTTCACAGAAGTTAAAAAAAAAAAAAGATAATTCTTGCTCCACTTTTCAGGTCCATCTGATGAATCCAGAGAACGTCCCAAAGCCATGTTGCGCTCCCACCAAACTGCACGCGATCTCCGTGCTCTTCTATGATGACAACTCCAACGTCATTCTGAAAAAATACAAGAACATGGTGGTGCGCTCATGTGGCTGCCACTGACATGGGACACGTACTCTCCTGCCCGACCCCTGCATCGCAGACACTGACGTGTGCAACGACTGACAAAATGAGTATGTCTCGACAGTGGATCCAAGTTTGCTGCTTCTCCTTATCTTCACACCTAGGAACAATTCTCATGGGACATTTCAGATCCTAAAACCTGCCGAGAGGATGTACATCTGAATCTACAGATCAGAAAATGAACCCAAAGAAAATGTAAATTATGAGCTAAAATGCAATACGTATTTAAATTTGTGTTTACTTACCAAAGTCTTTAAAGGGGTCACGTCATACATAATTTCATTTCTGAGTTCCGCTTATAATATTACAAAAGTTTTACCAAAAGAGCCAAAATAGTTTTTCTAATACTATTTTAAACCTTTTTTTTGCTGCTATGCCTTTAGACATCTTGTTCTACAGTCTTTATCTGTCTGATGTTCAATAGTTCCAGAAAAAGTTGTTTTTGCAACTTTCAGGAACTTCCTCCCCAATATAAATAGACAATTTGAGTTACAGTAGCTCTTTTATTTCAAAAGTAACTTTGGATCCTCATGATATGACCCCCTTTTATATCTAAAAGAGTCCTGAAGCAAAGAAATCTGAACAGGAAAGTTTCTACTGTTTCGTCTATTTTTGATGAAGTCACTTGAACCCACAGGACTCTATTTTAGGTCTCAAGAAAATCAAATTATTTTAAGTTTCTCAATATTTGCTCTGCACTACCTGTGGTTTGCATCGGTGAGTCAGAGCGAGTGGTTACACACTTCAACGGAACTCAAAGAACGGAACCATTATGTTGCCGTTCCAAGGATGGAACTCTTTCTTTTTTTGATGCCGTCAAACACCACAGATCTATAATTTTCCTGCAACACCTGCACCTCGGATGGCTTACATCCAAAACCTCCCACAAGACACAAGGACCTACGGATAATTTAAGGGTTTTCAGCAACAAACCAATATTCTATGCCAACATCCTCATATGGGTTGTAGATTTTCCACCATCTCATGTCAATATTTATTGTCAAAGTTTTACTATGCAGCTACCCACTGTGAGCCGTTGAATGGTACAAAGCTCTTCCTGAACAGGCTACGTGTGTATTTTCATCATTGTAGCAACATCAATAACAATTTTCCAAATATTGTCATTTTTATGATACTAATTATATATCACATACCTCCCATAAACTGCTGTTTACATGTCTTTACCATATTTGGATGTTTGTGTGTAAATACTTGTACATTTTACAGTTTATTTATTGCTCCTTTTATGAATCATACACCACAGAGTTCCTATAACAAAAGTAAAGAAAATTAAAACGGCTATTTTTGGAAAAAGTCATTTTATTATGAAATTTGTCAATGTGGCTTTTTTTGTACAAAAACCCCCAGGCAATGTGTGTACCTCTCTCACACAGGACAAAAATACTGCGTTTTTCATCGAGGTCGGCCTTGACCATGTGCCTCCCATAAAGACTGAATATATGTGGTTTCTCTGATTGCTTTTCCCTTCCTTCTCTTTCAGATCCAGTAAAAGAGAAAAATAAACATTTCAGTGTGGGAACATTTAAAAGGAAAAATGTAAATTACATTTGTATAAATCAATGAAACCACTTGAGAGCGTCAGAGAACACATACAAGTACTATCAACATTCTTCAAGCAATGATACCAGGCAACAAGTGTCTGAATGAAGTGGTTGACTGCATGTGAAAGCCATCAAGTCAAAAATGAGACTCAAACGGTCTAAAAAAACCCCAAATCTAATCAAAAATAATGAGCAAGAGCCACATCTGCAGACCAAACTTCAAGAAAAACAAATATTACTGTACCGTAACTGCTTTTACCATTTACAACCTGTACTGTAATACAAAATAAACCGTTTTTTTTTTCCATATTTTGTCACTATACAACAAATATTAACTATTCAGCATGGTTTCAATGTTCTGATCATTGAGAAAATTACCCAAAATCGCTTAATATAAATGGCAGTATGTCTAAAAATGTGTCTGCCTCACTCATATACCTGTAAGAGCACTAAGAAGCTTTAGAAGACAAAACTAACCATCCAAAGTAGTTAAGCAAACGTCCACCTTTTGCTTAAACGTGTAATGTGGGTTGCTGGCCATTAAGCTGGTTAGACTGGGCAGGTTTGATGATTATGGCCAACCATCCAAACCAGCTTGATCTTGGCCAATTTAAACTGGTCACCCAACCTAAGGTGCTAACAAACCACCTTAGCATGGTTTATTTTATTTTAACCTCTGAACAGTAAAACCAATTCAAAACCTAATATCACAACAGAAATGCATTTAAAATTCCAACTGAAAGTGCTCTTTTCTAAGTGTGCATCATACAGTATTTAACATTGAATTGAGAAGACAATCTTTAGATGGTCTCCCTGAGGTCATTTTCAGTCTTAGTTGATAATCATAACGAACTAAGCTAAATTAATTTCCTCAAATGTACAAAATATGCACCTTAAACGATGTAATGATCTGAAGAGGTGTCTTTTTCATACCCACAACTGTTTCTTTCAAGGAGGAAGGGCACAATCAAACGTGTATGGCTGCATTTTGCTAATAAACTCATCGACTGCTCGAGATCGAATCATGTACATTCACATTTTACCATGTGGAAGAGATTGTCCTCACTTCAGCAGGTGTGGGACCGAAATGAAGTAAAAGCAGTCCTTCTGACAGTATAATAAATGAAGATAGTGTTGTTTTGTAGAGGAAGCGTGGGAGATACATTGAGGGAGTTGTTACAGCTCATCTCTTGCTTGCTTCATGACAAAACTGTGCAAGCTCTCTAAGTCCCGCCCTCCATTATGCTCCTCCCCCTGTTCCCCGGCCCGAAACATCAGGAGTGTTGGGTATCCACGGACCTAAAGAGAAAAAATTAACAACAATTAGATTACATTTAGAGATCCATTTAAAAAAATGGAGCAAAGACAATTGTTCTTTACAAAAATGTGGTGAGCTGCCTACCTAGACAGTATTTGTAGGCACAAATAAGAGAGTAGAGACAAATGTAATTCAGTATAGAAAAAAAGACAGAAATGGTTCAAACCAATTACAAATGTTCTCTATGCAACATAAAAATTAACATAAAAATTTACAGAAATCTATTGTAATTCTAAGCTGCATCCAAAATTGCATAGAGCCCCAGAAGCGAAGTGTTTTGCAATACAAAATGAACACCAAGTACATGGTACCTTAAAATTAAAATACCATTTGCTGATAATTTACTCACCCCTGTGTCAAAGATATCCATGTCATTCTTTCTTCAGTCGAAAAGAAATTAAAGGGTTAGTTCACCCAAAATGAAAATTCTGTCAGTATTTACTCACCCTCATGTTGTTCCAACCCCGTGAGACCTTCGTTCATCTTCGGAACACAAATTAAGATATTTAAGATATTAAGATCACTCCTGCATACATGGCTTCTTGAGGGAATGACTTGCTGTCCTCGAAAAGTCATTAAAGACATCGTTAAAATAGTCCAAGTGACTACAGGGGCTCAATCTTAAGTTTATCAAACGACGAGAACACTTTTGTGCGCAAAAAAACAACAAAAATAACGACTTTATTTCAACTATTCGTTTATTTTTCCCTCTGCACAAGTCAGGTTACTAGTTTAAAAGCGTAAGCTTCTGTTATTGTACGTCACACGCATCACACACATGACCAGCGTCGGCCAATAGTGAGCCTACGTGTGACGTAGCTTTACGCAATCACACTACGTTAACTGACTACAGGCACATGGAGAAGGAAGTGAATAGTTAAAATAAAGTCGTTATTTTTGTTTGTTTTTGCGCACAAAAAGTATTCTCGTCGTTTGATAAAGTTAAAATTGAGCCACTGTAGTAACATGGGCTATTTTAACGATGTCTTTAATGACTTTTCGATGCCAGCAAGAGTCATTCCCTCAAGAAGCCTATGGACTAGTATGCAGGAACGATCTTAAGATCTTAAATATCTTAATTTGTGTTCCGAAGATGAACGAAGGTCGTACGGGGTTGGGGCAACATGAGGGTGAGTAAATACTGACAGAACTTTCATTTTTGGGTGAATTAACCCTTTAAGGTTTTTGATAAACATTCCAGGACTTTTCTCCATATAATGCACTTTACTGGTAACCAAACGGTTCAAGGTCCAAAAGACTCTTTTAGTGCAAAATGCACTGTTCAAAGGGCTTCAAACGATTCCAGATGATAAATAAGGGTCTTATCAAGCGAAACGATCGCTCATTTAAAAAAAAAAAAAAAACAACAACCACCCCCCCAGTTTCAAATGGTCAAATGGTGCGAGTTTCAAATGGTCAACTCGCTCTGTTCTGTGATGACTCTCCTGTTTAAACTCGTTCATCAAAATGAACAAATCTTTTACGAGTCAATTTGTTCATTTCGTTCGTTGAAAAAAGACTTCTTTTCGACTGAAGAAAGAAAGACATGGACATCTTGGATGACATGGGGGTGAGTAAATTATAAGCAAAAGTTTTTTAAAAAGTGAACTACTCCTTTAACTTGGGGTTTACATTTTATAATAATAGAAACAGTCTACTATTTACTACAAGTAATTTTGAAACAATGTCAACAAACACTCAGGGTATTAGTAGACTTCAGTTAGGGTTGGGCTTTAGGGTTTAGGTTAGTAGAATAAGTTGATGTAGTTGATGTAGAATGTCTACTACGTATGTAGAGTGGACCATCAAAATGTGCTGCCATTAATTTTTTGGAAGTAAGTTAAAGACACCTAATATAAAAGGAGGAAAAAAATATTATAGACTGTTTTTAACAAGACTCTGAGCCTTCAAGCTCGGGGTTGCCAGAAGACAAGGGTTTAAACCCTCCAATCAGAGCTTTTGTCTTAAATGGATACATATCCTGTCTTTGAAAATGCAACCCTGATTTTACTTAATCTTCACAATCTGGCAATCATGCACAAGCACTCTCTCTACACTGCAGAAAAAGCTCAGATTATCTGAAAACACAGACAAACGTACTAGATTTGAGTGATCTCTACTGAGATTTTCTGAACATTACATAAAGAATGCGTTCCTTCACGTTTGCAGCAACTTCATCTAAATGCAGCAAACTATCTCAGTGATGAACTGTAATAAATAAATAAAATAATAATAAATAAAAACAGTTTTCTTGTTTTAGTAGAAATAGATTGACAATTTAGAATTATTGGAATTACTACATATTATTGGAATAACTCTACATAATGTAGAGTTTGTTAATTTATATGATATTATAATAAATCAGGAAACTAGAAGATGTGTAAATGAGTTAAATAAACCATGGCAGATATTGCCAACAAGTTGCAAACAAGCTGACATTCTAAATTATAGATGAAAGTGCAATAATTCTAATTAAATGAACAAAGACATTTTGTGAAAATCAGATTAACCATTACACACCGTGGCTAAAAACTTAACTTTTTATAAACTAAAACTAGACTTAAAGGGATAGTTCACTTTGAAATTAATGTTTGATATGTTTTAGCTTGCCTCAAGGGCATCCAAGATGTAGGTGTCTTTGTTTCCACAGTATTTTCAATTTTGATGTTGTCTATCAGTCATACTCGTGAATGCAAGTGATGGCCAAAGACACGAAACGAGCGTTTTGTGTAAGAAAACGAACAGTATTTATATCGTTTTTACCTCGTGTAAACATAGCCATGTCAAACTGATCTGACAGCATGGGCGCTTTCATTGCGATTTCCTGTATATTTAAATATGTTTAGATCTTCACAGTGAAAGGTAAAACTTCCGAAATCTCTGTGTAAACACTGAGTGACGTACACGCGCAAGAGATCACTTCCGGCGCATGCGCAGACCGAAATGCCCGTGCCTTCAGATCAGTTGGACATGGCTTTGGTTACACGAGGTAAAACGATATAAATATTGTTCGTTTTCTCACACAAACCACTCGTTTCGTGTCTTGGGCCATCAATGTGTACTTACATTTATGAGTCATTAAATCATGTTTCATTTTGACTTCTCTGTGCATGCTCTTTGACGTGAACCCAGGGTGGACCCCCTAAACTTGCATTATATGACTGATAGACAACAATGGTTTGACTGGGAAATATAAAAATTGAAAACACTGTGGAAACAAAGACACCTACATCTTGGATGCTCTTGAGGTAAGCTAAAACATATCAAAAATTAATTTCAAAGTGAACCATCACTTTAAATTCCCTGCCTTTTAGTCAACTAAAAAAAAAAAACAAAAAAACAGAATGACCAAGAGTTGACCAAATATAAAACTAAAAAGAACATGACAGAAGACTAACAATAAATTTAAAAAATGGCTGACAAAATCAACACTATGGAACCGAAACCTGCATCATTTGTTGATACTCTACTTTTTTTTGGAAATAGGCATATTTTACAACTCCGAGTTAAACTGTTGAGTTTTAGAGTTATTGAATCCATTCAGCCGATCTCTGACTTTGGCGGTACCACTTTTAGCAGAGCTTAGCATACATCATTTAAGTGGAATTTTGTACCTTTAGCGTCAATATGAGACGCAGATGTATATGGGCCAGAAGGCGCCTCCTAGTGGTCTAACCCTAACCCAGAACTAAACCTACCCATAACCGAAGCGTGTTATATATTAACACTAAAGGGTGCCATGTGTGTTGGATCTATACGCATTGTCAAAAGCGTCACTAAATGACGCCCAAGGATGAGAATGCGTTGGCTAAGCTATGCTAAAAAGGGGTACCACCAGAACTGGAGATCGGCTGAATGGATTCAAAAACGGTACAACTCAGCAGTTTAACTCTGGGGGAGTTGTAAAATGAGCCTATTTCTAGAAAAAGAGTGTCCCTTTAAAATCTCCATTCCTGGTAGACAACACACTAGCTTTAGAAACACACTTTTGAAAAGCACACTAGCTTTTGGCTAAAGAATGTCCTCGTTCAAAAATGACTTTCACCCACTAATATGAAGTTATGTCGACCCCATCCCTCAAACACCCACAATCCCTCCCCCGGCAGGCTAGAATTTGAGTTCCAGACTATGTGTGGCACTCACAGAGAATCTGTTGCAGAGTGTTCTCTCCACTGTGCAGTCCACTTTAGCAATCTTCACATCAGTCAGACCAGGAAACTCCTTTTTAGATAGATCCTCCCAGGTAGGGGCCAGGTTCTTGCAGTGACCGCACCTTAAACACACAGACACATCGCGTGAGTTGCTGAACGTCAGAGGAAGAGCCAATCAGGGACAGGCGGAACTTTTGATCAGCTACTAAGGAAGTGTCAAGATGATCGGAGGAACAGATAAGGGAGGGAAGCACACTGTGTTCATATGTGCGTGCAAGGAAATATATACACGCATACATGTCTGTCAGTGCGCAGGGCTTGGCAATAGAGCTTAAAAATAATCTCAATGTTTAGACTTTTGATAACATTTGATCCATCTCTAAAAAAAAATAAATCAGAGGAACCTCCATTTGAAACAAACAGCAATTGTAAAGTTTCAAAATGGAATATTTGACAACTTACAGCCACTAGAATTTCTTGAGTAAGCATATGTGGACATCAAAACATGCAAACTCAGAGGGTAGGTTTAAACTAATTTTAAAATCGTGATGAACAGTTTGAATGTTTAGAAAATAATTGATGAATTCTCCCGTGCTGGCATCGGTTTATGAATGATTTACCTTACAAATCTGATGAAATGGTGCAGATCGTGTTTCCAGAACGTTATAAGCAACCCAAATTCACAGCATATGCAAAGATGGAGTTTGAGACATGCTTCACGCACATAAATATTAACAGTTCATGTGGAGCAGCATTTTCTTTGAACGGAGTCGCTCTGAGTTACCTACCCGCAATAAATAAAGTGCATATATTAAACCCCCAGGGCATACATTGATTTAATTGAATCAGTCTTTGTGAATTCACAACAGCACTATGCTGTAGTATGGCTTTTAATTGGTTTTAATATATCGTGCAGCCTTAGAAAACTAATAATGCGGTTCATGGATTCTCATCTGTGGAATGCGCCACTGCGACTGATAAAGTGCAATATATATAAATATATTAAATAAAAGTACTAGAATTTAATCGAGGAATCTTGACGTCCCTAAATATTATTGAGATATTTTGACAAAGAAACACATCCCCATTCATCCATACATGGACCAGTTCTGATCCTCTAGTCTAATCTAATTTGACAAATGGCATTCAATGAACGCTGATATTTCTATTACAGTACCAAATGTTTTACTGTTGGTATCAATCCACTTGATACTACTTTGGCCTTTTTAAAAACTATTTTCATTGGCCCAAAAAAAAACAAAAAAAAAACATGGAATTTAAATCACTTCTAGAGTTGCGCGAACTTTTTTTTTTTTTTTTTAAATGACCGATCGTTTCGCTTAATAAAAACCCTTATTCATCATCTGAAATCGCTTAAAGCCCTTTGAACAGTTTGCAGTTTGCACTGAAACGGTCTTTTGGACCTTGAACCTTTTGGTTCCCATTGAAGTCCATTATATGGAGAAAAGTCCTGGAATGTTTTCATCAAAAACCTTAATTTCTTAGGTTAAAGAAAGACATGGACATCTTGGATGACATGGGGGTGAGTAAATTATCAGCAAAAGTTTTTTTTTTTAAAAAGTGAACTACTCCTTTAACTCTTTCATCGAAGTCAAGCGAGCGTAAAAACGTTTTTGTTTTTTTTTGCGAATTAAAATACTTAGATGTAAAACATTCTAGTCAATTGCTAAGGCAACATTTCTAATTTATGTTTAGCTTAAGCACCTTGAAATTATTATTTGGGTATAATTTACTTTATTTGAGTTTATATTTTGTGTCATATTTTAACAGAAAATACTTAATATTTCAAAATCTTTCATAAATGACTACAATTTAATAAAAACTATATTAGTATATTAATACTGATGCTGCTTAGGTTTTATATCACAAACAACAGTATGAAGTATTTTTCAGCAAGTCCCACCAGCCACTAAATCAGACCACTGATAAATTACCAGTCGAAATGTCAAATGAGACCCTACTAACACTTACCATGGGGCATAGAACTTGATGAAAGAGAGTCCTTTGGCAACCGTCTCATCAAAGTTGCTCTCAGTCAAGACCAGGACATTAGACTGAGAGAAACAAAATGAAAATGTGTTAGTGCATGTTTTCCTATACATAGTGTAATGTATTCCTTGTTAACTAAAGTGTTAATTACATAATAGCACAACATTTGTGTCACGGGGCAGAACAGCTCATAGCATAATGCCTAGAGAATCTCCACAGGTTATCATATCCTGCTGAAGTTTAACTACCTCTCTGGGAAACTGGCTGGTTTCCTTAATTACAACACCAGTTCTGAACACTGTTTAAGAGCAAGGTCTCATCTCAAAGGTATCAGCAAGTCTAACGTTTTACAATCTTTAAAAATTATCCTCAATCTGAAAAAAGATCTATGATACAGCTCTTGAGGGACGTTCTTTAGCCATCCAACAATTCCAGCCAGCCAGAATCCCTTTATAAAAGACAAGCTTAGACAGGAAAGCCAATTAACAAAACAAAATAACAGCTCTTTAAGTTCCCCGCCCACCCCCTCCAGTCCAGCCCACCAACCCAAGCGCACGCACACATGCACATTTGCATCAGCAAGAGGAAATAGCTGCTCTGCCCATAATTACTACCTCGGTTTCAAGATGCAGATTTGTGTCTACGGGCCAAAGTCTGCAGCTTTCTGTTCGAACATCTGCCCGCACATACAAACGAATGAAATCTCGATGGTGCCAAGCAGGAAATTTGCAAACAAAACATGTATTGTAGATACTCACCTCTTGTTCTTCAGGTTCAGCGCTGGGAGGGATTTCTTCACCCTGCTCCTCCTTAATCACAGGTTCATTTTTAGATTCAGCAGCTTTCACTTGATTATCCACAAACTCTTTAAACGAGTCCAGATCGCGCTTCCCTCTGTACTGATCGACCTGAAAACATACATGTGCACAGCTTCCCATTATTGTTTGGTGTAAACTGTAATTGCATATTTTATCATGGTTTTGCGGGCATTTCTAAGTGATGTGTGACATTCTGGTCTCTAAATATGGATTGGGCGACCCCAACACAAGCCTATGGGATTTTTTTGAAATAACGGTTTAATGGTCACCAGGTGAAAATCATAGAGATCGTAGAAATAAATTAATATTTGACAAAAAAAAAGTCTGAGATCAGTAAGATTTTTTTAAATGCATTAAATTGTTCAAAAGGGTCAGTTTTGTAAAAACTTTTACATTTTACTTTTAAATTTTTTGTTAAAATACAGTCCCTTAACCCATTTTGTTGTTCTTTATTCGAATGACATTTATAGGTTTATCTCCCCCAAAGTGTAAACAATCAAAACATTAAGAGCGGTCTGCATAGATCTGTCAATCTCTTTACATTTCAACCTATAATAGTGACATATGAAGGGCAAGTATGGTAACCCATACTCAGAATTTGCCCGCTTGCATTTAATCCATCCAAGTTAGAGCACACACATTAGGAGCAGTGAGTAGTGAACGCACACATCCTGCAAGCCGTGGACAAACACACCGGAGCAGTGGGCAGCCATTTTGCTGTGACTCCCGGGGAGTGTTTGGGAATAAGATGCCTTGCTCAAGGGCACCACAGTCATTTCCTGCAGGTTTTTAATAATCAAACCCGCAACCTTAGGGTTACCAGTCTGACTCTCTAACCATTAGGCCTATAGAGCGACTTTGGGAAATGGCTACAGTAGCAAGCAGAGCCACAGGATGTTTAGCCGCTGTGGGACCATGACATGGGTACAGGAGAGCAAGCCAAGTTCCTTCAAAGATTAAACAGGTCATGAATACATCAAGGCGAACGGGGCTTTGCGGCACTATATGCTACAATGGACGCTTTAATACAACATCATTCACCAGTTCAGAAAGAAAAATGTAACTATTATGTGGACGTGTCCAGTGTAGACCACCTCATACCATTGGTAAAACCATTGGTAAAACTCGGGGGTCCAAGAGTGTTAGCCTGCTCAATTCCTTACACATAACAGATGGCAAAAGTACTCCTATCCTTTTATTGAAAGTACCCTACTTTTACCTGTTGAGATATGCTTTTAAAAGCACCCATAAAAATAAATGTTTTTTTTGGAGCATCAAATCAGCATATTAGAATGATAATGTGGCTGAAGACTGGAGTAATGGCTGTTGAAATATGAGCTTTGCCACCACAGAAATAAATTACCCTTAAAAATAAATAAAAATGGAAAAATAAAGTTGTTTTAATTTTATGTATTCTTGAATAAATAAATGCAGCCTTGGTAAGCATAATATAATTATAAAAAAATAAAAATAATAATTAAAAAAAAACTTAATCAACCCCAATCATTTGAACAGTAACATTCATAAACACTAAAGGAGAAGTTCACTTTAAAAAAAAAAAAAAAACTTTTGCTGATAATTTACTCATCCCCATGTCATTCTTTCTTCAGTCAAAAAAAAAAAATTAAGCTTTTTGATGAAAACATTCCAGGATTTTTCTCCATATAATGCACTTAAGTGGGAACCAAACAGTGTAAGGTCCAAAAGACAGTTTCAGTACAAACTGCAACCTGTTCAAAAGGCTTTAAATGACGATGACGAGACAATGAATAAGGGTCTTATCAAGCAAAACGATCGCTCATTTAAAAAAAACAAAAAAAAAAACAAAGTTTAAGCTCAGAGCTAAACAGAGTTTAAGCTCAACAAAGTTGGTTGCTCAGTGCTGTGATGCACGTTTGTGACTCTCCTCCTCAAACTCGTTTATCAAAATAAACAAATATTTTTCTGCGTCATTTGGTTCATTCAACGAACGAATTGACTCGGAAAAAGATTTGTTCATTTTGATAAATGAGTTCGAACAGGAGAGTCACGAATGTGCATCATAGAACAGAGCAAGGCGAGCATTTGAGCTTATAAAACTTAAACTTTTTTTTAAAAATGAGCGATCGTTTCGCTTGATGAGACCCTTAATCATTGTCTGGAATCGTTTTAAGCCCTTTGAACAGTTTGCAGTTTGTACTGAAAGTGTCTTTTGGACCTTGAACCATTTGGTTCCCACTGAAGTGCAATATATGGAGAAAAATCCTGGAATGTTTTCCTCAAAAACCTTAATTTCTTTTCGACTGAAGAAAGACATGGACATCTTGGATGACATACGCCTTATTCACGGGAGCGCCATCTTTGATTTTTAATGAGAATGAAAGCGAGGCTGTGAGGGATAGATATGCATCTCTTCAATGGGCTGTACTGTTATTTATTGTGTTTTCGGATTGTTCTGCTTATGAAACACTGGAAAAAATATCTTTCCAAGAAATTTCAGTTGACAAAAAACTCCCGACAATGTAAGCTGTGGAAAATTGTAAGTAATCTAGGAGCTTTATTCAGCTTTTTACAGCGAATGCCATTGGAAACACGGTAAGTCTATCCCTCACAGCCTCACTTTCATACCTGTCATGGCGCTGGTCTGAATAAGGTCTATAGGGGTGAGTTTATCAGCAAATTATCAGCAAAAGTTTTTTGAAAAGTGAACTAATCCTTAATATCCATCTTAAAAAAATGTAGCTACGCTAGAGGTCCGTACCTTCTCTCCATCACTGAAGAAGAGCAGCGTGGGATAACCACGAACCTGATTTTCTGAACACACTTCATAATGCTGTGTGCAATCCACCTTTAGAAAGCAAAAAAAAAAAGTTTGATAAATAATCAGAGCATTTACAATGTGGAAAATGAAGAGAGAAACCGTGGCAGCCTCTCACCTTGCCGATCTTGACGCTGTCTGAATGCTCAAAGCTGGTGGCGAGCTGTTCCCATGTTGGAGCCATGGCTTTGCAGTGCCCACACCATGGTGCATAAAACTTCACAAAGTGAGAACCTGCAGAGGACAACGACAGGGTTACAAACTCAAAATGATACCCACCCAACTCAACAGTCATTGCCACCTAGCACCATATGATGTTAGAGCTATATTTCAACTGAAATGCATAACGTATACACAGTACAGTTCTGAATGTGGAAGTATATTGATTTAAGCATTACACAAATGACTGCACAATAAATAAAGATGTAAAGGAAAAACTTGGTGAGCACCACATTAGGTTTATGCAACATCTTTTACATGGGCTTCCAACATCTGAAAGTGGGAAACATAAACAGTTCTGTCAAAGCAACGGCATCATTTCCTGCCTCTCCTCAAAACAGGAATCAGTTATTTGGCAAACGGACAGAACATGTAGCATAAAAGGGGTGAGAAAAGGGCTGAAACTGAAACAATTCACCTCTACTACCAAAGTAATTGACATAAAGAGAAAATTATGGGCACACAAGGGCTATTGAAATCTTGATTTTTAAATTAAACTATGAAAAAAAAATTTGATATTTCCTGCTAAACCCATGCATAATGTTAAATTAAAATATATTACATTAATTAGTTACAATTGTATAAGAAATACTGATCATTCGATCTAATTTGCATCATCAAAACAGGCTATATTTTAAATGCTAAAAAAGAGAGTGCTTTCACCAGTTGTTTGTGATTACTGGATAACCTTTTTAATACATAGAGTAGACAACATTTAAAATGAAAAAAAAAAAATCAAAGTTGTCTTAAGACATGAATGGGTTGTGTTCAAAATTCATGCATAACTTTGAAATGTTGACTACTGTATATACATATACACATATATTCATTAATTTTTCTGGCTTTGAAAAGGAAATTATGCAAAAATCCCTTTCTACATAATTTAATACACCCATTACTTATCTTTTATAGAAGTAGATACAACTTAGTGGCATCATGACACTTCAACCAAAAATTATATCATAATTGTCTCACCCCTCATGTCATTCCAAACCCATAAAAATAAAGTTTAGTTAATCTTTGAAACACGACTTAAGCTGATAGTTTATGTAAACTAAGAGGTTTCTGCACCTCAGTGGAAAGTCCAGGCCACCAAAAAATCAAATATTCAAAAACAAATACATATTAATCAGTTTATTCCTAGTCTTGTGAAGAGATACGCATTGCTTTCTAACGGATTTAAATTGAACTTAAATTCACATATAAACATGAAATCAAATTGCATACATAACCACATCAAATATGGCCAAACGAAGCTCAAACGTGCATGCGTGTAGTTCCACTTGTGTTTTTGTATTTTCTCTTTTGTGCTTTTGTTTTTATTTGTCGTCACAAATTATTCTTATGTTATGATCATTGGAAAATACAGCTGTGCATCATATACATGACAACGTTCGACAAATCCCCTGTCTGGCAGGTTAAAAGGCCCCACTGATCTCATTCAACATTAAACATGAAAATGTCAACTCAGCCATGATCACATTAATGTTTGTTTATGCGGTGGTTTCGAAATCAGCACACCTTCGGGTTTGTTGTTGCTGATCTATTATTGCACTGTTCTGAGATAATGCACTGTTTCAGACCTAGATCACTCCAAACTAGTATTAAGTGCTGGTCTGTGCGTGTGACTGATCCCTGTGTTATACGCAGATAATCTGATTCAAACGTGGTGTGTTGTACGTAGAAGCTAACCACTTAGGATTTTGATTTCGTCTTTGAATTTTCGACTTTGATTTTCGTTTGTTTCTTGATTTGGTATTCTACCGATTGTTGGCCTTTAGAGATCCATCTTGAAAAACAATGGTAGATAGCACTGTTTTCGTTAGTTAGGGTTATCTTTTCTGTTTTAGTCAGCGCAGTTCATTTAAGGCGTGATATACGCTAAAGATTTCGGGTTTGTTTCTGCATTTTTCTTTTGGTACGTAGCTTTAGAGGTTTGGGTTTAACAGTTATCGGAATTATGTTTTGTTTATTTCACTGATTTGGCAACACAAACAGCTTTTGAATTAAAATGTATTTAACATTATTTTTTTTTTTCTGATTCTTGGTTGTTTCTGCTATTTGCACTAATGGCAACAGTTGTATCTCACTTAAATGTTGCGCAATCATCCTGTTAACATATTTCAAGCACACAACAGTGTCACATGCGAGAACAAACCTAATTGTTTTTTTTTTATCAAGAACACACATTTGAGCTTCTGAAACGGTCTGAATCATATTTTTTTGTCCATCAATGAATGAATTAATTGGAATATTAAAAATATATATTGTTCGTGCTATGAATGAAATTGTAACAGTTAAACATTTTTTGGGTGAACTATCCCATTAACCACCAATGTAATCCTGTAAGACATATCACTATGTAATTCAACTGCAAGGATATATTCTTACTATATTATATATTTTTTAAGGTGTGTATATAAAGACTGACAGTGTGCTACTACCTTTAGTGATGTGTGCTTTGAAGTTATTGGCTGTGAGTTCATACAGGCCCTGTTTGGGTTCAGGGACTTTGGGTGGCTCGGGTTCACTCTGGGGCTCCTGGGGTGAAAGACAAAATAAGAACAAGTGTTGCAATATTGTGACATTTTGAGATCTTTATTTTATTTTGAACATGTAAATAAAAAATACAATTATTACTCAATGAAACAAGGAATATTAATTAAAAGAAACAAAACAAAAATAAACAACAACGTAAAAAAAAAAAAAATCCAAACTTTCCAATACTTGAAGAAAACAACAAAAACAAAACAACCCTCTATTTACATGTGCAAAAAGGAGTAGGAAGAAGTAAAACTTATGTACTCCTACCCCTTTATACCATATTTAAACAAATACCTAAAAAAACAAATAAACTTCTAAATAAGTAATCAATCTATGATCCATGAAAGTATTGATTCAGAATTTCTATACACATAAGGATAATTTTTAGAATTAAGGCCCGTTCACGTTCACAACAAAAACAATAAAGATAACTACAACAATAACTATTAGCATCCACACCAGCAGACTTTGTGTATTCTAAGCACATGTTGGAAGAAGGAAGAAGACACGCCACTACCTTCATCTACCGAGGCCACCCAGCCCAGTTCTTCAGACTCATTAACCCACAATAAGGCTAGTCAGATGCTGGCGGCGGGCGCTTCTCTCTCCCGGTCAGCCTGACGTGGGTTTACCCACCGATGTAACTGCGATATTATTATTTTAGCTTACTTTATTTTCAGGTGAATTGTCTTTGCACTGCTGACTAGCCTGAATAAAATAGTCTACACTGGTTTGTCCAGCCTTTATTGAGCTCTGTTGGTTGAACATGATGATTTGCTGAATATAAAGGTGTAACTGTTTTTGCAGTTGGTCTATTAATATTTCTATTAATATATGAAAAAATATTCAAATAATATTGGGCCTATGAAAAACTATAGGCCCACTCACATTTTCACTGGCCCACCCAAAATACAATTTCTGCCTACGCCACTGAGTGACAGGTTGCTGGAGGGGAGAGGTTCTTGTCCAGTACTCACGCCAGGTGTCTTAAAAAAGTTAAATCTGTTACAAATTGAATAAGTTTAGTAATCTTACTTCAGGTTCCTCCTGCACGGTTTTCAGCATCCAGCTCTCCAGGGCCTGCAGGTCTCTTGGACCCTGATACTTCACAGCCTCCTGCTCAGGTTTAAACAACTTTAGGCTATAACACAACAAAGTTACTCAGTCAATGATTAAATCGAACCATATTTAACTTTTACCTAAGGCACATGACAGTCAAGTCAGGTGATTATAAATCATGCATATAAACTTCTTACATACACACACACACTAGTCAAGTTACGTCGCCTATATTTATAAAGCACTTCATTCAATGCAGATCATTTTCAAAGCTATAAATGACAAACAATGATCAGTGAACATGAACAGAAGCTCAATCGTACTTGCTTGACAAGTGAGAACAAACCTCATTGGTTCTTGAGGAAGCTCAAACGTGCTGTGTAACACACATGAACCTCGTTGGTTCTCGCATGTCAAGCGAACATGCTTGAGCTTCCGTTTACCACAACCGATATGTGAGAATGTTAATATGTGGATAAAAGCCTGCTCATCAATTCAATCTGCTCATCATATAAATGTGTCTCTTCAGAAAATGTGGACTCAATCACTTGATTCATTTGGATTAGTTTTACAATCTCTTAACAAACTTTTGAAGCGTCCCTCCATTAAGTCGCTGTGAATGGAGGGACAGAAAGCTCTCAGATTTTATCCAAAAGATATTGATGACAACTTTTATTTTTGGCTGAACTAACCATTTAACAGCAGAGTACAAACAGGGAATTAATGCACTGCAAACAGAATTCAATTCTGCTGTAAAGTAGCTCTAAAAATAAGTCAAAAGTGCCATAATTCGGCTGTTCAGTGTAAAGTTCAAAGTACACTAGCCTACACAACATCTGAATAATTTTTACTCTCATTCTGTGCATGTGACATCTCAAAATGTGTCTTTTTTTGGTTTGGGGACCATGATGTGTAATAACATACAGTACTATAAGGATCAATATTGCTTACGTTGGGTATCCACGGATCCCATGTTCACTGGAGCAAAACTTAGTGTCTTTTGTGCAGTCGACTTTCACAACATACACTGGAGGATCCTCCATACTGTTATACTTCTCTGCCAACTCATTCCACGTTCCCTGCAGCCTCTGACAGTGACCACACCTGCACAAACACAATTAAACACTTATAGCATACTACATTACATATTATTCCGTCACATATTACAAAAGTTTCACAGAATAAGAGAGCAATAGGCCATAACTAACTAAAGTAACTTTTTAAATTTGCTAAAGTTAAGTTCATTGGTCAAGTAAAAGGAAACTGTCTTGCGTGTGAATCATTTTCAAGGTAAAAAAAAAACTAATATATTTACATTTTAAAAGTACACAAATTACAGAACACCAAGAGAATAGAATGTTAATTGGAGCCATAATACATTTAGTTCATGAAAGCATTTTAAAGTTACGCAACATCCAAGCATGTGGGTAATAAGTAAACATCAATTCGTTTTGTACAGTATGGTATTAACATGATTAATGCTGTGGTGGTACCATGGTAAAGTGAATGTTAGTGAAAGTGAGTGTTGTTAGTGAAAGTGAGTGTTGTTAGTGATATTTAAATCATGGAAAAGTCCTAAAAATAACTAAACACGACAACATTGTATTCATAGTACTATCCAAAATTAAACCCTAGTACTACCAATGCACATTTTTTAAAACTCCCTGTTACTTTTTTTTTTTTTTTTTTTTTTTGGTAAAAGGATGAGGAGGAAGTGATGTCTAATGTATGTCACGGCTGTTCTTGCTCTGCCACGTTACACTAAAACTTTATGACTGCAGGAATTTAAACTTTTCACCAACGTCCATTAACATCAACATCCCTCTAATATAAAAAAGCTGTGCTTTGAGTATTTATATGAACTTGCATTAGAAACTTTACATCCACTTCATACCATTTTTTTTTAAATGAGACCAGATTAAAGTGGCTAATGGACTTAGCCACTTCAAACATCGCAGCAATTCAACCCATAACTAACACAACAACACTGATCTCAATATATGTATCACTTAATGTACATCTGAATATAATGGAAATGTTTGATGAAGGTGTACAGTTTTACCAGGGCGCGTAGAACATGACGAAGTGTGGAGCAGTAGAGACGGCATCATTGAACATCTCCACCGTGTATGTGTGTTTAGCGTGCTCGTCCTCTTCTGTGTCATTATCACATCTTATCCAACTGCATAACAATGCCAAATAAATACAACTCGTTAAAAACGACGTCATGTTCATAACTGAGCAGGCCTGTGAATGAAGCTAAGCTGGGAGTTTAAATGAGTGTGTCTTTGAGTGAGTGTACTGCTAGCAGACAGAGCTAATCTGTATAACATCCAAAGAGGACTCAGCTGTTATGTGTTGACGAGCCGTATGATGTGTAGATTTGAGGTCTGCGCAGGCGCTCTCATTGACGCTACTCATCCGGGGCAACGGTGTACGGAGGCTCATAAGAGCCATGCATTTTTTTAAGTCCCTGTAAAATCTGAGCGGTTCTGAGTTTGTTACCACATAGAAAATGTGTTATTAGCCACCCAGCCAAATTTGAATGATAAAAAAGGCAAGTACATAAAATAAGCTTTCAAAATGTTGAAAAAATAAGCATTATTCTCTGCGCTCAAATGCCGGGGGCGTGTCCACTAACTGCGCTGAAACCACGCCCACTCGTGGGAAAGCTGCCGACAGTGAAATATGCCTAGTTCACACTACATGATTTTAAAACGTCGGGCTGTTACCCCTTTTCCACCGAAAAAAGAACTGGTTCGGAACTGGTGCTGGTTCAAAGTTAGTTCGGAGCTGGTTCAACTTGCGAACCCGTTCAGAACCTGTTTGCTTTTCCACTGACTAGAGCGCCCAGGGAACGACGTCGTTACGTCACTGTTTACGTCGCTTGCAAGTAGGCTACATTGCTTTGGGATTATCTCTAACTCGTGTACCAAGAAAACTTTGAAAACAATTGAAATATGTAACACTACATGACTTGCTCTCGGTGAAATCAGGAGTGTTCAAGTTGTATAGCTGTTCACACCACACAACACAACGTGATTGATCCACAACAGGAGGTAACTCACTACACGAGTTGACAACGCACTGCATAGAGATACAAACACGATCAGATGATAAGAGCAAATCATTTGTGACTCAATGAGAGCTGTTTCACTACTATGTTACGGTCTAAATCCTGAAAATAATCAAATAAATAACGAGTGGACAACAACTCTGTCAGCAAACGATTTTGTCTACAAACCACGTTTTGTCACGAAAAAACACGCAATAAATAAATAAATAATTATTGCGCCCCAGCAAAGAAGAGAACACAACACGTGAATATGGACATCAGACAGAAACTAGTGCTGCACACTGTTTGCGCGACGATCTGCTCTGAGGGAAAAAATGCAAAAAAAGAAGAAAAACTAAAGATTTACCTGGTGTCCTCAACCCATGCGTTGCTATGATTGGCTGTCCTCATGACATCACTGAGTTTGAGTCGCGCGACGGCTCTGGATATCTAGCAGGCTAGATATTTTTCTGGGCTCGGCGACACGTCTGCGAGGCGTCTGCGAGCGTTTTCGCTGCGTTGTTGGCTCTTTCATCGTCCGCTAATCGCCCGCGATTTGCACGCGATAACACCCTGACTTGTCGGCGACTCAACGATTTGCAAATCGGGCTTAAAATCATGTAGTGTGAACTAGGCATAAGTTGGATTTAGTTGAGGTTATCATGTTCGGGTGTAAAAGTGCTTCTCAGTCTTTTTAAGCAAAAAATGGGTCATGGGTCACATCTAATGCTGCATCAAGAAATGCCACTTGAATCTATGTTAATCAAGGAGAAAGCTTTACATTAGTTCTATGTGGAAATATCAGCGAGTTCTCAGATGAATCCATGTTTCAGCTTGTTTTTGTTAGAAAATGGAATCGAGCTCTCAGTCCCAAAGACGAAAGGGACCAACCAGACTTTCACCAGTGACAGGTGCAAAAGTGCAAACGTCAGTCCTGGTATTAAGGTGCATTATTGTAAACAGTATGGGTAACTTGCTTTATTGTGAAGCTACCATTGACATGGAGGCATATATTTGGATTGTACAGAGACATAAACATCAAGATGACATCTTTCCTGGGAAGCAAGACAATGCCATGCCTCATTCTGCACAACTGAGTGGTTTCTAGACACTCTGCACCATAGAAGGGATGTGTCTGCCTGTTTACTGCAGTCCAGATATGTCTCTTTAGGAAAATATATGACCCATCATGAAAAGGAGAATCAGGCAATGATGACCACATACTGTTGAGCACCTGTCTTGTATCAGACAAGATTGGGCAAATATATTTCACTAGCAAAACTCCAACAATTAGTATCCTCAACTCCCAAATAATTAAAATATGTCATTAAAAGGAAAGGTGATGTGACACAGTGGTAAACATGTCTTTGTCGCAACTTTTTTGGGGTGTGTTGCAGCCATCAAAATCAAAAATTTGTTCATATTTACAAAATACAATTATGTTGGTTAGTGAAAACATTGGAAAACATTTCATTCTACTTTTGTCAGTTAAAAAAAGGTTAAAAAGAATGAGAAAATAACAGAATCTTGATTTTATTACATTTTACATAATGTCCCAATCTTTTCTGATTTGGGTTTTGTATATATAAAATCTGCTTTTGTGGACCTAGACATGGTTCATCATCTATATTAAGCTAGACTGCCTTGTACTACAGGATTTCCTTAAAACATTTATCAACATCTGAAAAAAGAATGGTAGTTCATCATTGTTTCCCCCATGGAAAAACAATATCTATACAATAAATAAGCATGCCATAAATATTTTTGTAGAAATAAGGAAGTCGTAGCACCTTCTCGTTGTATTTAGTTCAGGGCAGAAGGAAGCAACCGTTTGCTAGGAACGGATGCTGACAAACAGCTACAATAGCCACCATGGGAAAATCCAGTACAGCGGCTCAGGCCAGGCAGTCGTTATGGAAACAATCTCAGACAGGCTTTCATCTGGAATGGATGGTCACGGCACTGAGAGGTTGCCATGGCTATCAGTATTGTATTAGGGGTTTATGGGATCTCTTCTGCTGAGAACGTAATCTCTAGCCAGAATTCTGCAGGAAATCTGCTGGAATTATCAGTTTTCCTCTCCCGTCTGGGATACATGCTGCAGGAATTCTTGAAAGATCAACACCTGTGTCTAGACAACCACACACAGAGTTCATGGAGGGCATGTGTGGAGTTTGATACAGCAGCATGTTTTGTGTCTCTCCACTTGCTGTTGATACTTGGTGAGCTGTGTTTCTTGGTAACACTGCACCAGACTAAAGCCCTGCTCCAAAACCAAGAGCTACCTAGACTGCATTGCTGACTTCTAACATAGCCTACCTTCCTTTAGGTTCTAAAGGATTAGAATTGCATGGCAGTTGTGGCAGCATTGTATGTTTCCTGGAGGGCCACTTTCCTGCTTCAAAATACCTGCCTGGAAGTTTCTACACTCCAGAAGACCTTAGCTGGTTCAGGTTTGTTTAATAGGACTAGGGCTATACTCTACTGGAAGGTGGTCCACCAGGAGCAAGATTGGACACTCCTTGCTCTAAAACAGTGCAGATAGTATACAAGAACATATCACGAGTGATCCCATAGCTGATAATGCTGACAGTGAACAGCAAGGCAGCTCACTCGATTTTGGAACACAGAAACGCAGCTCCAATGACAACACATTCCGGTGAGCGGAACTCTGCTGTACTGGGGCTCTTTATGAAACTGGCTCGGGACACCTCAGTAAGTTTATCTTCTGAGAAGAAAATTATTTTGGCTTTCTACACAAGCATTACTAAAGCAGCCATTTTACACAATTAGCATCAGATTATTAGAAATATTAGGCAGATAAAGGCTGTAAAGATTCAAGTATAAACTTTACAAAACTAGACAATTTTACACCACAGTGACCAGCAGATCTTTGCATCCTAACTTTGCAGGGGCTGAATTTGAAGAAGATTATTATGTTTGTCTCCATGTAAACAACAAAAATGCATATTTGTGAAAACGGCAAAATGGCAAAATGCACTTTTCGTGTCATGCATATGAGATGGCATTCATGGGATGGTCAAGGAGAAAGTGGGAGTGCCACATAAAGAGATGGGAGGGGAAGCGTAAACTGCACCTAATTATGTATTTTGCATTATGTACAGAAAAGCCGTTTAAAGCGCACCTCTATATTGCGCATATTGCTATCTCTGCCTCTTAAAAGCAGGTGTAACTTAGGAAGCAGGTTTCCTGGCATATGCCTCCTGGTGAAATGGCAGCAGTAATCCGAGGAAGACGAAGACATAGGCTAAGGACATGAGCTGAAAAGATGTTTGCCACACAAGAATCACACTTTTTTTAGTTAAGTGAAAACAAAATCATTAAGTGTTTGAGATTAAGCAACTATGCAATATTACAGTTACTGGAAGAAATCAAAGATGGTATTGAATCTCTGACTCAGCGTTCACATTCCAATCCAGTAGTTGTTAAACTCCTCGCTACATTACAATTATTGGCTTTAGGATAATTACAAACAGTCAAAGCATCAGCAGTGAGAAGAGGGGACCCGTTCAATAAATACCGGCCAGCAGCCCCTCACAGACGACTGCTGGCTTTCCAAAATAAAATATAAAATACAACCAAAAGCAGGCCTGTTCCTCTCTCGATCATCCACTCCGTCGCTCCCCCTTTATGGCTCCGCTCCTCCGTGAGAGATGCGAGACCGGTGTGCTTCGCAGGTGCTGCTCATTAGCAATCGCACCACCGGCCTCGCGACTTTCTCTCACGTCCCTCGGCCGTCCTGCTCACCACAACCATAATCTTAAAATTTCCATACAACTTTCAAAACAAGTTCTCGCACTTGCAGAATTCTGCATTGCTTTTGCCAGATACAGAGAAGTAATTTGCACTTAATTTCCAGCCAGACGCAAGGAATTTAATGACTACCTCTCTATCATAGCAGAGCTTAGTCTCTCTTTCTGAGGTACTCATTTTTATACATACCATAAGCTTTTTTCAGCTAAATGTGCTGCCCATGTCACCCACTGGAACCAGTGTCCATACTGGGGAGCCTTGGACCTCTAACTATAACAGCATCTTCTTAGGCGTTCGAAGCCTTTTTGCTCCATCTGCAGGTCTATCATTCATTCTACTTCAGAATGTCCCCAAACAACCCATATCTTCCAACCCATCTAGGTCATTTCCAAGAAAAAACAACTTCATATGTCCCTCAATCAAGGAATAACCGTAATCAGATTCTTACCTCTGTTTCAGGCAGACAAGTGTGCAACAGCTTTAATTCTTCAGGTTGCAATAGACAACGATGCCACTTTATCCATGTTTGTAATTTGTGTGGCGGAGCTCACGCCCGTTCTATTTACCCTGTGCACTGTTCCTCAGTTAAACTTAATAAAACATTTCAAAAGTACCTCTCTAGTCCAATCATTATTTCCTCATTAGCTAAAAAACTACACAACCATTCAGACAAAAACTTCACCCAGTTTCTTCTTTCAGGCCTGAAAGAAGGTTTTGACCCAGGCTTGGAAAGCATACCTAATTGCAGCATGATTTGGAACAATCTGCAATCCTCGACAGCGAACCTGATACAGTGGAAGTCCTCATCAAAAAAGAACTAGATTCCAGATTCATGATAGGCCCTTTTGATTTTCCACCTTTCAAATTATTCCTTATAAGTCATATCGGAGTAGCCACCAGAAAACTTTCTGGCAAAAAACGAATCAAAACAAACAAACCAAAGCCATCAACAGTAAAATCCAAACCTTCATTAACACCTGTCTCAGAAGGATTCTCCACATCCATTGGCCCGACACTATCAGTAACACCAATCTATGAGAAAGGACATGCCAACTTCCAATAGAGGTAGAAATCCTCAAGGCAAGCGGAAGCGAGGCCGCCCAAAAACCACATGGGTGACGCGAACTCGACGCAGATGTCACAAGGATGGGCTTCAACTGGAGGCAACTACAAAAAATGGCCCAGGACAGAAATTTCTGGAAGTCTATTTTCGGTGGCCCATACCCCGGGAGGGGTGGAGGGCATAACTAACTAACTAAAACAACGAATCATCAATCTTTCTGCTCTTTATGGAAATTCCCATCCCAGTATCAATAGCCTAATTCCTCTAGATGAATTCTCACTGCACTACCACAACATAGACCCAACAATCACTCGCATAAAAAACACCGGTTTCGGAGCCTGGCTAGCAAAGTTTGACATTACATCTGCCTTCTAACTCATGCCAATTCACCCAGATTTCTCGCACCTTTTCGGGATTCATTGGCACAAAAATTACTACTTCAAAGTATGTCTAACTGTTGGCTGTAAAAGCAGTCCCAAAATATTTGACATGCTTTCAGAAGCACTCTGCTGGATCCTTCAAAACAATCACGCAATCCCATAGCTCATCCATCTCCTCAACAACTTCCTCGTCATCTCACGAAGTAATTTCCCTCCAGAAAAACACCTAACCATCATCCAAACAGTGTTTTCCAAACTAGGAGTTCCCCTCTCTCTTCAAAAAACCGAAGACCCATCTACATCATTGGAATTTCTTGGAATCCTCCTAGACTCTGCAAAATTCCAAGCTTCTCTCCCCAAAGAGAAAATAGATTGCATAATCAAAATCGCATCAAATTTGCTGGAAGCCAACTATTGCAGCAAGCGTGATCTGCTTTCTCTCTTAGGCCACCTAAATTATGCAATGCGCATAATTCCCCAAGGCCGGCCTTTCATTTCCCATCTGCTAACTATCGCTACCTCAGCTTCAGGTCTAGAAAACATAATTTCACTAAGCCAACCATGTCAGGCAGACCTGAAATTATGGATCACGTTCCTCAAACAATAGAATAGGATTACCTTTTTCTACAATGACTTTTTGTCCCGACCTTCCGACATCACCCTGTTCACTGAAACTGCCCCCTCCACATGTTTTGGAGGTTTTTACAGAGGACGTTGGTTTGCCTCAACCTGGCCTTCTGAGCTTACTAATACATCTCAAACTGCCGATACAACCACCCTGTTTGAACTGTATCCCATAGTAGCATCCTATCTATGGGAATCTGAATGGTCTGTTCCACTGTGATAATTCTGACACCATTCACTGTATCAACAAGAGCCGTTCTAATGCTCCAAAAATCATGCTCTTTCAAAGGTGTCTCATTTGGATCTCTGCCTGTCATCAATTTGTCATTAAAGCTGAACATATTCCAGGTCACCAAAATCAAATAGCTGATGCTTTATCCCATTTTCTTTTTAAAAAAAAAATTCAGAACATTGGCTCCAGAAGCAAACTACAATCCAACTCCAGTTCCACCTTACTCAGAACTCATATTCCTTTTGACCATCCCCTCAGACATCTCCATACTCTATACACGAATACCATCCTACAAGGCGTTTCTCCCAGATCATTCCAAACCTACTGGACAGCCTGGGGTTCCTTAAAAAATTCCACAGAGCTCACAACATGTTTTTTCCACAGTTTTCCCTCCTCTCAATATCATTCTTCATTACATTCCTCCATCACACCAGTTCAATTAAACCAGGATCAATCAAGTAAGTAAGTCTACCTCGGCAGAATGTAAGTCTACCTCAGCAGTAAGTCTACCTCAGCAGAATTATTTTTTTAAGCTCCTCCAGGGACAATAGTGTGTGCCCTAACATTTAAAATCCTCAGATATCCCTCCTCATCAAAGGTTTATAAAAAAACATCCCCCTCGTCCAGACTCTAGACAACCTTTAACCATCAACATTCTTAGCATCTGCCTAACCACTCTCCACTCCCAACAAAACAAGAACCCTAGACACCATGTTCAGTTTGGCTTTCTTTGGTTTCCTCACAGTCTCTGAGCTGACCACCAACTCAAACTTCAACTCATCTATCCATCCTACATTCTCCGACCTTCAAATAATAAACCACGACATCATACTTTTCAATATCAAACTAAGCAAAACTGATCAATTAAAACATGGTCATTTGATTTTCATTTTAAATTTGCCAACCCTTATCCAACCATACCAGTCCTGCCAACCCCTACCCAACCAGGGTTCTCTAACTCCATAGGGCTCCGAGTCATGGATGTGGCAGGGCTTTTTCCAACCTCGTACTCAAACCTCCAGTTCCAAGATAATCCCACAGAAGTAATTTCTGAAAGTCACTTCCACAGCAGTGCAACGGTGAGATGTACCCCAGTCAAATTTCCATAAGCCCATGTCGTTTCACTCCACAACGAATGTAGGCACACTGTCTTTCAAACACAGCACCCGCCAGAGCTCCACTCATGCCCCACATGGTGGGCATAGTAGGGAGATGCAATCCAGCCAGGAGCCCCATTAAACATCACTCCCACAGCAGCGTCCATCCATGCTCCATACAGCTTTCAATTTCCACTATTTTTTGGGGGGTAACATACTTTAAAGGGATAGTTTACTTTGAAATTAATTTTTGATATGTTTTAGCTTACTTCAAGGGCATCCAAGATGTAGGTGTCTTTGTTTCCACAGTATTTTAAATTTCGGTCACAGTATTTTCAATTTCAGTGATTTCGGAAATTTTACCTTTCACTGTGAAGATTTAAACATATTTAGATATATCAAAATCATGATTTCCTGTATATCTAAATATGTTTAGATCTTCATAGTGAAAGGTAAAACTTCCGAAATCTCTGTGTAAACAATGAGTGACGTACACGCGCAAGCAATCACTTCCGACACATGCGCAGACCGAAGCGCCCTTGCCTTCAGATCAGTTGGACGTGGCTGTGGTTACAAGAGGTAAAAACGATATAAATACTGTTTGTTTTCTCACACAAACCGCTCGTTTCATGTCTTAGGCCATCAATGTGTACTTACATTTACGAGTCATTAAATCATGTTTAATTTAGACTTCTCTGTGCATGCTCTTTGAGGTGGGCTCCATAGACCTGCATTATATGACTGACAGACAACAACGGTTTGACTGAAAAATATCAAAATTGAAATTACTGTGGACACAAAGACACCTACATCTTGGATGCCCTTGAGGTACGCTAAAACATATCAAAAATGAATTTCAAAGTGAACTATCCCTTTAAGCTCTTAAAAGGGATAAGCTCTCCTGTATTTCCTAAGTTCTCAATTAATTGATCACGTTATTCTAATTTGCTGTCCCAAATATTTATTAAACACTTATAGGGGGTATATCAGAGCTCGAGATGAAGCTGCTTCATTGAGCCCCTCTCCAGTGGACAGCAAGCCAAATAAGTTTAACCTAATATCTTAAAGATTTTATGGGCTAACAAACTTAATACAAATTTTTATTTTTAAAAGGGTTTTTGGTGACTTGGCCTACAGGTGAGAAAATGCATTATTCATCAGTGTGTAAAATAAATGTTGTGAAAATATTGCCTAATATAGTATTTACTCGACTTTAATGTTGCAGGGATATTCCACAGCATCAAGATAATTTGTTAATGGTCACAAAGCACGAGATAAGACAGCTGTTTTAAGACAGAAATGTTAAATGGCCAACAAAAATAATCGGGCAAACTAATAAAATTTTGACTAATTTCATAATTTTCAATTGAAAATAGGCCAATACATTTTATGTAACTTTGATGAAGTTCACTCTCTCTGGGAATCTAAGCTGAAAGCTCTGCCATCATATGTTGCTTTTTACATTTTTTCTTAATTGGACACGTGCGAATAATGACTAAATTTGTGATTATGTTTACACTGAATGAGTCTGTCTTTCTCATATATTTTCTCATATCTGTGTGAAATCACAGATCTAACTACCTTACCTAACCAACAATGTTAAAGGCCCATGCAGTGGCCTTGTAATAAACATTTAACAAAAGACAACCTCAAGGTGTTTATTATAAAGACTCAGTATGCACTAGATTTGGTATTTGTTCAAATGTTACATGCAATTTGTAGGATGGTTTGTATTTATTTGTGAAATATTATCGAGGATCATTTATTTATATTTGTAAAACACAATATTGGTTACTCCACTGCATTTTCGCTAAAATTGACCTTTGTTTTTGCAAATTTCTTTCTGTTTGTTTGCGAGTCAAGTTTTCCTTTGCAAAGCAGATTGAGTTTGTTTGCAAAATGCTGGATTTGTTTGTTTAATTTTGGCGCATAATTCTCTCCATATGTAATATGGAAGTATCCCACACCACTAATCCTACCCAAGGAGTTTACAGTGTGTGTCATAATGACAAATTTCATGAGATCGGATTATACAACACAGGCCGTGGTTGATGTTGAGTGTTACGACCCTCGAGATAGTCAAGGGGTTCAAGGGCAATTTTACAGTATACAGTTCACATGTACTGCATGTCTTTGTATTGTGGGGGAACATGCAAACTCCACCCAGAAAGGCCTCCTGAAAGCATTTCATAATGTTTAACCCCCAGTAAGCATATTACAAGCAACTGTTGTAAGTAAGACTTTTTTTCTTAAGGCTTTCCTAAAGCAGATAAAAAGCTGTGATGATCAGATAATGTATGTGATGTAAAGATTATGTACATCGCAACCTGATGTATCACACAGAGAGTGTACAGGATTCTGAGGTAATTCATGACGAGAAGCTATCTCATTGCCTGATGTGACTAATAAAAACAGCCTCTGGTCTTTTGCTCTAAATGCAATAGCATGTTGACTTACGTATTTGCATGTCTTCCATCGATGATCAATGCAGTCCCTTCATGCCTTTCTTTTGCTGATGGTGGGTGGCAAACCTCTTTTACAGTACCACAAAACGAAGGTGGATTTTAGGTCTTGGCTAAACATTTTCATGTCTTGTCTTCAAACCAGAGAAGAGATGACATGTTCAGAAAGGTCACCATGCGTATTGACTTTAACTCTACAGCTGAGGAAACTCTGAGGTCGTCCTTTAGTTCTGTTTATACATATTGCAAGACACTTAAGTGAGCTTACGTGCATCAAGGTTTGTTTTTATTTTCCCCTTAAAAAGAAATTGCAGATGTTGTCACTTACTACTCTCATGGAAAATGGCCCTGCCTTGCTGAAGTCAAGCGTGAGTGTGCCAGAGAGAGGACGCCAAGTCTCCAAACACATGTATTCTGTTTTCCTTAGCAATGATTTGTTCACTGCTTAGTACTGATACCTGTCCAACCAAAATGGCTCTCCCTGCTCAGTGGAGAGCATAGGCTACCTAACAGTGCGACGATAAAGATGGGGGACGTTGTACAGTGTGTGTTATTATTTATTATGTTGTAGTGACTTGTTTTAAATTTGAGAATGTCACGGTCTGGAAAGTTGTGCATAAACCTACGCAAAGTGTATTAAACATTCCAAAGTTTAAACATTCATTTATTCTGCCATCAATCAACTTTAGTTTTGCATGATGTACCAGAGCGTGTAAGCGTGGAGCACTTCCTGTCACAGGACAGGGGGGCGATCTTACCGTTGCTGTTTGTTTCCAGCTCCCCACAGAAGCCATTAAGTTGCTCTCCAGGCGGAATAATGTATTTGAGTTGGCCAGGAGTGAGCAGCAGGTGCAGGGAATCGCAACCCCTGGCCAGCTCACTCTCAAACTTTGATGTGCAAGCCAAAGAGGCCCAGGGTATGCTCTTCCAGAGGAGACAGACGAACATCATCTCCAATTCACTGTTTTCGGACAAGCAATATTCACAGAAAGCAGCAGGGTACAACAGGAGGATCCTTATCCATAGATAGTAGTAATCTAGGCTGTAAAGTAGTAAAGCTGTTAAAATACTGCCAGTGATAAATAGTGAAGCATTTCATGAAATGTGCCAAGAGAAGCAGAGGGATTTACTGATGCTTTACATTCCACAATAGTGTATTAAAAAGAGATTGAAACTCTGAAAATGTGTTGTATAAAGGTATTTTTCTTAACAAAGTTGCAGGTGCTTAACATGGAATAACAGTATTTAACTGTCTTCCCTAGCAGGGTCCATTACATGTCACTTCCTTGCAAAATCTTTTGCAAAATGGTAACAGGGTTAAATAGCACCTTTTTTAATTAAAATTTAATTTGAATTTAATAGATTGTCGAAATGGTTACACTTTATTTCGATAGTCATTTTAGACGTTCTACTAATTATAAGTAACTTTTCAGCTACATGTCAACTAACTCTCATTAGAGTATTAGTATATTATAGTAGACTGTCAGTAGACTGGTATGGTTATGGTTAGGTGTTAGGCTTTGGGTTAGGAGAATAAGTTTACTTGTAGTTGACAAGTTACTAATAGTCAGTTGAATGTCTGTTGGGGGACCAACAAAATATAGTGTTAGCAGATATTAAGCTGACAGTCTACTAATACTCTAATGACAGTTAGTTGACATGTAGTTGATAAGTTACTTATAGTTAGTAGAATGTCTAAAGTGGACTATCGAAATAAAGTGTTACCGTCAAAATTATATGATCCATTCTTACCTTTAAAAAGTGCATTCAGTATGATCATAATTGTTTGATCCTGCTGACAAAGCCACCGCAGAGCTGGGGAGCATTTACAATACAATGACATAACTCGCTGCATAGCTACTGTAGTACGATGCATGTTAAAGGAATCAGCTATCACGACTGTTTCCGGAAACTGCACTGTTGCAAATTTGTCATTAAACCTTGTTGGTTAATGATGCCATATAGGTGGTAG
Source organism: Cyprinella venusta (assembly GCA_038021265.1). Taxonomy (NCBI): domain Eukaryota; kingdom Metazoa; phylum Chordata; class Actinopteri; order Cypriniformes; family Leuciscidae; genus Cyprinella; species Cyprinella venusta. Next base: position 10,932,449 of record CM075884.1, on the reverse strand, counting down.
CGCAATTACTTCTTTCATTGAATCAATTTGATATCGAAATAATGCTAGATTTTTTTGTTATAAATTAGGCTACAACATGGCATCTGAGGACTAATTCTAATTTTTTGTAGTTATTTTGCTTTATTTCCATCTTCCATCAAAGGCTCGGTCATATAAACTAGCTCACGTAGTCTACACACATGCACACTCTTCATAAATTAAATCTCTTGAAAAACTTAAACTGATAAATGACCTTTGTAGATATATATTCAAAATAAAAGATATAGATTGTACTGAATGTCAGCTTGCTTATTTTGCTCAAGATAAGGATATATTTAAGTCATGTTATGCAAACAAGAAACTATTCTAACTATTCTAAACTATTCTAAGCTAATGTCAGTCCAACCACACAACTTTGTGATGCTGTTTGTGAATGTTCATTGGAACTATAGTTCCACCAGAAAGACTCGGGTGAATAATATTGTAACAATTAACCATTTATTAACAGCCCAGTAAGCAATATAAACTGCAGTATAAACTTCTTTGGCGTAGGCCCTACCCATAGCTCCCAATCGGAGGGTCCGGACTCTGCATTTCCTGCCTGAAGGCGAAGGCAGGTGTGCAGTCATCCCCCTGTGAGGTATGGGAAGGGACCATTCAGGTGGTGGTGGGGGACGTTGAAGGGAAATAACCATCATGATGGTGGTGGGGAGGATGGAGGTGAATGGAAGCTTGTGGAAGGTGAATGGAAGGTGAATGGAAATTTGAACACGATTTGGATTGAATTTGGATAGATGAGGAGGTAATAAGTGACGCAACGATTGAGCAATTTTTAAAGACTTATTTTTACAATGTGAGGCAAGTTGGAGCCAAACTCATTTTTTTTAAATGGGCCTTCATTTTTTACCTTTAAATGCATCATTTTATAATTTTATATAAAAAATTATATTAAATTTATATTAAATTTTATATTTTATTAATAATATTAAAAGTGTTTTTTATTATTAAAATTTAAAAGGACCTTTTTGTGATGCAGAGTCAGAGACGTTCAGATCCATTTGCAGTGTTTTAATAGAGAGTAGTCAGGCAGGCAGAATACAGAGATCAGCAAACAGGGATGTCAGAGGAAATCCAGAATCACAAACAATACCAGAGAAGGGTCAAGGCAGGGGGCAGACAAAAGATGAGAAACAGCAAACAGGCAAGGGTCAAAAACAGGCATGCAATCAATGAGGTATAACGCTCGGAAATGTTAGCCAGTGCAGAACTAAACTTCGCGAAGTAGAAGTTCAGAGGCAGTTTATATAGGGGAGGAAAGTGGGTACACCTGTACCTGTGATTAAACTTTGGTACGGTGCTGATAGAAAATTAAGTTCAGGATTCAGGTGACTTTGTCCTTCAGTGATCAGAGAGAGCCACGGAGGTGCGATGACAGAGACCCCTCCCTGCCTTGCGCCTTGAGTCGAAAATCTCTCTTACACGGTAGGCCTCCTCGTCTTTGATGATGATGGGATAGATGCTCTCCACCACAATCTATTCCTGGTTCCTCTCTCCTCTTGGACCACTGGCAGTTTTGAGCTAGGAAACATGAAAGGTGGGAGAAATGCAATAACTAGATGGCAAGGCTAGTCAAGTCAAGTCACCTTTATTTATATAGAGTTTTTTACAATATAGATTGTATCAAAGCAGCTTCACATTGATAAGAGGAAAAAAATAATACAACAAGTTTGTTTCTTTAAGAAAATTGCAACAATGTCCACCTTAAGTAAGGCAGATCAATAATATTGTTGAATATTAAATGTCCTCAACTAAGCAAGCGAAAAGCCAAGCCAACAGTGGCAAGGAACCAAAACTGTGGCAAGGAACCAAAACCAGTTTATTGTGTGTGTTCTGACTGTGTGTGGTTACCATGATTAAAGATTTTTACTTGCATCTCTGCTTCTACGGTATGGGAACTATGGTATGGTCTAAATCCTGACTGAAAATCCTTGCAGATATAATTTCTTTCAAAAAAAGGATTTTCATGTTTATCCACCTTTTTCTTTGCCCGTTCTACAGGGGTTTGGACAATGAAACTGAAACACCTGATATTACAACACAATCATTTATTAGGATGGTGAGGGCCTCATTTTGCATCCAAATAAAGCACCAATTCATCTTGGGAATGACAGATCGAAGTCCTTCACAGTGACCAGAGGGATTATGAGACGTTCCTCTTCCAGAACAGTGTCCAGGTCACTATATGATGCTGGTGGAGGAAAACGTTTTCTGACACCTCAATAATATTCAGATCTTGTGACTGTGCAGACCATGGGAGATGTTCAACGTCACTTTCATCTTCATCAAACCCTTCTGTCATAAGTCTTGTGTGTGTTGGTGCATGATCATGCAGATACGCGGTTTGAGCATCAGGTGCTCATGATCCTCCAGCTCATGATTTTTGACGCGTGTCCATCAAACACAGGATTGTCATGATATTGCAGCGCAAACCATCACTGATCCACCTGCGCTTCACTCTGAAGATTGGCCACCAGGCATATAGATGTGAAACCTCCAACATTGGCCAGTGTTTCAGTTTCATTGTCCAACCCCTGTATTTCTCATGATTCATAGCGGATTCAACTGACTAAACGGTTTTCTACTTCCTGTTGAAGTATTTGTTTACATAGAATGCTAGCACTCTAGTCCAGACCACTGATCTGTAGAATGATATATTATATATTATATAGATCAGTGGACCAGACATTTAAAAAAAAATCAGTCTACACATGCGTTTTATATTCACGGACATGACCGTTCTGAAACTAAGCGACTTTAAAACTTTCACAGAGATCTTAAAGAGAAACCAGAAAGAAACCTAAAGTGAATTTCATTTTTTATTAATTGTATCTTAATTTCAATGAATGTTTCATCAACCAATTGCCTGGTTTTAAAAAAATAATATAAAAATTAAATTATTATATCTGTTTTTTATTTGTTGAACATCAATCACATTTTAGACGTTTTTTTGGAAATCCAAATTCGGGGAACAGACAGTCTCTATATGATATTTAGGTGAAAGAACCTCTATGTGATGGGTTTTATCTGACCTTGGTGACACAAGGTCGCTAGCAGACGGTCGGTTTAGCCAGTCTGTGTCATGTTTTAACTCTAAGACTATGAGCCAAATTACTAGAGAGAAGAGCAGCACTATCCAAGGAGGGATGAATACCATCTCTTTTCAACAGGTCAGGCTTGCTAGACGGTATGACACTGGTGACCCACGTACCTAGGATTTAGTTTCTTGCAGGGCAGTCGAAGACGAAGGTCCCTTGATCACAGCCACACCCACTCTCCAGGAGAATACTCAGGTCCCCTTCTACGGTGGCGATCAGCCTGTTCTCTGACTCTACGAACTGCTCGTTGAAGGTGTACGTGAGCATTGTTCCAGGTCTCCTCACTTCTTTGTAACCATGCATTCACGGCCGGGAGATCGGTGGGTTCCCCGGACCAAGGAAATAGAGGGGGTTGGTATCCCAGTACACATTGAAAAGGGCTGAGACCTGTCGAGGGTTTGAGCAGTAAATTCACCCCACGAGGAAACGACTCCAATCCTGTTGTTTCTGATGACAGTAGGTGCGCAGGAAGCGGGTAAGTTTCTGATTGAGCCTCTCTACCTGCCCGTTAGCCTATGGGTGATATCCAGAAGTTAAACTGACACTGATATTACGCTGTCCCCATAAGGCCTGCCAAAGACGAGGTCCACTATCCGAGACTATATCCTCTAGCAATCCATACAGTCAAAAGACCTGCTGTATCAACGCCTCTGCCATCTGAAAAGCTGTGGGTAGTTTGGCTAGAATGAATCTGCATGCCTTTGAAAAACGATCTACCACTGTAAGAATGGTCATATAATTGTGGGAGGGAGGTAGATGGGTGGTAGCAGTGATTCCGAGATGTCCAGCACTAGGGTTATTATACACCCATTGAAATACCCGTGTGCGAAGGCGTAGGTGCGATCCGGAGGGCATTCGGGTGGTGATTGTTCCTCCCTCTGGGCTGCAGAAATCTCTGTCATTATATCCCATTGCACTGGGGCGAGAATAAGTGTTGAGGGTAGTATAAGCTCAGGCCTGAATGAGTTAGAGGAACCGTCAAACTGACGAGACAGGGCGTCAGCTTTGCCATTCTTGGATCCTGGATGATTTTGATCCTGAAATTGAAGCTGGAAAAGAAGAGGGACCACCTGGCCTGTCTGGGATTCAATCACTTGGCAGCCTTGATATACTCTAAGCTATGGTGGTCAGTCAGAACCGTAATTGGCAACTGGGCTCCCTCCAACCGATGCCGTCATTCTTCGAGGGCGGTCTTCATCGCCAGGAGTTCCCTGTCACCCACATCACAATTCTGCTCGGCTGGGTTAAGTTTGCGGGAATGATAGGCACAGGGAAACAGTTTAGCTAGTTTCCATGCCATTGTGATAAGATTGCCCTGACTCCTGTATTGGAATCCATCTCCACAATGAACTCTCGTTCAGGATGTGGATGGTGCAGAATGGCAGCTGTGGTGAACTTCTCCTTGAGCAGTTTGAATGCAGTACTACTCTCGGTTGACCACTTTAATCGTTGTCCCCTCCCTGAAGGAGAAATGTGAGTGGTGATGCTGTGGTGCTGAAGTTTCAGATAAACCATCGGTAAAAGTTGGAGAAACCCAGGAAACGCTATAACTCCTTTACATTGGTTGGCTGTGGCCAGTTAACTACTGCTTGTACCTTGCCGTTGTCTATGGTTACCCCCTCAGCCTTGATGACGTAACCCAAAAAGGATGTCTGTGTGTGATGGAAGTCGCATTTATGAATCTTGTCATATAGTTGATTATCATTATGTTATCAAGGCGAATGGTCAAGTTCATTAACTGCCTGAGTGTTTGCCCCCTCATCACAACACGCCAGCTCTCCTTGAAGATCTGTATTGAGGCCCTTGCGGTAGAGTAATTTCAAAGGGTCCTCCTCCCAACCTGTTTGTACAGCAAGAGTGTGGAAGGAAAGATTGTAGTCCGGAGCCAAAGTTCCTCCTTGGCGCAAGGAAAGTAAAAGCTTGCCAGGCTGCTTTCCACCGGCTGGATGCTCCGACACCTCACTAAACTGACGGAGAAAACTGGCATATGAAGGAAATGTTGAGCTTCCTCATTCCCAAAGCTCCGTTACCCACTCCAAAGCCCTCTCGGTCAAAAGTAAACAAATAAATGATACTCGGCTGTCGTCGGCAGAATAAAAGTTAGGTTGCTGATTGATGAATATCAAGCATTGCAGAAGGAATCCCTTACACTTCGCAGGTAAACCATCATATTTATCAGGGAGTGACAGACAAGGATTGACGGAGTCGGTACTCACAATCTGAATGGGCGGATCGGGAGCTGCCGCAGCAGGCTCTGGTGCGATGGTCTGTGTTGAAAGATCCTGCATGGATCTCACTAGCTCCTCAGTCAGCAGTCAATTTCACGAGCTGTTGCTGGTGAACAGCCAGTACAGGGGCTTGGGATGACACCTCAGAGGTAAGGCGATGCATGGCTGCTGGATCCTGTTGTGGCGAAGTCTTCTGTGATGCAGAGTCAGAGACATTCAGATTCATTTGCAGTGTTTTAATAGAGAGTATTCAGGCAGGCAGAATTCAGAGATCAGCAAACAGGGATGTCAGAGGAAATCCAGAATCATACACAATACCAGACAGGCAGCAGACAAAAAAGAAACAGCAAACAGGCAAGGGGCAAAAACAGGGATGCAATCAATGTAGTTGTAGCAAAGTTTAGGGAAGAAGGAGGCAGGAACGGGAGAACAATCAAATAAAACAAAATACCTGCCAGCAGTCCCTCACGGAACTGCTGACTACTGAAAATAAAATATAAATACCTGCCAGCAACCTCTCATGGACAACTGCTGGCTACCAAAATAAAATATAACAAAATACAAACAAAAGTAGGCCTGTTCCTCTCTCGTTCATCCAGGTTGTCGCTCCCCCTTTATGCTTCCACTTCTCCGTGAGAGATGCGAGAGCAGTGTGCTCACAGGTGTTGCTCATTACTAGCAATCGCACCACCGGCCTCACGCCATGTATTCTCTCACGTTCCTCGGCCGTCCTGTTCTCCACAGTGGTATAAGGCTCGGAAACGTTAGCGGGGCAGAACAAGACTTTGCAACGTCTAGCAGTTCAGAGACAGGTTATATAGAGGAGGAATGTGGGTACACCTAGGTACGGGGCTGATGGGAAAAGAAGTTCATTATTCAGCGATCGGAGAGAGAGAGACAACGGAGGTGCGATCTATGACACTTTTCTATTCTGTGCCATTTCTAACATTATGATTTTTTAGAAGATGTTTAGATCTGTAGTTGCTCCACACATCCAGATACAGTACAAGGATTGCCAAACATTTTACTTTTTTCATCTTGTGTTCTTGTGTTTAATAGGAATTATTTTATCTATCCTGTGTTCTCCCTATTACCTCATTGTGATTGTATTGCCACAGTTTCTGATCACCCAATGTGTCATTGGCATGTAAATGTGGGTGGTCGTGTTCACGTGTGTAAAAGTGTTTCTTATTCCACATCCAGAATGTCAAACAAAGATTGTATAAAGATCACTGATGGTGTGTCACCAGTGACTTAGTCCTGATGACAGGTGTTATACTCAACTCAGACATTACCTCATCTACATGCTAAATAGCATCTGATGAAATTCAGCTGTACTAAAAAGAGGCTCTTTTCCTCAAACTTGTGGGCAGCAAGGCATCCGGTTAAATTAGACATGATTAACTGAATTTGGTTTCAGCAGACTGGTCTTCTGTAGTGTCCATCTGATGATTCTAAAAACCAAGTAGAGCTGTTTTTACACTTGTTCAATGTGTCTGGATCAAAGGCTTTATGAAGGATACCATAATTTCCAGAGAGGGTGATTCTGAATCTGATGTTGTCATAAGGTTTAAAGTAAAGTTGGCTCCAGGTAAAGACATTAGAGCAGAGTTTCTTTTGAAAGGAGAGTTCAAGTAAGGACAGACGTGTGTGTAATAAAGCTAGAGGAGACCACTGGAAAAGCTTGCACACACAAAGCATCTGCCAGGACTCAGGACACCGAGTCAGACAAGGCCTTCTACAGGGGACATAGTTTTGCAAACACAGAAAGAACATTTATCTTCTTTCTGTGCAAATAAAAGAACAAATAGAAAGTGAGACTATGGTGATGGTGAAAGAAGTTATATCAGTGAGAAGCAGTCATCACTTTATAACAGTAATCTCACAATGTAATATTTATAATGAATACAAAAAAAAAAACAAAAAAAAACAAACTAAAAGTTTTGTATTACACAAAATGAAACGTTCTTAATGAAAAAAAAAACATAAGCAGCTTAATGATGGATAGTGATAAACAATTAAAATAAAGTTCTTGAACATGCTAAAGTATGCATGTCATCAAAGCACCCAAAAGCACTTGGTCATTGAATTCTAACAGCATACATGGGAAGTGCCCATGTGCCCATTACAAAGTTCTAACATTAAGGGCCATTTCAGACATATAGTTTATTTGCTTTGTAACTATTTTAATCCCTGATTCAGAACAATGTTCTTCCTGTTCGTGTAAAAGAGGTCAGTAAGAGCTGTGCGTGTAAACTTCACTCACCTGGCCTCAAGAGGCACCTTAAAGGCTGCGGACTTTAGCGTCCTTGTTAGCGCATGTACACTTTGGGTGTACACACGTCTGGTCTTATTGTGCATGATTCATCAATTTTGTGATTAATTACAATGGATTAAAGCCTGGAACACACCAAGCCGATGCCGACGAACTAGCGCTGATAAAAGCCGACTGTGTTGTCGCCTCTCGTCAGGGTAAAAAGCTGCACTTGAACACACCGAGAGAACTACAGGCGACTGTCAGCTAGAATGTGCGTTCTGCGCCTGCTTGTAATGAACTGTCTATTTCTGCAGAAATATTAGTCTATATTTGTCATTCAAAAAGGAAAACTGACACTGCCGTGTGCTCACCGTTTTGAATATCAATCCTGCTAAACACTTTCTTTATTCCACTCCGCTCATGTTAATATTGAAATATTTGCCAAGGAACACTCAAGTAAGATGACTTCTATCTATCTATGACTTATGAGATCTATCTATCTTTACCCTTTTGACATCTTTGCTTGCTGTTTTGCTTTTATTCTTGTGTACTTTCACTAAGCTGAACAGCCAATCAGAGTTCTCTCTTTCCCCGACGGCCTGACACCGATTCAACATATCGAATCGGACAAAACAAAGCCAACGAAGGCCGATTTCAGTCGACAGCACGGAACCGCGCGGAACACACTGAGGAAACTTAATCCATGGAATCCCGAGGAAACCATCGGCTCGTTGTGTTCCGGGCTTAAGATGTTCGAGTGAAGGAAGTTTGAGTCACTGTATTGAGTGACAGTGTCTGTGATGATTAAATGCCCATTCACACCAGGACAACTACAACGATAACGATAAAGTTAGTTACATATGTAGTTCTAAAAACCGTACTAAATCTAAAATAATAGCAAAGTCTACACCCCAACTATAATGATAATGGCACAGAGAATCAATATCATTGGAATCCCTTTCAGAACAATTTTTTTCCAGTTGATGAATGATAAAACACATTGCCAATTCATCATACTTTAAAGAGCTCAAGCATTTAAAGGGGTAGAAGACACAGTAATTCGCTTAGAGCATTACAGCATGCGCTAAGAATAAACAGAACAATCTTGTCCACTGGTGTGGACACTATCAGGCTATATTGTTATCTATATAGTTATTTTTCTTCATGCGAACAGGCCTTGACTCTGACAACACCACTCCGTGTGGCAAGAGGGAACGTAAACCTAAAGTGAGCAGATCCAGAGGTGCCCCGGTATGTCTACAGGCAGCCAATGGAGAGAGACAAAGAAGGCTATGATGTGGCTCATCTTTTACTGATAGATGACTAGATGCATTCTCAATCTCCTAGAAAGGCTAGCTGGAAGGTCAGCTAGTAAAATGCTGCAGTCCTATAATTTTGAGATATAGACATGATTCTAGAGATATTATTCTGTTATCGATGGTACAATAGGCAGCTCTTGATGATATTTTGTCACTCATGCGAGTGGTGGAATGTTAAGAGGATTTGATGGCAGAAATCTACAAACAGAAGCTTCTGAAATTGGGGAATTCGCTGCTGGCTCCTGATCCAGACATTCCTCAACCTTGAGACGATGCAGTGGCTGACGATGAGAAGGCATTCCCTCCAGCCTTGGCTGCCCATTGTTCAGCAGGGTGATTGACTGAGGAAAGAGGTTGTTACTTGTGTTCTTATCGCTTTTTGACTTGGCAGACTGAGGGATCATGCTTTCTATTTTGTCCAGTAAAAATACACAATTAGTCACATTTGTTCAGAACGAACACACAATTAGAGATCACAAAAAGCAACAGGGTTTACCCCCTGTATTTTACCTTTAAATCAAGTGCGGCTAATGTTTAAACACTGGGCTGAATTCAGCCAGCAAGAGAGGCCCCTCAAGTGTTCATATTTTATTCAGCCCACTCATACATTTTTACTTTCTGATTTTTTTGTTGGGGCTAGGTTATCTCGAAGTAACAATTTTAGATAATTGCTGCACATTAGCCTAATGAATACACCTCTCTCAAAAGGTCTTTTCAGACTAGAGACACATATGTAACACAATATAATTTAAAGAATTTGGGTACACAGTTTTATAGTAACTGTATAACTGGCAGCAACCATGTAGCTTAAAGGAGAACTCTGGCGCAAAATGAACCTTTGGTCTAATTACACATTGTTACCTAGTAGTCAACCGTTATCTGAGATTTGTTTTCATGATTGCCGAATGTAAATAGTTTTATCTCTAAAAACAGTTTAGCCTATAATGCTAGTAAATGGGGCATAGAGTAATGACAAATAAAAATTGCTTGTTATTACCACTAACCAGGCTCAAAATAGCCCCACACTAACATAGTAGCATAATAAGGGTCCCTACATTCAAACCGAAGCATTGATAACTTTGTCAGTGTCCATACAGTTTAATAAGAAGATATTTTATACACACAGTCAACTTCGCGAGTACAGGAAAAAGCCATCTTTGAAAAACAGTCTCTACCAGTCGATCTACGAACCCCGATCCAAGTGCGCTGGTGAGATGTGAATAAGGTGATAAGGTGAGCACGAACAGTAGGCTACATGTACATATTGAAGAGTAGAAAATGGTTTGTGTTTGTGTTTCTTCCGGAAACAACGGACCAGCCGATATAGATTTCAAGAGTCTCATATGAATTTAACTTTATCCGAATTGAATTAGAAGTCATTTTAAACATCATAGAAGAAAAACAAATAAGATAATTTTTGACTTCACGTTGACCTTAATTCCCTCGACAGCCCGGACACCCCCTGCTAGATCTCTCATCTCTTTCACATGCTCTCAGGGTGAATGTTTGCAACTGCCAAAGAATTTATTTCAACACCTGTTTTACTGAGCATTCAAGAACCCTGTAGTGCAGTAATGCTGAGTTATTAAGCTGGTCACAGCCCACCTCTCACTGCTGTTTTCATTTGGAGAGGCTCATATTTGCTATTGCTATAGAGAGACACAATAGAGGTAGAGTGAATGGCAAGCTCAAATACCTCATAATGAATAGCCTCTTAAAATTAATACCCTCTGCTGCAGGAACAATAACACTTAAAAAAAACTCCCCCCTTTTCAGTTTCTTTTCCCCTGTCCTGGTGGCTTTTCTCTCAGATGATGAGTGCACTTTTTAATTTAGCAAGTTAACAGTGCACATTAAGCAGTGCCAGGGGTCCTGTTAAGTGTTCAGAGCCAATTGAACACAAGAGGGTTTATTGGGCCAGAATGTGTGATTATACAGTGGTGTGAGAGCTGAGAAAGTCAGCATGCCAAATGTTTCCAAATATAAGTCCTTATTATCTATCTTGTTGTTGTTTGTAAACAGACTAAAAGCTGAAATTCCCAGATATCCCAGATAGCTTTGGAAGATACTAAAAAGTGCCATGGTATTACTTTTTTTGTATGATAATTACATTGTATTCTTCGAAAACATCACATTTCCATGGCCAACTGTATTCATGTTAAAAAAACGATGAAGGCCAAAATACTATTTCAGGGTGTACTCACACTAGGCACGGTTGCCATGAACCGGGCCCAAGTATGATTGTCCCCCCTCCCCACTCCCCCTCTGGCCTGCACTCACATTGGGTTTCAGCAGCATTCGTGCCGGAGCACGCTTACGTCATTGGTGCGACGATTTCGGAATAAACAATAAGAGCGGCGCTCTCTGAACACAACGCTCCAGTCCATCGCTCTGTTTTCTTTGTGGATAATTTTGTGTCGTTTGCTCCACGGTGGTCCACAGCCCTCTCACAGCCTGTTGTTAAACAGATGTGTCGCCTTAGTGGCGTGAAAATTTTCACGTAATCATGCTGCTCGTATGAGGATGTGTGCAAGGTACCAGCTGAAGTGCAGCAAGGACTTTGCAGCTTTGATTACGGACTACAGTTCCCAAAACCATGACTTCACTCGTCCTATTCCGTGCTCCAGCACGGTTACTTAGCGCTCACACTGCATGCGAACCACGCCCAAGTCCAACTGAACCGTGCTCTGGCCCACCTCTTCCAAGCGGGCCAGGGCCGGCTAATCGAGCCGCGCCCGGGCACGGTTCGGAGCACTCACACTAGTCAAACGCACTCGGGCACGGTTCAAACTGGCTAGTGTGAGTACACCCTCAGTCTTACTTCATCAAAATGTCATAATACAATTTAGTGTGTTACATGTTGTTTCATAATTATTTTTTAAATAAAAAAATAAATTTCATAAGAGAAAATTGTTTCAAAGTAAACCCCAAACCATTTTTTTTCAGTAACATCTACAGTATCTATAAATTCCAGGAACATCTGTCTGTCTGTGTGTTTATTATTCTCATATCTCTCGAACCGTTTGTCTGATGGGTTTCAATCTTGATAGGTGTCTTGCTAAGTGCAGTGCCAAGGTTGACAGTTTTTTTTGGATTAGAAATGCAAAAGATATTGGTAAATATATCGGTAAAAGCAGAACATTGAAGATGTTTAGAAGGTGGTTTAAAAACAAACATTCTGTCATAAACACTCTGTCAGCTAAACATTAAGTCCACTACACTGTTTACTTCTGAATTTTATTCATGGTCATCATTTGTAGTAGACTATTCACAAACTGTTTGCTCAAGCATAGTATTTTTCGAAGTTCACTATGCAGCCTGCTCCAGTAATCGAGCAGCGGTCATTCATTTGTTGATGTTAACTGAATCTGTAAGTCAGCTACGTTGTTTACTTCTAATTATTATATTTCATTCTGGTGCTCTTAACGTTATCACTGTTCACAGTATCTTTCACATTTTTTTTATGTCACTGAACTTTTGCTGTGTAATTGTAACAATGAGCACTCAAAGACACCAAACCAACAATTACTAAAAACACACACAATTTTTTTTTTTTTTGCACACGCACTTTGCACTAGTAGTAATTAATAACAACATTTAACTAAATACTGTATTAGCCTATATTATTTTATAAAATATTCTAATATTATTTTAAGTGTATTACTGGAATAAAATGAGACTTAAATTGCAGACATGTATCTGTGGGCTCTTTAATTTTTTTTAACAGGTTAAAACTAACCAATGCTTCATATAAGAGAGTGAGAGTGAGAGAGAGAAAGAGAGAATTTTATTGTAATTGCGTGCCAACACTGATCTATTTCTTGCAGCCCTTTGAGTTCATACTGGGTATGATGGGGGGTCAGTGCGTTTAAGGGGTCACAGGTTTCGTAAGTGAATGACCGGTCAACGCACCCTTCTACCAAGTAGCTACATGTATGTTCCTTTGTTTGGACGAATGTCCATCTTCCTGTGATCAGACATTTTCTTGACCTTGTCTCCACTGTGTTCTCTAGTTCTCAATGCCTTTCCCCACATAATTTATGTTGGCAGGGTGCGAAGCTCCCCGGCCGGGATCAACACGCTCCCTTAAAAACAGGAAGGACTCAGAGAAACTGATAGAGAGTAGACGAAAAACAAGCTTGTGTTCCTGTGCTGCTGGTGTGGGGGGACTTGCTCTGATAAACTCCAGCGGTCGTGCTCCATACTTCGTGCTCATCTTTTTGGATAGAGGGTCTATCTTGAGCGCTGCAGAGAGGAAATGATTGCTTCAAATGCTGCTTCCTGAGCAAGCCACTGAAAAAGGAGGGAGGTTTCCTCTGGGGTGAACAGGCAGAAGGGATAGAGGCTTTGTTCCAAACAACATCAATCTAACACATTGACGCACAATTCTGATGTATGTTGACCCCTGTTATTTTGGCCCTCCAATAGCCTGCCCTCCAAAAAAATAAAGGTTCTTTATTGGCATAAGTGGTTCTATGAAGTACCTTAAACATACATAGAACCTTTCCATCACACAAAAGGTTCTTTATGGTAGAAAAAAAGTGTTCTTTGGAAGATGACTGGGGCTCAAATGTTCTCAGAAAGATGGCTGAGGCTTCCAAAAAGTCTACGTAGCATCGCACTTTATGGGCAACGTAACAAACTGCAATTGCCACTCAAGTCCTTGGAAGAGGAGTTCAAGGTAAGAAGAGCTAGAGAAGTGCTGCCATACAGAGACTCAAGTGATCCAAAGGTGGCAACGGCTGGGATTGAAGTGAGGACTGGTCAAAGTGGAAGGCTGAAGAGCTGTTCGACAAGCGGATGGAATACACCACAAAAGGCTGGTGGGGGTGGAAAAAAGAGGGAAGGGCTGGACTGGGTTCCTCTTCCCAAAGGGAAGGAAAAGCACTGCCCAGGAAGAGGTGAGAGCAGTGGTCAAGGAGGAGAGAACCTACAGGACAGTAGGAATGAGGCAACAGGGTGCCTGGACACAATGGGAGAACGCGATCGAGAGGAAGGTGACATGGGCGGAGCTGTGGAAGGCAGAGCCATAGCGTATCAAGTTTCTTATCCAGGCGGTATACGATGTGCACCCCAGCCCATCAAACATTCACATATGGGGCAAAGTGGAGTCACCAGCATGCCCACTGTGCTCCAAGCATGGAACCCCTAGAGCACATTCTGAGTTGCTGCTCAAAGGCACTTGGAGAGGGAAGGTACAGGTGGAGGCATGGCCAAGTACTAAAGGCCCATCCTGTAGCCATTGCTACAGCAGTCAAGTGGTCAAAGCGCTCCTGCCCCTTAAAACAAGCCATTGTCTTCGTCAGAGCCTGAGAGCAGCCAAAACCAGCCACAAAAACATCTGCAGGCATCCTGGTCACGGTGAGGGACTGGCAGCTGTTGGTGGACTTGGAGCGGCAACTCATTGTGCCCAGCTCCTTAAGACCAGATGCCATTCTCTTGTCTGAGTTCACCAAAGAAGTGGTCCTGTTGGAGCTTACAGTCCCTTGGGAAGACCGCTTGGAAGAGGCGTTTGAGAAGAAGCTCGTAAAGTACGAGGGACTAGTAAGCGAGTATCGACAAACTGGATGGAGAGCAAGGTGTCTCCCAATAGAGGTAGGATGCAGGGGATTTATAGGCCGATCCCTGTCCTGGGCCTTCAGTCTGTTTGGCATTGATAGGGTGAGGAGGAGAAGAGCCATCCACAATACCACCGAAGCGGCAGAGAAAGCCTCAAGATGGCTATGGCTCAAGACAGGAGATCCATGGGGGCAGGGTAGCTAGATTTGCCAACTGGGCACAAGCTGGGGTCTGATCAGCCTCAGCTGGGTCACCTGGAAGAGGGTGTATGTTGAAAGACCCGAAACACCCACTGATTCCAGGAACATCACTGAAGACGTGTCCAGTAGCATCAGTAGATGTATTTGCACAGCAGGAACTCAAAATGAAAGGAATTGTTCATTTAAAAATTCAAATTCTGTCATCATTAGGGGCTTTTGTACAGGAGGAACCTTTTCATAGTTCCTAGAGCAAATGGCTGAAGTACCCAATAACGAAGTACATCACAGTTCCACGGCTTAAACGTCTGCTTCCGACAACTCTTTCAGTTTTTATCTAAAAAACATTTTCCCAGAAAGTTTGTGTTTGAATAGATTATAAATGCACAATTATAACTATGTTGTAAATGTGAACTGAGTCACCTGTTCAAAGTGGAACACTGATCAATCTCGCGTTTAATCTCCTCGACTGCCTATGTAGTCCCATTTAGTCACTTGATAGCAAGTGCCTTTTTCAAGGCACATAACAGCTTAAAAAATCACGAGTGGGGTAATACTGTTATATTTCATGTCATAGAGTACAACGCAAAAGTGTATTGAGCTTGTTTTCACCACAGACCTTATTTCAGCCATAAAACCTCTTATTAAAAACCCACTGACTTTGGAATGATGAAACCGGAAGTGCTAAAATGCTAACTCGCTTCTGTGTTTTGGCCTACAACTTTACGTCACACCACTCTGTTGGAACAACCAGTGACGTAAGTGTACGCTGATTGGCCAAATGCACACGAAAACACCAGCACCTATCATTTTTTAAAAAAGCTTTGTAGATACACAGATTAGGCTATATATTTTCTCCTCAAGCAAGCCTTTAGAGTTTTGATAAATAATTTTCTTGCTGTTGCAGATGACTTAAGCAATCTAAAATAGTTTTAACTAAATAACAGGTCTGGATCTCCATCTTTTTACCACATTACGACGTTCAAAGCACTTGAACGCAATACACTGGTAAATACCAAATTCACAAGTGGAAAATATCCTATTTTCCATAGCACGTGAACGCACCATTAATGTCATTTTGGCTTTAATAAAATTTCCTAATAAATAGAATAAACCTGGCATCCTTCACGATTCCTGTGAATGTGACAAGCTCGTAATCATAACTTCAAAAGTGGGAAGTAGGAAATTGCCGATAACACACAAAGGCGTCGTTTTTCCTTAATTTATATTTTATGACTTAATTTCTCTGAATCTCACACCGTGACACATATATAGTTGAAAAGTGATGGTGCAGCTGCTTCACAATAACATAATTTCCATAGAGACGTTTAAATTGGCCTACAGAAATAGCTAAATAGCCATAATCACACTCTTGGGAATTGTACATCCACAGTTTTTTTTTTCCTTTTTTTTTTTTTACGTTTCCAGTATTTTCTGTCTATTTTCTTTTCTCAAGCGGAGCAGAAACAGCAAACAGGCGCAGATGAAAGGTGCCTTGTTGGCGAAGCAGGTCCATGTTTCTGCGGTGTCACTCCTCATTAGCTGCCAATGACTGACTCGGATTTGCCATGGAGGAGACAACCTCAAAATATCTGCCTCTGCAAATATCTCACACTCGGTGTGTAAATGCCAATGGGAACTCTATACCCCAGGTCTGAGAGAAACCTCGGATATAAAGAATGACAAAGCCAAAGACTGACATATTCCAAGCCCAGTTCAGCTGCTTGCTAATATATGACCGCTAATTAATAAATAAAACACCACAAGAAAAAGTAGTTTTGTTAAATGTCAAATCCAGATTTAACATTTACAATATTAAAATTAAAAACCTGTTGGCATTATTCTAACACCATAGATATTACTTTGAAAATCAGTAACCCTAATTAAGAGTAATATAGCATACACTTCTAACCAGCGGTCTATCAATTGCACAGCATTTCATATTTAGTTGCTAGACAGCAGTAGAGACGTATCTGGAGGCAGTTGTACTGGGATTAAATGAATTATATTTTGTTATTGAATTACCATTACCTTCACGTTAGAATTTATTATACGTTATGCATTATTCAGGTTAATTATGAACCTGTATAGTACTTCTAAGTAGTCCTCTGGGGGGTATGAAAAAATATAGTTCCTGTTTAGCAAATAGTGAACTACCACATTCGACTAAGCACTATGAATAATTATTTAATCAGAGTTTCTTGTTGGTTAAAAGTAGTTACCATATGTTAATATTGTGTTACTAGTTTGATCCTGCAGTTAATAATTAATGACGGAACAGTATTCCAAAGTGTTACTGAATGTTTTTTTATTTATTCCTTAAATGATGACAGATTGGAAGCAAACTAAATTTTATTTTGGATTATATAACTAAAACTACTAAAAGCTGGAAAAGCCACACCATGACCCAAAAACATCTCAAAGAAGCTAAATCAGGTTTATGTTCAAATTTAATTTCCTGCTCATTGCTTTATGTTGATGTCCAAAATAATTGTTTCATTCATCTCTGAAATATATCTTCCACAGGTACGTCCACACAGAAAAAAACATCTGGACGATCAGTAAACAGATTTGTTGCGCTAACATTAGCAGTGTGTAAATGCTCAGGACATACTGTAGCTATAGCTTGTGAGGAACTGACAGTCCAAATGCTCCACCCATGTCAAAGGCAGCTCCGATTAATTAAATGTGCCGTCTGACCTTTACTATTGTGTGGAAAACACAGGGACATGTGAGGAGAAAGGACAGATTTCTGGCCAAGGGCTCAATCTAAAGCAGGTGCACGGACGGCTTAAACACATTCTGACATGTTTAATGCAGGAGATTTTATACAAACATCATCGTCATATAAGAGTGTTCTTATAGTTCCTGACTGATGTGAAAATGCCTATGATTAGATGTAAACTTAAAGGATTTGAGAGGCACATGTGTGCTATGATGGAGATTTTTATATGGACTGAATGATCTCATAAAAGTAAAACATTGAATGAGATATATTTGCAGTTTAATTTTAACCTTAATACAATTTCACAAGCTTTAATGCAGAAAGATATTAAATATAAGTAAATATAGCCTAATACAAGATGCAAACTTTCTGTAAAATCAACAAGGCTGTAAAGAAAAAATTCATCCCAAAAGGAATGTTATGAAGTGATACACTTTTATGTCATTCCAAGCCAATATGATTTTCTTTTTCCTATGGAATACAAGGAGAATTTCAAGATATGTTTCAGTAAAAAGCTTCCTCTGAACAGCAACTCTCAAATCCCATCCCATCCTCCATCCTGCATATTCAGCTTAGCAGATATTGTTGAGTTTTATGTTCTTCACACATTTTTTGTTCCCTTTCGTAGTCACTCCGAGTTACGTCGGATGAAGGAGAATGGGGGATTGGCTTTCTAGGCGAAACCCCCATTCTCCGTCATCCGACGTAACGTCTCCGTCCCCTACTCAGGGAACGAGGGTTACATATGTAACTGAGACGTTTTTTACAGAAGAAAATAACAGCATAAAGGTTTCCCTTGTGAAAAAGAGATGTACTTCAGTGTACACCTTTTTCCAGAACTTGTAGTGTACTTTGTGTGTAAGCCTACAGTACTTATATAAATGGCCACTTATTTAAAGAGTACTTCCATGACCATTTCTTTACTCAAATCGATACACTTTTAAAGAAGTGAACTTTGCAATTATGTAAAATTAAAAGTTATACACGTAAGTATTTACATCTCTATGTTTAAAAAATACACTTATTTGTGTTGACCAAATTACTACAACACTTGTATAATACATGATTATGATAACTATTTATTGTTATATTTGATATTACATGTAAAGTTAATATATATTTAAATGTATTAAACTGCAACTTCATTACAAATTTGTAATTATAAATACATTTAAATTAGGGCTGTCAAACGATTAATAGAGATTAATCGCGATTAATCGCATCCAAAATAAAAGTTTGTGTTTGGATAATATATGTGGGTGCACTGTGTATAATTATTTTGTATATATACAGTATATTATGCAAACACAAACTTTTATTTTGGATGCGATTAATTGCGATTAATCGTTTGACAGCCCTAATTTAAATACATTATACAAGTTTCAACAGAAGTTGCATTCAGGTAAAATTTAGTTTACCATAAATGCTTCAGTACTTTCTGCAGTGTAAGCATATTTCAAAGAAGAAGAAATTATGAAATTATATATAATGATTTACTTAAGTCCTATTTAAGTTAAGTGAAAAAAGTGGATAAGTGGGTACATTCATAAGTATATTATTTTAAAGTACATCTGTCATACAAACTCTATCCAAAAGTAAGTTGAAGAGTACTTCTTTTACACAAAGATTGCAACGACATGAGAGTGAGTAGATGACTATTTAAAAAAAGTATTAAAAAAATTTATTTAATATCATCATCATCAAAATGTTGGAAATAATTGGACTACAGTGGCATGCCATTAGTAAAAACACATGAGAACATTAACAGTCACACACAGTTTGAGGTTCAGAAGCTGCTGTACTTGGTCAGGTCTTTCTTCATTTCATCATATTGAGCACTGAGTCGGCCCACAGCTTTAGCGTGCTCCTCATCCACCTCTTCCTTCAGACGAGACTGCTCCTTCAGGAACTCCTCCCAGTCTTGCTTCCGCCTCTCCAAACACAACTGAAGATGTGTGCTCTGATCACACACACACACACACACACACACACATATCAACACCAGTTACTTACAATCTGCTGTCACCAGAATGTGTTTGCAAATGACCATAACAAATATAGTCGCTTTGTTATATAGCTACATACTAGATAGTGTACAATGCCTTCCATGTTTAAAGATAGTGAAACAGAATACTTCAGACAAAAATGAATATTCAAATCTGTAGACTTCTACACCGCTGTCATATGACCTCACCCACACGTTTAATTCGGTTTATGTTCTGTTTTTGGACTTTTAATTATTTTTTCATTGTTTCCACGTGTTTTTGTACTTGTGCCCTTTGTAATTCATAATTACAAGGGATGCGTGATATATCGACCACCATATCAGTATCGGCCGATATAAGTTCATTTTTAAAGTTATTGTTTTATGCTCATATATATATATATATATATATATATATGTGTGTGTGTGTGTATTCTCGAAAATTAAAATATAGTTAAGTCCAACATGTGCAGTGCAAGTCTGTCATATACATTATAATGAGAAGACTTAGACTACACAGTAATAAAGCGCTTCAGTTCTTCTTTAACTTCAGCTCACGCAATGTAAAACATCAATAACTATGATTTGGACTAATATACATTACATTATAATAAGGAGCACACTATTGTAATAAAACATTTTTAATTATTTTGGTTTAGTTGCTGCGTTTCAGCACGTTGAAAAAGCACGTCCTCAACAGGAGTTACACATTCTGACAAGCACGTAACTTCTTGTGCATTTGCGTCTTTATGTGCTGATATAAGTTGTAATATTGTGTTTATGTTGCATAAATATCTAGTTAATCTGATATAGGATATGTCACGTTGAGTTAATTAACTCGCTAACAAAGTATTTCAGCTTCAGCACACGCAGCTCAAAAAATTTGAAACATTACTGTTAATATTACTGTAACAACACTGTTAATATTACTGTTTCAAATTTGCTTTTATTTGAAACGGTAATATTAATTAAGATGTTTCATTTTCCAAAACATTAATGCATTATTGATAATAACCAGTAGTTTTATTTTCCATGAACAATATGGTTTAATTACAATGGCACATGCATTTGTATTCTTTACACATGTTGTCCAATAAAACAATTTAGGCAATAGATTTTTTCTGACAAACAAAGTTGGTTATAGGAGTTTAGGGTTAGGGTTTTGCTTACGCCGAGGAAGGATACATAAACAAGGAACTCAAGGAACAATTAATACTAGAGCCAATTATGAGATACTATAGCTAATTATGAGCTCTACCTTTAAGCAAAGTTTAGGTTGTTCCCTATATAATGATGCATTTCTATTTTCCTCATGTACCTCTTCAGCCTCTAGCTCCCTCTGGTGGATTCTCTGCGCCATATGATTCGCTGCTTCAACTGCAAATAGAAAAGCACATCAACACAATGTCAATTACTCCCATAAATACACTATTTTCTTAAACAAAAACGCATTCACTCAGAAAGGCAGACATACAGATAACGGGGTTGACAATAAAACACTGGCCAATATAGTGATGGAGGTTTCAATCCTCACCGATTCAACATTCCATCAGTAAGTGCAGAGAGTGAATGTTGAATTAGCAGAGCATTAGCACAGCTGCACATAAAACATTGCAATCCACACAACATAATGGGATACATATCAGACTTCAAAAGAGGACAAATTGCTGGTGCGTGTCTCGCTGGCTCATCTGTGACTAGGACAGCGAGTCTTTGTGGTGTATCGAAAGCCACGGTATGCAGGATAATGTCGCCATACCTCCACGAAGGACAAACCACATCCAACTGGAGTTAACTATGGATGCAAGTGGAAGCCGTCTGAAAGGGATGTCTGGGTAAAATTGGGCTGCAATATCATGGCATTCTTTACTGTGCTTAATGTGTGTGTCACTGCCAAAGACTAACAAACCATTCTAGAGGTCCATGTGCACCCAATGGATCAAACATCGTACCCGGCTTCACATCATGCATTGATATAGTCAGATATTTTCTTTCAGCTGCAGTCTCAAACTTTCACTAAAGCAACAGTGTTTATTCCTGCCTTGTAAACGCTTTTAATTTCATTATCATTCTCAAAATCTTTGTTTCCGCAGTGGTTTCAATTTTGTTATTCAGTTTCGTTCTTGTCTGTCAGTCATATAATGCAGGTCATGGTCACCACCCCAAAGAGCATGCACAGAGAAGTCCAAATTAAACATGATTCAATGATTCGTAATTGTAAGTACACATTGATGGCCTAAGACACAAAACGAGCAGTTTGTGTGAGAAAACAAACAGTATTTATATCGTTTTTACCTCTTGTAATCACAGCCACATCCAAGTGATCTGAGGGCACGGGCGCTTCGGTCTGAGCAAGCACCGGAAGTGTGTGTACATCACTCATTGTTTTGCAAGTGTTACCTTTAAACCAAGTTCACACTACAGGATTTTAAGCCCGATTTATGCCCGATTTGCAAATCGTTGAGTCGCCGACAGGTCAGGGTGTTATCGCTTGCAAATCGCGGGGGATTAGCGGATGATGAAAGCTTGCCAATCTGTTAGTATGAAAGAGCCAACAACGCAGCGAAAACGCTCGCAGATGCCTCGCAGAGCCCAGAAAAATATCTAGCCTGCTAGATATCCAGAGCCGTCGCACGACTCAAACTCAGTGATGTCATGAGTAGAGCCAATCAAAACAATGCATGGGTTGAGGACACCGGGTAAATCTTAGTTTTTCTCTTTTTTTTTCCTCAGAGCAGATCGTCGTGCAAACAGTGTGCAGCACTAGTTTCTGTCTGACGTCCATTTTTACGTGTTGTGTTCTCTTCTTCGCTGGGTATTGGTGCAATATTTATTTATTTATTTATTGCGTGTTTTTTCGTGACAAAACGTGGTTTGTAGACAAGATAGAATCGTTGGATGACAGAGTTGTTGTCAACTCGTTATTTATTTGATTATTTTCAGGATTTAGACCGTAACGTAGCACTGAAACAGCTCTCATTGAGTCACAAATGATTTGCTCTTATCATCCGATCGTGGTTATATCTCTATGCAGTGCGTTGTCAACTCGTGTAGTAATTACCTCCTGTTGTGGATCAATCACGTTGTGTTGTGTGGTGTGAACAGCTAAAAACTTGAACACTCCTGATTTCACTGAGAGCAAGTCATGTAGTGTGAACCACACAGTTCAACTCGACGTTTTAAAATCATGTAGTGTGAACAAGGCTTTAGCCGCGTTTCCACCGCAATTATCAGGAACTATTTGTCCCAGGAAGTTTTTTCATAGGAACTTTTTTTGCCCCAGACCGCTTGCTTACTGCGTTTACACCGCGGAATAAAGTACCGGTCCGGGGCGGGAACATTATGTAGTGATGTTGAACTGCGTGCGACTGCTCTTCCCAGTCTGCGCGTTTGTTTTGAGTTTCGAGTGCGTTTTGAGTTTTGTATGGAGGAGATTCAAGCTGTGCTGCTTTTGTGTGTGATTGGTTTACTAACGAGGTAATAAACAAAACAGCAGAAAAGAGACAAGCACCCAAAGCGTATCCAGAAAGCTTGTAATACTAGATATAAAAGTAGATGTTTGTTATCAGCGGACATTGACTGTGAGATGGATGGGACGAATGCGTGCCATAGGGCAGAAAGAACAAGTGGTAAGAACCAATCAGCATGTTCAGCGCACAAGTCCCACCCCGAAAGTTCCCGAACTCTGAAAAAGTTCTGTCAGACACTTCATCACAATCTTTATTATACCTAACGAAACTTACGTCGTGTGAGAGCGTCACACAGTTTCTCATGCATATTCGCAGTGCACTGCGGCAGATCATGCTCATTAGTGTCTGACGTCATCTTATTCAGGTTTTCAAGTAGACGGCATTCTCTGAAAGCACGCTTCTCCTGAGGGAACACAAACATTTGTGGTGTAGATTCGGTTGCTGTCAGTATGTCGCAGATCATTTGGTTGCAACCATTATGTTACAAATAAAAGGTATTAAAATGAATTGTAATAAAAGCAGGCCTGCCTCAAACTCCCTGATGAAGTATCTGATTTCACCTTGCAGGACCGGCCTGTGATCAATCAGTCTGGACTGAATATCACCAACATCTGTGACGAAACAAACAAAATGAAGAGAAAAAAAAATCACAATTTTAAAAAAAGAGTAGCAAATTAAAGAAGATATCTGATGTGATTTAAACTACATTCATTGAATGAATTGTTTTATGTTATGTGATAGTTTATCTAACATGTCTAATAGCTTTTTTTTACTATGACAAATAATGCTGTCTTTAATGCTTTACAAATGACAATACATCTAGTAAATAACATTAATAGACATGGATTTCATAATGATTAAATGTGTGATCATTACAATTATGCATTAAGATTAATATTTGAATTATATTATAACTAATCTAAATGTATTATTATAATTAAGGATATACTAATATAATAAACCTAGGAAAAAAATCGTCCCATATGTTTTTGTGCATTTTGATGTGCTGTCAGCAGCATTTTTACATCATATTTAAATGTATTTTAGTGTCATTATTTTGCTCAATTCAGTGTGATTGTTTAGTGACGAGCTAGGTCTATTTATCTGATATCTGCTAGTGTAACTGTAAATATCAATACAAATTTCAATCTCAGATCAAATTATCTATATTGGCAGCAAATGTAAATGTTTAAAAAGGGTAATACTGCACATTATCAACAACATAACTCACCCTTAACTATCTTTTCCATCGTCAAGAGATGCAAGTTAATCTGACAGCCTAACACGATGATATTTATTATTCTGTCAAATTGGTTTAGATCCACAAACTCTGATGACTGTCTGGGGAATGTAAATGACTAATATGTTTTTTTACAGAATGATACAGACAAAAGTGGGGTTTGCATACTTCATAAAGTCACGTGCAAATAATAACAGGAAGTAACTGCAAAATAAAAGCCCTAAAGCGAACTTCAAAATAAAAGTGGCTTTATAAAACAAAAGTCCCTACAGGACAAAGTTACAGAAAAAAAAACTTCTCGGCCAGCAGCAACAGCTCTGTTTTTGTTTTTGTCCTGCTAAACCTAAACCTGTTTTGTCCTGCTAAACCGAGGACAAACAATTGACTTGCATGGAAAACAACAACAACAACAACAACAACAACAACAACAACAACAACAACAACAACAACAACAACAACAACAACAACAGCAGTAGGAACAACATGAAAGTGAGTAAATAAATATATAATATTAGTAAAAAATTTAATCTACTATGAATTATTAATTAATTAATTCCAGTAGTAGCTGTGCAATTAAATTAGACTATTCTGTATATTCCTACTTTTCTACCACTGAGGTTCCCAATATTACCAAGATTCATTCTCTCTGCTGCCCTCTGCAGTGTGTCTGCAGTGATGCTTGTTTATTATTAATATATATTTTTTTAAAATTAAGCTAGCTTTATTCTTATGCTAAGTATTCTCAAATAAAGTCTAAAAATTTAAATAATAATTGATATTCACTTATTTGTAACTGCATCATTTCATTCAGATTAGCTTTTTTGTAGTCAAGTCAAGTCACATTTATTTTATAGCGCTTTTTACAATACAGATTGTATCAAAGCAGCTTCACAGCGATAACATGAAAGTAATACAAAACAGATCAATAATATTGTTGAATATTATAGAACAATGCCTTTCGGTTTGAAGAAAGACTTTTAACACACCTGAGACTGAATATCCATTAAAGATGTGTTAACATAGGCCCACGTAACAGTTGCCAACAGACACGGTTTGACAGAAGGCACAAAAGTTGAGAAGTTCACTGAATTTAATACATATAGGCCTACTCCGATAGTATGGGAATTCTGATGCAGCCATAAACTTTACAACAGCATTTTATTCATTAATTTAGTGTCAGAATAAAAGGTAATACTATAATAAAAGCAGGCCTTCCTCCAGTTCCCTGATGAAGTATCTGATTTCTCCCTGCAGGACTGGCCTGTGATCAATCAGTCTGGACTGCTTTCTT
The DNA here is from genome assembly GCA_038021265.1 of Cyprinella venusta. Classification (NCBI taxonomy): domain Eukaryota; kingdom Metazoa; phylum Chordata; class Actinopteri; order Cypriniformes; family Leuciscidae; genus Cyprinella; species Cyprinella venusta. The sequence continues at coordinate 10,907,045 of CM075884.1, read as the reverse complement.
AAGTGGTGTGGGATAATTCATCAGAACATATTCCAACTTTTTCCAGGTATCCTTGTGTCTCTGTGCTACTGCTTCGGATACAAGTGATTTTGCAGTAGCAGCCCGGCCATAAATTCCATCCTGGTCAAGCCCAGTATCATTTTTATGGATCACCTGGGTGCTGGTGTTATTCAGTTGTTTGAGAGACAGTATTTTGTGAAATTCAGCAGCTGTGTGTCCATATAAGTGAGCGCTGAATATACTTACTGTTAAACACTCAATCTGCAAATCAAATGTTCAACGTCATACAGTTATTTAAGCCTGTATTGTGTGCTTGCAGAGTTAACTCGGAAAAAGTAAAGAATATTATCACTGCAACCTATTTACTACTGCAAATGACATTATTAAGATTGCAGTTGGTAACGTCATCTATTACATTACACATTTGAATGTAATCTATTAAGACTCTATGTAAGACTTATTTTTGATTACTTTTAGATGACCCAACTTCTTTATACTATTGATTTGAATAAACATTGAGAACAATATTTATTTTTTTTTTATCAACAACATGAAGTTCATTAAACATTGCATTATGTCGGGGTTTACCAAACTAGGGTTTGTTAAAGAACTGCAGGGGGTTCGTAAATTGACGAAAAGCTAATAAATCCTAAAAAATGAGTCATTTTAAAATTAAAGCAAACAAAATTAAACAGCAATAACAAAATTTGTTCATGTAGTGGCCGTCTCGATATTCTGAGTAATTATAGTCACCTGCTATTGGCGGTCTGTGTGTACAATTTCACAAAAATTTTAAAAACATAATGTTTTATTTGATCAAATCAACTTAGATGATTTATGTGGTTCAAATAACATAATATTATGAGTTTCTATTGATATTGAACAGCTGTAACTAAACCATTTTTATTTTATTTCAGTGAACTTAAAATTTTAAGACAATGTTAACTTACTTTTTAAGTTAAATCAACAATATATATATATATATATATATATATATATATATATATATATATATATATATATATATATATATATATATATATATATATATATTACTTTTAAACAGTGTGGAAGAAGTTTTTTTAAGAATGTGTAGGGAAAATTTAGGGGGAATGAATTCGAAATAATTGACTGCCATTTTATTAAGTAATCATGTATCCAATAAAATAGTAAACGCAATCTGATTATGAGTATTTTAAAATATCATCTAATCTAACAGGTATTTATATTTTTGGAATATGGTTATAGTATGTAATCCAGATTACAAATAATGAGTTACTACCCAGCACTGAATGCCTGTTATATATCACCATAATTAAATCTCACAGAAATGATCTTTTATGATCTAAATTGGAATCAACAAATTATTTGTTTAAATTAAATTAAATTATTTAAATTAAAACAAATTATTCAAATAAGTTCCTGTATTAATTTCCACTTGTCACACGCAACATTTTATCCAACTATTAAACATTTTGCAACACAGTTTATTTATATTTGTATATTATTTATTTTTGAGCTTTTCTTAATAATAAAAAAAAAACTAATTACATTGGCACTAGATGGAGACAAAGTATTACTTAGTTACGATTTTCTGGCATACTTTAGTTAAATGACGGAACAGTGATGACAATGAGGAAAAATAAATGAACACTCCAATACAACACATATTTGAGTTCATTTGAACATTTTTCTTTATCAGGTTATTGTATAATTATAATAAACATTTATTACGATATGGTTTAAAATATTTCTATTTAAATGAAATTATGAAGCCACATGAATGGGCAGAAATGTATTAAGAATGATCTCTACATTAAAGGTGTATTTATGTACACTGTACATCTGAAGATTCACACAAACCTTGAATAAAATGTATTTCATGTGTTCAAATGCATAATTACTGATTCAGTCCCTGCTATACAATACACTCTCATATTAACATATGTATTATTCGATTTCCTTTTAGCAAGGCATGAACTTATTTAGCACAATTTTAATAATGTTGGGTTTTCTTATAAGAAGAAGAAGAACATTTACATCTTTAGGAGCAAAAAAGAGAAGAGTTGACAGAAACAATATCATTGGACATCTGCTTTTTTTGTTACTATAAATAGTATGTTCAGTATGTTGAGAGTGAGAGATTATAGCTGTAATGAGAATGTGTCTCTAAGCATTATCATCTCTATTGCAGGCAATGCTGAGCTTCATGAAACCAGCATCAGCGCACATACAGTACGGGTTATATGTGTTTTTACAATGCAAGGACTGACATTCAAATCTTAATGTTTTGGGTCCCATAGACACTATTGTTAACATTTTTGGGTCCATTGTTGGGTGTTAGAAGGATAGACAAGTTTAAAATCTTGTTTATCATCAATCCTGATTAGGATTAGGACAAGTCATCACAATTACATTTAGTCATCAATGTCTGGTTGGGCGTCTCACTACAGCAGTCTTCAGAGTCACATGATACTTCAGAAATAATTCTAATATGCAGATTTAATAATATTTAATAATGTAAACACTTTTTTTCAAGATTTTTTGATGAATAGACAGTTCAAAAGAACCGCATTTATCTGAAACAAGATGCTTTTGTAACATTGTACAATAGTTATTCTTTGAAAATAAATAAATACTTCTATTCAGCAAGGATGCATTAAATTGATCAGATGTAATGTTACAAATGCTGCCAAAACAGATTTTTTAAAAAAAAAAATAGATTCAAATAAAAAAACAATTATTTTATATTGCAATAATATTACTTACCGATCCCAAACTTTTGAACAGCATGTGTATACTGTGATACTTTTTTCCAGGATTCTTTGATGAAGATTAAAAACACAGCATTTACAGTATTTAATAAAGAAATATTAAGTATTTGATAAACTCAAGTGACCCCAAACTTATATATATTGGCCCTGGGGCTAGTTGTCACAAGGATACAGTGATGAGTCACAAGTCCAATTACACAAATGTAAATGTACCAGCAGTGGTTTTGAGCGGGTTTCACGTCATTCCTGTAGCTCAAACAGTAGAGCATGGCAGAAGCAATGTCATAGGTTTGTTTAGGGAATGCAATGAAATTTTAGATAGACAAATGTAAATGTAACCCCATCTAACATTTACTGTGTCATGCTTCATTATTATTTTACTTTTTAATTTTGGGTATGACAGGCTGTTTAATTGCAAGTTCCTAGTGACAACTTGCCCCATATATTTTGGCAATATTCTCTGCTTTTCGGGTCAACGCATGTTCTTGATCAACTCATTTTTTATCCAAATAACGGTCTGAACTGCTTGGGTATCTGCATTATTTTCCTGTAACGCACACATGTGCCTCTGCAGGCCTTTTCCATTGCTTGAATAACAGTTACTGTGTAATAGTGGTATGTGTGTGGTAAAAATATGGCCCAGCACATTGCAACACAGATGTGAGATTACTTCCAGCGCTTGCGTAGACCAAAGCGCCCGTGCCCTCAGATCACTTTGGACGGGGCTGTGGTTACAAGAGGTAAAACGATATAAATACTGTTCGTTTTCTCACACAAACTGCTTGTTTCGTGTCTTGGGCCATCAATGTGTACTGACATTTACGAGTCATTAAATCATGTTTCATTTTGACTTCTCTCTGCATGCTTTTTGAGGTGGTGACCATAGACCTGCATTATATGTCTGACAGACAAGAACGGTTTAACCTGAAAATACAACATGACATCACGACTTTTGCGTAAACATACACGCCACTTTCGAGTCAAGTGGCGTGTTATCTCTACGCATTTTGAGCTATCCGCGTGTATGCGTGTATGTCTACGCCATTAACGTCCGCGTCATTCCGCGTGTCTGTACATGCGCGTCAAATGTCCAGTCATAAATGCCATTAACCCCAGTGACGGTTAAGTTTAGGGATGGGGTTGAGGTAAGTCATATCTTTTTTTTCACTAGGATGGTAAGGGAACAGTCATAAATGCCATTGGTTGGGATGTGGTTGAGGTAAGTCATATATTTATATAACGTTAAGTCAATGGCGTTCATAAACACGCAGAAAAGCAATTATGCGTCTTGATAGCACGCCAAAAATGCAAATGCATATTAAAATTGAAACAAAGACACCTACATCTTGGATGCCCTTGAGGTAAGCTAAAACATACCAAAAAAATATCTTTGAAAGTGAACTATCTCTTTAATCCAGATTGCATTTATTCAGCCTGTGTACATTTGACATACCCACCAAGTCACCTTTAGAGCTGACATTCAAACCACTGTATTGTAGATCTCTTCACATATAGTTTCTCACTGTCCAGTGTCTTTCAGCTAACACAGTCTCATCGCAAAAAGTCATATAACTGACGTTTTGGGGCGTCTTTTGACCATACGTCAATATTAGCCTTTTTAGGGCCCCCTTAAACGTCGCTAGATGGCGATCCCGGGCCGTCATACAACTGACGCTTTACCTTTAACGTCAGTTAGGTGACGGGTTAGGTTTAGGGTTAGGTTTAGGTATGGGGTAGAGTTAGGATCCCATAACCTCATCTACCGACATTTAAGGGGGCCCTAAAAAGGCGAATATTGACGTATGGTCAAAAGACGTCCCAAAACGTCAGTTATATGACGTCTTGGGGTGAGACCGGGTTGTTTCAGCGAGAGATCGTAACATGGTCCATTTGAGTGCATGCCTCTGTTCTCCTCCTCTCTGCTTTCCCCTTCTTACATCATCTCATCTTGATCTTTCTTCAACCCTTTCTCCAGGGTCCTCATTATCTGTTTGCTCTGTTTATTTTTATTTTTATTTTTTTACTTAGGACCCTTTATACACATAGCAAAGTCATGATAGTTGTGTGAACAATGTAAATTGTATTTCCTATGCTGTGTGTATTACAAACGCAGCAGAGCTCAAAATGACGCCATCTGACAATATGCCATGAGCATTTGAGAACCCAGCTTTAGATGTCTGTGCTAATGTTTGAAAGCTTGAAGCTTGGATCGGAAAAATTAGTGTGCAGTGTTATGACAAAATTATGTCTGTAATTTGTATTAAATTATGAAAAATGTGGATTGAAAAAAATATGTAGGCTGTTTTACTGGTTTTGACAACACTGGCTTTAGTTTTCAGTTGAGAAAAACTGCAAATGAAATGTATCCTCTGATCATTGGATTAAGCCAAGTTTTAAAAATATTTTTTAATCACTCCATAAACATGTAAATACTGTCAACCAATATTAGGTGACTGATATATTAACAAAAAACAAAAACAAAAAAAAAACCCAGATACAACTGGAAAGTTCTGTGTAAGTACTGGACTGTGCAAGTGCAGGAGAAAAATGGCCTTAAAAGACGTGTTGTAATTGAAATCTTCAGACTTAAATATGTAAAGTGTAATAAAATAAAAACTAATGTGTATTTTTGATGTTTTCCTTCCACTAGTCTGAAAAAATTGAACAGGTCCTGAAAAAAAAAACTATCATTTGGCCTTGCCTTAAGTTTTGTTCATTCAAAAACTGGCCCTTAGGTTTAATTAACTCGGACTTTAATATTAAAAAAATTAAACATGACACATTTTCAAAAATATGATTGGGATTCAAAAGAGTGGAATTTAATAGTGTGCAGGTCTTGTGTGTTTCTGTTTCAGCTCCTGACTCCTGGAGCGGTTAGAGAACAGAAAGTGTTTAGTAGGAGGTCTGAGACAAGCTTTACAAAACATACCCACCAGACACTCACACACACACACACACAAACACACACACACACACATGCGTTTCCCCCTCCTCGCCATCTCTGGCCACGGAGCTCACATTACCCAATGGGTATCATTATTTTACAGTGAATGGCTTTATTTCACTCCCTCGTTCTCTTGTTTACTCGCTCGCACTCTCTTTTATCTTCCTTTGCTTGCCGCAGAGGCGGCCGCGGGGACTCGGGAGGCGGGTGGTGGCGTGAAACAGGTGGAGGACCTCTCGTGACCTGCGGCCCTGGCGAGAGCTCCCATCCTGGGGCTGACCAACCTGCCCTAATCTCTTGCTCTGCCTCCCTCTCTGCCAGTCAGATCCAACCCTGGGCAAAAGAGCAGGTCACCAATCCTGGTACCGTTTTACCCCCTGAGAGTCCAGCAGCACAGAGAGGAAAACAGCCCGTCACGGCCGGTGTCGGGAGTTAGTCTGCGCGTTCTCTCGGGGGCTGAACGGAGTCCACTGGAACCCTCCTGTAGTCTGAGAATCAACATATGCACTTATCATCATGTGCTTTTCTGGAAACCCCAGCAACCCTGTCAGGCCCGTCTGGCAATGCTAAACTGTAAAGCTCTTTGGGTGGAATCGCCGTGTCTTTCACAATTACCGTTCACGGCAGATTTGAGAGCGAGGGAATGCGGATGTGCGCGCGAGTGTGCGCGGACTTGTCACTGTCACTTCCCCCCGCGGATTTGCGATGGTGTCCGAGTCAAACTGCCGGCAACAGGCGGAGAGATGCCCGAACCTGTGGAAGCGCTCATCCCGTGAGGAGCGCACAATCAAAGTGACAGGCCGACGGTGGAAGTGGGGACATTCTCCGTGTGTGAGCAAAACAAGTCCTCTGGCAGCGGCTCCCCCCGCCACCTCTCTCGTCCCCTCAGCGGCCGTGTGTAGGAGTGCAGCGATCTCCTCTGACGCTTGTGGAAGTTTTAGCGGCCCGCGGTTTCCCGGACTGGATGCCGGGGGTGCCCAGGGGTGCTCGCGTTGGGAGCGGTGCCGTGCCGGATTAGGACCTCGCTGGCTGAGTTTGATGGCAGACCTGGAAAGACAAACCCTGCCAGGCACAAACTGCTCAGCCACATGATGTCAGGAGGACGTAAAAAAAAAAAATCTAGCCATGCAGCGGCAGAGCGCACAGACAGATGACACCCAGCAGGAAGCTGAAGCCAAATCTGTAAGCATCCACAATCCAGCTGGCTCGCCCTAGGGTACCTGTCTCACAGAGGAGACTCCACAACACCCCATGAGCTGTCAAATTAACTCACAGATCTGGAAGGACGGAAGCGATGTGTCCCCACATACTCAACAGGGGCCACTATAAAGTGCTTTAATTCGTCGCTGCCTCCACTGCTTATAAATTTCAAATATAGGACATAATGAAACAGTAGAAAAACACAGCATACGCATTCAGAAGATGGAAAGGCAAACGTTCACACCAGCTTGAGCGAGTGAGCACAGACTATACGCTTCTGAAATGTAAAGCCTGTGGTGGTTCACAATCATTGCCCATTGCTCTGCAGACACCTGGGAATTGTGTTTATAGAGAAACACACTTTTCTCATTCTGCTCAATACACATAGCTAGTGACCTCATTTCCATTCCGCATGTCTTAAAAGACTTTAAAGCACCAAATCAAAATTGACAATTCCAATTTTATTTTGAATTATGCACACATAACTTTTTCTGTCATTCTGAAAAAATCGGACATTCGGACAATGTTTCGGACATTCTGTCACTCAAATGAGATCACAGAAATACAGTAGCACATGACAACAATCCAATCAAGTCACGCCCCACATTATTACTTGTTCTATAAGTTTTACTTATATACGTCACTATAGGGAAGAAAAAACATTCGCAACATCCGTTTCATGCCGACTTTAAACAGAATGATTAAAAAAAGACTATAGGCCATGTGTTGCCATGATTTTGCCACATGTGAGAGATCTTGGGTGTAACATTATTTCAAATCTATTACAAAAGCACTGCTTTAGACATCATTCTTAACCACACAGATATCAAACTAAAACACACACACACACACACACTCAAGACCTGTTTTTTTTTCAAATAATAGTTAAATTGTCAAAACCTGTATTTCAAGTAAATACTTCTTGCTTCTTCTGAACTGTTAGAAAATCAAGTTTCTCTTTATTTTGATGGTCCCTTTAACACATTCTCTTGACTTTAAGTAACTTTGCACCCACGTGTCTACTAACTCTCATTAGAGTGTTAGTAGAGTATAGAGGGAATGCATTGACGTCACTTTCCCGCCGGAACAACCCCCCTCAGACTGAGTGGCAAAAGATCTGCTGTGTGACTGGATTTAATTAACCTGGCCCTAGCCAGATGAATTTCGCTCCGCCTAGCTCCACTCATCCATCTGGAACCGATCCATTGAAATGGCGTTTCAGAAGGCTGGGCCTTATCAAAAATCCTTGCATATGATTGGATAAGCCACTTGTCTGTCATCTTTATCGACGTGCTATTTCAACCACTCACACCGAAGCCAACCCGTGACGCTGATGAGAGCGACGCAGGAAAAAACAAAACAGAACAGCCGACATCTTGGATATAGCAGCAGTGCAATCAGCGCAATGTCGGTAAACACGGATGAAATAGCAGCATCAATGTTAACGCTTGCTTCCTCGATGCGAGCCGCCATTGTTATCTGAATCAAAACAGTCTCACGGTCGCTTCTCTACTACGTCACATCTATGAAACTCCCGCCCTGCGTCCTGATTGGCTAAGCCATAAAGTTGGTTGGAGAAATCACTCTCAATGGAAGAGGTTCCAGATGGATGTGAGTGAAGCTAGGCGGAGCTAAGCGGAACGACATTCATCTGGCTAGGGCCAGGTTAGGATTTAATAGGAGAAAACTGCGAAAATGCGACTAAAACGAACAATTTTATCAATTTAAACTAAATTTTGGACTCAATATATTGTTCCTTACAACTTACTAAAGATCCAGTGATCCATGGATATTGACATGCAGCCAGGAATCGTGTTGCCTGACATTTATGTTTGCCTGATTTTGACACAGGGGAAATAAAAGCAATATAGACCTAAACATAGGCTAAAGCAAATTTGCCTGTGAATGCTTCATATAAATACAATATAGGTAGGTAGGTCTAAATCTGGGTGATCACTTATATCAGTGTTATATATAGCCTATATACATCATCATTTCATCCAGCTCTTTTTGGTCAGTGTTTATTTAAAAAAAAAATCCAATAATGCAGAATATGCAATGATAAATATTTAATCGATGAGTTGTTAATATCTATAACAATACAAAATATATGGGTATGGTTTTACACCTAAATTCAGCATGTTGACACAAAATGATAACTGCAAATCCGGAGTTGTTTCTGTGAATTGTAGCGATCCATTTGCTCCTCTTTATAGCAGTCTGTAAAAATATACCTCCAATTTTTTGTCAAATCTAGTTGTACAGTCAATCGCAAAGCTCTTTACCACATTAGATGTGTTGTTGTTTTTTTTCTCGCGGCATTCACGCTGAAAACGAAAACAGCCGCTCAGTGTTTTTGCCACTCACTGTGAGTAACTGCAGGCACTCCGGCCAACGGTGACGTCACACGCATACCCTCTATTGGTAGACTGGTAGGGTTAGGGTTAGAATAAGTTGACGTTGTTGCATTTACTACTTAACAGAATGTCTGTTGATGGATCATCACAAAAAGAGTTAGCAGATATTAAGCAGACAGTCTACTTACTGTATACTCTACTGGGATGTATTTGATATAGTTGCAAAGTAACTTATAGTCAACAGAGTGTTCAAAGGGGACCATCAAAATAAAGTGTTGTCAGTCTGCAGGGAGTCAAAACAGGCTTAAAGGTGTTTGGCAAATTCTTTGTGGTAATGAACATTACACAGTTGTTGAGTGGTTTTATTAAAACGAGTTCCTGATTTGTGCAGCTCAACAGCATTTTGTCACACGTCATTTGTGTATTCTAGGGTATTTCCCATAGTGATGGATGACTGTAGGAATTTGGAAAGTCTATAGGAAACAGAAAGTTATGGGTTTCCCCTTATGTTCCTAATTGCTCATGTGAATTTTAAAATGTATCACAATGGGAATATACTTAAGTTGTTTGATTATTTTTACTTATAATAATTTCTAGGAATGCCATTCATTTGGGCACATTTTTGAGAAATGTTTATTGCTATTTCATAAATTGTATTTATTTAAAAATGATTTTACTTCAATTTAAGGTTAAACATTTATGAATATTTTTGATGAATTACTATAAAGGGTATCTAAAAGAAGTGTGATCTTAACTCATGTGGAGTGCACTGTATATTTTAATTTTGTAAGAATTTCTTAACAAAACTTTTTTTAAACATGCATTGAAATGGATGTCGAAGTAAAAGACCAGACTATTTGCCACCAAAACTCTTGGCCTTGTTCACAAAAACAAGAGTGAAACAGGTTTTAGATCTAGTTTGGTTGTGCCATCACACCTCTCTTTGTCCTTTCATATATCTCAGATCCAAATCATCTGTTTATTTAACAAGAAACACTCCATGAAATGATATTATATATAATTTTATTATAGATAATAACATACCACATTAAGTCAAGGGTCGTGTTATCACGCACCAAAGAAAATATCACATGTGTGTGAGTGTGACTATGGCAAAAGAATCCTGGTAGGTCAGTCACAAGATGAAAGAAATAAAAATCACAAAGTGAAATCAATCAGTTAACAGAAATATTGCAGTTATGTACATCGTGGCTGTTTCTCAAAGCTGAATGTGGGTGACAGTAGCTTCATTGTTGTGGGTGTCAAGTTAGCGGCATAAAATACAGCCATAACCTTTCCACCCACAGCAAACTCATCCCAAATATCTTTGATTATGGAGCAGTACAGGCCCTCAGGGGCCACAGGGCTTCCAGTTCAAACACTTTGGGCTCAGAAATGGAAGCGTTGAGGAGAGCAGCCCAATAATAACTGTGGCGATGATGAGGGGAGTTAAGGAGAGTGATGAGGAGAACAAGAGATTGCGCCGCAGCGCAATAACAGCCGCTTTGTCCCGCGTCCTCACACCCTGCAGACGGGTGCAAATGTCGATTTCACGCCAGCCTCGAGCGTATGTGTTTTTCAAAGGGCCAAGAATCAGCAGTTTGTCATGTGCGCTTAAATATAGCCCACAAAATGAAGCTCTACAAGGAGTCTCTAACAAGCGGATGATGGCTCATCGTACAATATGATTCCCTTGAGCTGAATGACTGAAGGGCTGAGCAGGATGAAGCATCCTCAGTCATGGAGCCAGACGGCCCACAGGTCTTCCTCTGAGTGGAAAGTGAACACTTCCTCTGCTGAACCCTACAGCGCTGCACATTTCTCAAAGCACTGTTAGGGTTTTAAAATCAGATGTAACTAATGTCATAGTATGGCAATTAGCAAGGACAAAGGAGTTATCTTTTTAATTTCTCTCACATATTTTTTTTTTCTATATTGTCAAGAGCAACATACTGTCGCCCCAAGAAGCATTTGGACACTAATGCCACGCTTAAATTGTTTTAATATCACTGCATTATACAAGTAGGCAACGTGTAAAAAAAACAAAAAAACAAAACGATACCTATATTTTTTTTTTCCAAGAGACACCTTTTACACTCTCCACATCTTCACACAATGTCCATTTATGCATTACCGATGCTAATGGGTGCATTATTGTTTAAAGTCACCTGTCACGGCCCGACAAGAAGGACTGCCCTATGGCCTGCGGCTAGCATTAAAGATACTGATGCCAATCCCAATCCCAACTTTGAATTGACACAAAACTTTATCAGTTAGGCTACACATGTTTTAAGCCTTGCCACTTTAAGCATTCATGTATACTTCAGTATTCAGGCGTTGTATGAGCAGTTTTCTGTGTGCACATAGTTATTTTCCGCTTCTTTTGTGCTTGAATTGAAGTACAGACACGATTAGGTCAAAATCCGCACAAAAGTGTCTCCTGAAACAGAGCAGTCCCCACTTTGTCAGGACAATCTGTTGTTTGTGGATCACAATTTGTAGGTATGTCTTATAATTTGTAGTTGTGTTTTCTATTAACAGTTCCAATTATAAGTTTTATGTTGTTGCTACAATGTAGACAAAGGGCAAAGCTCTGCCTCCGCTAGCCTACAAACCAACATTAGTGTTGATAAAGGGTTTACTGTAAGCTCTAGCTTTTGTAAAACTGTTCGCCACCCCCCTTAGGAAAATTAACAATGGTTTTGTGATTGATTACTGTGTTTATAGGCTACCATCATTTTCTATCAAGTATCATGATTATGGTGTATAACTTTATATTTAAATTTCTAAGAAAATTACCACAAAAAATAACAAAAAAACAAACCACTCTGAAACATCCTGTGAAATCTGTGTTTGCAAAGTCTGTGCATGAAATCTGTTCTGCATGATCCTCTTAACATTCTTAAGTCTGGATCAGGTTTTAATTGGTTTGAAATTGACACAATCCTTAATATTTTAACTTGAGCACATGAAATTTGCAGTTATGGTAAGGGATGTGACATTTCCCAAACACACGCTAACCGTTGCCAATCACAACACACTGGGCCAACTATCCAGTCACAGCACATTTCGTGTGTCGGAAGGATGGACTATATCGAAACAGGAACAATTGGCGCGTTCGAGTCAGACTAGAGAAAGAGGTGCTGTGATAATGTAAAACATGTATTTAAAAGTAAATAATGAATACCCCAAAAACAAAATCAAGACTTTGTGTTCTCTATGGACCTTTGTGTCTTGAATAAAAGTTGATTGATTGAGTGTAAAAAGGGTATAATAGGACCCCTTTAATAAAATGTGGTCACAAATAACCTGTTGCCTTCTTGTCAGGTATTTTGCATCATTTCAATGCAACTGAACAAATCAAATCAAAGAGGATGACCTGACACCAGAGCTCAATTTACACTTTAATTGCACCTTTCTTCCGCTATCTTCACAAACAAGAGAGAAACTGATCTCCACACCACCTCCTCTGGTTGCCCCCTTTGCCCCACAGGTCTTGCCAGGGAACTTTAGCAAAACCTCCTGTTAATATCTTCTGATAGGATATCTCGGGGCTGCTTTGAGAAGTGATACTAAAAGTAATTCCAACTGAAACGGCATGACAAAGTGAATACTTTTTATGAGCTCTTCAGAACTCCAGAGGCATAAGGCTGATAGACTGGAGTCCAGCCTGCAGTTGTTTATTTGGGTTCACGTGTCAGGGGCAGTGCATTGCCCTCAGCTACCCTCCTAATGGCCACTGGTCAGAAACCACTCAAATAACATCTCATTAGCATATCTTCTGTTCGAATCTGCATATTTGTCACACCGGTTGTGAATTTTTAATTTGTGCTTCATTATAATGCATGTTTTAATTAACCCTGACTAATTTATTTAAACCTGGAGTGAAATTAAGAGTTTTTCTCAAAGACATGATTTACTTTTTTTCTTGTCATATTTCTGTAATGAACACAGAAATGCAGAAATCATGTAGATTTGGCAAAATAAACAAAATAAAACAACATAAATAAACAAATAAACATGAGTTGTACTTAATGAATGTGGTGAAACTGATTTACCTAACCTAAAGGCTTCATTTATTTCACTTACAAATATTTAATAATTAATTACACATACATAATATTTATCTGCAATTTATATCTCTTTTTATATATAGATACACATGTCCACAACATTTTCATTAAATTGTTTTATTTTTAAATATGAAATGCTTTACTAATCTAAATACATTTTCTCTCATATAGAATGAAAAAGGAATTAAACACTACATTATTGACAGATCAATGTAGTGCTAGGCCAATAGAGTTTTTATTTGAAATAGTTATTTGATTTCAGCAAATTGTTGATACTGATCAGTGAAACTGAATAGAAATATGGGTCAAATGCAAGTCTACAAACAGATAATGAGCTGCCCAGAACATCTTCCCATCTATGTTTAAGGTTCTTTCTGTGGGCATACAGCAGCCACATCAGCGGCTGGCAGTCAGACGGCTGTCTCTAATGGATTAACCTTGACAGGACATGCTTTTGAACCAGAAATGTACCTTTTACTCCTGCATGACTGTGTCCCTGCTGCACGGACTTCACTGTTCACTGGCTATGTGCATGTCTGCAGGCATGAGGCTGTGGCCCAGGCAATGACTGCTCTCTCAACATACATATGCCAAACTCACACTCTGACCAATCAACACGATCTTCAATAACAAGACTAGCTCAAGACCAGTAGGTGCATGTCCTGTACAATGACGTAACTCGATGCTTCACTACCATAGTATGATGCATCTATTAAGAAATCAGCTAGCTAGTCATGAATGTTTCCCAAAACCATATATTGTCACAAAGTGGTCGTCTACGTTGGTTTGTGACGTTGCCAGTGGTGAGGTAACAACTTATTTTAATGCAACTGTTGAGATCAAATTAATGCTATGTTTTGATATAAATTACAGACATGGTATCTTAGGTGGTATCCAGGGCACGAAGCTCCCGTTCCACCACATCCCAAAGATGCTCTATTGGGTTGATATCTAGTGAACTCATTGTCATGTTCAATAAACCAATTTGAAATGATTCGAGGTTTGTGACGTGGTGCATTATCCTGCTGGAAGTAGCCATCAGAGGATGGGTACATGGTGGCCATAAAGGCATGGCCATGGTCAAAAACAATCCTCGGGGTGGCCGTGGCATTTAAACGATGCACTAAGGGTCCTAATGTGTGCCAAGAAAATATCCCCCACACCATTACACCACCACCACCACCACCACCACCACCAGCCAGCACAGTGGCATGATGGATCCATGTTCTCATTCTGTTTACACCAAATTCAGAAATCGATACTTGTCAGACCAGGAAACATTTTTCCAGTCTTCAACTGTCAAATTTTGGTGAGCTCTTGTAAATTGTAGCCTCTTTTTCCTATTTGTAGTGGAGATGAGTGGTACTCTGTGGGGTCTTCTGCTGTAGCCCATCTGCCTCAAGGTTGTACGTGTTGTGGTTTCACAAATGCTTTGCTGCATACCTTGGTTATAACGAGTCGTTATTGCAATCAAAGTTGCTCTTCTATCAGCTTGAATTAGTCGGCCCATTCTCCTCTGACCTCTAGCATCAACAAGGCATTTTTGCCCACAGGACTGCCGCATACTGGATATTTTTCCCTATACACACCATTCTTTGTAAACCCTAGAAATGGTTGTGCGTGCAAATCCCAGTAACTGAGCAGATTGTAAAATACCCGGTAACGCTTCCTTTTACAGTCCAGTTACCCATGTAAATACTATGTACTTATTTTAGTAACTACAATTACTGGGTAATAACTAGTACTAACCCTGAACCTACCCCTAAACCAACCCCTGTTACATGTACTTACCTTATATTAGCCAGTAATTTCTAGGTAAGTACACTGTAAGTACCCTGTAAGTATTGTACTGTAAAAGGAAGCATTACCAAATACCCATTATATCTCGTCACTCACGTAACCTTGGTTAGAGATGACAGGAAACATTGCATCAGAGAATCTCTGCAAATTTCATAGAAAAATGGCCCTTTAGCCCGCCAAGATGGGTGGGGGCCGACTGACGAAATAAGTCACACTAAACAGCCATGTAGTCCGATTTTTTTAGACTGAAGAGTGACAAGTGTCGACTTGTGGTAAGCGCAGTAGCACCCTATGATATGCAATGCTAGTTCCAGTTATCTCCAGGAACTGAGGTTACGTGAGTAACTGGAGTGTTCCCGTTCGATACAGTTGACTTCGCATTGTGTCAGAGAATCTTATCTGAATGCTATGAGGAATGGCTGTAAAACTCTGTGGTACTAGTGCAGAACAAAGCTCCTCCACAGGAGGAAGCAGAATGCCATTCTGTTCAAAAGATCGGACCTGAAACCACCTTCATGATTTATATAGGCTACTTCTGTCATGTTCTCCGACTGTACCAGTACATGGCGCCCCCTTAGCTCCTGTTGGAATTGCTTGAAAGCCAGGAGCACTGTCAAAATTTCCAGGCATTTGATGTGTCAGCTGGACATTGGTTCTTTCCAAGAGCCAAAGGCAATTCTGTCGACGCGTAGCGCACCCCAAACTGTCTTGGAGACGTCTGTCACAACTGGAGACTGAGCCCAGCTCTACACTCTTCTAATACAGTCGGGGTGTCTTCCAGGGAGCCAGGGTTCTAGCACAGCCGTGGATCACTCTGAGAATAACATGGGCCACTAAAAGTGGGATGCGGGACTTAAACCAGTGTTGTAGAGGCCGCATGTATAACAGGCCCAAGAAAACTACTGAGAAGGCTGCTGCCATGAGGCCCAGTAGCTTCTGAATATTTTTAAAGGGAGGCTGGTCCCCGGTTTGAAAGCCGCCGCTAGCTTAATACTATTCCCGGTTCGCGATTCTCAATAACGCGATTCTCAAGAATGGTCTGTGATGGGGGCTATCTGGATGTGAAAGTAGTCTCTTTCAGATCCCCCGATGTAAATCCCCTGGGAATATCTGCGAGATAATTTGTTTCAAAGTAGTTAACATTCTGAACGGTCGTCTTATTAGAGCTTGGTTCTCAAATCAAGAATGGGCCTGAGGCCACCATCCCTTTTGGGGACCGAGAAGAATCGGCTGTAAAAGCTCGCTGACTTGCTGCGGGAACCTTTTCTATTGTGCCCTTTTCTAGCAGAACTTGTATTTTGTCACAGAGGGCCTGAGAGTTGGCATCCAAGAACAAAGTGTATATTACAGCCCTGAAGCGAATTGGAGTGAATAACCTAATTTTATTGTTTCTAAAACCTAGTTTGTCATGCCCGGAATGGCTTCCCAAGCCTGACTTTGGGCAGTGAGGAGTTGGAGAGTCGCAGTTGTCAGCCTGTTGCACTGTGGCAGAGGGCTGACACTTAAAGCAGCATGAAACGGAGGAGAAATGCACTGTTTGTGAAGGTTTTTTTTTATTTTCATTTGATTTGCTATAACAGTGGTAAACAGTCTGGGTGCCCTTACAACAGGAGATGGGTATCTAGTACTGACAACAAACACAACACCTCCAATGCCTGGAACTGAACAGGGGGTTGGAAGATGAGCACATTGTTTTTTAGCCTTCTTCCCCTTTTGCCCAAGACATCAGGAATGCTTAGGCAGGATCCAGCACCAGCTTGGGGCGGGGTCCCTGGCGCTTTGGAAATGGGTAGTGTTTCGGCAGGCGGAATAACTGTTTCACTATGGGTTCTACCTTCTTCTGGGGCTGAGCGGGCTTGGCGTAATGCTGAGTCGGCGCTGTCTTAAAGCGGTTTGATCAAGAACTTAAACCAGTGACAACGCTGTTTGTGTATAGTAGCCTGGCAAATTACCATCCAGAAACGTTTTGTAAGAGCCGTGTGTGGTGAGGTTCTGCTTACCTCTATTCATCTCTGCTTTCTGGGTCTGATTCTGGCTCATACTGATACTGCAGTATCAACACCATTATGTACATTTGACAGGAACAACACATGCAACTTTGCCAGTAAAGGTAATGGGTGTGAATTTTCCAGACAACGTGCACTACAGTTTAGCCAATCACAACACATCAGCCCAAACTAACCAATCTGAAGTCAAAACTAACCAATCTCAGGAAGTCAACCAGTCATTCAAATGACAGAGGAGAAAGCGGCTTACAATAAACAATAAAATTTATCATGTTTTTTTTCTGACGATTTTTCTCTTTTTCTGCATTATATGAAAGCATTTATCTAACTTCGTGATATTACACCTTGAATGAACTCAGTAAGTAAAACTACAGGGGGAGGGGGCGGGATGAGGAAGGGTCTAGCTAGCCTCCTTTAGTTTGACAATACATCGAACATCAACAAGAAGTGATGTCACCTGTCATAACTTAGAGCACCTTTAAATACAAAAGTTGATTGCCTCAGTTACCAGGCTCATTTGAGAATGGGAACTAGAAGAAACCTCATTCTAGAAACTTTCCTTAAGGAATACTTCAGGATTTAGCATTAAGCTTTTTTTTGTCTGGAAAAAATCCTCTGATGACGCAAAAATCATCATTTTGCATCATCAGTGGATTTTTTGGCCAGAGGCTAAAGACTACAGTCAGTCGTAGGGTCTGTCCCACATGTTCTCAACATGCCCATAGAGGGTGGGATCTCACTCACAGAATGTACACATAGTGTCAGCCATCTTTTTTTGGAAGCTAAGCAAGCAGGCTCTTGTTCTGTGGAGAAAACTGAGTAGTAGAGGTTAACACCCTCTTTTTCCCGGACATGTCCGGCTGTCGATGTCCGGGATTCAGCTTTTGTTTTCTGCAGTTGTCATTCATTGTTTACATGCACACCTTTTGTTTCAATCTAACTGAATTCATTGCGATTGGTGAATCTGAATGTAGTGTTTACATGAACGCTAAACAAGTGATCGGTTGATGTGTGTTTTAACATTGCTAAGAAAATTCTCGCTCCTTCATGGAAGGTGTCGCTCATTGGTAATCACGCCACCGGCCTTGCGAGGTTCTCCCGCGACCCTAGCCACGTCCTGCTTGCCACAGTAAATATAATGAATTGCGACTGTAGAACCCAAAATCCAAATCTCGGACATTTTGGGGAATCTCGAAACACATTTTCGGGCAGACTCATCACGGAGACTCACTAGTAGCCTAGACTTGTTGTGTAACTGCGCTCTGTTACCGGTAGGTGTGGCCTCCTAGGGCAGCAAAGCAAGTGCATTCTGGGAGTTGTTGTCTTTCATCCACATAAGCCAAAAATACATTTTCTGGCTTTTCTCAGTCTAGAAAGCTCCAAATTCAAAAAATAATTTCATATTTCTTCTACATAAATGACCCAATTTAAATCATCTTTCCAGAGGTGAAGTATCCTTTTACAAGAATAATTCATCTGATGTCATCATTTGTCCCTTAAATGTTAAATACAATGTATTTCATCTTCGTTGTTTATGTGATTTTATGTCAGGATGTAGGATCAGCAGATCTTAAACAGATTCTTAAATTTGTAATCCCAATCTTGTAATAGTGCATAGGGAGTGCAATGCAATCAGAGTGGCAAATCAAAGGCTTGCAACCTGCTGTCTGCTCAAGAGTCACTGCAGAAAGTCACCGCAGAAAGACCCCTTCATTAAACGCATAGACAGTAAACCCATGTCTTTCACTCTGCTGCGTATAACATCACCAAATTAAAAAAATAAATAAATAAAATCATATTGACCTACTGCCTGTTTTTTTTATCATGTGCCGTGCACATTTGTGATGACATATGGGACACCAGTGACTCGGACCACATCAAACATGCCCAGCATGAAAGCCCCATAAGATAGGGCAAATATTTGGTTAAAAAAAAAATTGCAAGCAACAACTATGCACAGAAGCAAGCAACATACATTATAATTTAAAAAATACAATACAATACAAATTAATGTACAATACAAAAAACAGCTTAAGTACAAGTGTATATTCAAAGGTTGATTCAAAGGTTACAAGCAGATCTGATTTACAGCAACAGACCATTTTCTTTACCCATAGTTGGCACTGCTCCTAATTTGCACTGAAAAGGCAAAAATCTCAAAACTTGGTCAAAATGACAATGATCAAGTTTCTCTAAAAATACTTAGATAATATATAGCCACATTTGACATTATTGCTGTCAAATTTGCGTTCATGAGCATGTAATACT
This sequence comes from Cyprinella venusta, assembly GCA_038021265.1. Classification (NCBI taxonomy): domain Eukaryota; kingdom Metazoa; phylum Chordata; class Actinopteri; order Cypriniformes; family Leuciscidae; genus Cyprinella; species Cyprinella venusta. The sequence goes on along the minus strand of CM075884.1, from coordinate 10,887,623 downwards.
GTATAGAGGACCTTAGTGCCTTGAAGCAGTGGTTTACAACCTTGGTCCCGCAGTACAACTAACACTCCACATTTTTTATGTCTCTCTTTAGACTTACCCAACTGAGGTCTTGGAGTCAAGGTGGTAATCCATCAGCCAGAAGTTGAAGCCTTGTGGGAGCCGCCATTGTAGCAGAACTTCACCTGCTGTTAGCATCCCATTGACTCCCATTCATTTTGGCTTCACTTTGACAGCGAATAACTTTACATCTGAGGCGTCCAAAGACTTCATTTGTCCATTATTTATTTCTAAACAAACACGACAATGTATAAAATGCTCCATTAATTCTTACTTACTTTATGGCCCGTAGATGCCGTTTTTTTGAAAAATAGGCTAACGTTTGCATCATCACTATGCAACTTTCTGTCGCACAATAGAGATATTACCGTATAGACAGGAGGATAAGCTCGCAGGCAATCTTTTACTGTCTATGAGGCAATCGGAGGGACATGGAGGCATAAAGTTGAGGGAGAAGCCAATAGATAGAGAGTCCATAAAAGCAAGGGGACAAAATATTTCAACAACGTTTTGGCTTGGCACAGCTACTAGAAGATTTACAACTGTCAGACTGTCCCCACACTCAGTTTGAGCCTGCGCAGTCGCTCAGACATCAGGCAGGAAGTGCAAAAATCGGGCTTCAGTCTTCTCCTCTGTCCATTTCTTTTACTGTCTATGCTTGAAGTCTTTACTAATTAGCTGATGAGTTGAATCAGGTGTGTTTGATTAGGGATACATCTAAACTGTGCAGTGCTGGGTGTACTCCAGGACCAGGGTCCAGAACCACTGCCTTATGCCTAGAAGGGTCCCAAATTTGCAATCTTAGAGGGCTTTCACACTGGCAGTTTAGTTCGGAACGGGGCACGGTTCGCGAGAAAAATCGTTAATGTGAACGCTGTCATGGGACCCGGGTGTGCACTGGGGTACCGAACCCGAGACTGCCTGGAAGAGGTGGTCCGAGTTCGGTTGCTCCCGAACCGTGACTCGGTTCGCGTGAATGTGCAAGCAACACAAGACTCGGGTGCGCACTTGTTCAGGAAGTAAAGTAACCTGCGCATGCGTTTTAGCTTATTGTAATGTAGTCAGTTAACTAAAACACTTGTAAGGGATGATAGTGTTGATGATTTACCTTGGATACAAGCGAGTGTGAGCCTGCAGTGAATTCGTGCATTGCGCGTGGAATCAGAGCAACACATTTGGAAATCTACCGTCTCCTCAAAAGAGTCCATTTGCAAGCAGCAGAAGTCCACCTTATGTGACACACGCACAGTAAACCTGTATTGTTCACTTCACTGCACATAAAAGCAGCAAATTAATGAAAAAAACCCACAATATTTACCCACGTTCTGCTTTCTATCATGCGCCGTGCAAATTTGCGATGACGTAAGATGCACGCAAACGCACCAGGGTTCGATAGAATCAAGTTGAGTGTGAAACCAGACCAAAGCTGCGGGAGGCGCCGGGAACAAATGCGCTCGGGCTCGGACCGCAGCAAACGAGCCCAGTGTAAAAGCCCCTATAGTCTCTCCTCAAGGCTTGTGCCTGATCTCACAGAAGGTGTGAGGGGCCAATTCTAGGGGCTATTTTATGTCTCCCTTATTAAAGAACAATAATGCAGACTCCTACAGATATAATGAATACCAATGCACTTTCTATGCTTGGCCCCTAATATCTCGAGATCCAGGAGGGCAATTTAATGTCTTTAACCCCCCCCCCCCCCTCCCCCTCTGGTACCCTCAAGCCAAATCCATAACCCCTAAATGAGAGTCTCAATGCACACATGGTGCACAAGGACCACATATCCCTCTCAGGAGTGTGTTTTATGCAGCTGGGACAGGGTTCCATGCAGCAGAGTCTATTTCTGGAAAAGTCTGTCATCCGTGTCAGTGTTAAGGTGCCATCACGGTGCCTGGGGTCACACACATGTACTTTAGCACCTTTTAAATCAGACGCCTTCTGTGATTGATGAAGTGAACAAGGAGCATTTTAAAGACTCTGTGCATTGAGTCACACCTGCGATCCAGCCAACTTATTGCAGAACATAGGTAAGAGGGTAATACAAAGGCAAAGCACAAGATAAAAGACTGCTCTTTACTGAGCCTTTGCACATTTAAGTAAGAGTGACAGGGCTTTGATCCTAGTGTTTAGTTCAGAATACCTCATTCCACGATAATTTGCATAGCTGCATATGTAAAACGCTTTTGCCTCTTAGACATATTAATTCGCAGACTCACAAATGTTTTTGACAATTAGATTGCCTCAAGTGGAGCATTTCCACCTAAATTTGCTTCTCGCCATTCTAAAGCAAAGCTATTAATTTTGTGTTGATGCGTTACCACCACGTAACTTTTTCCTCTTCCTGTTTTGCTTCAGTCATGTAATTGCAGTAGACAATCAGATGCCTGCTTTATTGGTGCATGGTAGAACTGTCACTTCCTGTTGGGTGCAGATAACACGGGAGCTGTCACAACCACTTACTCTGCGCTAATGCGCCCCACGCAGAGCTGATAGTTTCATTGAATCAATCAGGGTCTTCTGTTTTCCCAGCTTCACATCTCTCTTGGCATGCAGCTCTTTATCGTGTTAACAAGACATAATGAACAGTTGGTGAAAACTTCAGGCACTTCAGGGGACATGATGCAAACAAAATGCGAGCGCAGCCTCGCAAAGTCAATGTGTATCTATCTATTCACTGTGGTCTGTAGCTGTGTCAATGATCATTGAAGTAGAATTCTTGTTCTTAACTTTAGAGAAGTACTAAGATCCTTCTCCATCAAAAGAAAGGCATAATCAAAGTGTCCTAGTGCACCTAGGGTTGCTACTCTTTGCTCTTTCTGAAGTCCCTGGAGCCTTTTGGGAAAGCAATAGGTGGTTTGTTGACCTTGTGGCACGCTGTGAGACAAACCGCAATGGGGAAGCTAATGCCTCAAACCTCTTGAACTTTGACTTCATTAGAAATGCAAGGCGAATGAATTGCCAAAATTCAATGAAAGAGCAGACGCGCAACTGGAATAAAAGAAGTCCGCCCATGAAGAGTGGATTCCCTTCCAACTTTGCATTGAGGACAAAGGTCCACATTAATTGGAGTGTCCTACACCTCCTGCTGTGGATCTTTGCGACTTCAACTTAAAGCTAAAGCTATGACGACCTCTTGCCACCTGAAACGATGTCTGAAAAATGTGGAAGACTTCAGTTGAAATCTCTTTAAAGACCTCCATTCAGGAACATCTGCTACATGTGGTTCGGTCATCTTTTGTAGACGTGAAAGCGATAAATTTCATCTTGATGAGGGAAGCCTCTTTTCGATTAGCCGCCCAATTAAATCTGGAGACAGAAATAAACAGGCAAACAGAGACTCCACTGTGGATATCTCCATTATCTGGTCACAAGGCCTGTTCTGATGACTGCAAGATTTCTGTCGCTTTTTCAGTTTGCACTTCCACAAACACACATTGCTTTGTTCCGCCACAGTTCTTCTATGGACACACTGAATGTCAGATGAAAATTCTTTGAATTTTGAAAAAAAAAAAAAAAAAAAAAAAAAAGAAGAAGGGCTTGTAAAAAAATAAAAAAGGACACATAGTTCTGTTTTTCCTTTTTCATTTATTGGCACAGGACAACATTCTGTTGACATTAAAGAACACAAACTTGAGCTTGAGAACAGCAGACATTTCATAAAGAAGGCTTACAGGAAAGGAAGTATAATAAAAAGAACAGAGAGATCTTTTTGTCAGCATATGCACAGCAGATAAGTAAACGTGCAAAAACACATCTCCCTTTCATAAGAAGAGGATTTTCAACCATAAAGGCTATGGACAGAGCAGCTCCAAATCAGATTGGCCACATGTTGTACATTGTATGAAGCACTTGGTTTCCCAAAAGATGTTTTTAGTCACCGGTTTAATGATCAATGAAGCTGCAATGTTCTCAGAAACAAGTCTCCTGGAAAAAAAACAACAAAAAAACATTGTTGTCCTAAACCCTTCTTCCAAAATGCTTTCATTTTGTGCATTGAAAGCACAAGCAGACCTTCTATGCTCCACAGTGACACTCAAAAACATTTTGAACATTGAAAACCTTTGATGCAGCCAGTGATATAACACAGAAATGGATTAAGCAGATGACATGTCTAAAGAATCTATGGATACCGCAGAAGGGGATTTTGGGGAAAATGACACACTGGTTGTGGATGGAGTGAAAAGTACATGAAAATCCGATTACACCAGTGCTGTCTGTGTGGCTACAGCTGGTAGTCAGCCCGCTGCCCCAGAGCAACAACATGCCATCCTGTCAAACCCCAGACTACTGCCCACACCAGCTCTGACACAACGAGAAAGAGATGAACAGCGGAAGAAAATGGGGTGGGTTCAAAAAAAAAAAAAAAAAAAGCATTAGGGACAAGTTGGACATTTCTTTCAATATTATCTTAGTCGAATTACTGACAACCTTATTGGAAAAAGCAAGTAATAAATGTATTTATTTTAAATATTCATGTTATCATTAGAATTAAATGCTGTACCATTAACACCACAGTCACTATTCTCATTGATCATGCGGAGTTACTTCCAATATACATCAATTTAACGACAATTCACATTCACAAAAACATGACTAGTGGCCATGAACCAGCTTGCAAAAAACACAAAACAAAACAAAAAAAGACCAGCTTCACTTGTCCTGGCTGTTTGGGTTACCGTCGGGATTGTTGAGTGAAACGCAAAGGGACAGCTCTGTGTGTTAGTTGAGCTTTGATATGGTGACCTTAAGGTCTTGCTTATTTGACATCCCACAAATAGTTATCAAAACTTTCAGTGGTGACCACTCGGGTAAACTCTGTTCCTCAGAACCACCACAGGAGGCAAATGGTGTCGTATGCCTGGATAGTGCTGGATATGATCAAACCACCGGGTGACATTCAGATAATGTTCTTTCTCCAGTATAGCCAATTCCACCTAAGAAAAAGTGAGGACAAACATGAGATGGTGAACATTAAAGGTAAAACCAATGCCTGGTTCAGATTACACGATTTTTTTGTCTGTTACGATAGTCACTGTGTTAGATTACGCGTTTTTGGCTCCTAAAATCTTGTCGTGTCGTGGACAAGACACGCCAGACTACACGTTACTTCCTGACCAGTCATCGCATGCCGTGTTTAACGGCGCACGTGATGTCATCGAGAAGGCGAAACTCGTAGCGAGTGATTTCCTGGTTTGCTCGGCATTGCCTTTTCAGCGTGAGAAATACACGTGTGAGTGTGTGAACTGATTGAATTGCGTGTGTCTCACGGCCATTGCGTGAGACTTGAGAACCCTGCTCTAAGAGGACAGTATGGGCTGTCAATCCTCCAAAGAAAACTTGAGGTAAAATATTGTTTTCTTATATATTTTTACTTCTAGTTTTAACGTTATCACCATCGTCTCTCTTTCGTTTTTTCTTTTTTGAAAGTTGTATACGGAAAAGCTTGTGCTCCTATTGGTCAACCTCATACATGTGACGGAACCGTCGTGGACGACCGTTAAAAAAATTGCTAGTCCCTTTGTCGTGAAGCATCGCAGACGCAACATAGGTTGTCGCCCACTATGACAAACTATACGAGATGATACAATCGAATCTTGCGTCCCGACACCCATTGTCGTTTACGAATCCCCACGACACCCTACGTCAAACGGATCGTGCCAAAATCGGGCTAAAATCGTGTAATCTGAACCAGGCATGTGTATAACCCTACAGAGATATCCAATATAGTGCCTACAAAAAGCTCAACCCATTAGGGTGTGTCGTTTAAGAGTTAAATATACAGTATATTCATATATTCAGGCTTTTATAAAACTATAAAATGTTAAACAAAAACCTTCCATAAGTATTCGCTCTCTTTAATATGGTACATTGTGTGTGTCAATTATACTACCGATCAAACGTTTTGAAGTCTCTTCTATTCACCAAGGCTGGATTTATTTGATTAAATATACAAATAACATTCTTGAATATTATGACAATTTAAAATAACTGTTTTCTATGTGAATATATTTTAAAATGTATTCCTGATCAAATCTGAATTTACAGCATTATTACTCCAGTCTTCAGTGAGGTTAAGTCACATTCATTTATATACTGCTTTTTACAAAACATTGTTTTGATTGCCGAAAAAAGCGTCACAGTCCAGCTTAAGATCAGTGATATTTCGTTTTTGTTTGAAAAAGAAAAAAAGTTAATAATTTAGTTTGTTGATAAATATAACCGCTCTGGAGTAAACCGTGACGTCATCGTCCAGCTCAGTTCAGTTCAGTTCTTGTATTTTAGGGTGTATTCACACCAGAAAAGTCCGATAGTTCACTTGCTTTGGTCCGGACCAAATAAAATTATTATTATCATTATTATTATTTTCGGTACGGTTCGCTTTCAAACTGCTCTTTTTGGAAGTAAACCAAAATTTGTAAACAAAACCACACGTGTGCTAAGGTCGTCCATTCATTGGACAACAGGACAAGGATTCTCAAGTAGGGAAATCAGTAAGTGCAAAAAAGGCATAGCATGGAGATATTTCGCAAATATATATTCAATATTTCGTATATATATATATTCAATATTTTGTGTATATATTTTGTATATAACGTACAATATTTGTTCTTTTACTAATTTTGTGTTATTCTATACAAATACAATATGAAGAAACTAATGAGTATCATATGATACAATGTCATCTATACAATGTTGTAATTCGGGTTTTGAGAAGACGACAATGTGCTGCAAGACGGTTCCGTCGGAGAGACTCTCATGTGCGCCTACCAGTGGTGGGCCGTCAGGGCCAGCAAGGCCTTCTCTGCTGGCCTAAACACTATCAGAATCACTGACTTGCAGTTTAATATATTTTTCCATGAATGATTATTAAATTATTCCAAATAGTTCGTCCTCTTAATTTCATAGCTTTTCTCTTGGTTGTGCTGCTTCCAGTAGTGTGTTTTTATGTTAGAGCTTGTATCCAATCATATTTCAGCCATCATGTGTTGCCAGGTCAAATAAATCTGCCTGGAGGCCTTCAGAATCGACAGAGCGGGCGCCGATAGTATAAAATGAATGGCAATGACACCGTTTCTTTAACCAATCAGATAATCCGTCCGATTTAATCAGACAATCAGATTTCGCTTTGACTGCAGCGGGGCCATCTTGCTGGCACATAATAAAGTCTGTATTTTCTCGTTCTTTGATTGGATGCGTGTACAGACTGCGTACTATTACTAGTAGTATCCGCATCTGTAGAGAACTGCGCAACTAAATATATATTCCTGTAGATGTAATAGTTTTTCAACCCACAAATTAATGTTTCTTTCCCTCCTCGACCCCCAGCAGAAAAAAATCCCTTATTCAGCCTTAGGAGCTAAACGCAGAGTAACGGAACTCTATTCGATCTCTCCGGGAAATAACAGAACTGACTAATGCAAGTTATGCCACGAATGATTTTGAAGGCAAAAGTCCCGCTGACCTTGTTGATTTCGTTCAAAACTCTATGTGAGAGCATGGGGCAGCTGTAAACATCGTCATGTTTTGCGGTGACTGTGTGCTTCTGCCGACAGGCACTCTCAGCCATAAAAGCGAATTAAAACTTATGCTAGAAATATGACGAGACAGACACGACATTGCTGGAACTGAAACGCAGTTAGAACCTGTACAACAGTAAATGAAGTCTTCTTGAGGAAAGAATTAAGGATGGATTTTGTGGGGAAAAAAAATAATCTGTAGTTTTGGTGAATATAATGCTTTTTCCCTGTGGTGTATATGATATTCTGCTTAATTTTTCTTATAAATTTATGATCGAAACTTATTTTTTTAAAACATTCATACAATTGTAACGTCTGAAAAGGGATTACTGCTAACCCTTGAACGACAAGATAAGGGAGGCTCCGTTTCTGAATTTATAATCGGATTCGTAACGCAAGAACCACTGTACAAACGCACCAGCCGAACTCACGCGCTCCTTTGTCTCTACCGGCCTTTCCCGAACTCACCGCATTAATCCAATAACTGCCGGTGCAAAATAAAAACAACAATTATAGAGAGTCTTTGCGCTGATACACTATTAAAAGTTATTAATTCAGGTAGGACAGAAGGCCTAGGTGTGAAATGCACAGTCCGCCACTGGCGCCTACCATGGCACGCTGACAGTGGCACTGCGCAAAAGACGGATAAGGTATACAGTTTTCATTCATAGAGAGGGGCTATGTTACGCAACTCCAACTACGGAAGCCTGTTAACTCAAAGGCGTAGTGCTTTCTTGCAATCGGGTCGGTTCATGTTCACACCGTAAACGAACGGCACCAGAGTTCGTTTGGAACCGTACCGAGACCACCTCTTCAGCAGGGCCTCGGTTCGGTTGTTTGGTCCACACCCGAATTCGATTGCTGTATTCACACCTGCCCAAAAGGTCCGCACCAAGGGGGGAAACGAACTAGAGTTCGATTCAATTGAACCAAACAAGGCAGGTGTCAATACACCCATAGTATCAATACAGGCAGATAAATATTATTGTTGAATATCAAAATTAAATGTTAAATTTCAGTCACATTATCCTTCAGAAAAAAAATCTAATATGATACAAGAAACATTCATTATTAGTATCAATGTTGAAAACAGTTATGTACAATTTTTGTTCATGATTCTTTGAAGAACAGCATTTATTTGAAGTATAATATTTTGTAACATTATAAATGTCTTTACTGTCACTTTTAATCAATTTAATTCATCCTAATATTGATTTATATGTATCGGTTCTATTGAACTTTCTATTCACCAAAGAATCCTGAAAAAAAATTTCAACAAAAAAAAATGCATGCATTTTGTATTCGATTTGACATGACAACAAGTTCCTTTGTTGTTCAATCTTTTACAACAGTAAAGCATGAAATCTACAAAGTGGTTAATACATTTTTTTAAGACACTCTACGTCTAACTGACTTTATCTCCAGGCAGTTTAAACTTAGTGACACACTTAAACTTAGTGTCATTGCCTTCTGGGTAATGACAACTCTCTGTCAGTCATTAGTCAGTCAATTATAAGCACTGACATGTGAAGATGTGATATTCTACTCTCTATCTCTCTAATTCTCATTTCATCGCTCTCTTCCTGTCTCAATGGGCTCCTTCAGGCTCCTTAAACTTCCTTGGCTGCTGTCCTGGGAAATGACAGCACTATGCGTCTCATCTTTTTGCTGTGTCAGGTTTCTCCTGTGCTTGAAGCGTCTTACTGTTTTAATTGGAACTCTGCATCACTTCTCTCAAACGACTGAAGTTCACCGCTGAGGGACTTACAACAATGTGGTGAATGCCGTAATACATGAGGATGTCTGCCAGGGTGAAGATGTTCCCAGCCAGGTAAACCTTATCCTCCAGGTATTGGTTAAGTTCCTGCAAGGGAAGTATAAAATGAGGTGACTCTGGGCCAGCTGTACTGCCAAAAATGATTGGAGCGCTTCTGACCATCATGCATAAGAACAGGAATAAAACGTTAGATGCATTTAACACTGACAGTCTCAAAGGTTGCTTACAAAGCACACTATATGATACACTAACACATGAAAATTGGTTCACAAATAGTATATTAGGATCACCAACATATAAAATCAATGGTAATATTAAAACACCATTGTTACATATACTATGCCTTAAGAGATTACAGCCGCTGGCAATAAACCGGAAGACAATACAATGCTGAATAAAGTCGTAGTTTTTGTTATTTTTGGACAAAAATGTGTTTTCGGTGCTTCAAAACATTCTAACTAACCCACTGACGTCACATGGACTACTTTGATGATGTCTTTATTTCCTTTCTGGACAAGGACAGTATACCGTATACACATTTTCAATGGAGGGACAGAATACTCTCGGACTAAATCTAAAATATCTTAAACTGTGTTCTGAAGATGAACAGAGGTCTTACGGGCTTGGAACGACATGAGGGTGAGTCATTAACATAATTGTCATTTTCGGGTGAACTAACCCTTTAAGAACACCAATTTCTGTGCTTTGTGGCTTATTGCTTTGAGGGGTTTAAAAGTGACTCATCTGATCTACTTTAAAACTGGATCCATTTGCATTAAAATATCCAATTGAGAATGGAGGATGACCATCTAAAGTCTAGAGGCATTCAAACATTTCAGTTAAGGTAAAAGAAATTGTAATATGTATTATAGTTTTACGGATCTCTGATTGACGGAGTTTGTCTGATTGAAGTGTGTGTGCTTGTTTGAGTGTGTGTAAAAGAGTGGCTCATCTGAACACCGTTCACTGCCTCCATTAGCCCTCAAGACGATGTGCTGTATTGTGCACAAGTGCTGAAGATGCTCTTCCTGTCCCCTGAGACCTATACACACACACACCACCCCCGCTGTAGTATTCAAGCTTTGTAAAGTTTCACATCAAACTCACAGTTGCTCTGTTCGAGAAAGAGTCGATGGACAGCCTAAAGACACATCTGTGTTACGCTGGACCGTGCTGAGTTATGAGACGTTGGCCTAGGGGTTTATACATTCTCTCTGAAATGAAGCTTAACATTGAACACAGTTCTGCACACAATTGTACAAAGTGATATGCTTGTATTAAAACTAGTGTCTACTATGGTTTAGATTTTCTGGCGCAACAACAAATAAAAAAAACCACTTTGGGATTTTTGGATACTTCTTTCATCATTTACTCACCTTTGTGTCATTACAAACTCATAGGACATACTTTCATGAATATATTTTTAATAAAAAGCAAGTCTGGTTGAGTTTACCTTTGAAATGAGCTGATGGTGAGTAAATCATGACATAATTATCATTTTTGGTGACCCAACAATTTAGGGGCCGTTCATGTTCTTTATTTAAAATGTAGGAAATGTAGGAATGTTATTTTCCAGGTGCGCCAGGTCATATGACCAAAAAAACAAACAAACAAACAAAAAAAACAATCAGCTTCGGCCTTTCCATAACAACATCAAAAGCTCGGCCGAACAGCTGTTCATAGCTGTGCAGGGCAAGGATTTATTAACATTTATATTTATATTTTTATTCCTATTTATATTTATTTACTGCTCCATAAATATATCTAGTAGTAAAGATAATGCAAGGGTAGAAATCAATTAATTCTTTGCTGATATTTCCTCGTCATCTTACCAGTTCATGGTTGCACTTGCATATGATATATATATATATATATATATACACACTCACCGGCCACTTTATTAGGTACCCCATGCTAGTAACGGGTTGGACCCCCTTTTGCCTTCAGAACTGCCTCAATTCTTCGTGGCATAGATTCAACAAGGTGCTGGAAGCATTCCTCAGGGAGTTTGGTCCATATTGACATGATGGCATCACACAGTTGCCGCAGATTTGTCGGCTACACATCCATGATGCGAATCTCCCGTTCCACCACATCCCAAAGATGCTCTATTGGATTGAGATCTGGTGACTGTGGAGGCCATTTGAGTACAGCAAACTCATTGTCATGTTCAAGAAACCAGTCTGAGATGATTCCAGCTTTATGACATGGCGCATTATCCTGCTGAAAGTAGCCATCAGAAGTTGGGTACATTGTGGTCATAAAGGGATGGACATGGTCAGCAACAATACTCAGGTAGGCTGTGGCGTTGCAACGATGCTCAATTGGTACCAAGGGGCCCAAAGAGTGCCAAGAAAATATTCCCCACACCATGACACCACCACCACCAGCCTGAACCGTTGATACAAGGCAGGATGGATCCATGCTTTCATGTTGTAGACGCCAAATTCTGACCCTACCATCCGAATGTCGCAGCAGAAATCGAGACTCATCAGACCAGGCAACGTTTTTCCAATCTTCTATTGTCCAATTTCGATGAGCTTGTGCAAATTGTAGCCTCAGTTTCCTGTTCTTAGCTGAAAGGAGTGGCACCCGGTGTGGTCTTCTGCTGCTGTAGCCCATCTGCCTCAAAGTTCGACGTACTGTGCGTTCAGAGATGCTCTTCTGCCCACCTTGGTTGTAACGGGTGGTTATTTGAGTCACTGTTGCCCTTCTATCAGCTCGAACCAGTCTGGCCATTCTCCTCTGACCTCTGGCATCAACAAGGCATTTCCGCCCACAGAACTGCCGCTAACTGGATGTTTTTTCTTTTTCGGACCATTCTCTGTAAACCCTAGAGATGGTTGTGCGTGAAAATCCCAGTAGATTAGCAGTTTCTGAAATACTCAGACCAGCCCTTCTGGCACCAACAATCATGCCACGTTCAAAGTCACTCAAATCACCTTTCTTCCCCATACTGATGCTCGGTTTGAACTGCAGGAGATTGTCTTGACCATGTCTACATGCCTAAATGCACTGAGTTGCCACCATGTGATTGGCTGCTTAGAAATGAAGTGTTAACGAGCAGTTGGACAGGTGTACCTAATAAAGTGGCCGGTGAGTGTATATATATATATATATATATATATATATACACACACATACACAATATATATATTGTTATTTTCTAAGAAATCCCTATTAGGTTACATGGCACCAGATGTGGGCCTACATGCCAATATCTTATACCGTATATGATATGAGTAGAGGCCCACATCAATGTTTTTTCAGGGGGCCCAGAATTTAATAGCAATGGCCCTGATCTTAGGAGGTGGTCTGAGTATGGTTCGCTTTCAGCCATCAACCACTGAATTGGACTAGATCCAAAGAGTAACAATATGAACACAAAGAGGAGACCCTATTACTTCTTAAGAGGACCAAAAAAGGACATGAGTCCTCTTCCAGGGACAGGGACGGTGTGAATGTAAAGATAACAGGGTTCTTTTTCCCTTGTTGTTCTTTTTGACCTTCTGGTCAAGTTTAAAGAGGTCTAAAGAGTGAAATCACCCAACAACCCAACATAAGCCCCTTTCACACAGAGATTCCAGAAAATACATCGATAATGTGATACGGCATTTGTCCCCGGGATTGTTTGATTTCGGTTCATTCACACTGCCAGTGATTTGCCGGGATCCGTGAGTGCGTTCACACACAACCCGTAAAGATCCCGGAAAGACACATGACGTCAGGATGAGACGTGTAACGTACGCGTTGAAAACATGTACACATCGTTCCACAAAGCAGGTGAATGATCTCAACTTCAGTGCGAATAGTGAGGAGCTCCTGGTCTCTGCTTCGTTGTAGTTTGCAGACATTTGTTCGTCCTTTCTTTGTTGATGACGAACACAAACTTTCTTCAAAGAGCAACAGAGTCGCGCGATGGTAGGAGCCTCATCACTATGACACATCCCTTACGGCATTGGTCCTGGCTTTTGTTCACACAGCGCACGTTCCGGGACTGATTCCGGCAATGTTACTAGGTCCCCAACTCCGCATCGATAACGGTATCAATCCCGGGTCGGGTTTGCGTTCACACAGGCGTTCTGTTGCAGAAGGAAATCTGGCAATTTCCCAGCAATTTCCCGGGATCAACGCGCTGCGTGAAAGGGGCTAAAGGCTCTACAATAAGGACTGCCAGATAGTCCGTCTTCTTGTACTTAACAAAATAATTTCAAAATGGGGGTGAGTATTTTAGGGGCTGTTTACACCTGGACACTTCATGCGTTTTCTCATAAATGTGTTTTTGCGAAACGGATATAAATCCGATCTTCAATTCACACGCTATATGCAGATTTAGTAAAGTGCACGTCACCGAAAGCAACAGATATGAGGCGAATTTTATTGATCATAAAATTAATTTCAAAATCAGCAAAGACAGCAATAAGAGAGAGCGGCAACAGAACTGGTAAGATCATTTAGTTTCTTTACTTTTAATGAAGATGGTAGTGTTAATCGTCTGCGACTTACTTTCACTTTGATTTGCGATAGAATGCGGCGCGTTGGCTTGATAGGCGTTCAGCTGCTCATCTGAGGTGATGCGCGTCGCAGTAGCGTCGTCATATCTTACTAAAATAGCATGACATATAGCCTGTAACACGCTCTCACGCGTTTATTTTTTAGCATTTTTGGGAGTGGTAACATTTACATATGTGGTTTCAAGAACCAGATGCATTTACACTTGTCCAGTTTCGCCTGGAATGCGGTCAAGACCACCTGCTGAAGTGGTTTGAGCGATCAGATTCAAATCCGTCTCGAATGCGTTTCGGGGGGCATTTACACCTGGTCTTTTCACGATCGGATAGCTATCCGATCACAGAAAAGGCATTAAGTGGCCAGGTGTAAACGGCCCCATAGATTCAGATATGTCTCAAGTAAAGGTAAACCGTTCAGAAATAAAACGCATTAGTAACACTGAGTACGTTTACATGCAGCCAATAACTCGTTCAAAACCTGGATATTAGCAATAACCTAGTCGCGAACGGCCATATAAACACCGACAAAAACCCGAATATGCTCATATCCCAGATTTTAAAAACCGGGATATTATACCTGGGGTACCCCTTTTCTAACCCAAATTTTTGGTCGTGTAAACGCGTATCGGCATATCGCCATAGAGATTTGTGTTCTGCGCATGTTCTATTCACAAGGAATCTTGGTCTTTTGAGTAGAGAAACTTCTCAGCAAATACAAAAATCCACATGCAGTATAGCGGAAGTAAACATGGTGAAACCAGGCGAGACACAGAACAGCATACTTTTGTAGCCAGGTCAGTAACGTTACCAGCATCAAAGCGCAAACAAAGGCAAACGCTATCTGCCCCGAACTATTCATTATCCGCGTAGTGCTGTTGTTGTCTTTGGATCCAGGAAGAAGAATCGGAAATGACGCATATTGCGTCTTAAGGTTGTCCAAACGCCTAGACGCTAACCACGCGTCGCTGTTTACATCGGTATATTGCAATTCCATATTTACAGGAGAAACTCTCTCTGATCAGGCATGTAAACGGGTTATTCCTAATGTTTCAGAAACCTGAATAGTGACCGTAACCCGAAAATTGCCTGCATGTAAACGTAGATACTGTATTCGGTCCAGGCATTAGATCTTATTAGGTGCCCCATTATGCTTTTTTTAATATTACCTTTCATGCAATGCGTAATATAGCTGTCTGTGAATGTAAACGATCTGCAAAGCCAAAAGTTCTTGCCTCTCTCTTTAAACGAAGAAGAATCAACTCTGAACTGCCTAAATGGCTGGTCAGTAATTTGAATTCCACTTTGTTATAGCTAAATGTTACTGGGTAACACATTTGCCTAATGCCTGCCTCTGGTCTTCGTTGACTGCCCGCGGACGTCGTCTACTTTGGCCCTCAAACACTGTAGCTCATGTTGTGCAGCTGTCGAGAAGATGCTGCTTTATGCTCTGCAGTTCTCTTTGTAAACACTTCCAAATGATGAGGTTGTGAAGAATTAGTGGTAAAAATTATCACAACGATACAACAGCAGTCTATCCTTCTGATTACATAATTATTTTTAAAATACAGTATAATGAAAAGGAATGCTTCTTTTTTTTGCAGGGTTTAGAAGACAGTGGCTTCGATGTTACTTAAAGAGTACCTATTTTGGCATTTAAAATGTTCCTAATATTGTTCTGGGAGTCCCCAACAACAGTTTTACAAGCATGCAATGACAAAAAACACTTTTGTTGTCTTATAAAATGCATTTATTTTTACCTGAACTGCCCACCGACTCCCATATGAATCGTTTTAGCGAGTCGTTTTCCAAAACCCGCCTTTGCGTGACGCTAATCTGCAGTGATTGGTCAGATGACCTAGTCAGTTGTGATTGGTATTCTCTGTGCAGAAAAACGGAACTCCTATTACCTTAAATGGGTTCTCAACTCCGGTCCTCGAGACCCACTGCTCTGCATATTGTGCATGTCTCCCTCATTTAACACACTTGATTCAGATCCTCAGCTCGTTAGGATAGAGCCGGCTCGCGAATCCATACTTTATAGCGTTTAGGTTTGTGAAGCAATCATCTTCAAAATGACGCGAACACAGAACAAGGTTTGGGCTATACTTGTGTGGTATAGCAGTACTTGTATACAGTATATGAACTGCAGCCACTTAGTCTTCAAATACTCCTCACTTGGCAGGTTAAAAAAGTTCGCTTTTGCGTCGCACTTCAAAACACAGCGTCTCGTCGACATGATTGTTTTCCGAAGCCCAGATCTCGAAAAACGACACGAGTCCAAAAAGGTGCGGTGGGTCCAAACCTCCATGCTCTCAGACCTCCCTGGCCAGCCCAGGCAGGGTGGCCCGTCCTGGGCCAGTTTCAGATTTGCCCGCCACCCCTGGAGCTCCGGTTTTCCCTAGCGTCTCCGAGCGCAATAAGTGGGCGTTTCTTATTCAAATAACTTGTCAAGTTGACGTCAACCAGACAAAGGAAAAGCATCGTTCTTCGAACGATTCATATCAGCGACTCAGAGTCGACTCTTGTTTTTGAGAGACAATAACTTTGTATACGATGAACTTTCATGTTTAAAACTTTGCAGGATGTTTTCGTTCACTTATATCTATGTTAAACACTACATGAAGGGCAATTTTCAAAAACCCAAAATAGGTACCCTTTAAAACGTAAAGTTTTACTCTGAAACAAAGCACTCTCTTACAGTCGATTCGCCTTTCCTTATCTTCAAATCCACTCATCAAGGAAGAGCTTTATCCTGGTCATTGTAAAACTGTCCCTTGAGTATTGTTGCTACTCTAGTGTCTATTCCTGTAGGCAGCAGGACTCCTGTTTCTCCTACTTTAAATGTTGTGATCCTGCCTTAAAGAGTGCTGTGAGTTGGTCAGACAGTGGCGCGCCGTGGGCATTACATCAGCCCTTCATTACTGTTTAAACTGCCACTATTAACCAGCGATCAGCAGCGCTCTGCTCTAGACCCATGCTCGGACAGCACTGCGCCACACACTGACAGCTACCGCCGAGAGGCGTCCATCCCGCTGAGTGCTTGTGTTAACGAGACTGCCTCTCACTGTCCACCGACAGACGTTTTATACCTTTAATCCCTTCTGAACTGATCGCAGGACAGCGTGTGACCCCTGCTACCCTCAGCGTGTCAATTAAAGCCCATATGACAGACTGCAGTGCAGATGTTATTGAGAAACCATTGTGACCAAATAGATGCTGAGTTTGGACTGGCTTTTTCTTCGGTCTCACAATTTGGAATAAAAGAGAGGATGGTGCTTTAATATTTTTTATATGTTTAAGGGGGCATTTACACAGCTTTGCTTGTTCGCTGCTGTCCGAGTCAGATTGTGATTGCTCCCGGTTCCCCCCGAAATATCTATGAATAAAACATATAAAAACTAAAAGATTTTTTATTTCAGATTACACGTCAGTAGCGTCTTACGTCACCAGCGTCACTTAAGCGGATTGACAACAGAGCCGGAAGACAATACAATGCTGAATAAAGTCGTAATTTTTGTTATTTTTGGACCAAAATGTATTTTCGATGTTTCAAAATATTCTAACTAACCCACTGATGTCACGTGGACTACTTTGACGATGTCTTTATTTCCTTTCTGGACAAGGACAGTATCCCGTACATACATTTTCAATGGATGGACAGAAAGCTCTCGGACTATATCTAAAATATCTTAAACTGTGTTCTGAAGATGAAAGGAGGTCTTATAGGCTTGGGACGACATGAGGGCGAGTCATTAATGACATCATCATAAGTTTTTCCTCACTTTGTATGTGTAGAAATTTAGCGAAATACCATTTAAGTGTAAATATTATTTATAACATATTTCTCAAAGTTCTGTTCACATTAAATCTTTATATTGTCTGAAGTAAAACACTGCAGAAAAACATGTGTACCAGGCCTTTTTTTAAATTATACATACAGGAACCATTTATTCTAACCCTTAGTCCATCATCTTACCTTCAATATAACTTTGACCTCTTCTTTAGAACAGTTGTCTAGTCGTGTTATTCTGTGTTCGATCCATTGCTGGACCACGGCTCTCTGTTCAGCGCTGTCTCCTAGCAGCTCAGCTCTCTTGGCCTCATGGACCAGATGGGATGCTATAGTGACCAGACCAATCAATGCCGGTCCGTTGTTGTTTTGGAGAACAGGGATCTACAATTGGACAAATAAATGAATATTAAAAACTTACAATCCAGATGAAAGAAATCAGCACACATGCATGCAAGCATGGATCTATTCATCAAATAAGAGGAACAGAAAAAAAATAAACAGGAGAAAACATTTATATGGAATTTAAAAGGCTACATAATTACATTTTAAAATATAATGCAAACTTTTTTAACTAGGCTAGCTGTTACTGTTTTTCTCAGTCGCTTTGGTACATTTCTCGAATCATCCTCGACATTTGTAAAACAGCATGCATTTCTCAAAACAATTCGTACAAATAGCAAAACACGATGGATTAGCAGTCTCTTGCTCAAAATCCTTAGTTCATCTCTCAAAAGTAAATATCTGTGTCAATGAACATGTCAGTGCCATCAGAATGACAAGTTCTTGTGTATGGATAAGACAGTTAAATTGCTTAGTCATGTTGTCAATATAACAGTGGACTCTAGAGGGATGTTCTGATGTAAACTATGGCTAAAATTTTGATGACAATTATTGTAAATTGTAGGTTAAACACCTTAAGTGTGTGTGTGAGTTTGATTGCAAGAGACTGGAAAAGATTCACATTTACACTCTTACTGTTTGTACTGTATTTTGTTGACAAACCATGTCAGTGCTATACAGAAAGGAAAAGACAACACTTGCTTGAACACATATGCTTGATTTTTGAATGTGAAGACTTATGCTATGAAGTAATGCTATGTGAAGCCTTTGTGTAATGCCTTTTTGCATGTGAAGACTTATGCTATGAACTAATGCTATGACCTAAATGTTGTGGGGGGATGAGACAATTCAACTGTGACCCATTATAATACATTTTGACCAACATGACATTAGCAATTGAAAATGTAGGAAACAGCAGAGAATTTACTTAGTCATTTGCATGGATGTACCAAAGCATTTGCAACTTGTTCAAAGAAATGAGAAACTGCTTTTTTGATTTGCACTAGTGACACGATGTGAAGACTGAACAGATAGTTTTGAGAATTTCAATTCTGATCTGAGAAATGTACCAAAGCGACTGAGAAAAACTGTAACTTCAGCTGTCGAGAAATGTTTGCACATGGTTTTGAGGCTGATGAAGATTCATTACTTATTATGACATTTACAGTGTTGGCAGAACACACATTTATCAATCCCAATATTCAACCTGTCATTTTACAAGTGTTGCAGATTTACATAATACATAAACTAATCTTACTAAGAAACAATATAATACATATGTAAAAAAAAAAATCTTTATTTTAGAACATACTTTTGATGCTGACAGCATTCCAAGTATTTTTTGTTTAACCTATCGCCATTATTTTTTTTTTAAACGGGACTAGCCCTCTTTTGTATTGCAATATGTTTGTATTGTTGATATTATTATAAGCATCATTATTAATGGTATGAATGCTAATAATAGTGTTCTGTGTATGTAGTTCAAATCAAATGTTTGGGGACTATATAATACAATTTCTGGGATACCTCTGAAGCTTTTCTCTTTGGAAATACATGGCAAATGTATGAGACTCAAAAACGTCTGGTGGGTCTAAAAGTGCTCATGACTTTTGTTAAATTTGTCTAAAGTATTTCTATTTTTTACTTCTGGGGATACACATGCTGCTAAACAAGTTAGCTAGAATTGCCATGTGGTCATTTGAAGCCTAGTGTGTTTTATGTTTTTTGATGTTGTTTTGTTTTTTATAAACTTGTAAATCATCCAAGATACTTTATGTGCCAACGACTCTAACATGTTATCTAAAATACACAAGTTATTAGTAATATTTTGTATGTCTGTCTTTGTGCTCCAGATGTCACACAATAACACAGATCTGTCATTTGGAATACTAACACTAACATTTATTTATGAAATTATGAAATCAATGAAATATTCAGGTCAAAATGTTGCTAAATCATGATAAATGGAAAAGGCTATTAATACTAAAATCGTAATATATAACTATATCCTCTCTGATTTACTCCAGTCATTCATTCAATCGATCCATGACACATTACCCAACACAAACGCATCTTTAAATATAATACAGGCTCCTAAGGCAAAGTATAACGCGTTTGTCGCTTGATTCACCTTTTTGCCTCCCTGCGTGCTGTATTTATTTGGCTTTTTTAATCCTAGAAATCTCTCGAGCGAGCTCAGCTCCCGGAGCGCCATCTTGATTACACCGGAAACTACTCTAACAAATAAAACGCTCGCTCATTGGTGGAGATCCTCTAGTCCCGCCCTTCTTACGTCTTGACGGACAAATGAGACTATAATGCTTGATTATGTATGGAATAAATAAAAATAGAAAACCAGGTACTTTTATGGCCCCTCTAAATGTTTTGATCAAGCAAAAATAAATATATTTATTATTTTTTATTATTAATACTGATAATGCCAATTATAAAGCTCACTGATATATTTTTTTCCAAATTAATATATAAAAAAAAAAGAAAAAAAAAAGATTTTTTGATCAATTTATTTGTATGGTCTGATTTATTTTTAGCAAACAATCTACTTAAAGAATGTAGCCTAGTTTCAGTGTTGTTTTGAAACGCCAATTCATCAATAATTGTCAAAAAAAAAAAAAAAAAAAAAAAAAAAAAGACCAAACTAACCCCAGCCCTGGGTTACAAACGAATTTGCATATTCTTCGATGAATAAAAAGTTTAAAAAGAACAACATTTATTTAATATAGAAATCTTTTGTAACTTTTATACACTACCATTCAAAAGTTTGTGGTCATTAATTATTTTCTTTCTCTTTTTTAGACGTTTTATTCAGCATATTACATTGATATATATATATATATATATATATATATATATATATATATATATATATAGATATATATAAAAATATATATAAATATATATATATATACAATATATATATATATATATATATATATATATATATATATATATATATATATATATATATATATATATATATATATATATATATATTGTTAGACAATATTTCTAGGAATGCATTCTGTCCTAAAATTGTATTCATCAAAGAATCCTGAAAAAAAGTATCACATGTTCCAAAAATATTAGGTACAATATAATAAGATTGTTGCAATAAAATATTTTTAAAAAATCACTTGTGTGATATATTTCCTGCAGTTGTGTATTTAAAATATCTCAAAAGTACCCAAAGATTTTTCATTTCAGAGAAATTCCGATTTTGAATAATGGCTCGTCCCTGTTCATTGTTGTCAATGACGTAATATCCACATTATCCTTGGCTTCCGCTCGTACTGCCATATAGTAACCATTGTGACAGACGTGGACAACTGCGTCACGTCTAGCGGCATTCTTATGCTGTCGTTGTTTCCTTTAAACATTATGGACCATAGCAAGCAGACTTTGGGACACAATGAAATAAGACGAGGATCAATATCCGCGTGACATTTTCGAGGTGCCGAGAGCACCAGGTCCGCGACTTGACAGAGACGCCACTCTTACTTTATTAGACAGGTGAGCAAATGTACATAAAACAAATCAATGTTATCTCAACATGATGAAATGTTAGAATATGATCAGTATGTTATTCTAAAGTTGATCTAGCTTATCTAGTCTCACACAGCCCCTTTCTTTTACTGTCTATGCATACAGCCAACAAGCTAACACATAGAATAACATTATAATTTTCAACTCACTCAAATGCTGTTTATATGTTAGTGTAACGTTAGACCAAGTGAAACAGCTCTGCATTAGCTACCTCACACGTTTAATTCGCCAAATAATCTGACCAGTGTGAGTAACTCAGCACTAACGGCTAGTTCGGTAGATTGAAATGTCATTATTCCTTTATATCCGGGGGACTTGCGTGTGGAGCTGATATCTGTCTCTTGTTAGCAATCGCGCCCTACTTTATCCCACTGTCATGTTAAAAACATCAATGTTTTCACTCATTCATAAACATTATTAGATCTATCGGCATGACGGCAAGTTCCATAATTCCACTTATGCGTCACAAACCTATGCCTTTGTTATTGTAAGAGATTAGCGACCCCCAGCGGCGATTCCGGCGAAAGAAATTACATATTATACTGTAGCTTTAAGCAGCACATGTGTTTCCAAAATTGATAATAACCCAGTATCAAATCAGCATATTAAAATGATTTCTGAAGGACTTTTGCTGATAATTTACTTACCTCCATGTCATCCAAGATATCCATGTCATTTTTTCTTCAGTCGAAAAGAAATTAAAGTTTTTGATGAAAACATTCCAGGATTTTTCTCCATATAATGGACTTTACTGGTAACCAAACGGTTCAAGGTCCAAAATTCACTTTCAGTGCAAAATGCAAACTGTTCAAAGGACTCCAGACGATGAATAAGGGTCTTATCAAGCGAAATGATCGCTCATTAAAAAAATTATAACAAATTTTAAGTTTTATAAGCTCAAATGGTCGCCTTGCTCTGTTCTGTGATGCGCGTTCATGACTCTCCTGTTCGAACTCGTTTCTCAAAATGAACAAATCTTTTTTCGTGTCATTTGGTTCATTCAACGAACGAATTGACATGTAAAAATATTGCACATTAAAGCAGCATTCTGTTATTTTTGAAATTTTGCTCTAGGGGTCCCCCACAGTTGGGAAACAGTATTATCTTCTACTACTGTTGTAAAATCTTTCATGGTTACACTAGTAGGGATACCCCCGAACTCCCCCGAAGGAGTTCTCACATCTTGGGCAGACTGTCAGCGTTGCATGTGAAATGTCTTCGTCCCAGGTACATATATTTGCATATATTTCAGCATGTCTTATGAATATAGTGTCATGGGCTTTATTTTTTTCAAACGTCAAACGTTCGCGTAGCTCATGTTTACAAGCCAGCATCTTTATAGTAACTTTAGCCTATTGGCTACTGTTTTACATAATGGATATGCTAATTCAATTCAATGTTTGTTGGTAGATAATAGCCATGTCATCAACATTATAAAATGAATCGACCATAGATGAATCTGCAAATTTGAAAAATCGATTGCATTATACCCTGAGGCAAGACACTTTCACCAGAAAAATAAGTAACAAGCATGAATATCCAACACAATCTCATGAAAGTGCGTATCTATTCCACGATTGTCTTTTCTCGTGGCATTTAAACGGCAAAAATGTTTTTTGCGTGCATATGCTACGCACTGAAAACCCCCTGGGTAGGTTTAGGGGGAAGGGGGGTGGGGAGTTCGTACTTATTATACGCCAAAAAGTGCGTATCATATGCACGCGAAAAACGCGTACCATATACTCGCCAAAACTAGTTTTGGCGTATAAATGACACGAGAAATGACATTCGTACTATAGATACGAACTTTCATGAGATCGGGCTCGACTATCAGCCAGCAACATAGGATAGTTATCCTGACTGATTATTTTGTTAGTTTAATCATGTATTATTTACTTGCAAGAATGTATCCCCTACCAAACTCAGTAATCAGTATACTTTCATGTCTCGAGCTGGTGCGTGCTGCCCGCCCCGGCTCTACGGGGTTGCTTGAGTGTGCTAAAGGGTTAGTTCACCCAAAAAATTTAAATTGGAAGGGAAGTGAATAGTTGAAATAAAGTCATTATTTTTGTTTATTTTTGCGCACGTATTGAAGTATTCTCGTCGCTTGATAAAGTTAAGATTGAGCCACCAAAGTCACTTGGACTATTTTAACGATGTCTTTAATAACTTTTCGAGGACGGCAAGTTTCAATCCCTCAAGAAGCTTACGGATTAGTATGCAGGAGTGATCCAGCTCTCAGATTTCATCAAAAATATCTTAATTCGTGTTCCGAAGATGAACGATGGTCTTACGGGGTTGGAACAACATGAGTGTGAGTAATTACTGACAGAATTTTCATTTTTGGGTGAACTAGCCCTTTAAGCACCCTCAAAAGAAAGCAATGCAGTCTACACTGGATGCGGCGAGGTGCGAAGCTACACAACATATCACCGACAGTAAACTGATCGCCCGCGCGCTCTGTTTCTGACGCACTTTACATTTGGTTTTACTTGCTGCTTCAGACATGACAACATACAGAGGTAAAAAAAACCCCCCAAAAAAACGCTTGTTGCGCTCTCACGTCAGCAAACCGTAAAGCAGTCGAATTTTGTAGTCCTTTTTGTGCTCGGGTTCCTACCCGCATCTCGAAGTTACAGAGTGCCAGTAAAAGTGATACAGACCATGTCAGGCTATGGCAGACCTGACATTCAACCTATTGTAAGGTTGTACCTCGATTTACCATCTCAAGGGTTTTGGAAAAAAAATATTATAAAGGTTGAAAAAACTATATAGTGCTGCTTTAAAACAAAGCGTCAACAATTGAAAAAAAAATAAAGATTGGATTATAATGTATAGTTTTGTTTAATATGTTAATGCTTTGTTTTAATGTGCAATGGACCCACTCAATCAGGAAATTGAGTCAGTCTTTATTCTTTTATTGCTCCAACCACAATGAGGATTTGTATCTTGTTTGAGAGCAGTCACTGAAACAAGACCCATCATAAGTTCAAAGAGACGCTGAACTTCCCTGGAATAGCCCACCGACACAGAATTCAGACTCATTTTTAGATTCTGCATGGATGTATCGTATAAACAATTCCCCCATGTTTGTTTTCACGCAATCATACTGTAAGTATCTTCTTGATGGAGAATTGAGGGGGAGAAAAATCCTTGTGATCTTGGCATCGGTCAGCTCACACACGACTGTACAGCAGATGAAAGGGTTGCAGCACAGTTTATAATAGCATCCTATATGTATTTACTCATTGTTTCTCATCTAAATCTTGGAAATTTAAATCAAAATGACAGCGAGGGTTTAGAGTTTCCCGAGTCCTGCAGCAAGTTTCCCTCTGCTTCACTTGGCTGTCTGTTTCCCAGCATCATCCTCCTGCTCGTCCTCCGTGCTGCGTGTCTGTTTGGATTTACACAATCACAGTATGACTCCTTCATAATGAAATGTCAGCTATCAATCAAACTGGCCTTATTAACTCTATAAGGTCCAGGTGTGGGTGACATCATGGAAAGCGACTGCGGCTTTTGGAAGTGTTTGCGTGCCTCTCTCTCTTGCTCCCATCAGTCAAATCACTGCCTGAATTACTTGGTCGAGATCTCTTAAGTTTCCTTTGAGGAGGACAGACTGTGAGAAGGCAAGGCTTCGTGTTTTAAACATTGCACAAGAATCTTGTCCCAACTCACAAACCCTAACCAGGAACAAAAAACCCCTTCTGTGATGTTGTGTCCCGTTTCAGGAAGACGTGATCCACAGTCCAATCATAATTAGCCTATAGACTACTTTGCCCTAAATTGCAGGCATATAGGCCTATACCATCAGTTTCACAGACAAGGCTTAAGCTTAATAAAAAATGACAAGAACTCAGAGTTGTGAAATCAGTTATAGGCTATAACAGATATTTCACTGTTTTGGCCATCCTTCTGTTAGACTGTCTCATAAATGAATTATAGATGTCAGCTGTTAAATTTAAGTAATACCAATTTAGGTCAACCAATTCTGCTTAATTTTGTACAGTCTGTGGTGTAAAAAGTTCGCATTAGCAATTAAAGAAAAAAAAAAAAGCTAAAGCAAAACATGGTCAGGTGAAAGTCTGAATGTTTATACATTTTACTTGTATAGTCCACTGTATAAGGAATTGTTGTGTATAATGTCTCAGTTTACTTTATTGTTCTATCCTCATTTACATAAATTAACTATATTGTCTTGCACCCACTAGTAAAAAAAAAAAAAAAAAAAAAAAAAAAAAACAAGTTATATGGTGTCTGAATATTTTTTGGATTGACTGTAGCCTATACCAATTCCATTGGTTTGTCTCAAGATGCACTATTTCTTCTATTTTTCTAAGGCATGTTTATAAAATCCACTTAAATGTCCTAATTGGAAAATGCTCTTTAATCTAAGCATCTAAAAAAAAAAAAAAAAAAACAGGCCATAAAATGACATATTTAAACTGTCCTTTACAAATGCTATTTATATGTGTTATTGTTGTTTTATTTATTTTATTTAAGTATGTAAAAATAAATACATTTATGGAAACAAACAAATGAATTAAAAAAATAAAAACAGCTGGCCTAAATACACGCATAATGAGCACATATACAAACGACCAGAAACTATTAAGTGCACAGGAGCGCAAGGTAAGACTAATTCAGTTGTTTTCCCTGCCTCTGCTTTTGTTTGCGCGTCGCGGTGCGTCAGACAGTTTTAGCCCGTAGCGTTCTCATGAACGCACGCCGCCAGGGCAGCGCAATGCCCGGAGCTGCCACATCCTGTATGTATGAGCCAGCACGCAGGACAGCGATCCCCACTCCCGGGAACAATCCGTAGCCTGTGGGAGTTTTCCCATGCCAATTGTGATACTACACAATACGGGGTCACATTAGTTAGAAATATATTGAGGGGGGAACCGATCTCCCACTATAGGCACTCTCTCTTTCTCTCCCTCCCGTTATACTGATTTGTCTCTCCGCGTGTCCCGTGCGTAACTGTCTGCACTGCTACCTCTCATAACCTGTGAGTGCAGCTGCTGTATGTAAACGAACAGGGGGATCGGGCGCAGTCAGACGGGCAGCGGGAGCAGACGTGCTGCCTGTCAGGAGGCATAGGGCAGATCGTGTCTCGGGACGGGACGCGGGACGACTGTATGACAGTTCGGAGAAACGCAGGCCTGACGACACAAGAGGCGCATATCAGTTGCGGCGGCCGCATGTTTGTGATTGCTCAGTCTCTCTTTCTGTCTCCGGTAATCCGCAGATTTACACGGTACATCACATCGCACGGATCGAGAGAGAGTAGGTAGGCCTATGGGAGACCTTCCATGCAAGGACAGCAGGATTTTGGCTAAGTCAATCTTTGGTCAAGTATAGTCAGGTTTTTTGGGGGGTAGCCATTTACTAGTTTATTGCATGTACTTTTCCCTTGAACTTTATTATGTGAAATACTTTTTTCTTTTAAAAAAAAATTCTTATAAAATCTGGCCTGTTAAAGTCACCTTGAAACCAGGCCATTCTTACTTTGATAAAATATTGGAGTGTTTGTTATAAATAAAAATAAAATAATAATAATAATTTAATAACAATCCAATCAATTCCCACTGGACATTTAATCATTCTTATTCGAGTTCAACATTTCACTCTGATGAAAATTCAACATGACTCATTGTGCCTCCATGTGAACCCAAATGCTCAAAATAATTACTTGTTTGAGGGGAGTAAACTTGAATTCAACAAATTAGATCAATCAAAATATATTTTATGAGTATTAAAGTAATTCAATTGAGTATTATGAATTTGTTTATTTTAATTTAGAGACACATTTAACTGAACTGGGATTTTTATTTCCCAGCATGCTTTGCCATGACACTGAAAGGGAGTGTAAATACTACAATTAAGTGTTATATAATGTTTTGTTGTGCAAGATTAATTCAATAGTGTTTAATGTTTTGCTATGCTAATTTAGAAGATTTTTTTTGGTGGGGAATTAACCAGTTTAAGCTAGCCAAGTTTCCACTACTAAAAATATTCATGTTGAGATTACATGTTTTTTTTTATAAGTTAAATGTATAAATTCGCTTACTCAAATATTCAAGTTAAGAGCAATTAAAATGTATAAATAAAAAATAAAAGTCTGCAGTACTGCTTATTGCCTACTTAAACTTTGAATTGCTTAACCCCTTAGCTGTCACCCCCCTTTTTGAGAATGGGGGTTAAAATGCACTATTCAAACTTAAATGGTTGTAATTTAACAATGCTTTGGAATATATACCCAAGTTTGGTCTTGTTTTAAAGAAAACACTCCGCAGAATATTGCTAAAGTGAAAACACTTCAAAAAATGAAAGTATGAAAAAGTTATGGAAGTTTAAATTTACAGTAAATCAAATATACTGTACGATATATGTTTTTATTTTATATAAAATATATATTTTACAAATATTTTTTACTCTAAAATTACTATAAAATCAAAGCCATAAATATAACCAAGTTATGTTCCAAATTTGAAGTTGATATCACAAAAATTGAAGTTCCCATGAGATTTTGTTTAGGCGTAGTACCAAAAATAGCCACAGGGTGCCATTGAATTCCATTGAATTTAGTTGTATACATTCTGCCTTCACAAATTAATACATTTCTGTCCAAATATCAATTCTGTCACAAAATTTGGAACATTGAGACTCAGACCTTTCTGACAATATGTGTTTTGTCAAGATTAGGAAAGGTTTTGATCATAAATGTGAACTATAATGATGCCTAAAAGGGGAGGAGCCTGATAAAATAAGTACCATTTCTATGGTAACGCAACGTTCAATTATAAAACAGTTTTCACACGATGAATTCTGACTTTATAAGCTTTCAAATGATACCTAATTTATGATAACTACTAATATATGTGATGTGATATAATAAAAAGGTGATAAAAATAATATTATATTTTAGAGGATAATAAATATAAATATTATCATTTTTAGAGGATAATATTATGCTTTATTTTTTTTATTTTTATTGAAAAATACTAGACTATATGTTTTATTATGAACTTTTAGCATAAAAACAGAAGTTTCAATGATTAAAAGTGGGTGCATCGACTTTTTGTGACAAAGGTCAAAACTCTTGTTATGATGCAGATTTTTTAGAGGTGCACTCTTGTCAAAAATTCATCGGTTACTCTTCCTACATAATTTGTAGCAAAAAACAGCAGTCAAATATCTATTTAGGAGTCTTAGACCTTTCCAACGATATATAGTTTGTCATAATTAGATTAGGATTTAATAGTAATAAATCGAAGTAAAGTTAGGTGTCCCGTATACGGGACGGTGACAGTTAAGGGGTTAACTTAAATATTTTGATGTAACTGATAACCACAATTTTTTTTTTGAGTTTTGTCAATTTATTCGAGTTGTTGATTTTATTCCTTTTGAAAACGTGGGCAAAAAAGTGGTCTCTATATACAACATGCTGTTCTCACTGCTCGGCTGGCTTATGACTCTCCAGGTAAGCGCAGTTTGAATTTTGTACACGTCATAGACTATGACAAGTGAATCAACAAGACCAGGAATGTGCATTAGTAAGTATTTTTTTTTTATGTTGGCTTTAAAATGCAAGGGACAAGCCAATGGTGTATAAACACAGAGGACCCTCGGAAAAGATGCACCCATGCATCACACATGATACATGCAAATGCACTGCGAGCATGGAGTAAAATAGCTGGTGACAGAAAGATGCTTAAAATTTGCTGGCATCTCTCATCCTTTCCTTCTCTTTTGTGACACAATATTAACATGTCCACCCGCCGGAGACCCTCGAGACACCGAGAACGCTGGAAAAATGAATGCAAGTGACAGCACAGTTCCTCTGTTTCACAACACGCAGAGCAGCCAAAGGCCGAGGGTCACGCTACCGGCCGTGGATCCCAGACCGCCTCTCGCGCCCAGCGACACTCATTTATGAGTTTTAATTACGCTGTGAAATCTGTTTCCTCCAGCCATGAGGGAAAACATCTACAGGGTAGATGTTGATTGTTATATATTCTGAAAAGTCAATTCATCTTTGTTGCCATTTCCCACTGGCCATGCAGGTTGTCTGTGAACGAGACAAATTCTTGGAGGAAGCCTTTAAAGGCAAGCCTTTTTGCATTGCCCACAAGGGTAATTACGCACACTGTTGGTACTGTACATCGTTGTGAATGTAATTTGTGCAAAACACTCATACACACAATTGCATCACCTAAGAAAGTAGAAGAAATTTGTGACCAGTCATTCTTAAACCAACGAACAAGTGAATTTTAAAGCTCATCCAGCAGGGAGCACTGTGGTTCTTTCAAAGCTTCTTGGTTACATGGCTGTGTTTGTGATATAACGCATGCCTTTCAACATGCAAAACTTCTGTGAAAGGCAAAGACAAGCTGCCGTGTGGCTCACAGCCCACTTAATGACAGAAACACATCACAAACTCGCAGGTAAAATGACTGTTATGTGATTTTACCTGCCTATTAAGAGCATGAAATAAAACAGACTATGACCTTTATGTAAAAAAAAATTGTTTCCATTAGGAAAACACATGCTTATTTATTGGCATGTAACTCATCATGGCATCTGACGAACAATCCATATATATTATAATTACCACACAGAGCACCCTAGCTGTAAAAATACAGTATTGTGACTTCCATCAATTTAAATTGCTCAAGTTTTAAATATCCTATTTTCTTGAAGATGATACATTTTACTACAGATTTTTTTTTTTTTTGTCAAACTAAAATAAATGATCAATATCATCGCTTAGACTAATTTATTTTAATACAATAACACTGTTCTTGTCTCATGGCACATATTTAATCTGCACCATTTTAACTTCTCTTGGTTTGCACCCAGCAGCAGATATCCGTTTCATTGGAAAAATAACAACGACACATTTATAAAAGTTAAACATCTGCCAACCTTTGTGAATTTGTTTATTAAATATGTTACCTACCTAATTTGTTAATGCTTTTAGCAACCAACAAAAGTCTAGTACTTGAAAAAAGACATTTATGGCAAAACCATCATGGGCCTACTCCTGATATTAGCAATTCTTGATATAAATCATGATAAAAAAAGAGTGTGTATGCTCTTAAACTGTGTTTATGTGTGTGTTACAGAGAGAGAGAGAGAGAGAGAGAGAGAGAGAGAGAGAGAGAGGGAGAGGGAAAGATGGCCGAGGTGACAGGTCCACCTTAGCCCACTCAGTTGATCTATATGAGCTCAACTTTATTGCCAATTTCAGCTTTGGGACAGCTGAGGCTCTGACCATCATAAACACACACACACACACACACACACACACACACACACACGCACACACACACACTCACACACACAACAAAGGAGAAATAAGTGTTGGTGCAGACAGGCATGTCCACAAAAGGGAGTGTACACATTTCAACACATCTGCACCTAGAGGAAACTTTTATGGCTCAGAGGTTGCTCTTTCATAGCTCATGAGACTTAAGGGAGCACTAATTTATGGTTCATTTAAATGTCCATGGTGTCTCATATACCACTTCTAATTCCTTAGGAGAAATACAATTACACATTTGTTGCCATACAGCAAACTTAAGGTGCAATCACATTAGCAAAATTATTTTGCAGGCGTACGTAATAGTGTAGCGATATGAAGCACAGCTCAGAAGTGACTTTGAAACCAATAAGCAGCTTTCTGTTGGTCAACATGCCGAATTTGAGTAACCAACTTGAAAGCGAGTGAAATCTGTTTCATGTGAAACTCCAGATCCAGTGCATTTCTATTTTAAAGACAAGATTTTACCCACAACATTTCGCAGCAATGGTAAATGTGACTGCACGTAGGCCTAGTCATATAGAGTTATAAAACCTAGTTAGGTTAATGTGGCTAGTCAATATATAAACAGCTGAAATAATATTAATTTGGAAGAATAATGAGAAACTGAGTTCACATTGAATTGGCAGACTTGCTTGGTATCTGTTATCTCGCTCTCATTGTTGTCTAGGAAAAAAACTGGCAAATTTAAAATATTTTAATTCTATTTTTTTATTATGTTTTATAAACATGTCCAGTTCTATTAGACATACATGCAAAATGCAGATTTATGGAGCTGTCAATCGGACCCAAAAATGGCAAAAAAGGTTTTACAGCACATACATTAATAAGCACAGCAAATCTACACATAACCTGCTTATTTTAGTTTTACACAAGGTTAATGTACAGATTTGCATATAAAATTCATAATCATACAGCATGGTATCCATACAACACCACTGTAGCTTAATGAACTCATTTTTTAAGCCATTATTCTCAAGTCTGACCGCATATGAGGCGGCTCTCCTTAACATATTCTTCTTTTTTGCCCCTTTCTGTGAAGCACGCTGGGGGAAGTCTTAGTGAGCTAGCAGGACCGCCACACTCGCACAGATTTGACAGTGTTTCCTCGGGCTATTCCAGCACGGCTGGTTTGAGAGACAGAAGCTTCTGTAGTGATGAACACCATGAAATGGCCCTGTAATGAATAATCACTTTGGTATATGTTTCAGTCAGGCCAAGACGCCATTAGCAGAGTCTGTCTCGCTGGGCAAAATCAATTCACACACACACACACACACGCACACACACACTTATGTTCTGTGTTTACAACACTGTCACATCTGAACTGGGTAACAGTATTGCAAATGTGAAACATTTTTCTTTTTTATCCTTCCCAGCACTAATCAACAGTTTACAGCAGTGTTGATGTCATGGTGATTTCAAATAGCTACCTTCAGATGACAAGAAAAAAAAAATCATCCGAGATGGCAGACAAATTGAAAGAAATGTTGATTAGAAATACAATTCATTCAATATCAAGATGTATTTATGAAATTACTTTCACTTGTTGGACGACGCACCTAATTTTTATTTAGTTCTTATGTATTTTTATCCCATTAGCATAGCAACATGCTAACATCAAACTCCATAGGAATCAATTGTGTTTCCGTGCACTTTACATGACGAGATCTCTTTTTGTTGAGTTGCTGCCTACTAGGTAACCATCTAAAGCTGTCATTCCATTTCAATTACTGTATAAGGTAGCATTCGGTTAGGATTTGTTATCTTAGAAGGCAGCTCCCAATATAGGCAGTAAGGCAGCTTATACTACTTGGGTTTGAAACAGAGCCCTTTTTGTAAGTGTGTGGTTGTCACGTCCCCTCAATGTTTAGGTCCATGATGAGGTCTTTCCCTCTCTCTCTCTAATTAGGCTGATCAGATGTTGCTATCATGACATTTAAAGGCCTCATTCTCTCCAGTCATAAAGGCCCCTGCCATAACACAAACTGACAGGCACACACATCAGATGAACCATATAGGAATTACAGACTTTTACTTATATTATGTTATTAGTTCGAATTAACTACTGCACTGCACAACTGCTAATAAAATATATATTTTTTTCCAAAACTAGTGTTTCTTACAACATAAGCAGTTTTACAAGATTTGTGACATTCTACAAAGGTGGCAACATTTGCAATGCACACAAGAAACACAAGAAACTTGACAACATGCTAGCATGTTGCTATGCTAAAAATACCAATAAGCACAAAAATGCACAGCACAGACAAATATTGAGTTACAGTATAACATTTTAATTAGGTTAAACTTTGTTAACTGATACCTGTCAGTGATTAAAATAATGTATATACACTGACCTAAACGATTATTAGGAACACCATACTAATTCTGTTTGACCCCCTTTCACCTTCAGAACTGCCTTAATTCTACGTGGCACTGAGTCAACAAAGTGCTGAAACCATTCTTTAGAAATGTTGGCCCATATTGATAGGATAGCATCTTGCAGTTAATGGAGATTTGTGGGATGCACATCCAGGGCACGAAGATCCCGTTCCACCACATCCCAAAGATGCTCTATTTGGCTGAGATCTGGTGACTGTGGGGGCCATTTTAGTACAGTGACCTCATTGTCATGTTCAAGAAACCAATTTTAAAAGATTCGAGCTTTGTGACATGGTGCATTATCCTGCTGGAAGTAGCCATCAGAGGATGGGTATATGGTGGCCATAAAGGGATGGACATGGTCACAAACAATGCTTAGGTAGGCCATGGCATTTAAAGGATGCCCAATTGGCAATAAGGGGCCTAAAGTGTGCCAAGAAAACATCCCCCACACCATTACCAATGCATTCTCATCCTTTAGTGTCATATGTGACGCTATATGACAAAACGGCCTAATACTATGCACATGGCACCCGTTATCGTTAATATAACACACGCTGTGATGGGTAGGTTTAGGTGTGGGGTAGGGTAGGGTAGTCTCATATTACACTAAAGGATTTCTGACGCCTTGGGTTCGCGTGTTATATTAACGATAAAGGGTGCCATGTGCGTAGTATTTTGCCGTTTTGTCAAATAGAGTCACATATGACGCTAAAGGATGAGAACAGGCTGCCATTACACCACCACCGCCAGCCTGCACAGTGATAACAAGGCATGATGGATCCATGTTCTCATTCTGTTTACGCCAAATTCTGACTCTACCATCTTAATGTCTCAACAGAAATCAAAACTCATCAGACTAGACAACGTTTTTACAGCCTTCAACTGTCCAATTTTGGTGAGCTCTTGCAAATTGTAGCCTCTTTTTCCTATTTGTAGTGGAGATGAGTGGTACCCGGTGGGGTCTTCTGCTGTTGTATCACCTCCGCCTCAAGGTTGTGCATGTTGTGGCTTGCTGCATACCTCAGTTGTAACGAGTGGTTATTTCAGTCAAAGTTGCTCTTCTATCAGCTTGAATCAATCGGCCCATTCTCCTCTGACCTCTAGCATCAACAAAGCATTTTTGCCCACAGGACTGCTCCATACTGGATGTTTTTCCCTTTTCACACCATTCTTTGGACACCCTAGAAATGGTTGTGTGTGAAAAACTGAGCATTGTGAAATTCTCAGACCGGCCCGTCTAGCACCAACATCCATGCCACGCTCCAAATTGCTTAAATCACCTTTCTTTCCCATTCTGACATTCAGTTTGGAGTTCAGGAGATTGTCTTGACCAGGACCACACCCCTAAATGCATTGAAGCAACTGCCATGTGATTGGTTGATTAGACAATTGCATTAATGAGAAATTGAACAGGTGTCCCTAATAATCCTTTAGGTGAGTGTATATTTCTATATTAGACATTTCTCTGAAGTTTTCTGCCATATTGGGTAAATGTTGTTGGTCTGCAGTCATGTTGAATGATCCTATTTATGAGATGACTGCACATAAATACACCACTTGTCAAAGACTACACATTCCGAGCTGGGTGCATGTCAACAGAAGAAAAGTGGCGAAAGCAGAATGATGTAAGTGAGTTGGTTGAATGGTGACTGTAAACAGGTTAGTTTGAACTCATTTTGGGGGACCTACATTATTATGCAAAATTCATGTGTCCATAGTGTGTGTACGCAACCAGCCTGTAATTGAGGTACCCTCTCCTTTTTTAATCTCCATAAATCAGAAGTGTGTCTGATCCGAAGTGAGTCTGAACAGTGTCTAAAAATACTTTGTTCCAGACTGTGATGTCACAGTTGGGGCAAGACCCGCCCATGTATGGTGACGATCTGCCTTATTAGCATAGATTGAGTGAGGTGCAGACAGTCCACCATGCTTATATACTTTCTATAACACCTATTGATATAATGTCTGTGCCACATAAACATTACAAATGTTCTGTTTTAGGGTGTACTGCTTCGCAAATGGTCAAAGGTCAATTCAACGCTGGATTTGGACAAAAGTTGTTTCTGAAATATGGGTCGAATCAATCTTCATATCCAGAAGTATCGCATTTAATGTTTTGTGAATGTTTCTGAATTGCGTTTCTGAATGTGCTTTTTTGCCTGTATGGCAAATGGGGCTAAAGATGATTACATAAATTATAACTGGTTTCACAGACAGGGCTTAGACTAAGCCAGGATTAGTTCTTAGTTCAATTAGTCATTTAAGTAGCTTTAAAAAAAAACATAATACTGAGACAAAACAATGGCACTGACATAGTTGTATATGCCAGTGCAAGTTGCTTTCAGTTAAAACAGCTTAAACATGCATTTAAGCCTAGTCTGTGAAACCGGGGGTGTGTGTCAGAAAACTACAATGAGTTTGTATTTATGCATATTCTTTTAAAGGGATACTCCACCTTTTTTGGAAATAGGCTCATTTTACAACTCCCCCAGAGTTAAACAGCTGAGTTTCACCATTTTTGAATCCATTCAGCCAATTTTCTGATATTTGGAAGAATATCAGTAACCAGACTGACTTTCCAGATTGACTTCCATAACAGGAAAAAATATACTGTCAGAAAATCGGCTGAATGGATTCAAAATCGGTAAAACTCAACTGTTTAACTCTGGAGGAGTTGTAAAATGAACCTATTTCCAAAAAGAGTGGAGTAACCCTTTAAAGTATTTCATTTCTGTAATAAGCGTGCTTTTTAAAAATATGCTAAATTGCTTCAGAACTGCCTTTGTGTCTGAAGCGTGCCTATGATGGCTTAAACAAATGTCATCAAAGTAGGCCGCTCTGTAGGTGTTGGAACATAGCTTCAATTTTGGTGGTTGAGTTTGAAAACAGTGTTAATAGCGCATGGTCACACTTTTAGCAAACGGACCAGAATATAAGACTCTGTGTATGTTTTTATGGTACAGCGTGCGTCTGTACTTGCCTAGACCTCTGGACCCCTGGCTACATCCTCCATCAAACCTCCATCAAATCTGAGACATTTTCACTCACTCACTCTCTCTCTGGCCCTTTCTCTCCGCTCCATAACCCATTTATCTCTAGATAACTTTGTCAGATTGTCAACCAAACTCTCCGGTGGGAACTCAGCCCAAAGCCTATTAAGAAGGAATAAACTCCATCCTCGCTGGGCACTGACAGGCAATACCTTTCCCGGAGCGTTACTGTGACGATGTTAACAGCGCTCTTGTTACTGTAGCCACAGCCAGACGGGCCAGTAATCACATTTCCACCAGTAAACGACAGACATATTTCATTGATTACATAAAAGAGTAGAATTGCTTTCCCCTGACCAGATGTAAACCCGGTTTAACGCAGCTGTGATTGCGTTGGATGTCTTGGCATGGATTGAGGTACGTTGGAGAGGAACGTGTGCATTAACGAGGAGATGCGGTGAGGTTTTCTCTGTGGTCGCGGTGACTTCAGCCTCATGAATAATTAGCGTGTGTTAATGTTGAGTGTAGCTGATTGAGTCAGAGCCGCTTTTGAAGAGCGGTGTGCTGAAGGGGTTATACTGACAGGAGGGAGACGGCAGTCATAATTGAGTCAGGGAGAGAGGTAGAAAAGAGGAGGGAATTTTGGCTCCGTCTGGACACCTTTTGTTTTTTGAACCCCTTCATGTTCTGGCCTTGGGAATAGACTGTTATTTCTCACTTTGCCAGAACATCTTTTCCCCACATTTAGGTCTGTAATAACTGAATCCTCTTGGAGCAGATTCATTTTTGTTGAAGAAGAATTGCAAATTTGACCAATGAAATTTCATTTTTGCTGCATTTATAACAACATTTAATGTATAAAGTGAAATGACAGCACAATGACAATGATCGCAGGCCTGAACCACAAAAGCGGCGGTCGACCACCGTGCTGTTTCTGCTCTCTCTCCAGCGAAACCCCAGTTTAGCGATGTAATGACCCAGAACTAATGGCGCCCCATTCATTTAGCTCTATCAATGTCAACGTCACACAGGCTCACACAAGACCGCGTACATCTACCCCATGTATGTGTATGTACGTACGTACGTATGAGAGTCATTACCCACCATTATTACCTGAGGTTGGCTAGTAAACAGCTATATAGCGAAGAGTGTTAGGACTAGCGGGGAAAGCCACCATTCTCTCCAGAACAGGTTATTGAACCATTCAAATGATTTCTAAACGATTTTATTAAGTTGAAATATATAGTTGTCAAGTGCCCCTTTAATATTAATTTCAACATTAACTATATTATTAAAATCAAAGGTTGTATTCACTGTGAACTAACATGAACAAACACTGACTGAACAGTTAGACACCTAAAAATGACATAAACACCTTAAAATGGATTGCTCATTGTTAGATCATGTTAATACAATAACTAATGTTAACTAATTGAAAAGTTTTACCCAAATCACAATATGCCATGTGCATAAGTGGTAACATTTAATAAAGGGCAAATAGTTACAAAATAATGATTTAATATACTAGTAGCCCTGCCCATACCAAAACCTTAAATTTGAGATCCATTAGATGTTTTAAGCCTAATGCTACAAGAATAAAACCATACAACATTCCATCTGATTTCAAGTGAAATCTTTAGTTTTATTCAGCTCTGTGGCAGTGCATTATGAGTGCAAGAACATGCACAAACAGAGAGAACTCATCTATGTGCTGTTATGACTGACTGTTGTACAACACTCACTTTAATTGTGGGTGGAAAATTGTCTTCCTCGAATCGTGTGTAGTCAGGCCTTGGATAAATCATATTCCACTCTCATTGTATGAACAACAACAACAACAAAAAAAAATGTTTATACTTCCTTCAAAATATCTCTGTTTGTGTTCCATGTAAGGAAGAAAGTCAATTTTCATTTTAGGATGAACTGTTCCTTGAAATTTATACAGTGTATACCGCTCTGGCTATGACACAGTACAACGATATTGTGGTAATGGAGTTAAAATCTCATTGTTCGTGGTTCTCCAGTGTTGAGTAAAATGATTAGTTAGAATGAAGTATTTAAGGGAAAAGGGAAATAAAAAGCAACACAGCCCTGAATTTTTCATCTTCTAGCTGGAGACGTACATCTGTTCCTCTGCTACAGATGTGAGTTAGTGTTCTTAGTTAACTCAATTACACGAAGCTTCCTCTTGCAGGGCGCAGCAAGACTCTCTGACTACCACAAACAAACCCCCTAGATAGCACACAGTTAGCAAGAGGGTTGAGAGGTTCGGGCAGGAAGTTCATTGTTGTGTGAAAGAATTAGAAAAAAAAAAGAATAACCAAGATTCAGGGACACTGTTCAAAGCCTTTATTCTGTCTCTCCTGTACCCTGAAGGCACACACAGACCATCAATTTTAAAAGCAGCCATATGCGTTTAGGTAGTTCCTATCTACTTATTTCCTATTGGTATTATCCACTTAAAACAACTACTCTGATGCATATCGCATGGACCCCACTTCCTGGAAATAATTGTTAATGACATGATGTGGTGGCCAGCCATTAGTCATCAAGAGAAATAAAAAAAGGCGGTTTTATTCGAATACATACACTGCTCCCCATAATACTATAGGGAAGACCATAATAATTGTGAACATCACTCTCAGAACCAATGGTACAAAAGCTGTCACTGGGATGGTACCCTTTAAAAAGGTTCTAATATGTAGCTTTTAAGTAACATGTACAAGTTTGGTACCAATATTATAATATAATATGCACTTTTTGATTAAAGAGGTGTATCTTATTAAGTTAGTTCACCATATTAAAGCACATCCCATTCATTTAAGTGATGTGTAATTTAATTTTTACTGGAGCAAGCAAATGTATCTGTCGCTTTAAGATCAATAGTTTCATGTTGTGTTCAAAAATATCACCTATAATGTTTCAGAACAGTTTTTAAAGAGGTCATAAGACGGTTCTAAAAAGAACATTATTTATAAATGTGTATTATATATACTATTTGGTTTAGTGTAACATGTTTATGTGGTTTAGGTTAAAAAAAGTCATTATTTTACACATACCACTTTATTGTTGCTCCTCTATGCCCTGCCTTTCTGAAACATGTTGATTTTTACAAAGTTTGTCATTCTGAAAAGTGTGGTGTGCGCTGATTGGCCAGCGATCCAGTGCATTGTGATTGGCCTGAAAACCTTAAAGGGTTAGTTCACCCCAAAAATGTAAATTCGGTCTGTAATTACTCACCCTCATGTTGTTCCAACTCCATAAGACTTTTGTTTAGTGAAACAACACAAAGCTTTTAGGTTGCACATGACACGTCGGCTCACTAGCCGACACTGGTCATGTGTGTGATGTGTGTGAAGTACAACCCAAAAGCTTTGCGTTCACTTCGTGAAATCTCACGACCCACAGAGAAGGAAATGAATAGTTGAATAAAGTCGTTATTTTTGTTTGTTTTTGCACACACAAATTATTCTCACTTGATAAACTTAAGATTGTTCTACTTTGGTCACTTGGACTATTTTAACAATGTTTTTCATAACTTTTGGGCCGGCCAATTTCGATGCCTTAAGAAACCTATTGAGGAGTGAGACAGCTCTCAGATTTAATCAAAAATATCTTAATTTGTGTTCCGAAGATGAACGAAAGTCTTACGGGGTTGGAACAACATGAGGGTGAGTAAATACTGACAGATTTTTCATTTTGGAGAACTAAACCTTTAAGTTTGTCACGTAAATTTCACACTCCTTACCATATTTGGAACACCAGCTTCAACGCATTTTCATCCTTGGGCGTCATATAGTGACGCTTTTGACAATGCATATACATCCAACGCACATGACACCCTTTAGCATCAATATAACACGCTTCGGTTTAGGTCTGGGGTAGGGTTAGGGTTAGACCACTAGGAGGCGCCTTCTGGCCCATATATATCTGCGTCTCATCTTGACGCTAAAGGGTGCCATGTTCGTTCGATGTATATGCATTGTCAAAAGTGTCAGTATATGATGCCTTGGCATGAGAACAGGCAGTAATGTCGGTACTACCTATCAATTCGAGCCCAAATCTGATCTGGAAAATGCAAATGACCAAGTTGATCGATCAGGCGCGAATGGACCAGTATGTACGACTGGGCCGGCAGCAACAATAGTACAGTGATAATAAAAAGTACGCCTTCTGCATATCCATTTGGGTGGTGTTATGAAACTCTGCCCCCACATACTACTGACGTAGCTGTTTCTGTTCGACAAAGTTATGCGTGACGCTTATATTGGCCCTATCAAGCTCAATAGTTCAACTGAAATTCACAGCGTTAGATTTGTTAGAAACAAAAAAACAAAAACAAAAAAACACCATATATAGTTATTGGGAAGAAGCACAAGAATCGTGACTAATTACGCATGCACTGACCATCCCATTCAACCCCAGAAGATGTTTTGAAATAGATGTAATGGATTATTAATGTAAGTGTTGCGTTGTAATAATGCAGTGCCATAGAATTTCATTGAGGATTAGGAACTATAAATAAATATTTATATTTTGCAAGGGTGTAGGTTTGGATCAGAGATAAAGGTTGGGTAGGCAATTTTGGATGGGCATAGCAAGCTAGCTTTGAAAGCACAAGATCACACCCTCCCTTCAGAGCGCTCTCCAAAGCCACTCCTCTTCCAAAACACATGAACGAACACAACAGAGTCTGCAAAGCGTCATGAGAGATGGTGTGAAATTACCTCATGTCTCAAAGAACATAAAATTACAGTAATAATGAATGTAAACAACTTACAGAGCTCTTACTTGGTCCACATCAAACTGAATGCAATGATTGGATGAACATTTTTTGGTCCTGTGACTTCCACAGATGATATACGAAGACATCCGATGTAAAAGGCTCTAAAAGCCACC
The DNA here is from genome assembly GCA_038021265.1 of Cyprinella venusta. Lineage (NCBI taxonomy): Eukaryota > Metazoa > Chordata > Actinopteri > Cypriniformes > Leuciscidae > Cyprinella > Cyprinella venusta. Next base: position 10,846,469 of record CM075884.1, on the reverse strand, counting down.
TCTGTCAAAAATGAGATAATAGCATTGAGTGAATGCTCTCCGCACATAGTATACTGTCATCAAATACTGTCACTTCAAACTCACTAAATCTCAGCCTCAGCCCATTCAGAAATGTTAGTACATGGTGTGCCTGATCAAAAAAATGTTAATATTAAAGAAAAAGGTTAGACGGACTTAGATGCTTTTGCATCTGAAGTCTTCATATGTACATTTTTCAATATTTAGGCCACTTATATTATTGATTGATATCAGGATGCAGAGTGCTTCAATAACAAAAATTAGTTTATTAAAAAATTGCGTACCCCCTTGCCTTTCATAATTTTGCCTTTGGTTATCCCACAATGTCCATGTACTGTAGTTACAGGTCTGGTAATTAGAAACACATGATAACATATGTTATCAATATATTTTATTAAAAATCAAATATTTATGAGGGAAAAAAGATATTTTCTGACACAAATGATATTTGGTTTCCTGAATATATAATAAACAAGTACAAATAATCAGTAAAAGACATCAAAACTATTGTTTTGACATGATGACATTAATATAGGTGTTTGAATTACAAATCTGAAAGCGCACAAAAAGAAACAGCCCATTTCCCCGAGTTCTTTGTCAGGATGTCAGAGTGTCCAGTATTGGCTCAGCTAGTCTTTATTTCTGTCACAGTTATCTGATCAGAGCCTCAATCTCTGTAACTACACTCTCCCTGAGTCCTGCCCAGCCTGAACCTCCTGACAACACACATATCATTATACTGTCTGAGTCCTGCGCTACCTCTGAGTGGAGCTGACACCGTAATATACCTATACATCCCCTGATACAAGCACCTCCACCCCTGTATTTCTCTCCGTCTCTCTTTCCACTCACTTGTACACTGACCCTGTTTTATTGGTTCCTTCAAAGGGATAGGGGGTGGCAAAATGCATTCTCCGCTTTCTCTGTCTGTCTGTCGCACTGATCAGATCATTTTTTTTCCACCAACTGCACATGGCAGCGGCTGCGGCTGAACCTGCGCACATCGTCAGGATGCTTGTTGTGCTAATGAGGGTGCAGATGCACGTGGGAGAGCCTCTCCTGGTCCGAGACATGGAGGAAAGAGGGAGGGCGGAGGGGTAGTGCGCTGTAGAAATGTCAGTTCGAGAAAGAAGGTGGAATCAGTGAAGCACCTTGGCCCACCCATACCGAGACTGAGTGGACCAAAAAACGTGGTTAGAACAATTACTCGTCCAACTTCTGTCACAGCCAATCAGATCTGACAGATATTTTGCCAGTCGGGAAGTGAACCCAGAGACTTAGGCCTGAAACATACTCTATGCATTGGTGGATACATGAATTCTTTCAGCTATGCAATCTGTATGTGTTGCCAACACAGTGTCATGAAAATGCGTATCTATACTACGAATGTCATTTCTCATGGCATTTATACGCCAAAAATGTTTCTTTTTTTGTGTGCATATGCTACGCACTAAAAAACCCTGGGGTAGGTTTAGGGGGGAGGGGGGTGAGGAGTTCGTGTGTATTACACGCCATAAAGTGCGTATCATATGCACGCGAAAAACGCGTACCATACATGCGAAAACTGTTTTTGGTGTATAAATGGCACGAGAAATGACATTCGTGCTATAGATACGAACTTTCATGAAATCGGGCTCGTGTTGCAGTGCTCCGAAACGAGTCAGAACGCAATTTACAACACAAGCAGATGTTTCGATCTCAATATACCAAACATTTTCTTAAACTCTTCAGGTCACTTACTGCTATTGCAGAGCTTTGAAGAGATTTTTTCCTGGAACTGATGATTATAATGACAAATTACTCAGCTCAGCTCAAACAGTTTTACTAATAAGTTGAACCACTGACCAAATCCTTTTCTTTCAAAATCAATAAAGGGCTACTGTACGTCTACATTAATCCAGTATTTTCATTTCAAAAAGCTCTCTGTTCACACAAGCGTTTTCCAAAAGATTTTTTATCCACACTCTAACATCAAGGCTAAAGCATATGCGTAAAACGTCATCTCTTTAAGATACCGAGAGTCCAGACATAAAGTTATTATATTAAAGTTATAAAGTCAAATTATTCTTCTGGCACGATCATTTTATTAGCAAAATATCAAGTCCGTTCTCAAGGTGTCATATACGATGCTTTTGCAAAAGCGTAGACATCCGTCATCCGTGTTATCTTGTGCGCCCGAGCTTCGTTTACAGTCTGATGGAGACGTGCGCTGTATTCAAGCTTTTCTACATTGTTTGTATTTTGGTATTGCTATATTTTTTAAAAATGGTTCGTAAGTGTGCATGTCGCGGATATCCTAATCGTCCTAATCGGGCGCACAAGATAACACGTCAGCAGCGTCATTGGAATCGTGAACGAGCAATGACAATAGAACCGGAAGAGAATACAATGCTGAATAAATTTGTTGTTTTTGCTATGTTTGGACCAAAAAGTATTTTCGATGCTTCAAAAAATTCGAACTAACCCACTCATGTCACATGGACTACTTTGATGATGTCTGTATTGCCTTTATGGACAAGGACAGTATAAGGTACATACATTTTCAATGGAGGGAAAGAAAGTTCTGAAATCTAAAATATCTTAAACTGTGTTCCGAAGATGAACGGAGGTCTTACGGGCTTACGACATGAGGGTGAGTCATTAATGACATAATTTTCATTTTTGGGTGAACTAACCCTTTAATGGTGTGTCCAAGTTGCACTAAATCACCATTCCATGTATGGTCTATAAAATTGCCCTCATTTGAGTATACTTTCTGTCATCTTTGCAGACATGTAATATGAACACCGTACAAAGTAGAAAATAGCAGGCTTCTATGTGTTGTCTATTAACATATCTATCGGTTAAAGATCATGTTGAAATACCTCCATTTTCATAGTCCACACTACATTACAAAATGCTGTTTTCAAACGTATCCACAAGGCAAAAAGTTCAAGTGTGGAAGGAAGGCAAAAACAGAAAAAAATATAGTTTTTGAATGTATCTGGATTAGTGTAGACATAACCAAGAAAACAACAAGAAAACTACAAGAGAACTTGATGTTGATAAGTGCTTGTGTGAGGGGGTGAAGAGGTACAGCAAATTGAATAAAATAATATTTTTATTAGTCCTAACTTGCCCATATCAAATAGAGTGTACTGTACTTTAAAAGGCCATACATTCGGCTGGATATATATCATGCATTCAATGCATAATATATTCAGTGCAAGGAGCTCTAAAAAAATATGGGGAGAACTATCCGATAGAAATATTTTAATGCCATTGCGATGTTTGACATCACTGCTCATGGGTGTTGCTCCAGATACATTTTTTTTTAGCCAATTACCTGAGCTAAAAATGTCATGTGACTAATCACACTGGAGCTACAGGAAAATAATTTAATGTTAATGCTGATTGGCTGATGGTACTCTGAGCTTTACTTCAATTCAGTAAAATTAAAATTAAAATGTATTTGTATAGCACTTTTCACAATACATATTGTTTCAAAGCAGCTTTACAGAAAGTGCATTTCAGAAAAATACAGATAGTTAATCATGTATTAATTTAGGGCATAACATATCGCCGATTTTAAGACTACAGTCATGTTTTTACGAGCCCTTCAAAAAAACTGTCACTGGCAAAACATCTATAATTTATGAAATGTATGTCACTAATAAAAAAATAAATTCTGTCAAAAGACAGCAACATGGCCGACATAATCTTATAGTTACAACATACTAGCAGGGGATAACTGGGCTATCCTAACCAGATCATTTTTTTTAACTAAACAAAATTAAAAGAAACAAATGTTGTTTAATCATTATTTTCACCAGTTTAATCATTATTTTCACTTGTATGAATGTTTTTGTCTTTTGGACAATGACTATATTTAATTACTATATCAAAATATAGTCATAAATATTTGATTAATAAATAAAAAAATAACCAAATGGTTTGAACCCAACCATAAATACAATTGGAGAAAAAATTATATTTATAGTGTTTTTTACAAGTTTGTCCAAAGTATTTTTTTCCCCTCTCCCCATGCACTTGCATTCATGCGTGCATACACATGCATTCAATAACAAATTTAACCAAACAAGCACATTAGTCTTGCAGTTATGACCACCAGTTACATGCTGGATGCTCAAGAAGTCTGCTTGGTTCTGTACTTTACTCTCTCTTTGTCTCTCAGGAAGGTTCATTATCCAGTAATGATGGGTCTTCATGGGGGGTCTTGAAGCACCGGGGAATCCTGCCATTGTTAGTGTCACCCCTTCAGTCTCATCCATCACTAACACTACCCCACTACCACTTCCTCTCTGTGTGCCCACTCCACCTCATTTACTGCGATTAGAGTTGTTATGCCCCTCCGTGTAGAATATACCTCTGACAGGAGAAGGATACACCCCGTATCTGTCCGACTGTGTCGGCATCTCTCTCCCTCTGCTTTTCATTTGTGTATTTCTCTCCATTAGTCTGTCTCTCTGTGTCAGTCAGTAACACATTTGACATCTTTAAGTACGTATTTCCTTAGTAATTCATATACTGCTGCGGATGTCAGTATGGCTAGAAGACCAAATAAAAAGACTATAATGCATCATTATGCAATTGATAATTTAAACAGGCTTGAACATCGGATTTTTATTTTATGTTATTTATTTATTTTTATTTTTTTTACAAAATATCAGACTTTTCTGTCCATTTATTGGAAACAAGGTTTGCAATTGGTTTGCTTTCCCATAACTAATGTTTGTGTTCCCCTAAGAAAGCTTTCATTAACTCTTCAAACTTTTGTGAGTTTGTTATGAGGGAACGCAAAGTTTTTTTTTTGTTTTTTTTTTCTCAACATTGTCCATCTAGGGGTCCTTACATTTTAAACACTGATGATTTTATCATTGTAAATCATATAAAAAATAAAAATAATAGCCTACATAATAATGAATTCCATTGTAAAGGTTTTAATGAAGTAAAATATACACAACGCTTAAAGGGATACTCCACTTTTTTGGAAATAGGCTCATTTTACAACTCCCCTAGAGTTAAACAGTTGAGTTTTACCGTTTTTGAATCCATTCAGCCGATTTTCTGAGATTTAGAAGAATATCAGTAACCAGACAGTTTCTGGTCCCATTGACTTCCATAGTCATTTTATTTCCCTATTATGGAAGTCAATGAGACCAGAAACTGTCTGGTTACTGATATTTTTCTAAATATCACAAAATCGGCTGAATGGATTCGAAAACGGTAAAACTCAACTGTTTAACTCTGGGGGAGTCGTAAAATGAGCCTATTTCCAAAAAAGTGGAGTATCCCTTTAATGTTGCATGTTGCTTAAATTCATTTAACGTTCAGTAAAGCCTAGCCAAATGTTAGTTTGCAGCTGACATATTTCACATCAAATTAAAGACCATATGTATCATAATTTGATTTAAACAAAAGATTTATAGTTGGGTTTAATGACTTGACAAATGCCATCCACTCTAAAATATGTGCAACATATGAAAATGAAATTATTTACTTGTCTTCCCAACATCCTGTAGAAACAGTGAAAATGGTCATTACAACATAATTACAATTGATGAACATCAATGTGTTTTTAATTCTGCGTTATATAATATTCAAGATGCTAATAGTTCTCTCAAACCTCAGAAGCGTGTGGAAACTTGCTTGGGAAACTATACAAAATATCACTTTCCCCCCCTGAAAATAGTATAAAGGAATAAGAAAATATCTTATAATGATCCTCCCATACTGAATGCTTTAAAGTATGTTAGTATTTAGCTTATTTCGGTTGTGTGGAATTCACATCAATGACTGAACCGCAGGAAATTACACACATAGAGAGGAGAGGTAAACAATCATTAAAGTAGCATTATAATGTTTTTTGGTAAACACATCTGTGTATTTACAAATGATATGCAGTCTGACACGCTGTTTGCGCTTGTCATATAACAGCACTGTAATTTAAATTATGGGACAGTGTCTATTTATTTGTGCTTTTCTCTCTTGAATATGAACTCTAAAAATAGGATAGAATGACAGTCTACAGCGGAGATCACAGATCTTTAGCTCCGGGCCTTTTACCATCCCATCAGAAAACATCTCATCCGCCTCCTCCTGCTACATTCATATGTAGTTTTTCTTATCTTTAAATTATAAATTGAAAATGACAATTGGATTAAAGCAGTGAATAATTGAAGTACTTTAGAAAAGAGTTTCTAAAGGAAAAAAAAAGGGGGCCGCAATTCTACATATTAGGTCTGAAATGAAAGCTTGTTGTATTGTTTGTGAAGTGCCCAGTCTAACTGTCACCAGAAGGAGATGTCTGCATGGAAGATATTATTTCTGGCTAGTGTGAGTGCGTCTCGAGGCGTAGTCTTGGCTCTTTTATTTTACGTGTCATAATGCGATGGTGGAGTTCTCCCTGCGAGGCATCGTGGCTATTGGAAAGGCGAATAACATATGTTGTGTCTCAAATGCATCTCTCTGCTTTATTCCACTAGCACAGATGACCAGTGAGCTGTCCAGTGCCAAGGGCTGAGGGGCAGAGGGACAGCACTCTGTGTTTGTCACAGATACACTCATTTATTTGAAGAGAGAGAATCCAGTGTAAAAAGCAAAAGGGTGGAAATATGGCCTAACAAGCCCCCATCCGAGAAGACGATGTAATAGAGATTATGTTATTTGACTGTTGATTGTTCTTTTAGAGGGATGGATTCTAAATATAAATGAATTATAGATGAAAGTGTCCTAACACACACACACACACACACACTTTAATTCTGAGGAAACTAGAGTTTTCCGTTTTTAGTTGAACACAGTGTAAACTCCCCCTTATGCTGATGTTCATTTAATTCTATTCTTCCTGTGTTTAGTTCCTGTTTTCTGTGGTGGCTAAGTAGGTCCTTGTTTGTTAATTTGGTTACTGATGTAACATTTTAGTTTAGGGTCCAATTCTCACTGTTAACTAGTTGCTTATGAGCATGCATATTACTAAGATATTGGCTGTTTATTAGTACTTATAAAGCACATGTTAATTCCATTGTGCACGACTTTATTCTACTTTCCTAATCCTACCCAATATCTAAACTTAACAACTACCATACTAACTATTAATAAGCAGTAATTAGGATTTTATGGAGGCAAAAGACATAGTTAACAGAGTTAATGTAGTTAACGTAGTTAAAAGACCCTTAAGTTGCAGCGATAACAGTAATATCCTATACTAAACTTGAACTAATATTGACAAACTATATATCATTTAAAAGCTTACCATCTGTAGTTTTCAAATTTGGTGATTGATTTTCAAAATGAATTACAGAAGAGCCGTAATCTATCAATTTGCAACAATATTTTTTTTTTCATACTCCTAAGGTGTGTTGAGACCTTTATTTTGAAATAGCGATGAACATGAAAAATCATGAAAAAAGGGTTTAAACCTCCGTTTGTTTTCATGCCAATAGTTCATTCAGTAGTTACCAAAAGATAACATCCATTACATTCTTTTTTAGAAAAAAAGGTCTGAAAATGTTTTAAATATAAAGAAAAAAATTATAGATTCACCATTTGTGATGTGGCACTGAGCTATAACAACCCGGTCTCATCCCAATTCGTCATATAACTGACGTTTTGGGACGTCTTTTGACCATTCGTCAATATACGACTTTTTAGGGCCCCCTTAAACGTCGGTAGATGACGTTATGGGATCCTAACTCTACCCCATACCTAAACCTAACCCTAAACCCAACTCGTCACCTAACTGACGTTAAAGGTAAAGCGTCAGTTGTATGACGACCCGGGATCGTCATCTACCGACGTTTAAGGGGGCCCTAAAAAGTCGTATATTGACGAATGGTCAAAAGACGTCCCAAAACGTCAGTTATATGACGAATTGGGATGAGACTGTGTTAGCTATAACGCACATGCATGTTATTTTTATGTGATTATTGAGGTTGAATTCATATCAAAATATGCCAAACTTCCCTTACTACTTCTGAATAGGATGCCTTCTTCATAAATTGTAAGTAAAATCGTGGAAATAATATGTTTTGAAATCACTCAAAACACATATGGAAATGAAGGCGCGCTTATATGGGCAGTAATGGAGTCTGGTTGTGACCTAGTGAAAAAGTTTGGTGTTGAGCCTTTAAAATTCTTACTGAAAGCTTTTATTTTTAGATATTAATCTAAAATTTGAAACACAACTTCTGAGGAGTTTTGGCTTTGATTTTTCTTGCAGTTTTAGAGTCCACCATGTTTTGAAAAAATATATTTTATATAAAATATGAATAATAAAATGTTTACATTTTCATAAACTCAAAACTCTATAACTTTCACTTTCTTAATTTATTTAACATCTACAAAAAAATCTCTTAAATGTCTTCTTTAAAACAAGACCAATCTGATATTCCAAAGCATTCTGGAATTACAACCATTTAAGTTTGGATTGTGCGGAAAAGGGGGCGCGACACTAGTTACTGTAGATTATGGTAATAATCGGACCCTAATCTGAAGTGACTGTCACGGATTATGTTTATCACTTGTGTCTAGTTTAGTTGATCATTATCCTGTGTGTTGATACTTCTTAGGCCCTGTTTACATGAGAACGCTTGCGGGTGAAAACGTAAAAATATTTTATCGGATGTGCCTTTCGTTTACACTGTAACACGGCGACGGCGTTTTTGAGGCTTAAAAACACAAAAAAAGTGAAACCACCCTCCAGAGTGGAAATCTTAAAAACCACTGCGTTCCCGTGTAAACGGTAAAAACGCAAAAGTCTGCTTTACAGTGAAGGTTGTACGCAAGCGCGTGGACTTGGTGTTGTTGTAGTATGCACTCCTAGCCACCTGAAGTGCATACTACATTGAATTTCACACACTTTTGATTTCCCACACAAAACGCTTGTCTAAACGCAGAATAAAAAGTGATGACGCAACACCACTTTTGCGTTTTCTCTTCAGAATCGTTTCCGTGTAAACATACCCTAGGTTTCCGTTCATTGACAGTTGTTGCCTTTGTGCTCCAAAGTTTGCGTTGTCTTTTGATTACTTTCCTTGTGGAATGTCATCTTATTTCTTCAAATAAAGCTGCAAATAGGTCCTCGCCTTAGTTCCCTCCTTGCCCAGACCTTCTATTGTCCTGACTGTGGCTGTAAAGAGCACACTACGGAGTAAGGAACAAAAATAGTCTTTAATGAATCGAGAATACACAAGAGAAAACCGGGAATACACAAGAGATCACAGGAGAAATAAACAGACAAAACATGTTTAAATGACGATACGGAACAATGAACAAACAGGACACAGTACATAATCAAACAGAAACAGAACAGGTGTGTTGAATTAGGAACTATGGGAACTAATTAGCAAACAGGGAAACTACACCAGGAACTCAAAACTAAAACATAACATACAACTATGATATTGTCTCATAGAATATTTGATATCTTTAAGATGTTTACATCAACTTTTTGGAAAAAATTCTAGTTTACCCATTAATGATAAGAACAATGGCTTGAATTATTAAATTACTGTATAGCCTGGTTTCACAGACAGGGCTTACATTAAACCTTTATTAATGTTCCTTAGAAAAAAAAAAGAAAAAAAAAACTACTGGTGTGCATCTTGAGACAAAACAATGGCACTGACATTGCTTTCAGTTAAAACAGCTCAAACATGCATTTTAGTCTGTAAGCCTTCTTTGTGAAACCGGGGTTAAAATGACCTGTTTTATCTTGAGAAATAAAACGGTTTTATTTAAAAGTGGTATTGTATCGATATCAGCAATAATGACTGTACTAATTATTGTGTTGAGGCAAAAAAAAGGGGTAGGCTACTTCACGTCGCTAGTAAATATGTTAAACTAGCAAAACACTAAATGTATAGTAGAAAAAGAGCAGAAAGACAACCTACTTGATCCTGACTAATTTAAAAGGTCCGTGTTATTTAACCCCGCGTTAGGTTGTGCCCCGTGCTCCGCTATCTATATCCATCCTGCCGCTTTTGTCCTTTTATTTTTGAACCAAAAGAGAAAATTAATACAGACCCTTCTCTCTTTGCATGATAAAAAATATATATATATATATATATATGGAGCAGTTTGAAAAGAGGGAATAAAGTTTAGAAAAAAGGCCTTGAGCAATTAGGGACCAACAAGGGAAAAAGAGCAACTTAGAAAGTCCTACAGAGCTAATTACTGGTGGCATCGGATGAGTGATTTAATATTTGCCCCCAAGAATATCAGAAGACCACAGAGTCCACGATGTCCATCCAGCAAAAGTCCAGAAAAAAAAACAGTCCATAACAAATCCAGAGTGCTACAGGAGCGGTAAACAAGCATTGTGTGTTTTCTCAGATGAAGGGCCACCAGCGGCCACTGTCATCCCTTGTAAACCCGTTCAGATCATGCAGAATATCTGCGGTGATAATCACCTGCCCACAGGCCCGTGTGGCCCCGCGCTCGGCTGTAATTGGAGGTCTCGTTCACGTATAACAGCACACCTAACCCACTCTATAAATGCCAGTCCAAGGGCTGAAATGATATGCGGTTATCTTTTTAATTTTTTTTTTTTTTTCACATTTCTGAATGTATTTTACCCTGGGCTTTGTCTGGGTCAGAAGTAGTTTACCTGCTCTCTGCCCTCTGGTGTGTAAATGCAGGGATTTGTGTTTGTGTGTTTTTGAGACTTTTGACTTTAAGGCATAGATGACAAATACATTGACTGAGCGCCACTTAGCATAGCTGCTACTGAAAAGCCCTCTGGCTCCTGTTGTGTTTAGAGATGTTTGATTCACATGATGATAATATACTCTTTATAGAAACGCATAGGAATCCACATGAATTCCATCTGCGGTCTAAAGAGGAATATGACTGAATTCAAATATTTATTTATAATAAATATTAAATAGATCATTTTAAAATGTGTGTATATTTTATATTTGTTTTTAAAAACAAATATTTGTTTTATATAAATTCGCATTGCTACTGCTGACACATCCATATTGGTAAATGCTGTAAAGTTGAAAATTATGTGACTTTGAATGTAAATAAATAACACAGTCTCATCCCAAGATGTCATATAACTGACGTCTTGGGACATCTTTTGACCATACGTCAACATCCGCCTTTTTAGGGTACCCTTAAACGTCGGTTACACGACGATCCCGGGCCGTCATACAACTGACGCTTTACCTTTAATGTCGATTAGGTGACGGGGTATGTTTAGGGGTAGGTTTAGGTCTGGGGTAGGGTTAGGATCCGATAACGTCATCTAACTGACGTTTAAGGGTACCCTAAAAAGTCGAATGTTGACATATGTTCAAAAGACGTCTCAGTTATATGACGTCTTGGGATGAGACTGCGCTGAAATAAAGTGAACCTATTGCACATTCCATACCCAAATGCATGTTGAACTCATGGCTAATGCACTGGATGGATGGATGGATGGATGGATGGATGGATGGATGGATGGATGGATGGATGGATGGATGGATGGATGGATGGATTTGTTTTACATTTGTTTTTGTTTTTGTTAAAAAAGTAACTTTTTAAAAAACACTTTAAAAAAAGTGTCTTATGCTCACCATGGCTGAATTCATTCATTCAAAAGTAAATACAGTATTACTGTGAAATAGAATAACAATTTGAATTGACTGTTTTCTCTGGAAGCAGTTTATATCTCGGAATTCTGATGTCTTTCCTCAGAATCAATTGTGAGATATAAACTTGCAATTGCGAGGAAAATTCTGAGGAAAAAAGACAGACTCGGAATTCTGACTTTACTGTATAACATACAATTGCGACTTTATATCAAGCAATTATGACTTTATAATTCGCAATTGCAAGTTTAGGTAACGCTTCCTTTTACAGTCCAGTTACCCATGTACATACTCAGTACTTATTTTGGTAATTACAATTAATGGGTAATAACTAGGTACTAACCCTGAACCTACCCTTAAACCTACCCCTAACCCATGTACTTACCTTATATTAGCCAGCTCTTTCTAGATAAGTACACTGTAAATACACTGTAAATACTGTACTGATTTGCGAGAGAGTAAACTCGCAATTGTCGGAAAAGAACTGTGAGATAAAAAGTCGCAATTAACTTTTTTATTTTTTATTCTGTGGCGGAAACAAGCTTCCATAGTTTTCTGTTTTAATATATTTTTAAAATGTAATTTATTTCTACCATGACTGTTAATACTCTGAAGGCCCTTTCACACCAGTCAGTCACTGAATGTCATCATTACAGCTGAAAAATGCCATCAGTTTAACTGAAAAGCTTAAAAAAGCGAGCAATCTTTTGATAGTCAGTGTCTACAAATGGCTTACTTGCATTTGTCTTTGCATATTAAGCTCGGATAGGAGAATCTATTTTAACATCAAAAAAATTACACACGTCACCTTTAAACTCTCCGCTCTGAGATAATAAAGGTAGTTAGTTCATGCCAATGTGCGCTTTGTGATGGCGTTGTAATGAACAGTAAGGAAAGAAAGCCCTGTGAATTCATCCTTGACCTGTGCGTATGCATCATTAACTCCATTTGTCCCTCTGCAATTAACACTGCCTGCTTGACGGCCCGTCCACTCCCTCGTTTCTTCCACACATCCATCTCTCCATCACTCTACTCTCCCAGGTTAACTCCAGCCCATTTTTTCCCCCATATTACCCATCACCCACTTCTACTTGCCAAGTCTGACCTGATTGTGAGGGTTCACGCTCCTATTGCGGTCCCCAATTCCAGTCTCCATGGCAGCCCTCACGGTTGTCACGGTGACAGGTCTGACCCTGTCGTCTGGGGCCGGCCGCTCAGTAAAGAGTTGGAGGCCAGTGGCCGCTCGCAGGGGACGAGCCTCATCCCCTGATTACTCTGACCTCTGATCTTGTGCTCAATGTCAGCTCATTTACTTATACTAACAGGGCTCACTTGAACACCAGCACATGAGATGACCATTTAGATTAGACCACCCCTAAAGGAATCGGTCACCAAAAATTGACAATTCTGTCGCCTCATGTTGTTTCAAAAAAGACATTTTGAAGAATCTTTCCAAAATGTGACCATGGCTGACTATCTTATTTTGTATTAAATAAATAAAGTAAAGATATAAAGAAATAAACCAACCCGATCTCACGGCAATTCGTACGAATTTTACGAGGAGGCTAATTCGTATGAATTCATACGACCTTACTTGTGAATTACGATTTTTGCTAAATCGTACATATTTTACGAGATGCCCAGTTCGTATGAATTCATACGAATGACCTACCCTTGACCCGACCCCTAAACCCACCCATCACGTAGGTTTAGACAAATCGGACGGATTCGCACAATTAAGGTGGTACGAATTTGTAAGAATTATCCACCTTTTAATCACTTTAATCACTTGGTCGTGAGATAGCGTTGAATAAATACAAACAGCATGAAAATAATCCATATGGCAAAAGAGCTACAATGTATTTTAAGCTTTCTGATACCCTGTTAGCTTTTGTGTGGGGATGTTAAATATTTATTACTGAAATCTTCCCATTCGCTGATGCTCTGATTTCTCAGTTGAATTTGCATTCAGGTTATGGAGACAGTCATAGATTCTCACAAGTATGGGTCTGTTCCTTATTCAATCCATATAGACCGCTTTTTAGTTGGTAAACATGGTAACTTTTTTGTGGGTGGAGCTTAGGCGGAGGCAGAACGATCCCTCTGGCCGCTTCCCTAACGTTAGTTTGCAAGTTTTGTTAGCTTGTTTTTTTTTTTTAATGACTGGAGAAAAATTTGATTTAATCTCAATGTACAAGGTCACTCAGGTCCTCATTTCTACACCTATCTGATGGAGAAACCGAGCATAAAGAGAAACTGAGGGTATAAATTCACAGTGCAAAGAAGACGACAATGTAGAGAGAGACATTACAGTGCAATTTTAATGATGTGAATATTTTCTAGAAATAAAAATGCCAGATACAGCATATTCATTTTTCATTGATTCTTGCACCCAAAAACACAACAAGATGACATTTAATAATAATAATAATAATAATAATAATAATAATAATAATTTAAGCTAATTATGTCGCTGAATCTGTGCTGTATTATCTGCCTCCATGCAGTTGTCCTTTTGTTTTGCCTCCAGCTGTGACGTAATTGTGATGTCGGCGCAAAAGGGGTCTATAGTATAACTTTACAAAAAAACACGAAATGATCCAAGTTATATGGATCAAGTTTATGATATCGGTTTTTAAATTACTTTTATAATAGTTTTGAGCCTATATTTAGCCTATGTTTGCACTAAATATAGCCACCTTTAGTGCCTGTCTTTATACCAAAAACACGCCTGTCATGGAATAGCTACAGTGGCGTAGATCGTAGAGCCTGGAGTTCGTGAAAGAGCATTTGATGTGCTCGGACCCGAGTTCGAAGCCACCTTTTGCCGAACATGAGATGTAAAATGTATGTGTTTTCACAAAACGGACATAAATCTGATCTTCATTTCTCGCCCTATATGCAGATTTAATGGAGTTCACGTCACCAATAGCAAGAGATATAAGCTGCGATTTTTTTGATCATCAGCTAATTTCAAAACCAAAGACTGCAATAAGAGGGAGCCGCAACAGCCCTGGTAAGATCCTTTTGTTTCTTTACTTTTAATGAAGATTATTGTGGGTTAAGCACCTGTGACTCACTTTCAATTTGATTTGCTGTAGTTTGTGGTCTGGGTTTCCCCATGCTGCCTTCCCACAGCGCAATTTTATTCACGCTGAAAGGCAGTCTGGATACCATGGTCCAGATTTTCGCCTCATTTAGGGAACCAATCACAGAACGGGGAGGGAGCAGCAAGACGATGAAGACATACAGTATATGCGACACACCAAAGCAGTTTGTTTATTTCTATGGATTCAACATGGCAGCAGACGTGAAGCAACCTTTTGATGCAGCCTTAGATATTGTTCTAAGTAGTTTAGAATGCAAGTTTATTTTGGAAAAAAGAGCATCTTTTGGCGTTAAACTTCGCGAGACCCCAGTCGTTATTGTTGTCTCGCCATTAATCGCCCTAATGGAGGACCAGGTACAGGAGGCAGTCAACCTTGGAATATCTGCCGCTCAGCTGTGTCCCGAGAAAGAAAATGCGATAAAGAATTGTCGATACCGAGCGCAAAGTGGCAAGACATGTTAGCCACAGAGTTGTATAGTACCAACCTGCTAGGCATCGTCGTCAACAAAGTCCATTTAACTTATAAATTGTAAGTGGTATTTATTAATATCATATTGTCATTATACCTGTAGACTACCAACTGTGGTTATCACAGTGCCACTAAGTTGTGTTGATTTTCAATATCAATATACAGCTACCGCTTTAGTAGCATAACTTTCAGCTGTGCACAAGCACCCGATTAAAGTTGTTGACACTTTAGTCATTATTTTTTTTTTTTTTTTACATTTTTAAACTTGTGAAGTACTAGCACAAACAATTTCCAATACAAATAACAACTTCAACATCTATGTTAAACTGTACTTAATACTTGTGTTTTTCTAATTGAAACGATTGGCTATGAGCTACGTACAGGCGGATTTGATAGACATTCTTAGCACCCAATAAACGGCGCCGGGCATTTGTAAACCACGCCTCAAATACGAGAAAATGTACATGTGGTTCCCAGACCCAAGCCTCAACGAGAATTGGGTCTTGCGTTACCCAGTCTAGGTAGTTTATGCGTTGGCTTGATGAAGAGATGCTCAGCTGCTCATCTGTGGTGATGTTCCAGTAGCGCTGTCATATCTGGCTGTAACATGAGATAATCTGGCCTATAACACGCTCTCACGCGTTTATTTTTTGGCATTGTTGGGAGGAGTCAAATTTACATATGCAGTTTCAAAAACCAGATGCATTTACACTTGTCCAGTTTCGTCTGGAATGCGCCCCTCAAGTGGTTTGAGCGATCGGATTTAAATCCATCTTGAATGCGTTTCCAAGACCATTTACACCTGCTCTTTTCACGATTGGATAGCTATCTGATCACAGAAAACTCATGAAGTGACCAGGTGTAAACAGCCCCTACAGAGCTGTCTTTTGAACTTTAAACAGTAATTCTCCAGAGTAGCACTGCTCTTCTCTCAGTAGCACATCATGTGGGGCCTATTGAAAGGAACAGCCATTAGCTGAGGCCAGAAACCTCTGAAAGTGACCAGAATGAAAGGGAAAGCAAAGTGTGTGTAGTGTAGAGGGACTCTTCAGGCAGTGCCAAGAGCTAACACACTAATTACGACCTCCACATGAGCCGCACACCACTGGCACTTCACTCAACACAGTCCTACTGAGAGCCCAAATGAGGGATGTGGAGAACAGACAGACAGATGGTGAAGAGACGAGCAAATGCAGGCAATGAGAACTGCTGGAGAACACTAAGAGGAATGAAAAACAGTGAAAGGGGTCATGGTGACCATGAAGTTGACAACAAGGGTTAAGTTTTTTTGTTTTTTTTTGTCGAATGGTGGGCATGGTAGATACTACAGTAGGTACAGACCCTTTGCTAGTTAAATTTGCCCAGGAAATCACCTCACATAATCTGAACACCAAAGTATTGAGTGAAGAGTAAGAAGTAAACTCGGCACTGCACTTATTCGTGCCCGTAGCAAGACACTTGTCAAGTTTGAGATCCATCAGACTAACAGTTCGAGATATGCGATTAACAGACAGACACACAGACAGACAAACTTTCCTGTAATTTATAGATAGATTCATAGATAGATATATCTATAAATATATAAATATAATTATATTTATAATTAGATTTATATTGTGCAAAATACATTGAAATGCATTTTAAGATTGTGTATTTTAAGCTAAGGTTAATACTTAACCTGGTTAATCTAAACAATGCTGGGTTGTTTGAACCCAAATTTGGGTAAAATATGGACAAACCCAAATGTTGGGTTAAAAATGTATTAAAATTTTAACCCAACTTTAACCTTTACTTTCAACTGTAAATTTTTTTAATTGCTTTTTAACCCAACATTTGGGTTTGTCCATATTTGACCCAAATTTGGGTTCAAACATCCCAGCATTTTTTAGAGAGTATGGGTGCTTGGTCTCAACACTAGATTCAGTGTTTCATGTCAAAGCTGTTACTTAATAGGGTAATTTAACATGACTGAATCTCTGTTGTGACTAATCAGCATTCAGAATTGAAGCTATATTTCATGCTGTGGCAATGATTTGACAGGCCAGTCAAATTTATTATAAGAGTCATGTGAGCATCATTGACCAAATGCATGTTTGCATGCTGACAGAGATGCATCCTGAATTCAATTCGACCGTCAAAAGAAGAAAGCAAACAGAGACTTCAGATCTGAACAGGGCATTCTGGTGGACGCCTTGTTGATGGCAGATGACTGTTTTTAGACTTGCCGTTCCTTCCCCGGTGACAGATTAATAGCTATCCCCTCGATATCATTATGACATACTTTCAGCATCAAGGACAATCCAAAGAGCAATGGAGCAAAAATGTAGAATGTAATATGTTTTGCTGTACCTCAGGGAGACAGCGAACCCTTGCACGGCGAGTCTGAATCTGAAACCGTCCCAGAGGAAAGAGCCGGCCACAGCACTCCAACCACAGCAAAAAACTTTTACGTGAGCTCAAATTAAATTTTTCATGCTGATGATTCCTCTGGAAAATTAGAATTGAGTTAATTAGCTGGAGAAATGTTGTTTCGAGTGTGTATTTTGACTTTCATGTGTCCGATTGTTTCCAGCACCAATGAAAGATTTTGAGGAACGGATCTTGAGACTGTTTATTTATAGCTGGTCTACTTTCCTTCTCGGAAAAAAAGAAGGTCCAGTTTCTCTGTGAAAAATCCAGCATTTAAACTTGAGGAATAAATATCATCAGCAGGTCAGGTTGCGTCATAAAACATATTGTACCCAATAGCAGACAGAAAAAACATCATTATGTTTCTCTACTCTTTTTATATTCTTATATATAGTTTTTAAAACACAACATGTTTCATGCATTACTAAAAAAAAAATCTCTCATAAATCTAGATGTACTCTTTCCCTGCAGTCAAATATATTGTTTTATTGATTACATGTGCTTCTGCCGATAGTGAATATGTTTGAAAGCAAGTATTTCCACATCTGTCCTGTCCGTGTGCTCCAGGTTCTCAGTAGATCCGTGTCCCGTCGGGAGGTTTGGATGTGCTGCTTTAAATGGAGGGTGATGACAGCACTATGGAAGTGCTACAACAATGGAGTTTTGTATGAAGCCCGTAATTCTCTGACAGCAGATCCTGCTTTCCTCTTTAAAGTCCCTCTTCCAGAGGAAGTCCGTTTCTACACACACATATATCCACACAAATACAGAGACGCAACCTCAATCCAGCCTTTCTCCGCACATCCAGAGCTCTCCGGTTGGATCTGATACACCTGCCAGGCCTCTCTGTTTCATTTCCAATCACACAATGGATTTCCAGTTCTAATGCTGGCTTCAGCGTGTGTCTCTGTGGACATAAACGTGACCTTAAATAGTTCTTCGTTTCTTTCCACTGCTTCTCTTTGCCAGTGCCAGCTATTCTTTCATAAAGAGGATCAGGGCTCGCAAATGTTGTACCCTAATGGCCGTCTCTATGCATAATGAAAGAACCTTTGTTGTCCTCTGAATAGACAGGTTTACCTTCAAGTCCAAATGAAATAGCACATTTCACTACCATTTCATTGTAAATTCATTTGTTTTAATTAGGGCTGTCAATTGAATGTGATATTTTTTTGTGATGAAGCATATAAAAATAATAAAAATTAAAGAAATCCTCTCCCGACACAAAAATTCCACAGAGGATTTTCCTAATATGATAGCAATTCAAGCTTGAAGTAATTTTTTTTTCTGAGTTTGCAGTCAGCCCAAGCTTTCAACAGGCCTCGACAAATTACTCACAGCAGAAAATGAAGGATGAGTTCTCAAATTCTCAAATTGTTTCAAAACAGATGGAGCACAACAGAATAAAACAACATCTAGACATGTTTTCAAGGTCAGGTGACTTTTACATGGTGTCTTTACCATTTAAAAAAAATGTGTGACCTTTTTCTACATTTGTAGCATGACAGGTGTTTTCAGAATAACATAGCATTTGCACTAACCCACTTTTCCAAGTGTGTAGTGGAGTAGTAGAACCAAATGCATCTCTGTTTAAAACATACCAGTATTTAACATTGTTGTTTGTTTGATAGTAAATAATAGAAAAAAAGTACATAAAAAATACATATAAATTACAATGAACATGAAGGTCTTAGAGTATTCCTGTCTTTTTTAAGTAAATTAAATTAAACTTTGGCATATATATATATATATATATATATATATATATATATATATATATATATATATATATATATATATATATAAATAAGTATATATATCGTGATTAATCTCATCCAAAATAAAAGTTTGTGTTTATATAATATATGTGGGTGCACTGTGTATTATTATTTATTTAAGAAATATTTTCATGTATGTACGGAATATAGATTTATAGATTTATATATAATTTATATGATATGTAAATATAAATATTTTATATATAAATAATATTTTTTTCTTAAATATACATGCATATATATATATATATATATATATATATATATATACACATACAAAATAATTATACACAGTGCACCCACATATATTATGTAAACACAAACTTTTATTTTGGATGTGATTAATCGTGATTAATCTTTTAACAGCCCTACTATATATATATATATATATATGCATTCAAAAATGAACGCAATTAATCCTTCCATTGATCCGTATTCTTTATAGTGTGCCCTAGTTTCTTTGGTGTCATAACAACTTTTTCAAAAGGGGAGCTTGACAGTTGTTTAACTATAATTTAAATTACAAGTAGCTTGTAGCTTCCCCACACTGATACATGGCTCATGTGTGCTCGATTGCATATTTTATGAGAATAAATACATATACACCTAAGTGGCTGCACCAAGAATTTAGAAAACTGCACATTAAGAACACAGTTGTTTGAAGTGAGCCTCGCCACATGGTTTTCCATATGAAAAATGTGGATAGCGACAACATTTAAAATTCAGATCACTTTCCTTGGGGACTCCCATTTACAATGCATGGCTGTAATGTATTTGTTGTCTTTACCACTTAGCCCAGCCATTGAACATCATTAGGTAATGTGCAGGCGCCGGTCGAGAAAAATAAAGTGTTTATCATCATTATTTGCAGTGGATGTCATTTGAGTGCCCCAGACTGACTTAAAGTGACTCGACTGTGCTCTATCAGAAACCCCGGCGTACTGCCCAACTCATCCCATTTATCATCGGACCTACAAACTGGTAGCTTGTGGAAGAACATCATTAGTGTGGTCTGTTTATAAAGGAGAAAGCAATAGCATTTGGGAAAGTTTACGACAGCCTGCGGAGAGAAGCGTTAGAGGCTGTTTACGCTCTTTAGCAACATTTGCATTGAAACACGATTAAAGCTGTGTCGAAGATCCGGCACCTTATGAAGTCCACGTAAAAAAAAAAAAATAATAATAATATATATATATATATAAATAAAAATAAAACGTCCTTTAATAGTAAACCAATGGATGAAACTTTAATGAGAAATATCTGACTGCATTATAACAATAATAATAATAAAAGAGGAATGTTACTTGAAATTTGAAAGTAATTTAAATTGAAATAAATCAGATTTGTTTAAGGAAAGTTCACCCAAAAAAATAAATTCTGTCATCATTTACTTCCCCTCAAGTTGTTCCAAAACTGTATGATTTTCTTTCTAAGGTGCCCTTTTTATGCTTTTCCAAATATTACCTTTCATTCAGAGTGAAATATATCTCTTTGTGAATGTAACAGGTCTTGAAAGTTTTAAAAGGTGTATGACAAATAAAGGTATTTTGTCTCCTAAAATAAATAATTGATTCTGAACTGCTGAAATGAGTTGTCAGCAAATCCAGTCTCACTTCCTGTTACAGTTCATGTTTATTCATCTTCAAATAAACCGTTTTCAGATTTGGATGCATGTTAAATTATAGGAGACCTCCAAAACAAAATGAAGAACCTTTAAAATTGCATAGTAGGGACACAAAATAACTTTAATCGATATCCTTACATAAGCTAACTATCAGCCTCTCACGGAGTAACAACTGAACATCCTATTTGGAATCACGTCGTTTTCTTGTCGTTGTGTAATAATCAAGTTATAACTAAAGTTTAACTTTAACTTTCTGTGTTAAAGTGCAAAAGTTCAAAATGTAGTGGAGAACTGGAATGAACCAACTATTGTTGTTGTTGTTATATTTAATTGCATTATTATATATCCTACAATAAGGGTCAGTGATTCTGAGAATAATGCTGTTTCTAAAAAAAAAAAAAAAAAAAAATGCCATGTTACATTATTTCCATTTTGTTTAATAGAACTCTGCAGATCATTTCCTATTAGTTAACGGATTAAGAACACAAACTTAATTACAGTTGGGATGATGCTCCAAATTCCTGTCTAAGTAAATATCTAGCCAATATTGTTGTGCAAGAAGTAAATGTATCCAGATGGGAAATAACAAAGGCTAATATCCCTGGCTTACTTTACAGAGTCCTAATATTTGTAATATTGGATTATGATTATTGAGGCCAGCAAACTACATAGAGGGCAAACCCCAGAGTCTAACACTGCCCTGGAGCAAACTACATAAAATCTTATTTAACTATTTTGTTTGCCACATAGACAGACTAGCCATGTATCAGACTCTTAATAACAGATGTACTAGACATATGAGACAGTATGTACTAGACAGTACTTCACCCCCATTCTGCTATTTCTATAAAACAGCACTGAAATTAATTTCACTGACATTCACATGAAGACAATCATATACTTGTTAATGTATATAGGAATAGTTTAAATTTTATCTACTAACTTTAAGTAATTTTTCAACTAATGTCAACAAACTCTCATTAGAGTATTAGTAGATTGTAGACTGTTATGGTTAGGTGTTAGGGTTCGGGTTAGGAGAATAAATTGATAAAGTTGCCAAGATATTTATAGTCAGTAGAATGTCTGTTGGGGAGCATCAAAATAAAGAGTTAGCAGATATTAAAGGGATACTTCACCTCTGGAAAATGACTGTGTATTTAAAATGGGTCATTTATGTAGAAGAAATGTGAAATTATTTTTGAATTTGGAGCTTTCTAGACTGAGAAAAGCCAGAAAATGTATTTTGGCTTATAATACAAAGCTTAATGCTAAATCCTAAAGTATTTTTTAAAAAAGTATGTTAAAAAAAATCTGTTATGTTGTTTACATGTATTAAATGTATTAAACATTAAATACATGTGATTGTACACATCTTATTTAGATTTATTTATTTATTTAAAGTTTAATTTAAATAATAATATACTTATTAATAATAATACAGTTTAAAAGAACATAAACACTAACTAAAAGTACTGTTATCAGACTCTTACATGAATATTAAATAATAATTATATAACTAAAATAAAAAATATGATATATATAATCAATTTAATTAGCTGAATATATATATATATATGAAGAGTTCAGATGCAAAAGCCTCTAAATGCCATTTGAAATTTTCTTCTAAAGTGACCATTTTTATCAAGCTTGTATATTTAAGTTCAGTAATTTCACTTAAATGACAATTAATAGGTAATCTTCATTGCCATTTAAGTGAAATTACTGAACTTAAATATACAAGCTTGATAAAAATGGTCACTTTAGAAGAAAATTTCAAATGGCACTTAGAGGCTTTTGCATCTGAACTCTTCATATATATATATATATATATATATTATTTGACAGGACTTTGATTTTCTATTGTCTTTGAAATATGGTTCAAATGTACAACTGTACTGACAAACATTTATGGCAAACTAAAATATACTTAAATGTACTTTCTATTGAAACCTGTATGTATGTCAAGTATTTAAATTTATTTGTAATTACACATTTGTAATGACGAAGTTGCAATTTAGTACTTTTAAAGGGGTCATGAACTGGCTTTTTAGCCAGTGAGGTCGACTGAGGTCAACTTATGACATTCGCTTGGTTTTTACATTCAAAAACATCCAAATGAATAAGTAATAGGCTATTTTGAATCCAAATTTTTAGCCTACCTGAAAAACGCTGGCGTCTCGCACTGAAGACTTGGAAGTAAACGCCCACTGCTGTGAGTGGATAACAGTTTTATCTTGGCAAGGTCTCAATGGGTTTTTACCTGGTTAAATAAAGGATAAATAAAAAAAATTGCATATTATAATGGGTCCCGTCGATGCACTTGGGGGATATTGTTTTGAAACGTCCAATGTTGTAAAATGGCAACCGGAATGATTCGACCCAAAGTCCGTGTGTTGCACCATTCCGGTCAGATCCAAAATAGACGGCACAGCACCGTTCTTTACTCTTAATCGGTCTGAAAATCCAGTCTTGTTTACAAAACAATCCTCAGTGAAATGAAGCGAATGTTTTACCCTCATCAGCTGGAACGTCATTAAAAATAAAGTTTATCCACAGCCCATTCTCATCCCCAAGGCATCACCTAACTGACGCCTTGGGAAGCATTTTGACCATGCTTCAATATCTGACGCTTTAGGCACCCTTTAGATGACGCCTTAGGATTGGGTGTAACCCTACTCCTACCCTAGACCTAAACCTACCCGCGTCATCTAACTGACGCTTTTCCTTTAACGTCTGTTAGATGACGCCGTAGGATCGTGTCATGTAACTGACGCTAAAGGGCGCCTAAAGCGTCGAATATTGAAGCATGGTCAAAAGGTGACGCCTTGGGGTGAGAATGCGTTGTTATCCATGCAGTCCTTTTGGAATCCAGAGGAAGCTTATTCAGTGACTGTCTTCTTCCCCAACCAGGCGCTGCAACAATATTCTGTATTGCTCGGTAGCTCGATCTGGTTTGTCATCACGAGGTAGGCCTATGTTATTTAGCTATGCGTGATTGCGTGTAATGCGAGAATCGGTGGGCGGGGCTAAACCGGCCGTGTTATAGTAGGAGTTGATCTTCTTCTGCGGGGGTGGTTTTATCCTCTTTGTCGTCATAGTTTCCCACTTTTAAAAATGAGTCGATTGCTGGGGCTGGTGTCAATAAAAGCTTTTATTGGACTAATAAGGACGTTTTCAGTTCTGAAACTTACAGGATATTTTTATAATATGATGGCCTCTTAGAAGTCAAAAGCTCAAGGAAAATATGATTTCTCAGTTCATCACCCATTTAAGATATATTAACCTTAAATGTAATATTGAATTACACACTACAGTTAAAATGATAAAGTTATTTGCATGTACTTTAGCGCATTAGTCAATGCATCAAAATAAGTGTAATTCTTTAAAGCACAACAAAAAAACAAAACAATGTTTTGAAATGTAGGCTATTTTTAAGTAAAAACTTGTAATTCAGTATTGCAAAGTGCACGCTTTAAAAGTTTTGAAGTTAGTTTTGAAGTTATAAAAATGTAACTTCACGTAAACTTAAGTAACCTTTTATTTCATTAGTATTATAGTATACAGTAAGTGAATTTTAATAACAAATTTACTTTTAAGATATACTTCAATACAATTAAGCACACTTCTTTTTCAACAGGGAGGTTAAGAGATGTATGAACATCCTGTTACACTTGGAAAGTACACGTTACAGTTTTTTTTTTCTTTTTATGTTTTATGTTTACTCTTTTCACTTTAATGAGATTTGTGGTGAATTAAACAGTAAGTGACATATACATATAATATAAGACATGCAAAAGCTTTGAATGCTATCTGAGTTCTTTCAAATGTTCCTGCCTTCAAATAAACATACATTTAGATATGCTTTGTTACATAGGTGTATCTTGCATTTTCCTTTATCTCTCTGCCTTTCTCTCCTCGACTCTGTCTCTGTCTGCATAATAGAAGTGGACTGCGTCTCGCAGCTTCCTGGACCCTCTTTCGCTCGCAGGCAAACATCCCTGAGCCTTTCAGAGCGCAGTACGCGCCGCATTCTGCAGGCTGCGATTGGAGCGGATGGCTCTCTGTTCCCGAGCTCTCTGCTGCCCGCCATCATGACACGCCTTTGTTTAGAGTCTGTAAGATCTTGACATATGCCTCAAATCGTTTGCTCGCGCTGAGCTGTGTCCCTTTCCACGCATGTGACGGGAGACAGTGTTCGGCCGTCTGCTGATCGAGATGGGAATAAACAGAAGCAGTGCCACACACACATATTTTGGCTTCATATTACAATCCTTGCAAAACAGTGATAAAAGACAGAGAACAAGCATCTTTCATGGTTTGTGTATTCACTTTTAAAGTAGTAAATTATCCAAGATTTCAAGGAATCCCTGTGGCTGATGCCCCGTTACCCTTTGACCTTTTTAACCAGAGACAGCCGCTGGCGTTTAGTGTCATAACAGCTAAACTTCATGGTGTCTACTAACGCCAAAACACCTTTAAACATTGAGGTAGTCGCATACAGTCGCTAACAGTATTGTGGAAAAGAAGGACACTTTAGCATTCTTTTTTTAAATGCTTATTAAGTATTAATGTAAAGAATGGATACTTAAAGAGACGTCATATTTTTGTCTAACGACTGTACCTAACATTAGTCTTTCGCGGTCAAAACACTGGTGTAAACACAGTTTGATGTCGCGATTTTCAGTGCCCAGAGCCTGTTAAACTTGAGCCAACCAACCCCGTGACGTCAACTGCACAATGGCGGCGCCCTGGCGGTGAAAGATACAAAGTTTTTTTCTTTTTTTCTTCTAAATGTTTACATTTGTAATGTTTCTTATATAATTGTTGATTATATTGGAAATCCATCTTGTAAATCATGTAAACTTGATTCACTGTTTCATTTCCCCTTTAAGTGTGAACTAAATGTTTTTGAACGCTTAAGTACATGTCAATTGCAATTAAATGAAAATGTGTTATAGTTTAAATTTATATTAAATTCATTTTGCTGATCTTTGAAGGCCTTTTTGACCTACTTGAGTAGGACTTGTGTACTTATCTTTAAGTCATTTCATAATTGAAGTGTACTGACGAATGCATTGACAAGCATTTATGGTAAACTAAGATACACTTTCTATTGTAATTTCAGTTGCACTTTATTTTACAGTCCTGTTTGCCATGTTCTTACTATGCTCACTATAGTAATTGCAATAACTAGGTATTATACCATGGTCTGGGTGAATACTCGATTCTGATTGGCTGCAGGGTGTCCGTTAAAAAGTGATATAGGACACCTAGTAAAGTAGTTCCGGTGAAACTGCCTGTTTACCATTCGAAATTAATAAATAAATGCGCTGCCTACAACGGCTGTGAGTAACCATAGCAACAGGCAGTCACATGCTCTATCAAGATGTTATAGCCTTATACAACAATGAGCGACTTCGTGCTATTTCTTTTAACATTTATGGAGAATATGGCAACTTTGACGACTGGTATGCTGCTGAAGAAAGAAAAAAAAGTAAATAAAACGGAGAAAATTACACCGCTGCTGCTCTGCTCCATTGAACTCTATTGGTAACGACGTAACTTGCGACCATAGTTGGCTAACGATGCTTTCGGGAAACGCGCACCCCTGAATGAGACCCTGCGGGAGTTTTACGCAGCTGTCCAGACAACCAAGGCAGGAGAAGGCTCAACGTTACAGCGTTTCAAGCCTAAGGAGTCTGAGGCAAATGACCCTCTCTTTGATCTGATTAATTTATTGCCCTCTATAACGTTAAGCGCAAATCGCTGGAGCTCAGAGCTAATTGATTTTTTTATTGTTGTTTGATTAATTGTTTTATGTGTAATAAAAAAAACTATGCCTACCTTTGTGTTTCATGAAAAAAAAATGCATTTGTGAACCTGAAGGGATACGAGCTAAGCGGACTATAAATATCTCCGGTTGCTAAACAGTCAAGCAAGGCAAGTTATTATTTGTAAAAACTAGATTTAGCCTAATTAAAATATAAACTAATGTTTTAAAAATGTTTTATTTGGCAAGTGACCATGGTATAAGCGGGTTAATGCCCTCCGAGGTGTCCGTTGTCAGGTTTTAATGGACTTCGGCGGAGGCAACCGGCCTCCGCTGCGCGTCGGCCGGTTTACGCCTCGCCGTCGTCCATTAAAACCTGACAACGGACACCTCGTCGGGCATTAACCCTTACATAACTAACCCTGAACCTACCCCTAAACCTTAACCCATGTAGTAACCTTATTACCCAGCGTTTGTTTAGGTAAGTACACATAAAATAAAGTGCAACCATTATCTCTATTGAAAGTTGAATTTAATGTAGTTAAAGGGATACTCCACTTTTTTTGGAAATAGTTTCATTTTACCACTCCCCCAGAGTTAAACAGTTGGGTTTTCCCGTGTTCGAATGTATTCATCAGATTTTCTGATATTTAGAAGAATACCAGTAACCAGACAGTTTCTGGTCTCATTGACTTCCATAGTATATTTTTTTCCTACTATGGAAGTCAATGAGACCAGAAAGGTTAGTGATATGCTTCTAAATATCAGAAAATTGGCTGAATGGATTTGAAAACGGTAAAACTCGTTTAACTCTGGGGGAGTGGTAAAATGAGCCTATTTCCAAAAAAAGTGGAGTATCCCTTTAAATCTGTTTGTAATTACACATTCGCAATTATGAAGTTGCAATTTAGTAGATTTAAAATATGTTACATTTATTGAATAACTGACAACATTCCAAATTTTAATCAAGTTCTATATCAAGTTTCTCTTTGGCTTGCTAATGGTGAGTGAGAGAGCTGGGGTTCTTTTCGATCCTATAGTGCCACAACAGGAAATCACTCGCTGTCATTGGGAAAACGTCACGTGAAATTGCACAATAGCCTATAGTATCCAGTGCATATTTAAATTTTATTTTGAATTTAAATGTACATTTTCAAATAGACTATTTTGAAATTTGTGAACAAAACTTCATGATCCGTTTCAATGAACCTTGCCATATTTCAATGAAAATATTAAATTACCCAGTAGGCTATTACAGGGTTGTAGACCGGTCTCTTTGGAAATTAAGCAAGATAGGGATAGGGCATACTACAGGATCATTTAAAACAAAAGCAAAATGTTTGCACTTTGTTACTGAAAGTGTTTTGTGTGTGTGTGTGTGTGTGTGTGTATGTGTGTGCTTAAAAATGCAGATAGATTCACATTTGAGTTGCTTGAAGGTCAGGTGCATCTCTTACACACGCAAAGGGTGGGTTTTGAAAATAGACAGTATGGCTCCTCTCAAAAGATAAATATTGGAAAGCAATGATCGCCTATAAGTACTGGACCCCCTTAGGGGCCACACCCAAAGTTTCCACAGCTCTGGCTTGAGGTAAAATATTGAGCCCCCCACCTGAGAGAGCAGGTATCTCCTGAGAGGGATCTCCTATGGAGGGCCTGAGAGGAGTAATATAATGTCCGCAAACCATACTCGGGCCTGGCAGAACGGGCTACTAGAAGTAGACTGACCAACACATTCAGCTGGGTTAAGATAGCGTTGCTCTCACAATGATGAGAAAATATAGCATTGAGCATACAGCTTTACAGAAGAGGGAGCGTTAAGAATGGTATCAATAACGTCAGTTGAGAGACAAGAATCTATAAACTGGTACCCCTCTGAGGTCAGACAAACAGTTTCCAAATCTCTGGTCAGGGGTGAAAAACTTTTACCTGAGCCCGGGACAGAAGGTCCCTCCTTGTCAGAATCTCCCAAAGAGAGCCTTACAGGAGAGATACCAGGTCCGAAAACCATACTCGGGCCAGCCAGAACGAGGCTACCAAAATGATCCAGAACCCCTCCTGCTGGACCCTTGCCAGAACACCCAGGAGTAGAGCAATCAGGGGAAAGGCTTACAGACACAGCTTCAGCCATGACTGTGTCCATTGGAAAAGGGTCAGGTCTGCCCCTGCATGCTCTACCTACAGCCCCAATCTCTTCGATAGGGAGACAAGCAGCAGCGTGGGCCTTCTGATCCTCCCTCCCGCAGCTGGGTGCTGGACAGGAGGAAAAAGGAACAGCCTGTCGGACCCGGCGAGGGATAAACTGCCAGAACTCCTTGGATTGCTTCTTTGCCATCTGAAACCTTCTGACGACTGTGCTGACAGTGTCGCAAGATATGCCAGATCGCGAGACCAGGACTTCCAGCAGAAAGGCTCTCTCTTTATCACTTACATCACTTATTTCACTTTATCACTAAGGCTAACCTCTTCAACAACATAGCTGATCCGGGAGAGAGAGAGAGAGAGAGAGAGAGAGAGAGAGAGAGAGAGAGAGAGAGAGAGAGAGAGAGAGAGAGAGAGAGACAGATTGCTCATGGGCATTTCTTTTACCTGAGGCATCAACTTGTACCATGCCCAATGTGTGAACAAGTGAACTCAACGATAGTCGAGTAATCAGACGAAATTGGGTTATGATCGAACACAGGTTGAAAACTGGGCTTTCCATGACTTTTTAGTAAAGAAGGGGTGGTTACGTCTGTGTGGCCACTCGATATTTAAAGGGGACATATCATGCAAAAAAACTTTTTAAGCCCTTAAATGCATTTTGTTGTATATTTGGAGTGTTTATAAGTACAGAAAAGATGAAATTATTCTCTTCAGGTGCTTCGTTTATATCTTTATATTCTGTTTTGGTCATATTTTTCAACCTGTTCGGATTTTCCTGTTGTCTATTACGTTTTTTGAACAATTACGTCACAGTATTTGCAGCGGAACTGCCAAATAAGGACATCGACTACCGGTCCAACACTTCGAGCAATCCGCCATTATTATTTCTCGCTCCGATTTTGTAGTCCAAGCTCAATGATGCAGAAGTTACGAGAGGGCTAGTCAAAATGTTCGGTTGTTGGATGTAGTGACCTGAAGCACTTCAAGGATTCCCACTTCAACAACCTCCGCCAGTATAAAGAATGGTTTGCCGATCGACTTCGTCTGAATGAGGGGTAAATTCCTTCTATCATTAGCTGCTGTGTTTGCTGATGCTTTTCTAAACGTAAGTTATCATATTATTATCAATACAGATTTTTAGTGGTAAGATTAGACTGTAGTCATTTATCTTGTCAGAGTGCTTGTTTTAACAAGAGAAATAGTCGACTTTCACTAATAACACAACATACTTAACTTAACTTTACATACCACTGCATCCATATGAAGACGTTGTTCTGCAGGTTTGTCGTCGTCTTTTTCAAATCGCTCGCTCTGGCTCGAATACGTAACGCTTGATGGACAAGTCTTTTGTTGACATTTTGTTAACGTGTGAATAAAAATGTTCTTTGAAACTATAGTAATCGTTTATCTCTTATCAAACTACAATAATGGCCGAACGCGGGGAGTTGAACCGAACGTGAACTCAGCGACCTGGAGAGCGGGCGGGGAAAGACGCAACTCCTTTTTATTTAAAGGGGACGCTTCGAAACGGGTTGCTCACAGAAGCACATCAGAAAAGAGGTGGATAATGTGGAATAGAGCTATAATAATGTGGAATTCAGACCCAAGCATTGCAGTTATGCTTTATATAGACCACAAATGTATGATTTATAAGTAAAATGTAATGATTTAAAAGCATGATATGTACCCTTTAATGTAGCCAATGAAAGCTTTAGCTTAAAGTTCTGTCAGGAAGACTCAATCAGTGTGTCATGTATTACCTCACTCCTATCCAATCAGGTGTTAACATTCACAGTATAAAAGATTGGTACGAGGACGAGTTGATGTGAGTGAGAGTGGGTAGTAATATTGGTGAGATCTCCTGTAGTAGGTGGGAGGTGATTGCCCAGATGACTTCCTCCAGTTGCTTAAATGTGTAGTGTTCAACACTGCGTGAGATACCGTATCTCATAATGCAACACGCATGACTTGACCTTTCATCTCCAGTTTCCTGCGTGACCTGTGGCGAATGAACTGTAATTACAATTGAGATTATCAGAATATCCTTCTTGACTCATTATTTGACTACCAATACATGTTTGTGGAAATTGAATGGGGGCACAGCGATACATATCTAACCTTTGACATGATTTTTATTTTATTTTTTTTCCTCCTGTCCCAACACAGACAGACAAATTTGCAAACACAGTGAATACCAAGCAGCTTCTGAAGACAAGAATATGGTGATGCTCTCGCACAGGTGTCATCAATAGAATTGATTGCGTCATTGCGTCATCTGACATTCATGTTCATGTTTCAAACTGTAGAATGTTTTTTAGGGTGTACTCACACTAGCAGTTTGAACCGTGCCCGAGCGCGTTTGACCACCAAAGCGCGGTTCGTTTGACTAGTGTGAGTGCTCCGAACCGTGCCCGGGCGCGGCTCGATTAGCCGGCCCTGGCCCGCTTGGAAGAGGTGGGCCAGAGCACGGTTCAGTTGGACTCGGGCGCGGTTCGCATGCAGTGTGAGCACTAACCGTGCTGGAGCACGGAACAGGACGTGTGAAGTCATGTTTTTTAGGAACTGTTGTCCGTAATCAAAGCTGCAAAGTCCTTTCTGCACTTCAGCTGGTAGCTACCTTGCAAACCTCCTCATACGAGCAGCACGATTACGTGAAAATTTCCGCGCCACAAAGGCGACACATCTGTTTAACAACAGGCTGTGAGAGGGCTGTGGACCACCGTGGACCAAACGACATAAAATTATCCACAAAGAAAACAGAGCGATGGACTCCATAGTGTTCAGAGAGCGCCGCTCTTCTTGTTTATCCCGAAACCTATGGAAACCGTCGCACCATAATGATGACGTAAGCGTGCTCCGGCACGAATGCTGAAACCCTATGTGAGTGCAGGCCAGAGGGGGAGTGGGGAGGGGGGACAATCGTACTCGGGCCCGGTTCATGGCAACCGTGCCTAGTGTGAGTACACCCTTAGAGTTTAAATATTTTTTTTTTCATAAATGTCTTGCTACTGATCAAATAATGAGTTCAGAAAGACATTCTTAAATTACAATTTTCTACTTGCTGTACAATTACTTGGTGTCCAATCATGACACGCCACACTGGAAATGAAAGGTCAAGTGTTGCATTATGAGATGCGATATCTCATGCAGTGTATGGTTCTGTTGAATGCTGCATATTTAAGCAAATGCAAATCATCTGGGTATTCCATGCATACATCAAATTTTCCTAGCCTAATGTGCACAGTATACATTAAGGATGGGTTTTACAGTATACATCGTGCAGTGGTAGAAATGTGTACATTGGTAAAATTAGACATTTTTCTTTATCATTTATACCATGTTAGGTGTTCGGTGTTCAGTGGACAGGGCTGCTTCACATTATTTATGTGAGAGTGAAACAAAGCAGGATGTTTCCCAAACAAGTCAAAATGAAGAAGGACTTGCCATTAAGAAGTTGTTAGCATTAACGCGAAACAGAATTTAGTTGTTTACTGTTGCTAAGCAACATCACAACTTTAGTGGAGTTTCACATGATTAATGCGAATTCAACTGCAGTCACAGGTGTGTATATCTGTCTTTTTAATATTAGTTTCACTGTTTTGAGTTATTCAAGTTGCATAATGTGAAGGGTTTTTTTTTCACTGATGCCAGACTTTTTCATGAATAATCTTTTCTTTTAGTTTTCATCCATCATGTTCCAAAACAAGAGAAATTATTAAATGTGATGAAGTATCTTTCATTGAAATCTGTGGATTATACAAAAATATACATTACCCAACATTTCATGATGAGGGATATTCCTTCCACACCTTTATGTCATTGAGAATGAATAGGTGTCATGTAAGACACAGGGCCCTATCTTGCACCCGGCGCAAATGACTTTATACACAAACGCATGTCTCATTCCTATTTTGCACGCGCGCAAAGCGGGATTTTCCCCTCCACAGACGCACGTCGGTAAACTAGGAAATGAACTTGCGCTCCCTGGGCGGATTGGCGCAAAAAGGAGGCGTGTTTCGGCGCAAACATTCCCTGGTGCTACTTTACACTTCCAGAACACAATTGCGCCACTGACCAGAAAAAACCTAGTCTAAAGTCAGTGGCGCGTTGCGCGTTGTTCATAATGCTATTTTAAGCGCGCATGCTTGGCCATAATGTAGCAGGTACACAACGCGCATATACTGATTCTCTCATCAACATAGATGCAGTAGTTTTTATTTTTGCAAATCATACATTATAACAAGGAAAAATATTAACACAAGAGGGAAATCATTGTGGTTTACATGAAGATGAAAAAACCGAAATACCCATTTCTTAAGGCTATTGTAGTACTAAAGGATCAGACCTGTTTGCCCAATAGTGGCAAGAAACATACGTATAGGCTATAATGTTTAACCGACGCTGATGTGCAAGAGTTTCTCCCATCCCCATACAACGTCACTTCTGTCTTTCACTGTCCTGACAAGAACGTCGGTCTCATCGGCTGTGAACGCTCCTGGCGCGCGCCTGGTAAACCCGCCGTTATAATAACAATCCGTCATGCAACATGCGCACCTGTTCTTAAAGGGTATGTTGGATGGCGCTCGGATTGGTTTATTTCACGTTACGCCCAAACCACACCTATGAATAATGAAGCTACTTCAGACCAACCTCTTTTAGATTTGCGCCAGGCGCAAGAGGCATTTATCCCGCCGGGAAAATAGCAATAGCGCCGGGACCCGCCCACAAAGTTACTTGCGCCATGCGCTTTGACACTTGCGTTTCAGATCGTTAAAATAGGGCCCATATTCTTACGTTCAAGAGCAATGGAATATAATTTTACACTGCGTCACATTGCACGAGAGGCTGAAAAACAGTGACCTGATGCAACCGCCATATACTTTAGTCTGCATATGTAAATATTCAGCCATTAAAGATCCCAATTTCTCTCAGTTGTGATTAATTTTATTAATTCATTGGCATGTCATGTAATTAATTTGGTGAATAGCATTAATTGATTGGAAACTCTAACTTAAACCATTTCTCTTTGAACTATTGTGATATATAAAATGATAATCTGGTCAGACCGCCAACTGTATTCATTCTATTTGTCTCTGAATTATTTCTTTGTCATTCTAAATCATGAAATTCTCCAGTATCATCGATGTGTCGCTCATCCCTCCAATCCCCCCTCCAATTCACAGCACTACTAGAATAATAAAAAAGCCCAAACCAATTACCAGCTAAATGTTCCCAGTATCCAGATGTTGAGATGGGAATGGAATGGGGATAAAAGCCATGCACACGAGAGAGGAGAGCGATGTAAAAATAGGTCATGGAGAGGAACATCTGATTGCTAGAGCATGGCTGCAGCATTTCATGCTACATTAGTTTGCTTTTTGAAAGCTAATCTGTGTTTTCTGCTTAATTTCATGGAGGTGCAGAGCGGCTACCTGGTGCTGCGGTGGGGTGGTGGAGCGGAGACTACGACATGTATTAAATCCCCCGTGAGGCCGTGGGCCTGTGGAGAACCAGTCATGTGCGTTGAGACGCTCTGTCTACATGCATAATGAGAGTGTGTGATAACAGTGAGATTCCATTATAGGTTTATACGATACCGCTGTTAGTGTATCGCACTGCAGTGCAGGTACGGAGTGGCGTCACGGATCTTTGGTCTACTTTAAACAATGAAACACTCAAGGGCTCTCATATTTAGATTACCAATAGGCTTTAAAAATACCTACAATGAATAAAAGATGCCCTACAGCATTAGTTGTAGGAGTAAACCCTCAGTTTCTAAGAGTATGCTATTTAAAAATTGTCTCTCTTTCTACTCTTAAACTACAGCCACACACCACAGGATGTTGAATAGACAGGAAGAGGAATTTACTGAATTAAAATGCAGATAAATAAAAAATTTCAT
The DNA here is from genome assembly GCA_038021265.1 of Cyprinella venusta. Lineage (NCBI taxonomy): Eukaryota > Metazoa > Chordata > Actinopteri > Cypriniformes > Leuciscidae > Cyprinella > Cyprinella venusta. Next base: position 10,811,666 of record CM075884.1, on the reverse strand, counting down.
TAGCACAACACAATAACAAAACAGGTTAAGAACAGATGTCCTGTTTTCTCACATGTTTTCAACATATATAATGTATCTGTTCTTTTCAACTGTTTATTATGTTTGAACTCAATTAGGTTTCCAGATGATGCTGTTTTTCACCGATGTAACAGCATTGGATGCTGCCTTCACAAGCTTTTGGTATTATTGTAAATACATACTATAAAAATTGGACATGAATGCCCTAATGCACAATCATATTTACCTCTAGGAAGTTTGTGGATAATTTCGATACCCAACTTCCTAAGTTGGGCGTGCCATAAACTTTTAAAATGGCGGAAAGGAGAACAAATGCTCTGTGACTGATATTCTTATTTTTTATTATTATTATTTTTTTTTTACACAACAGCTATCACCTTGTCTTTAAAGTTAAAGTAGTGCATATTTACATATACGATTAATCATTTGAAACATATTTTATGTTTTATACACTGTGAAAACAGCCTATACTTGACCAAAATTCCAGAATTGTTAGCAAGCTGATTATCTAGATAGCACAGTGAATGTAAGTGTGGCAACTGGCAAGCTGGGCGGGGCTGAGAGCTGTGGGAAAGGAATGAGGCCGGTTCCGCGAGTGCAAATGAGTGTTTAACCTATTTAACAATCTTAAAAGCACTATATAAATGAAGATGACTTGACTTGACTTGACCTGCGGGCCACACCAGTCTCGAGTCTCATGGAGGAGCTCCGAAAGAATAAAAGGAGGAGTCACAACATTGCAAAACGAGAGAGGACCAGGCCTGGATTTTATGTTGTTGTTTTGTTTTAATTCACCTGGTACTCTGTGAGGGGCTGCTGATTTCTGGTTTCGTCTCTTACCTGAGCTTGTAACATTGTTACGGTATGGTTGTCAATGAATTGAAATTAAATGACAGTTTGACAGTTGAAATTCAGTGATGTTAGTTAAAAGTGCAGAGTGTGAATTTTAGCGGCCTCTAGTGGTTCGGTTGCAAATTGCAACCATCTGCTCAGCCCCAGCTCACCCCTCCCTTTCTACAAAGCTACGGTGGCCAAAACAGGACAAACACATCGTCGTCTGAGACAGCTTAGAGTAACGAATTTTTAACATGGGAAATGTAAGCCAAGAGTATGTAACATTGTCACTGTTGCTGTACCACAGAAGTGCTAGACTTGGACTAACTTACCTGTCCAGCAGAAAACAGGCAACTTCGCTGTTGTTAACATCTTGACTTGCATCTGGAAAAAGCCCCACCAATGTTTATACGGGATTTATTCCATCACATGTCCCAACTTCGCCTGGCTGCATCGTGTTTTCTCTTCTTTGCCGACGAAGATTGCCCCTTTGTCGGCTCTTGTGCAAAATGATATTTGTGATCTTCCATTTGTTCAAATTTCACTGTTTACAATCATACCTCGTTACTACTACTACTACTACTACTTCTTCTCTGTGCGTATTCAATGTAGTGATGGTGCAAGTTGCCTCAAAAAACCTCAACGAAGAAGAAGCGTAAAACAACAGGGTGACAAAACACACTCTGTAAAGAAGTTTGTCCGTTTAGGGCTACTGTAGAAACATCGAAAAATGGCGAGGTAAGCTAATTTTCATAACGGTTCAAAACATACTGTAGTTATGTATATTATAATGAATTTCTGAAAATAGATATTCATACATTTTACAGACTGCACCTTCAAGTATACTTAAAGAGAGAACACTTTCATAACTGTGTTACACATGTCAAATTAAACATTTTACCATAAAGTGCATTTTAAATCATTGTGTATTAATAATCTTTTGCATGCTTTGAAGAAGTTCACTAATTTTGATATGTTTACTAACATACTACAGCACATTTGAATTAATTTTTAATTTTAACTGTAGTGTGCTATTTGATATTACATTTTGAGTTAATATATTTTAAATGTTCTAAATTTCATCACAAATATGTAAAGGCCAAATATAGGCTAATTTAAATACATGGCATACAAGCTCCAATAGTGATGGCATTAGAATATACGTATATGCTTGGCAGTACATTTGGCATTTCAAAGACAACATAATTATCCCATTAAATAAGATGAACTTAAGTGGGTCAAAAAAAGCCCTATGTTGAACTATTTGCATGTAATTGTGCATTTAATTATACATTTGAACTACAGTATATTTTCATTTAATTGCATATGACGTGCAATGATCTGAAACGTTACATTTAGTTCACACTTAAGTATATTCTTTTAAAGTATTATTTTTGTAATGCTTTGTAAGAGTATGCACAATTATGCTAAGAACAATGGTTCCACTCTGTATTTTGGTGAAAGATTGATGCTTTTGAAAGAGCCCCCCGATCTGATTCACAGTAATAACAACTTAGTAAAAAATACATAAGACATTTGGGCGAATTACCAGAAGAAACTGACACACTAGATGTCTTGTGGCTGTTATACCTACGGTGATCATTATCACTCAAGCCTTTTTGAGAGTCAGTGGGAGGTTTTGTGAATTAAAAGCATTTAACCTGACTCTAGCGGAGCTGCATTCTCTGCATAATAACACTGGTGCCCTGAAGCTAAGTGCTAATCAACGCTGGGCTGCCTCCCTCTCCTCCATTCCTTTTTAATTGGACGTATCCAGCTGATTTGGCAATAGGGCCCTCTTACAAGTACTTACTAAGATCATTGATTTGAGAAATGATCCAGTAGACTGTAAGTTATGATTGGGTGGGTTTGTAATGGCATTAGAGGGCCGTAGCACTGATGTCGTGTTTGCTAATTGTGGCTAATTTACTGTGAAGTTTATCTGAGGTTGGAGATGTTTGGGGACTTCCCTAATGATGCTTACAAGATCCACGGAATGCTTTATTAATAGCAGGGAAGACGGGGCTACAGATCAGTGACGTTAAAAATGTGCTGTGGTCCAGCACATACCTACAAGGTTATTCAGAAGAATGAGCTTAATTGGCCAAAAAGCAAAGGACGCGCCCCTATGTAATGAGGTTCATTTGGGTGCAACTGGAATATGGGACACGGTCTGTGTGTTCAGAGTATCTTTGTCTGGTTTCCCAGTAAAAACTTGTCTTAAGACCATGGATGATATTTATAACAACGATCAAGTTCTAAAAATCTTCCACACCCCAAAACTTTAAATTACGAAGAGAGATTTTTCAGCAGATAAATGATAAAAACACTGACAGCCAATCAAAATCCTTCCTGCTTCAAAGAGCTTGAGCATTCAGAGAACAATATTTTGCATACAGAACGATATTGTGCGTTGATGGGGACACTAATGTTGCTATCGTTATAGGTATCTTTATTGTTATTGTTCTTTGTGTGAATAAGCCTTTCAACATACATTTCTAAACATTTATTAAACTGCCTTTTCCAGGTTGATTTTTTTTCCAGACAATTTTTTTTTTCCAAATTAGCTAAATTGGGAGACAAATATGAAAAGTATAGAGTTTACAGTATCAGGATTGACAGTTTTACAGTTTATGTCACAAGCCAATTGCAGTATAAGGTGCTTCTTATAAAGAGAATATTATGCCAAATTTTTCACTGATAATTTTCAATTATCAGCTTTAATATACAAAATCATACCTACAGGGTTTAAATTTTAAAGTAATATTAAAGTATATTTTAGAGAATATACATTACAGAGGTACGGAGTAAAGACAACATGTTTTATTTTGCTGTTATTTTATATTTAAATGCATTTTGATGAAAACTAAATTCAACTAAATTCTAAATTCAAATCATCAACAATTGATGATTTTGCATATTTAATAAAATATCACCGTTGGAAACAAAGAGTGGGACAGAAAAAAAACCCCAAAAGATTTAAATTAGTTAATTGATGTGTTTAAACAGTTCTATATTAATAAACATAAAGGTAATAGCAAAAGTTGGAATCTGCCATTTAAACAATATCACTCAAGCTAGAGTGCTATTTTTCAGAATTTTTTTAATTCGTTTGAGTTAAAATATATCCAGATGTTTATTTTCATATATTTTTTTAGTAAACACAGATATCTACATATTCTAGTTTCAATGACTTTCAGTTGATCAGTGCACAGCAAGGACAGTCAGCTCTGCTGGTGTGACGTGCTCAGTCCCGTCGATTAATCTTCAGCGTGAGGTGTCACTCTGTGCAAGACAAATCAATGAGACAGAACTGTTCTTAATGTGAGATCACATTCACATCCACTCACCCTTGACTATATATAATCAAACAAGATCCTGCTGGATAAACTGCAGTTCTGAAAGAAAAAAAAAATGAATAGGTCCTTTCTTGTTCCTCATTAGGATTGGGAATGCTGATTTATGACAGAATTTCCATTGGCATTCCTTTAGGAATTTGGACAAAAGGCTAACTCACAATGTGACCCAGGCTAACTTAATATTAAAGTTTTCAGTTTAACTATATAGGAATCAAACTGAACTGAATCTCATTTTCAGCTTTTGCATCCAGAGCAAACTAGAATTCATAATAGTTATACTGATTTAAACTCAAAATGAGGGAGCAGTTTTCTGCACGAACTTCTCACCTCATTCTTACCTCTTCATCCAGACTCTCTCCCCCTCTCTCTCTCTCCATATCCCCTCTGTTTTCCCCGGTCATATTATTCCATTTAAACTTCAATCCTATTTATGGCCAGCCTCTCTTCGTCATGCCCTGGGCTATCAAACAATTCATCCAGCGGCTCTGTGAGGCTGCACAGGCCATAAAAGCTTCAGCAGGGACTCATGGTGTGAGAAAGAGAGACGGTGGGGAAGAGTTGTGTTTGGGAAAGAAATAAAAAACAGTAAAGTAAAATAATCTCCCCAGTTCTCTAAACTAAACTACATTGTTTTTCTATAGTTTTCTCATAGTCACTTAAAACAGTTAATGTTAAGTTAGCCCCGAAAAAGTATGCAAAGAATCAGAAGAAAAAAAAGACTAATTTTGAGAATTACATAAAATGTTTATGGGAAACACATTTTTTAACACATTTATTCTCTGGATATTTGGAAGAATCTTGGAATAGCTATTTGCATCCAACAATTCATAGTTTTAAACTTTCAAAAACATCTCTGCACACCAGTGTTTTATTTCATCCTATTGTACTGTCATATTACAGTGTTTTTGAATCCAAGAATTTGTCCAGTCTTCTGAAAACATTTGATCCCTTTGTGGACAGATCAACAATTATGATGTTATTAAGCGAAAAGCTTCATTTCCACTGAAACCTTTAAAATTGAACCTACACAAATGTGACCAGTTTGAATGTGCAGAATGGAGAATAAGATTTGAGAACTGCTGACATTCAGTGAATATTAACTTAAATTTCCTCATCATACTGAATGAACTATTGATTTGGAACAGCTGGCCTCAATGTCATTTATCTCATTTAAATGTTTCTCTTTTTATTTTTTATTAAGGGACAAACGTACAGGTTTGGGACGATGTGAGACTTTAGAATACTTGTCCAAAAGAGTACTTAAGGACAAAAGACTCTTAAGCAGAGGCGGACAGAGTACACAGCTTTATTACTTGAGTAAAAGTACAGATACCCATTGCCAAATTTTAATCAAGTACAAGTAAAAGTACTACAGTCAGACATCTACTCAAGTAAAAATACTGAAGTACTTGTTTTTAAAAGTACTTGAGTATCAAGAGTAGAAGAGTACATTTTCTAAATATTGCATTACCTGCCACAGTGCTTACATTTATGGACAGAAACGTCCACATGGAGTTATGAAAAATGTTAATGTCAATACCTTGGAGAATGTAAAAGGAATTGAAAGTAAAATCAAGTCATATTCATCTTTTTACCATGTTGCTTTATTTAACATTTAACCCTCCTATTATCCTTGGCGTCAATTTGACCCCATTCAATGTTTAACGTCTGTAAATACATAATTTTATTTAGTTATGAAAAATGTTAATGTAAAATCAAGTCATTTTCATCTTTTTACCATGTTGCTTTAATGAACATTTAGGAACATTTCAGAAAATTGAAATAGTGTGGCGAGGTGGGATCACGGGTTGGCACATTCCCTAGATGGACCTGCTGCGTCTCCATCCATTGTTTCGTCCATGGTTTGGTCTCTTATCTAAATCTGACCATGGAGTTGACTTTGGCGGAAAGCTGAAGGTGATTTCTGAAAGGCTGTCTCAATCAGTGGCGCCTGCACAATCCAATCACGTTTGAGAGGGAAACAACAAATTGAGGGTTTCCGAAATTTTTATTTCCATTTTTTTTTTTTTTTTTTTTTTTTAGAACTAGTTACTTTTTACTCACGGTTATGGATAGAAATGTATTGGAGTAAAAAGTACAATATTTCCCTCTCAAATGTACTTGAGTAAAGTCATGAGTACTCCCCAAAAATGATACTTGAGTAAAGTACAGATTCCTCAAAATTGTACTTAAGTACTGTACTCAAGTAAATGTACTCCAATACTGTCCGGCTCTGCTCTTAAGTACTATTAATGAAATTGCGTACTTTGCTATACTTATTTAAGACTAGGTAACACTTTATTTTAGTCCATTTATGATAGTCCACTTTAGACATTCTACTAACTATAAGTAACTTTTCAACTACATGTCAACCAACTGTCATTCGAGTATTAGTAGACTGTCAGCTTAATATCTGCATTATTAAGCTTAAAGGGGTCATGAACTGGCTTTTTAAATTTTATTATATTGTTGTCTGAGGTCAATTTATGACGTTCGCTTGGTTTTTGCATTCAAAAGCATCAAAATGAATAAGTAATAGGCTATTTTGTACCCAAGTTGTGAGCCTTCCTGAAAAACGGTCAGTTTTTATAGGCGTGTCGCACTGAAGACTTGGAAATAAACGCCCACTGCTGTGAGTGGATAACAGTTTTGCATATTATTATGAGTTTAACTCACCCGTTGGTGCACGTGGGGGAAAACGTCCAATGTTGTCAAATGGAAACCGGATTCGCCCATACATGTTCGACCCAGAGTCCGTGTGTTGCACAATTCCTGTCAGATCCAATATAGATGGCACAGCACGTACTTTACTCTTAATCGGTCTGCAAATCCAGTCTTGTTTATAAAACAATCCTCAGTGAAATGAAGCGAACAGATTTACCCTCATCAGCTGGAACGTCATTAAAAATAAAGTTTATCCATGCAGTCCTATTGGAATCCAGAGGACGTTTATGTAGCGACTGTCTTCCACAACCAGGCACAGCACAATATTCTGTATTGCTCGGTAGCTCGATCCGGTTTCATCACGAGGTAGGCATGTATGTTAGGCTACTTAGCTATGCGTGTAATGGGCGAATCGGTGGCCGGGGCTTAACCGGCCGTGTTGAAGTAGGTGTTGATCTTCTTTTGCGGGGGTGGTGTTTTAAACCCTTGTACGTCATAGTTCACCACTTATAAAAACAAGTCGTTTTCAGAGGCTGGTGTCAATAAAAGCTTTTTACTAACAAGGACGTTTTCAGTTCTGAAACTTACAGGATATTCTTATAATATGATGACCTCTTAGATGTCAAAAGCTCAAGGAAAATTTGATTTCTCAGTTCATCACCTCTTTAAGCTTTTATAACACTTTATTTTGTTGGTCCCCCAACAGACCTATTCTCCTCTCCCAAAGCCTAACACCTACCCATAAGCTAACAGTCTACTGACAGTCTACTATGATATATTAATACTCTAATGAGAGTTAGTTGACACGTAGTTGGAAATTTACTTATAATTAGTAGAACGTCTAAAGTGACTATCGAAATAAAGTGTAACCTAAGAGGATACTTATTCCCAACCATTGACGAAATTTTCAGGCAATCCATGATCCTTTTTCAAGGGAACTCCAGGCTGCGTCTGACGCAGATGCTATGGGAACACCTATGCTTGATTGCATTTTGAAGCATGAATGAAATCAGTCCAATAGCAAGGCTATTCAGTAGCGTGTAATGTCTTGAACAGTAAGCTATAACGCATCTTGTCCAAAAAATGTCAGCTTCTGTGTCTTCAGCAAATGCTCTATGTAAATATTTTCTGAATTGTTGTTGTTTATACCATAGAAAATTTCTTAGAAAGCAGTAAGTGCGAGCAAACAGCAGTTTAGTTTGTATGTTCCTCCTTACCTCCGCTACATCATGAGTGGGGATACACACGATTTATGTTATTTGTTATTTCAGCCCGTTCTCATCCCAAGGCGTCACATACTGACGCTTTTGACATTTCGTATACATCCAACACACATGGCACCCTTTAGCGTCAATATGAGACATAGTATAGATACATATGGGCCAGAAGGCGCCTCCTAGTGGTCCAATCCTAAACCTAGCCCAGAACTAAACCTATCATAACTGAACAAAGCTCTGTGTGTGTTATATTGATGCTAAAGGGTGCCATGTACGTTGGATTTAGACGAAATTTCAAAAGCGTCACTATATGATGCCCTAGGATGAGAACACGTTGGTTATTTATGTGCATGCTCAGTCAGTGGGAGGGGGACAGGGCGCTCAGGTGTTCTTCTCGCTTCGGGTCCCACTGCTGCCAAGGCAGAGAGGCGACTCATATCATGGGGATCGCAGATGAATCTAATGACCAGATTCATTAGAATCTTGATCGTATATCGTATGACGCATGCTCAGCCCTCATCCGCTAGATCCGGCACTTTCTCTTGGGACCCAGAAGAACACTCTGTGGTTTATTCCACCCTGATAGATGGCCCAGTTCTGATGCTGTCTAGCTCAGAGGAGTAAGAGGTGCTCAGAATGGAGCCAGAGGAGATTGAGGACTTGCCACCTCCCTTTCCCTGCTTATGAGGAGCTAATGGAGGCTATAAATCTGCCGTGTTATGGCTAAACTGAATATTGACTGGTCGCTGATAGGAAGAAGGCTTGTCGTAAATGTACTGTAAACTTGACGAACTCTTCCGGCCAAATAAAGCACAACCTTCCTTCCAGGCCTACAGTTTTCCCCGACCTCTAAACCGAGGTGTCGATGTCGAGGAATAAGCCATTTTCCGCCTCTGTCTTCAGCCCTTAAGTGTCTAGTTCAGGGGTGTCCAAACTCGGTCCTGGAGGCCCACTGCAGAGTTTGGTTTCAACTTGCCTCAATACACCTGCTTGTAAGTTTTTAGCATGCCTAATAATACCTTGATTAGCTGTTTCAGGTGTGCTTTTTATTTTGGATTGGAGCTAAACTCTGCAGGACAGTGGCCATCCAGGGGCAGAATTGGACACCCCTGGTCTAAATATTCATCGACAACGAGGCTGAAGGAACATGGGTATGGGCCGATGCCAAAGGTTGAAGAGATGCTTGTGAGCTATCTCCCCCCTGAATCACCTTTGCCCCTAGAGGCCCTGACCTTGCCCACCAGGCAGTGCAATTAGTTCAGCCTTGGTGGGCAAGGATTATACTGTAGCAAAGACTATAGATACAAAAAGATGGTTCACTCCTATTACTTTTTAATTGGAGAAACTGCAATGCGCAATACGGCGGAATACATCTTGCCCTCTAAGTAAAGAGCCAATCGCTGATTGTTAAAGTCATTGTGTCGCTGTAGCTGCCGTTAGAAGACTCGTGCTTAGGAATGCACATGCACATTGGCTTGTCTTGCCTGAATTATAAGCTTTTTTACACTTTGGCATGAGAAACAACATTTATGGGACAGTTCATGTCAGATTTTGTTGGTGATTTGAAATAATGCAAATCACACAGTGTCAATTCTGCAAGTATACCAGGCAGACCTGCTAAGGGAATCTATTAGTAAGCATGGACGCATTAAAAGAGCTGCACCCCATGCCATCAACTGAGTAAAAGCAAAGTGTCACCTCTCACACCCCATCTATAGCGCACCAAGTCTTCGCAGGGAAAGACGGATCTGAGGACCATTATTATCTCCAAGAAGGTTTTGGCTAGTACCACCACGCCAGTGGTGTCAGGTCTCTGAGGGCCCTCCTGTTGCAGTTCTCATCACATCATCACCTCCTCTGTGCCCTCAGGGACTTGTTCTGCCAACTCTGCCACCCTCGATGCCTCTGGTGCAATGGTTTGCCAGCTAACTGATGTCTCAGTTTCTACCCGGTACTGGGAGGCTTGCCCCCTCAGAGGAGATGCCCATCTACTTTTCAGATGACAGAAGCTAAATTTGCTATGTCCAGTCAGAGAACTGGATACTTATGTCCATAGAGCTGCTCTGTGGCATAGATCTGATCAATTGTTTGTCTGCTTTGGGTCACCCAAGAAAGGTTCCCCACTCAGCGACTAAGAAATCAATAAGCAAGTGGATAGTCAAGGCTTTTTCTCGTACCAATAAGGGGTTTTGTCAGCCTTCACCTATAGTTGTCTGAGCACACTCTACTAGGAGTATGGCAACTTCAAAAGCCTTTTTGTTAGGGGTGTCGTTACAAGACGGATTTGATATGTCACACTGGTCCTCTCCGCCCACATTTATGAGGTTTACTAACTGGACATGGACTCCAATCTGGGGTCTCAGGTGCTTATGTCCTAGATTTGTGCTCCCCATGATTCACAGGCACTGGTCAGCATGGTGTAGTGGGTATTAACATTCTCTGAAAAGTGAAAGAGACACTGTGTCACCCTGCCATTCTTCCTGCATGCCTCTGATCGAATTGCTACAGACAATCAGAAGCTGACATTATTTGTTCCAGGTGCATTTTATAGCTTCCTGGTCATGACGTCACATGCTATGAGATGGTGTCCCGTCATGCCTTTGGACTGATGCGTCAGGACTAGGGTTGGGAACCGAGAACCGGTTCTTTTCCAGAACCGGTAGTGTTTTTGAAAAAATACCGGAACCGTGCAAAATTCCTAAGTTTCGGTTCCTAAAACGGTTCTGAGGGCGAAGTTCTGGGAGTAGATTATCCTTAGCGTCTCACCTCTAGGCGCAGACAGAGAGAGAGAGAGAGTAGAGCTGCATGATTAATCTTTAAAAGATTTCGATTCAAACACCTACGCCGTCTTATTCCTAAATGACAAAAACTTCACCACTGAAGTTGCGATTTGCTCTCACACGCGCTGCATTTAATGTAAACACACACGTGTGCGCGCGCGCCGAGTCATGTACATTCAAATCAGTTTGCGCTGAGAGAGAGAGAGCAGTTGTCGATATGAAACTGCTGTATAATCACACAGTATCAATATTTATGTTACACATATTCAAATGATTAACGTTACAGAAGTAGTGAGATTATAGTTTGAGTAAACATTGACGGTAGTAGTCAAAACAGATGTAGTCCGTAACTTTTTTTGTGTTCAGAATTTACAACATGTATACAATGAGAGAGTGCATCATGAATGCTTTTTTTTCAAACCGTGTTTTTGTTTTATCTTGAATCACAACGTAAAGCCCGTAATAAGCGTTAATACTCGGACTTGTTTAGACTGGATGGCGGATCGCAGCCGCGGCGGAGTAGCCCAATGCCTGCGTGACTCGTCATGGACATAAACAGAGAGAAGTAGCTCCGGTAACTCTTTTCTTCTGCAAGACGAATGCACTGCAGTTCTGTGTATTAACTGCTATTTAGGGCCGATTTGTCCAGTAATAAAGCAATAAGTCTTTATGAATCAATAATTCAAACGTTTTTAAAAATAATCTGTTCTACACATATATGTGTGTTAAAGCATATTCTACCCCTTCTGAGAGGGTAACTTATCACTGTTGGAGATACAATAAAGGAGAGGTCCTAAATTATTCTAGACAATGCAGAATTTTTTTATTTCCTTTTTAATTATTATTATTATTTTTTTTTTTTTTGCAAAGATTGATTAATAATATGTTGAATTTGTTTACATTACCAGTCTGTTAAACTCAATTGTCAAGTACTATAAAAAATAAACACAAAAGGTATTGTGGATTTTTCTCTTACTAATATTTTTAATTGAATGGGAACCGGAACCGGAATCGTTTGGTGGAACCGGAATCGGAACCGGAACCGGAAAATTTCTCACGATTCCCAACCCTAGTCAGGACGCAATCACGCAGAGGCATTCCCATATCATCTACATCAAACTCAGCGTCTTGTTCCCTTCTCAGGGAACCATGGTTACAGCCATAACCTGAGAAATTTTCACTGTTATACAGTAGGGGGGCGCTATTATGCATCTTCTGAAAGAGTATATAATATCAGGATCAAAACACAGGCAAAAATAAGCAGAAACAAGCAATAAAAGCACTGCTTATGCACTTTGTATTTTTAGACAAAAAACGATTAAAATCAAATAGCCAAACTTTAAAGTGCTTTATAAGTAGGGCTTATGTACATCTCTGCATGTACTATCATAATTTCTTCAATTGTCTTTTTATAATGCTTAAAGTATACTGCTGAGTCTACTGACAAGCATTAATGGTAAAATCAAATATTCACAACAATTGCACATTCAATACAATTAAACACACTTCCTTTTCACAAAGTGTGTTTACATGGACTAGAACCTGATAATAATGCCCCTGTTTCTCATGTTATAGCTTTTGGTCTCAGCCATCCTAATTTGTTCCCCATGCTGACTGTCCACATCAGCAGAACGTTTGCAGCGCAGTTCATTTCTTCTGAGCTCTGAATGAACTAACACGCCCATCATCTCTGCCATTCCTGCTTTCTGATTCAGTTTACTGTCTTCTATAAGCACCAATTAAAGCTCAACATGTAAAAAATCTCCAGCTATGTTTGAGGGGAGCTCTTTGTAGCCGGCATCCTGATTGACAAGCTCAGGTTGCATTAGGCAAATCCGCTCTTTTAAGAGCAGCATTACCTGGGCAAGGCTCAGAGCAGCATCATCTTAGCTGTCCAAAAACACGTCCGATTCCAAACACAGGTGCCCGCAGCTTTGCCACAAAGCCTCATTAGATGTCTCACCCCTTTTAAAGTGACACACCCTGACTTTAAGCTCTTCTGATAAAGGAGAATGAACCATAAAGGCGGAAACTAGATGAGATGTAAGGAGTTGGATGATGTATAAGACAGCAGTAACAAAGGGAAGCATCTGTTTTGCAGTTTGCTTGTTTGTCAGTAAGTCCTTATGCACTCAGTAAGGCCTCTGTTTTAGTGTATGAGGTTTAAACAGCCCTTTTAAGGGATTTGGTTGCTTAACAGAATTTCATTTTCTGAAATTCAGTAGGTGGATTCCAATTTGTGAAATATCAAAAATATACTTTTTTTTTTTTTTTTTTTTTTTTTTTTTTAGAATCTATTGTATTGCACATTTTACGTAATCTATTGCATTGCACATTTTAGGAAATATAATGTGATTAGTTTTTGATTATTTTTGACCTAACACAATTACCACATTGATTTGAATAATCTTGTTGCATATTGATATAGATTTGCAAAGAGAAAGAACATGTATTCCAATCTTTGTTATCAACAAGAAGTAGCCTACATTAACTCGCCAAAGTACAATTTTCTCACCATTGACAGACATTTCTGTCAGACTTTCTGTTTATGAGACAACGCTTCCCCGCCATTGACAGGAATTTACAGCTCTTTTTGTTTTACTGTATGGGGCGCTATGACACATCTTCTGAAAGAGTATAGAGATTGTCTTATTATTGGAGAGATTAAGGGGTCTGGGGTTTAAACATTGGAGAAAGCGTAACAGCTAACTTGGATCACGTAAGGCAAGCCTATGTAGTGGCGATGACGTTAGTGCCTGCCATTCAAAGTTTTATGATAGTCAGTTGGTCAGTTGTAAATGAATGTTCTATTATTTGGTGCTGTATCGCTATGAAAACTAAAGTAGGGCTGCATTATTTGTATTTTTGTATATATTGAAAGTTCAGATGATCATACAAAAAATATTCTGGGAGCCATGGTCATTGTGTCAAAATAATGCAAATTAAAAACTAATAATTTACAGATTTTAGATTAAATCTATAATATAATCTAATAAGTATTAATGAAGTAACAAGTATTTCATTTTGGGAATCTGATTACATAATCCAGATTACATATAATCAATTCCTACCCTGCACTGGTTACACATTACATGTATGTAGCTACAATAGTAATAACAGTAAATCATGCATAATTACAAACAGCACTAAACCAAATCCTAACTCTAAACCTATATGAACTTTAGCCCATATTATGTTCATTATTATTACTCAGTACTTGTGTTATTAAACTGTAACAAAGATTCATTAAAATAAAATGTGATCCCATTCAGTCATTATTATTTATTATTTTTAATAAATTATTTTCCTTACGGGAAATGTATTTTAATAAATTATTTTCCCTATGCACACATATAATAATTGATAATAATAAACAAAAATATTTATATCATAAACCTTTTAATAGGCCTACATGAAAAGTTACTCATGAGACTCATTGAGTTTTGAATTGTTTCACTGCATTGTTTCACAATATATTGATCATATTAAAAAGATCAATATATTGCCCATAGTGACCACACAAAAGGAAACAATTATCACAACAAACAACAGAACTTTCTTCATTCATCTTTAGTATTGAAGTACTGTATATTGTTGTCAGAATTAGTTTACTCACCAACAAATTTGAGGTTAAAGCATTCCATTTTTGGATGTCTCTGTTATTGGATGATAGAGCTACAGTACCGTAATGTTCAGTTTTATTTAGCTTTCATGGACTTGAAAGACCATTGTAGACCATTGTTTCCTGTTTGTCTCCATGGTTCCTTAGCGTGTATAGACCATTTCACAAGATGTAAACAACATTGGTCCAGAAACACTTCCTGTTTCAGTTTGTAACTGTTTTCTTTATTTCACATGTAAAGAAAACATCTTAAAGATGTTTGTTTAACTCTTTGATTCAGTTTTAAATGTTCTATTGGTTGTATTTTATCCCAGCTTTTATGTAGTGTTAAAAAACTGAAACAGGAAGTGCTTCTGCACCAGTGTTGTTTACATCTTGTGAAATGGTCTGTAGCGACTCATTGTTTAATTGATTTGATTCACCTGCTCCTTGTTTAGCTGTTTGATTTCTCGTGTAGTTGGTTGATATTCTCCTGCATTTTTGATGTACTCCTGTGCTGTGCTTTTGTCAGGTATTGTTAATAAACCTGACTGCTTTCCTGCCTCTGTTGCAGCAAACAACTGTAGCCGCTACAGTTTAAAGAGAATTTTAATCAGCATGTTAGTTGAAGCCCCTTAAAGGGAAGTAACAGCCATCTTTGCCATGCCATCGGGCAGTTTTTTTTTCTTCTAGCAACAGGAATAAGACTCCAGCGCTTATCTACTTGAATGGAATAGTAACGTTAAACATGTACAACACATGCTTGTGTTAGCCAAGCATCTGCTAAGCATTCACATCTTCAAGTATATTTCTGGCCTGATTGTGCCCTCAGACAAAACAGTTTTATCTTGGTCAAAAGTATGAATAAGTAGGGCTCATTTTCAGTATGTAGGCCAGTTTTCTTTTCCTCTACATTTTTTTTTTCATGAGTACACATCGACACTATTTTCATGCAATACATGTGAATATATGTGTGTGTGCACAGAGAGAGCAGAAATAAGAGCAAGAGAATGGGGGGTTAGAGAGAAAAAGTGAAAAGTGAGAAATGGGTAGACAGATAGAAGGACGGAGAGAGAAAGAGAGAGAGAAAGAGACAGGGAAGTGAAATGATTTGACTGCTGACTGTCCTGCTGAGTAGCCCGAGGCTCTTACACATTTCCATTGAGTTACTTTATGATCAGGCCACTGTGTTATTGAAATATTATCTCTTTAGCCTGGGCTCATTCTGCTGCAGAATGACAGGCCTGCGCCGCACCCATACACATCAAATAGCAAATGGAATGCACTTGCTATTAAGGACATAATGTCCCTTTGATCCCAGGCAAAATGCTACATCTATCTGGAAAAATTAGATGGCTTGCTCTTTATTCGAACCTGAATGATAGTAGTCAGAAAAGACAGATTTAAAGGAATGGAATTCCACTGTGAAATTTGTGTGTTGAGAAGTGACTAACTAGAAGTAGCAGTTTTCAAAATAGTAAATCTTACTCACAAGCAAACTGCTTTCTACAATGAGCAGCGATGTGGAAAGATTTTTTTATTTATTTATTTGTTTGTATTTTTTTGTGGTGAGAATGCTGTTTGACAACCTAGTTTACTCCAACAATCCAATAGTTTTCAATGAACCAAAATTATAACAGAATAATACCAGTACTTCTAATACATACTGTGAGTGAAAAAAGAAGAAAATGTTTGTTTAATTGTATTGAATAGGAACTTAAAGTGTATAAATCTAAAAAGTATATTTTAAAAAAAACTGTACTCGCAGATAAATGAAAATTAAATATTAAAATATTTCATATTTCAAATATTATCAAATATGAAATCTTTGTTTTAGTAATTCTTTGTTGGGCTTGTATGATTATTCTTATGTGTTAAATAACATATAGAAGGACATGTAAAGTACTTGATTATAATTTTAACTAGTGTGTTATTCTATATTACATTTAGGCCACGTTTACACAAAGCCGGGTGTTTAGCAAAACGAATATTTTCCCCCTCTCCGTTTTCAAAAATAACATTGTTCACACAACCGCATAAATACGCCGTCGAGCGCCATTATAACTCTGCCACACCTATTGGCGACAGTGTAGGGGTTAAGGATAAAGCCATGCAAGCCAATCAGAATCATCAACAAGAGAGAACCTAAAACACTGTTTATCCTAGTTCACACGATAACACATAACCAGCATTTTCAGAAATCTCCACTTTGGCTGGAGTTTGTAGAAATAATCGTTTTCTGTGATAAAAACAGGGTTTTCGTGTAAACGAGAGGCCAATCCACAGGGAAATATCTGCGTTTTCCCTTTGTATAAAAGTACTAAATTGCAACTGCATCATTATGTGCAATCACAAATACATTTAAAGTACAAGTTTCAATAGAAATTTCATTAAATATATATTTTAGTTTACCATAAATGCTTTTTTGGTACATTCGACAGTACTCTAAGCATATTTCAAAGACAACAGAAGTAATATTAGAGTAGAACTAAAATTCAGCTAATTTAACTGTATACTTTTCATTTGTGTCTGAAATACATCTGAAAACATTACATTCAGTTTACACTTAAATATATTATTTTAAAGTTTATTACCTCCATAATACCATAAAAAAGTCTATGCTTTGATTAGCTTGTAGCTTGGAAAAAAAAAAAATGCCAACACTGGGATACAAATCCATTGGGCCCTGATTTAAAGTTCTGAAACGCATGTATCAAACGCGAAACGCAAGTAACTTTGTGGGTGGATCTTAGGCGCTGTTGCAACACATTCTCATCCTTTAGCGTCACATAGAACGCTATATGACAAAACGGCGCTATACTATACATATGGCACCCTTTATCGTTAATATTCACCCAAGTCGTCATAAATCCTTTAGCGTAATATGAGACTACCCTACCCTACCCCACACCTAAACCTGCCCATCACAGCGCGTGTCATATTAACGATAACCGGTGCCATGTGCGTAGTATAGCGGCGTTTTGTCATATAGCGTTCTATATGAGCGTTCTATAAGGATGAGAACGGGCTGGCTGTTGCTATTATACCGGCGGGATAAATGACTCTTGCGCCTGACGCAAATCTAAAAGGGGTTGGTCTGAAGTAGCTACATTACTCATAGGTGTGGTTTGGGCGTAATGTGCAATAAACCAATCAGAGCGTTCTCACATTCCAGCACAGTCTCATAAAAGTGCGTATCTATACCACGAATGTCATTTCTCGTGGCATTTTTACACCAAAAATGTTTTTTGCGTGCATATACTACGCACTGAAAACCCCTTGGGCAGGTTTAGGGGGAGGGGAGTGGGGAGTTATAAAGTGTGTATCATATGCACGCGAAAAAGGCGAACGATATACACGCAAAAACTATTTTTGGTGTATAAATGGCACGAGAAATGACATTCGTGCTATAGATACAAACTTTCATGAGATCGGCCTGCACATTCCCTTTAAAAGCAGGCACGCATGTTCCATGGCAGATTGCTAATGGTGGATTTACCAGGCGTACGCAAGCCTAACTGACTTTAGACTAGGTTTTCCCTGGTCAGTGGTAGAATTGTTTGCTGGAACTGTAAAATAGCACCAGGGAACGTTTGCGCCAGAACACGCCGCCTCTTTTCGCTGAACCGCTGTGGATGGAAAAGCCCGCTGTGCGTTGGGTGCAAAATAGGAATGATAAATTACTGCTAAAAATCTGTTTTGCTCTCAAAATTTTGAGTGGCATTTTACTTCCAGACACTTATTTAGATAAATTCCAACTCCAACTGTTACAAGCTCAGCTATGATAAAAGAGAGGCTGTTGCAGGTACCATTTAGTTTCGTGTATTAGAGATTTTAAACTAAATTATAGCTACAACCCGATCACCTCAGTGAATGAAATTCTCAGTACACCTATTTCAGTGATATCTGTCAGGTAGTAGAAACATTTTATTCCATTAAAAACACAGCTTACATCAGCTTAAAGGGGAGGAGCTTATCCACTAAAACATAAACAGAAGCTAGTGAGCCAATCATGACACAGTCTTTGATGTCAGCATATGAGAATGTGCAGGGTAAGAAACAAATGATAAATGTGTCTGTGTGACACTAGTATTTTTAATGTGGAAGTTCACATAGCAAGTTATATTGTGCTGCTCTGTTTCTGGATCTCCTCTTTGCCCTTGTTGTGCTCTTTGTACAAACTTAATATAGAAGCTATCATGTGGCCTTTTGCTCCTTATCAGCTCAAAACGCTCCGCCTCTTTCTTTCTCTTGGATGAAGGTGAGTGCATCCTCGCTCACCTCATTTTGTCCTGGTTGGGATGTAATAGCTTTCACTACAGCTGACCTGATACTCTGAGCTTGCTGACTTTGTTGCTGTTCATGATGCAATTTGTGTGCAACTTCCCATAAACATAACACCCAAGATACTTCACACAAACTAATTTAAAAGGTTTTCTTGCGTACTTGATGAAAAATTGAAAGGTTGTTGTCCAAAATGTTGAGCTTCTGTACTGTCTGTACTTCTCAACTTTGAAGGGAATACTTATGATTAAACAGAAGTTTGGTGATCAGCAAAATTTAAGGTGTTAAAAACCAATTGTCACGTGTTTTAAAGTCACCATGAATTCAAAATTAAAAGTTCCCTACTAATTAGTCATGTTCAACGTTACGTCAGAACTGACGAACTGGGATCCCGCCTGCCAATGGACTTTGGCTTGTTACCACTCGAAGGTGATTGGGCTCTCAGGCGAGATGGTGTAGGCTACTGCTGTAAAGTATCTGTTCCCTCCATCAGGGAATGGGGGTTACATTAGTAACCAAGACGTTCTTATTTGATGGAATATTGCAGTATAACATTATACATGATTTATTCATTCACATCATTATTTATTTTGGTAACTTTATTTTGATGGTTCCTTTTGAACATTCTGTTGACTATAAGTAACTTTGCAAGAATGTGTCAACCCTACAACTCTACTAACACTCTAATGGAAGTTAGTACACATGAAGATGCAATGTTATTCATAGTCAATAAAATGTGTTAAAAACACCATCAAAATAAAGTGAAACCATTTTTTTATTATTATTCATGTGCCCTCATAATCTTTAATCGAAATAAATCCCTCTTCCTCTAACAGTGACATCTCTTCTCTGTTGATGTGTTTAGGGGGCGGGACAACCTGTCACTCACATCACAGCAGTGATGTGATCACAGCAGTAGCAAACCACAACAATCTAATCAATTCCCAATGGACAAAATCAGGTCCTGCCAAACATATTTCCGTAACACTTTCTTTCGATAGTCCACTTTAGACATTCTACTAACTATAAGTAACTTTTCAACTACATGTCAACTAACTGTCATTAGAGTATTAGTAGACTGTCAGATTAATATCTGCTAACACTTTATTTTGTTGGTCCCCCAACAGACATTCAACTGACTATAAGTAACTTGTCAACTACAATTAAACTTATTCTCCTAACCCAAAGCCTAACACCTAACCATAACCTAACAGTCTGACAGTCTACTTTAATATATTAATACTCTAATGAGAGTTAGTTGACATGTAGTTGAAAAGTTACTTATAATTAGTAGAACGTCTAAAGTGACTATCGAAATAAAGTGTAACCAATTTTTCTTGTTTGAGATGCTGTTTTTACCTGGATATAGGCCCACAATTAGGAAGAAAAGACTTTCACAACTTCCATTTCATGCTGACTTTAAAATAAAAATTGTAACAACATTATGCATTTTAGTGTTAACTGTCTGTTAGAGTCATGACAAAGCCAATCTAATAACTGCTTAGTTATGATAGGTTGACTTGAAGGGATATTCTAAATCATCTGTAAAACACTGTTGGAAAAGAGTTTTATAGCTCAGGCAACACATTGTTTTTTTATGACTAATTAAAATACATTAACAGAAATCTTTTTTTTTTTTAAATCAGAAGTGTTAAAAAAAATGAGTTGCTTTTAAACTGGCTCATTTCCCTGTATTTAAATGTATTTATTATTTTCCTAAGTGTAAGGTGAAATTATTTTCTGAGGTAAAATGACAACCAATCATGCCCAACCAATCATAGAACTTGAAGGCAGCATGAAACAACATTCACAATCCATTTTACTTCCGTAATACATATTTTATCCACCAGGATTTCGCTGAATGCTTAAAAGTGGGTATGTTTAAGCAAGTATTTTATTAACATTAACCAGCAATATTTGAGAAAGCAATTATAACCGTTAAGAAGACTAATTAAAAAAAAATGAGATAATTAGATATTTAAAATATCCATATTTATGGATAATGGATAATTGTTGGAATAATGTGCAACACTGTATTGTCTATGAGACAACTTACATTAAAAAAAGTAAACAGGGTGACTTTTAGGTGCATATTGACGGAGTTAATAATGTTTGGTAAGAAGCAGCAGTCTTGCATTTGTTCGGTGATTTTGTGTGACTTTGATTCCTGCAGTTTTCTCCTGAGCCGTGTAAAGCCACTTTAAATACGATGAGCAAATTTCTCTCTCTGTTGCTCTCTCTATCGCTTTCATCTTTTATTCAACGCTGCTCAGTGGAGGACGCCGACAAAACAGATGAGGGCCACGGAAGATACATTTGCGTACTCATCTTTTCAGCGGCTCACCCCTCCTGTACGGAGCCGTGCCGACTTCCGCTCTAATAACGTTTTCAGCAGTGTTTACTAATGTATCATTCATTAAGTCTCGGCCAGTGTGAGGAAACATCATCTGTCTGGCAAAGTGGAGGTTATTATCACATTAAATCATATCACAATATACCTGTGTGACTGTGCCTGACAGTCACACGCCTGCCGTCTATCTCTCTGAGCTCTCTGCCCTCAGGGCCCCTGTCTCTCTCTCTGCGTCTCTCTTTTCCTTTGGTGAGATATGAGCTCAGAGTCTGATGAATACCATATCACTGGTGTGTCATGGGGTGAGAGCCACTGGCAAGCTCAAATCTCAAATGCAGTTTATTTTTTTATCACTGGATCCATATATATTTGGAATCCTCACTTTTCTACCAAAAGCAGTTTCAAATCGTGCTCTCTTGGCTTAATTCATAAAGCTATTATATGTCTATTAGCTCCACTGACGGTATAGTCACCACAACATGTGAATGACCTTTGCAGAGAATATCCAGAAGACTTATTGCATTTGGCAAAACAGACAGTATGTCACAGTCTCAGAGTACTGTATACTGTATCCCACAATGCAAAACACTTGACATGACCTTCCATGTATTTTAGGAAGAATGAACTAGAACAAATATCAAATGCATTTCAAATTTGAGCATACATACTTCAATTATGAATGGTTTTGGCATGTTATTGAATATGGCAATGTTGAAGTATTGGTTTTGGTGGACTAGATCTGCTATGCTGCTGCTACAGAGCAAATTTGGACTTGCTACTGCTAATAGATATACAGACATACTGCTGTGAGCATGTAAGATATGCTGCTGCTGCATGAATACATACATACCTCTAGGCAAAAAAGGTACAAAAACTGTCACTGGGGCTGTACCTTTTCAAAAGGTAAGCTTTTGTCCATTTTAGGTATTAATATGTACTGTAGCGCCCCCTAGCGTGTCTAGCTATTACTGCGGAGTGCGCTCCCCGAATTCTTATTTTGCAAGAGATCTCCCTCTCTAATATTAATTAATGCTCTAAGGTAATTCACTAATACCTATTTGTTAGCAGTTACTTAAATGTTAGATCTTAACTGAAAGTAAAATGGCAATAGTCTCTTTACATCTAAGATACTGGAAACTCAAGGATATTATCTTACATTAAGCATCAAATTGTCAGTATCTTAAACCCCAGCCCCCAGGTAATGAAAAACTACTACAGAAGTACGTTTGAACTATTTACTGGAAAAATATATATAATATGTACATATAGTTCAAATATCAACAGTGCAACTCACATAAAATCACAATTTAATTCCCAAAATCAAAGCTAAGCCGGCAAATATACCTAAATGGCCACTCAATGAAATAAAATGAATACCCCAACAGTCAGAGGATGATCAGATGCAGGCCTGTAGTGTTGCTTGGGAGCGGGGAGACCCTTAATCGCTGTTTGGGGTCATTCTGACCCCGCTGGACTTTTCCTTGAAAATTTAAAAATGTTCCCTTCATCTCAGGGACATGAAACTCGGTAACTTTTCCTAAATAATCTATCTAAACATGCACAAAAAAACTGGGCTTGATTTGGTTGTTCTAAAGGTGTGTAAAAAAAACTTTACCATTTAAGCTGTTTGGGGTCAAAATGACCCCACATTGAAAATGAATGGGAAAATGAAAAAAAATCATTTTTTCCATTTTGATTGTCAAAAAAATAAAAGTAAATCCATTATAAATCTGAAATGTTCCACATATAAACCAAGGTCTGGTCCTAGAGCACAAATAGAAAGTAGAACAAACTTTCTATCTCATACACACACACATACACACACACACACAAACACACACATGCCATGACTGCAACAGAGAGCATTTTTACAGAAATTGGCAAATAAAACAAACAAAACTGGCATAAATCTAAAATATTTTTTTTTTAAATTCAAGGGCTGGTCCTAGAGCATAAACACAAAGTGGAATGAGCTTTCTATCTCACACACACACACAGCCACACACACACAAACACACACATGTATGCATCCTGTTCATTACAGTTTATTAGTGCTGTTGTTTTGTATTATATTGGTTTATGTACTTGGTTTATTAAATTTATTTGTTCTAAAATGTCTTGTTCTAAAAAAAAAATAATAATAGTTGATAAATAATTTTCTAAAATGAAGTGTGTGTATACAGTCATGTCATAGTGCTGATTTGTAGTATTTATGCAAATGTATGTATAATAATTTGCATAAACAAATAATTCAAAATGTATCAGACAACAACAAACTCTAATTTTAACAAACATATTTTGTGCAATTCACAAAATATATATATATCATATATATCAAGTTGTGATGAGGATTTGAAGCATCAAGAAAAATGAAGTGAAAATGAATGAGTCTCTATTGGCCCCTATTGGAAAGATGTGGTCATTGCACTTTAATTCCTTAACTATAAGAAAAACTGTTTTTCGACTAACCACCAGATGGTAGTATTCTATCCCAAACACATAAAGCAATGTCCCAAAACTGTTTAGATTTAATTATCATCATAATTTAAGTGTTTTTTTCTTTAAAAAGACATTTTTCATGTGTCAATTTATGGCCTAGTTATGTAATTGTGCAGTAAATAGGTAGAAAACTTAAAAAATTCCAAAAAAACACAGCATAAATGATTAGTTGAGAAGTGAATTTAAAAAATGATATATAGTTTTCCATATAAAAATGTTTATTTCCTTATGCAATCACTCTTTAAAAGTCTGGGGTCAAAATGACCCCAAACCCCTAAAGTGTCGTAGTTTTTAAACAGCGAACACGATGGTCGCTTCGCGCCGTGGCGCAAGAAAAAAAAACAACAACTCACAGCTGTGGTAGTGCTGATCCGTGCGTCACCATTTCAGCCGCGGGCGCGCGGTGCTCGCGATGCCGGCAAAGAAAGGCGTCGTCCGACAGCAATACATATGTATGGTCCTGGAGATCAGTGCTTCTTCAGACAATGCACTACAGGGCAACCGAGCAGGATACTCGCGGGCAAAGTCCTCGTAGTTAGCTCGTGCTGAACTAGCCGTCCACTCTTTTCTCCTCGTGGAAAAACTCTAACAGAGTCTTTCAAAACTATACACGCTGTAGACTAAGCAAATGTCTGCAACTCACTTTTCGTGAAATATACAATTACATTCACTAACAGACTATAAAATTGGTGTTTTACCAACTTTTAACGTGAAATACCAGCACACTTCTCAATCCACTCTCTCCCCCGTTTTTTTTTTCCCTCTCCCCTCGCTTCCTCCTCCTCCTTTCACCTCTCACCCTCACTCCTGATTGGATCTTTTTTTTTTTTCGGGTACATAAATTAACCGACTTAATATTTAACACACATGCAATATATTTAACATTTTTAACGACATGAAATGTACGCTTTAAAGAAAATAAAACAAAATAAAAATAATGATTTTAGAAAACATTTCGAATTCTCATAGGGCTACATCCTCCCCTTACTAAATGTCTAAATGTCCTCATTAGACATAAAGCACAAACTTACATACAACTATGTATAGTATTGAACTTGTTTGCTCTTTGTATCGTATTTATTCATACTATGAGCTCCTAAGTATGAACTAAGTTGAAACCTCGTGTTTTCCTAGTTTAATAATTACTCCTCTATGAACTATGGTAAGTGGTTCCTCGCTTGACTTTCCAAGTTTATCATAGGTAAGTCTAAACACTGGTTTTATTGGTCTTTTCTCAGTTATTCTTGGTCTGGGTACTCTATTAACTTTTGCTCTAGAGCTCAGTTTGTCTTTAGGCCCATAGACAGAACTTCTTCCAGCATCCAGATCTGTTCCAGAACCATAAGGATCCGAATCTGTCCCCACTTGACCTTCGTCGTCTTCCATGTTGGACTCTAGCTCCTCAGCTGACTGCATAGGATTTGGTTCTATGACGTCTTCATACTGCGAATGCCCTGAGAATCCATTGGACACTTCTCTCCTCTTCAGTAGACGTTCCGCATACTCCCGGTAAGGTATACTGGTATGATCACAATCCCCTTCTGATGAGGAATCCGTCATCTCTGTGACTTCTCTTTGACTCATGATCAGTTGTTTTTTTCTTGTTCGGGTTGAACGTGTTCTGGGTCTCACAGGGGTTTCTTCACAGGCTTTCTCCACTGGGATCCTCACAGATTGCCCAATAGGTAAGATGTGGTCACGATGAATTGTTTTTACTCCACCTTTGCCTCCCTCAGGTCTCACTTGGAATACAGGTAAGTTCGGCATCTTTCCTACTACTACATAGGGTATGGAACTCCATCGGTTTTCCAGCTTGTGTTTCCCTTTGAGCCCCAGATTTCTTAGAAGAACACGATCTCCTTCCTGTATGTTCTGAAAACTGACCTTTTGATCATAGGCTCTCTTGTTCCGCAAGTGAGTTTTGTCCGCAGCTTGACTTGCCAGCTGATAGGCTCTTTGAAGGTCATGTTTCAGGCTTTCAACGTACTGGAAATGGTTCCTCTCCTCAGTTCCATCTTTTGCCGTTTCAAAGCACAGGTCTACTGGTAGGATAGCTTCCCTGCCAAACATTAAGTAGTAAGGAGAGTATCCTGTCGCATCACTTTTTGTGCTGTTGTACGCGTGCACTAATGAGGCTATATGCTGACTCCGGGATCTCTTCTTCTCTTGGCCTAAAGTAGCCAGCATAGAGAGCAGCGTACGGTTAAAGCGCTCCGGCTGGGGATCCCCTTGAGGGTGATACGGAGTCGTTCGTGATTTCCGTATGCCCAAGGTTGTCAGCAGTTCTCTTATCAGTTTAGACTCAAAGTCTCTTCCCTGATCAGAATGAATCCTAACAGGCAGGCCATAGTGAACAAAATACTTTTCGACTAGGATCTTCGCTACTGTCAGGGCTTTCTGATTCTTTGCAGGAAAGGCTTGTGCGTATCTAGTATAGTGATCGGTCACTACTAGGATGTTACTAATGCCTCTGGAATCGGGTTCCATTGACAAAAAGTCAATACACACAAGGTCCATAGGACCACTGCTGGTGATTTGGTGTAGGGAAGCGGCTTTCTTGGCAGGTGTTTTACGAGTGATGCACAGTCCACAATTCCGCACATATTCTTCTGTATCATAAGCCATTTTTGGCCAGTAGAATCTTGCTCTTAGGAGTTGAGTTACCCTCTCCACACCTAAGTGGCCCATATCGTCATGAAGAGAGTGCAACACGACTTCTCTGAACTCCGCAGGCAGCACAAGCTGTAGTGCCTCATCTGCCCCTTTCTTGCTTGCTCTGAACAGCAGTTCATCTCTCATCACAAATCTGCCAACTTCCCTCTTCATCAATAGCATCTCTGGGTCTAAGTCTTTGTTGCTAGGCCAGACTCCCTGTTTCACTGCCTCAATCACACGTCCGATCACAGCATCCCTCTTCTGGGCAGTTATCAAGTCCGCTTTTGATAGTTGTTCCATTGAGTTTAAGTGTAACTGAGATGGAAAGGCATACACTTCCGGAATACAGGCTGGTGACGCTCCTAATTGTTCCACATATCTGGGAGACAAATTTGGCGATACCTTGACTTCCACCCGCTGACATATGGACTTCACTATGTTCTGAGACATGCTATTCCCCTCCCCGTCTTCAGGTAAGTTGCGAGACAGCAAGTCAGCGTCTATGTTTGTTTTTCCAGGCCTATACTTTACGTCGAAATCATAGGTGGCCAGGGATGCAAGCCAACGATGACCCGTCGCATTCAGTTTGGCAGTGGTAAGCACATACGTCAAAGGGTTATTGTCGGTGCATACGGTGAACTTGGCTCCATAAAGGTAGTCGTGGAATTTATCAACGACAGCCCATTTCAACGCAAGGAACTCTAGATGGTGTACAGGGTATCTCTGTTCAGGAGAGCTCAACTTTCTGCTGGCGAATGCCACCGGTCTTAACCCTTCTGGATGTTCCTGATAGAGTACTGCACCAAGCCCTTTGAAACTTGCATCAGTGTGCAGGACATATGGCTTATTAGCATCAGCAAATGCCAGTACAGGTGCATTGAGCAGACACTGAATGATACGGTTGAATGCATCCGTACAAGACTGATCCCATCGGTCACTGAATGGTTCTGTGTCTTTAAAATAAGTTTTGATGTTGTCTGGGGATTTCTTCCTTCCACGCTGGGTGGGTGCATAGCCCTTTGTCAGCTCTGTGAGGGGCCTAACGATCGCAGAGTAGTTTGCTATAAAGCGTCGATAATACCCACAGAAACCTAAGAAAGACCGCAGGGACTTAAGGTCTGTTGGCTTAGGCCACCTAGCAACTGCCGCAAGCTTTTCAGGGTCAGTAGCAACACCATCCGCCGACACTATGTGACCCACATACTTAACCCTGGGTTGACAAAATTGGCACTTGTCAAGGGAGAGTTTTAGCCCTACCTCCTCCAGCCTATCCAACACTCGCAGGAGGCGTTCTTCGTGTTCTTCTAATGAACGTCCAAAAACTATGAGATCATCCAAATAAACTATCACCTGAAGGAGATTCATATCGCCGACAGCTTTCTCCATTAGTCTTTGGAACGTTGCAGGCGCTCCTGTTATGCCCTGTGGCATCCTTTCAAATTGGAAAAACCCAAGGGGACAAATGAAGGCAGTTTTTTCTTTGTCCTCCTCCGCCATGGCGATCTGGTAGTAGCCACTACGTAAATCAAGGACAGAAAACCATTTGCTCCCAGTTAAACAATCTAGCGCATCGTCTATGCGAGGAGTCGTGTACTGGTCTGGAATTGTACGGCTATTAAGGGTCCTATAGTCAATGCACATTCTGATGCGCCCATTCTTCTTTCTGGCTATCACAATTGGTGATGCATACTGGCTACGGGACTCCTTAATTATTCCAGCTTTCAACAACTCCTGCAAGTGTTGGCGAACATCGTCAATATCGGCTGGGGCTAAACGTCGTGAACGTTCTCTGAATGGCTTTGCGTCTGTCATTCGGATATGGTGCTCCACGTCCTTTGCCAGGCCGACATCCCACTCATGCAATGAGAATACACTGGGCCGCTCACATAACTTTTGACGGAGTCGCGCTTTCCATTTTGGTGGTATGGGCGAGTCGCCGAACTGAATCAGTTGAGGGTCTAACTCTGTTGGTACTGTTACTGCCTCAGCGTCAACGCTCAGAGATGGAACGACTGGATCAGCATGACACAGCTGGCCTATGACGGTTCCAACCGGAATGACTGCGTCTTTCATGGACTCATTCTGGATAAGCACAGTGATGTGATCCTCCACAGCAGTACCATGCACAACCATAGGCTGAAGCAGCACTCCTGAGGGTAATGGAGTGGCGGGTGATGCCTCAACCATCAACATGTCTTTACCCAGAGGCCTTCTCAACTCCACTTCACAGATAGCACAGCATTCCCCACCAGGAGGTAAGGTTAGTGAGCCTGGACCCATCCACTTCACACATGCCATTTCATCCTCTTCACCCTCCGTGGATGCTGGGTCGGTATGAACCATGGAGTTATTTGCCTTTATGCCCAAGGTCTGGGCAATATCCACTCCTGTGGTCTCTCGACAGAGCATGGACAGTCTCTGGAACAGGTTTGCATTTGTGCCAAGGATCACAGGGGTCTTTTCAGGACTATTAGGACTTGGGCAAATCAGAGCAAGGACGGACAGTGTCTCCTTTGCACCTGTGACCTTCTCTGGAAACTCCATCTCCACTACGACATATCCCAGGTAGGGGTAACTGGTGTCGCTTAAACCCCAAATAGCCAACCCTGACACTGGCTGGATTGGGACATCAGGTAAATGGTGCTTGTACCAATTTTCGAAAATAATTGTTATTTGAGAGCCGCTATCAAGGAGTGCATCGCAGAGCTGGCCATTTATCTTCACAGGAATGATTGAACAGGGCCCGATCAGTCCTTGAGGAATGCCTCTTTCAAGGGTGTTCACTTCACTTTTCTTAGCTGAGCACACTGTGTGGCGACCGTCTGATGCTTGAGCAGATGTATCTCCCTGTTTAGCCTTCTTTAGAGCATGTATAAGCTTTTGAATCACTTTGGCTTGATTCTCTGCATTCTGACATTTGGCGGAGTAATGGCCATTTTCACCACAGCGATAGCAAAAGTTCCCATCTGAGTTGGTAGATGTTTGCTTTCTATTATCACTCAGGGCTTGTCTTGATGGCTCTACTCGAAGAACTGAAGTAGGGGATTCAGAGACTTTAAGTTTGTGGCCTGTCATTTGTTTTTGCAGGTTTTTCACTTGTTTTCTCAAAACAGCTACTTCACTATCACTACCTGTCTCGGGAGTGGACATCTTGGTCAATGACACAGGTTCTTTGCTTTCTGCTACAACCTGGCTAGGCGAAGTACTCATTGCCGTGAACATGGATTTGAGTTCCTGAACTTCTTTTCTCAAACGCTCAACCTCATCCAGCTTACTGTCTGTAGCCGGGTTTGTGTGAACTCTCTGGACGGAGGTGTTCAGCTTCATTCTTAATGACTCGTACTCTTCCTCACTTCTGATTTCACTCAGCAGTTCCAAGAATGATGGAGGGGTCTCCTTCCTTTCCCTGAGTTTGAGCTGGACAAGCATCATATCAGAATGGACAGCACCTCTAAGCAGCTGCTCCACTCGAGCACGGTCAGCACGCCCAGGAAGGAGGCCTCCACGACGAACTACCTTCGTCAACGACAACTCTATGCGCCTCAGAAAGTCAGACAACCTTTCCTTTGGCTGCTGCTGTAGCAATCTAAAGGCAAAATACAGGTCCTCGCCGGTTTCAGCAGACCCAAAAGCACTCTCAATGGCCTCCAAGCACAGAGTAGGACTCACTTCTGGATCAGCAGTCCGCACAGCCTTTACTACAGCTAGCGCTGGGCCTTTCAGACTTTCCATGATACGTCGTCGTTTCTCCTTAGTGGAACACTCGCTCTCCTCGACCATCAGGCGTGCATGTTCTAACCAATGCTCAAGAGACTCCTCTCCAACCGGTGTTGGCAAAGTACCGGAAAACACTCTCAGACGACGGTAACTGCTGTTGTCACCTGATGGTTTCCCCATCTTAGTCAACAAATCACCCACTGCACGAATAATAGACTCTGCAGAGCCACTCTCTGGTGGTTCTTCCAATGGATCAGGAGCAGGACTTTCAGAAGCAATCACAATCATCCACTTTTTCATCCTGCCCTCTGGCAACAGTTCAGGAGGGACTTTGGTGGGGTCCACCATCTCTTTACACTCACATAGCACTTTGTGACTATCCAACTTCAGACTAACTGTCCGTCCTCTCACTCGCACTCGGCCCAAGGCTTTGATGGTTCCCAAGGCTTCTTCAATCTGGGCAGTTGCCACATCTTCTGGAATCAGTACCATGAGGGAGTGAGCATCATCCAACTCTTCTCTTCTGCACCAGTCTTTGAGCTCTTGAGCTAATTCTGCAGTGCTACTCTTAATCTCCATTTTTTTTCTTATGTCAGTAAACTATGGCTTAATTTCTTTGAAAAAAACGAACAAAAAATGTAACGACTACTGCTAACGCCTATTAGTCTCAAATTACAAATTAGGTAATTGCATTAATTATCCCGGACGAGCCCCCATTTTATGTAGCGCCCCCTAGCGTGTCTAGCTATTACTGCGGAGTGCGCTCCCCGAATTCTTATTTTGCAAGAGATCTCCCTCTCTAATATTAATTAATGCTCTAAGGTAATTCACTAATACCTATTTGTTAGCAGTTACTTAAATGTTAGATCTTAACTGAAAGTAAAATGGCAATAGTCTCTTTACATCTAAGATACTGGAAACTCAAGGATATTATCTTACATTAAGCATCAAATTGTCAGTATCTTAAACCCCAGGTAATGAAAAACTACTACAGAAGTACGTTTGAACTATTTACTGGAAAAATATATATAATATGTACATATAGTTCAAATATCAACAGTGCAACTCACATAAAATCACAATTTAATTCCCAAAATCAAAGCTAAGCCGGCAAATATACCTAAATGGCCACTCAATGAAATAAAATGAATACCCCAACAGTCAGAGGATGATCAGATGCAGGCCTGTAGTGTTGCTTGGGAGCGGGGAGACCTTAAACACGATGGTCGCTTCGCGCCGTGGCGCAAGAAAAAAAAACAACAACTCACAGCTGTGGTAGTGCTGATCCGTGCGTCACCATTTCAGCCGCGGGCGCGCGGTGCTCGCGATGCCGGCAAAGAAAGGCGTCGTCCGACAGCAATACATATGTATGGTCCTGGAGATCAGTGCTTCTTCAGACAATGCACTACAGGGCAACCGAGCAGGATACTCGCGGGCAAAGTCCTCGTAGTTAGCTCGTGCTGAACTAGCCGTCCACTCTTTTCTCCTCGTGGAAAAACTCTAACAGAGTCTTTCAAAACTATACACGCTGTAGACTAAGCAAATGTCTGCAACTCACTTTTCGTGAAATATACAATTACATTCACTAACAGACTATAAAATTGGTGTTTTACCAACTTTTAACGTGAAATACCAGCACACTTCTCAATCCACTCTCTCCCCCGTTTTTTTTTTTTCCCTCTCCCCTCGCTTCCTCCTCCTCCTTTCACCTCTCACCCTCACTCCTGATTGGATCTTTTTTTTTTTTTCGGGTACATAAATTAACCGACTTAATATTTAACACACATGCAATATATTTAACATTTTTAACGACATGAAATGTACGCTTTAAAGAAAATAAAAGAAAATAAAAATAATGATTTTAGAAAACATTTCGAATTCTCATAGGGCTACATGTACATTTTAGGTGCTAATATGGACATTTAGGTGCTAATATGTGCATTTCAGGTGCTAATATGGACATTTTAGGTGCTATTATGCATATTTTAGGTGCTAATATGGACATTTAGGTGCTAATATGTGCATTTTAGGTGCTAATATGGACATTTATGGTAATGTGTACATTTTAGGTGCTAATATGTACATAATAGGTGTTAATATGGACATTTAGGTGCTACTATGTAGGTGCTAATATGTGCATTTTAGGTGCTAATATGTACATTTTCGGTGCTAATATGGACACTAAGGTGCTAATATGTGCATTTTAGGTGCTAATATGTACATTTTAGGTGCTAATAAGTACATTTTATGTGCTAATATGGACATTTAGGTGCTAATATGTGCATTTTATGTGCTAATATGTGCATTTTAGGTGCTAATATGGACGTTTAGGTGCTAATATGTGCATTTTAGGTTCTAATATGTGCATTTTAGGTGCTAATATGGACATTTAAGAGCTATTATGTGCATTTTATGTGCTAAAATATACACTTTAGGTGCTACTATGTACATTTTAGGCGCTAATATGCACCATTAAGGTACCAATATGCACTCTTTAGTTTCAAAAGTGTACTATTTAAAAAGGTACCGCCACAGTGACCTCTTTTGTACCTTGTTTTCTGAGAGTGCAGGTGGAGCTGGGGGAGGTGGAGAGTTTCAGAAGAACCAAGACTAGCTTTCAGCAAACAATTAACCAGGCTAGTTAAATGTTGAACTTCAAGAATTCTAATTGGCTGCAGGATCAGCTCAGGCCAATCAGCTTGTGCCATGCGATAATGTAGTGATTGCTTGTGGAATGCATGTAAAGTTTCTAGATTAACGTCTTTGCTGATTGGGGAACAACATTACAATCAACCAATCAGATCTGAGGGACAAGTTTACTGTTTATGTCAAGTTTAGGCTTACAACCAGGGTTAGGTGCTTTTACATCAGTGTTGTTAACCTATTATTTCCCTCTGATTTTAGGGATAAGTTATGGGTAGGGTATTAGGTTTAGGGATAGGGACTAAATCTTTGAACCAAAATGTTATTCCAGTAACAATAAAACTTTTTGATCAAGAAACATGTCTTATTTGGCAAAATCACATTGACCATATTTCAATTCTGAGTAATATTTTAATTTTCAATATGTCCATATTTTCAAATAAATAGTTTTTTATTTATTATATCAACACATTAAGCCGAACAAAAATGACGTGAAAACATGTCACAAAATATTTCTATCGCAAATATATGTTCTTGAGATTAAAGTATCCTGAAAAATCAGCATATAATGATTTCAGAAGGATCATGTGTCAAATTCAGCGTAGCAATTTACAAGTTCAAAATACATTCAAACAGCTATTTTAAACAATACTACTGTTGTTGACTGTTTTTATTTAATCTGATCCATCTGTGCTTTTGTCCTATAACCACTCTCTCCTTTAGTAGATATATAATTCTATCGGTTCTATCCATCCTTTCATCAGTCTTGTCGGTTTTGTCTGAGATAATTGAAGATGATTATCGTCACACTCACAATGACCCCCGTGTCCAATATGACACTGAATACATGAAACAGCAGAATAGCAGCTGCTTAATGGATGTCCATACACAATTGCTCTCTGCAGTCTTTTGCACAGTGTCTCAGAGTTCTCAAAATGTTTTTATTTATTTTATTTTTTTTTTGGAGCTTATTTGCACAGTTATTTATTCATTAGCCACTGAATGCTTTAACTTGTTTTAGGCAGTTCTAAATTGGAATGGGCATGTTGACCACATTCTCATCCACATTCTCATTAAGTTTCATTACCATGGCAGTTATGATTCTCATTACATTTTACATCTCATTATGACTCTGTACCTCCAGCTAACCACACTAACAAGCAGGTCTCATCTATACACAACACAATTTACTGTTAATTACTGCTCTGCAACGTGCTATATCAACACACACTGTGCATACACAAATTCTACATCTACACACCTTCCTGAACCCCTGCGATCAATGAGGAGATAATAACTCTCATACCTTTCTTTTTTTTCTTTTTTTGACTGTGTTTGTGATTTTTCTATATTGTGTTTAATAATATTTATGTATATTTGAAGACTTCTGATGCAAAAAATCCTCTAAAAGCCACCTTGTCAAAAATTAGATAATAATATTGAATGAATGCTCTCCACACATTGTATACACAGTCATCAAATACTTTCACTTCAAACTCACTAAATGCCTCAGCCCATGCAGAAATGTCAGTACTTAGGTAGAAACCTATACAAAGGAGCCTGATAACAGTGTTAATATTAAACAAAAACTAGGCTTTTGCATCTGAAGTCTTCATTTATACAAAAATGACCTCAAGTTGAAGAATGTATGCGATATTTGTGAAAGTTGGATAAACTTGAAAGCTCACACATTTATCCTACAATGAAAAGAAGCAAAAGAAGGACAATTAATGATAGTCCATTTGGTTTAATTTCATATCATTCAGCTACTTGCAATAGAACAAATAATAGTGCAATGCTGTCAGACTTCAACTCTAATTTCACCCAGATGCAGATGTATGATGTCACAGCAGATGTAGATCTATCTATCTATCTATCTATCTATCTATCTATCTATCTATCTATCTATCTATCTATCTATCTATCTATCTATCTATCTATCTATCTATCTATCTATCCATCTATCCATCCATCCATCCATCCATCCATCCATCCATCCATCCATCCATCCATCCATCAGTCTGTTGGTTGGCCAGTCTATCTGTCTGTAACGGTCAACAGTCTGTCTGTACATTTCCCATAACTAACTGCCTGGACTCCTTGTTCATTATCACATTCACCTGTGTCTCATTTTCTTGTTTAGCTCACCCCATATCCACCTTTTTCTGCTCTAAACAATGCGCGCTGCCATGACGACGATGCCAGTAGTCAACTTCCGGTTCGAGTCTGGTCTATGCTTTTTTGCCATGTGTTTTAGATTGTGTCATCCCCACATCGCTAAACTAAATCGAAAAAAAAAATCATCAAATGTGATCTGTTCAAGTTATTTTTTATTAAATCACAGATAAAAACAAAATGAACGTTTTTCTTTGCTTCATAACTTCCAAAGGATAGCTGATGCATGACTGCACGATCTCCAGCAAACATCCGACAGTCTCTATCACCCCGACTGCTGCAGAATAACAGTTCTAAAAGGTTAGGCTGGTTGACTCCTGCTACCTCTGCTTTCAAAGATGCATAGTCTATATTTCTCACTCAGGCCTGTGAGGTTAGGCATAATAACGTTACGCCGAGTTTCATTCATGAGACCAAAGTCCAGTTTGCGCGCTGTCGCCTCCGTCATGATCATCTGTTTACTATACTTCTTATTTATTAAAACCAGGCAATTGGTTGATGAAACATTGATTGAAATTAAGATACAATTAGTGAAAAAAAGGACAGCAGGAAGTAGAAAACCGTCAAGTCAGAAAAAGGTGGATAAGCCTGGTTTTCTCACTGCAAAGTCTTGTTTAGTGTTACACTGCAATTCCAAGCATTATCCCTGGTTTCATGTCTCTTGGTTTTGGATTTTTTGCCTGTTCCATGGATTACTCTTTTGCCCGTGTTCCCTGCCTTTGTTGTGTTTGCCTGTGTTTGACTTTGCCTTACTTTGGATTACGTCTTTGGATTAACCTGTTCAATAAATACTGCATTTGGATCCTCAACCACCTTGTCTTGGACACTATCTGACAGACAGACAGACAGACGACGCTTTGTCCAGACAGTTTAAATCGTTTTAAGGATTATGTCTCATCTTAGAAAACCACATCCTTAACTTCTTTCCCGACATTATGTTTTACAACGCTGTCTGATCCCCTTTGGCGCTTGAGAAAGTCATTTTTTTAACTGAAACTTCCTCTCAGATTGACCTATAGCACAGTTGTTGGGTTTTTAAACCTTTGGCAAAAATTAATCAGAACATGCATAATATTCCACACACTTTTCTCAGGCCTAATTGGTGAATATCTGCCTGTCTGTTTCTGAACATATAATTCATTCCGTCTTTTTTCTTTCTTTCTTTTTTTTTTTTTTACACATGAGTGAACAGCTCCAAACCTCTCATCCATCCATCCATGTGCAGTTCAGTGTCTTTATCATCCTCTTGTTCTATCTCCTGTTTATTCATTTGGTTTGTGGGCAGAGACCAGCCCAGATCATTAAAACCTCCCCGAATATCCTTCACTCTCTCTCTTCTTTCATTTTTTATGTGGAGGGGCGCCCACAGCTTATAATAAAAGGCAGAGGATTTTAAATTAGAAATTAATTTGGATAATTTGTCTCCTACGAGCGGCCTCCTCTGACGCGCCTGCTAGGAATATGTTAATATATCATATTAAGTAATTGCTGGACCCAGATGCACATGATTATGGCACTGAGGATAGCGATCATCTAATTAGTGAGCACTGCCTCACCACAACACACACTCACTGCTTAGGGCACACGCGACTCTGAGATGACAACCTCACACACACACATATTAGATTAGGGGTTCTCTACTGGTTTTGCTGCAGGATTCTTATCAGACATCAAGTGGCGACTCAACACAGTACCAAAAATTAATCAAAATGTCTTTAAAATCAAATGTTGAAATTCATTATTAATTAAGATAAATGTTATTAAGTTAATAATTCTCAATACAAATACAGTACTTTGTGGTTAGTGTGGTTTTCTATTACCTCGCATATATGTATTCATGGTTTTTGAGGAGTCTGCTTAATTTGATTCACTTCTACTGAGTAAAATATTCATTTATGTCGAAATATTGACTATGAATGGATGTACAACGTGCATGATGTCAACAACAAGAGGGAATCATTTTTTCTTTCATTCTAAAAGTTGAGATGCCAATAAATTTTACTATGCATACTTATAGAATTAGTTACATGTTACATTAGTTACATGTCATTTAGCATTGTTTTTCAGCTGCTCTCCATCAGATCTGAAACCCATTTTTGAGTCGAGACCAGCCAACTGAGAATCTAGAATGAAAGATTATCAAGACATCTTCTCTGTGATTAGCACTGTGTGTGTGAGTGTGTGTTTGAGTGTGTGTGCATCTCACACTTTCGCATGTTGCAGTCAAGGTCATCCAAAATGGCCCCCCTCCCATCTCCCCTCTCTGCTATCTCTCTCTGTCAGAGAGTGATGGAGGCAAAGCTGTAATAAAAGGTAAAGAAATCTCCAGCGCTCACTCCACATAAACTCCTTTACACTCACACACACGACACAAAGCATGAACTCTATGTGCTGGGTTTGTCAAACAGAGCTCAGGTATACAGTCCCACATCCATACAAAGGTTTAGACACATCTCTGCAAACGATTGTTTACATTTACATTTATTCATTTAGCGTTCGTTTTTATCCAAAGCGACTTACAATTGCTATATATGTCGGAGGTCGCATGCCTCTGAAGCAACTAAGGAGTAGTTCACTTCAAAAAAAAAATAAAAAAATAAATCTTTTGCTGATAATTTACTCACCACCATATCATCCAAGATATCCATGTCATTCTTTCTTCATTCAAAAATAAATTAAGGATTTTTCTCCACATAATGCACTTTACTGTTGAAGGTCCAAAAGACAGTTTCAGTGCAAACTGTAAACTGTTCAAAAGGCTTTAAACGATTCTAGACGATGAATAAGGGTCTTATCAAGCAAAATGATCGCTAATTAAAAAAAAAAAAGTTTAAGTTTTATAAATTCCTAGGCTTCAGTTTGAAAATTTAACCGGAACGCCCCCTCCAGTAGGATTTGAGACTGGCTATTTGTTGTGAGCCCAGCTACAGCCCTGATGTCAGATTACAATATGGCTGCTCAGCGCCATAGTAAACCAGTAAAATATTGTTTATTGCCACTTCCGTTTGTCTGTCTCAATAAACTCAGCAGTCCACACAGTGCTATTTAACCTCTATTTGTGGACATGATACTTGTGCATTATCTGTGCAAAATACTGCTTTATTATGTGATTATATTCCAAAAGAGAAAGGTTTGCCAGGACATGTCCATATTATCTGACCTGTTTGCTGGAACACGGTTACCTCTACGCTATCTCACGACCCATTCGTACGAATTTGTACGAGTGAGTAAAAGGTGGCTAACTGACAAATGTCTTGACAAATCCTTTTACCTCCGAAGAAGGATGGGAATGACATAAGATCCAAGGTGAACAACCTGATCTCATGGCAATTTTTCGAGGTGGCTATTCATACGAATTCCTATGACCTCACTCTTACGAATCTGTAAGATTTTTGCTAAATCGTACATATTTTACGAGTTGCCCAATTAGTATGAATTCGCAACACATTCTCATCCCAAGACGTCATTTAACTGACTCTTTTGACCATACGGCAACATCCAACGTTTTAGGTTACCATTTAACGTCAGTTAGATGACGATCCTACAACCCAGGCTCATTGGAAATACGTTACTCTGCCTACGTTTTTGCAAAACCTGAAATACGTACCTCCAGGTACGTTTCCCTGCACTTTTCGGGTGAAATGTCCACTAGAGACGCAAGATGCGTGTTTATAATACGTAGGTATTAATACGTTATTTTCAAAGATATAAAACGTACCTTTTTCTACGTTTGGATAGATGCTGAAACGTATAGTATGGATATATTTGCAACATTTAAACGTAACATTATTACGTTTTTACAGCTACAAAACGTTAACTGTTTACGTATGTTTCATATCATAATGATATCTGTATACTTTCACTTTTAAAGATAAATGTAACAAGATCCCTTAATCGTACTCCCAAAATCTAAACATATCCATTTTATACAGAATATAAAAAGGATAAAACGTAAGTTAACGGACAGAAATGTGTAGGTATAAGTTTTAGTATTAAAATATATTTTGAGCCACTAATCCTAATCCTATCCCTAAACCTAACCATTCCTTAAAACTACGTAGGCTAACACAATTATGAAGAAAAGAAAAACATAACAGACAGACAAGTAAACATTTCACAATAATTTATTTATTTTGAAAATTTCAAAACCGGTAACGTTAACATTACCAAAAGTCGTTCACATGATGATGCGTTGCAGTCGCAGTCCTCTGGCAGTATTATAGTAGTTGTGTATGAGGTACAGATCAGAATTATTAACGCTAATCCATGAAAATGTTCATCTGATTTCGGTTCGCTCTCTGAAGGCGCGCGCTCTTCTCCATTACAAATGTACTACACCGACTGAAACACGGCATGTCGCATATCTGTGACGAATCAGGCGAGAGCCAATGAGCGTTTGATATCACTGCCGTAAAACCTGTCGTAACGCTTCTTGAAGGCGCATTATTTGAATTTGAATTCATCACCAACGCGGATTTGACGTTTTTGCGGTGACGGTCGCTGCTGATAGATGAAGATAAAGATAAAGATCAATGGATAAAAGGCTGAATTTGGATCTGTTTCTTGCAAACAACGTATGGATTCTAGGATTTGGTTTACATCAAGCTAATAAAATGTATGTATTTTGTGAATGTATCAGTATGTTGTGTTTTATTGGAGAAAATGCTTTTTGTGTAAACACTAAATACTACAAAATGGTTAAACAAGGTATTTTTAAGGTTAAAAGTGTATTCCTTTTTAACACCACGCAGGCTAAGAATGCACGAACAGAGCGAAATGTTAATATTTATGAGTAACGTTGGCCTATTATAATAATAAATGCGACTGAAAACTTAATTGATAAGACAGTTGAATGCAATAGAGTCAAAACATTAATGCCACGATTATGAATAAATAGTGAAGAAACCTGCTTTGGATCGTAGCAGCTATTATGTTGAGGACAAACGTAACAGCACTGCAATAGAAAAAAAATACACTTAGCGCCTCTAGTGGACATTTCACCCGAAAAGTGCAGGGAAACGTACCTGGAGGTACGTATTTCCGGTTTTGCAAAAACGTAGGTAG
The DNA here is from genome assembly GCA_038021265.1 of Cyprinella venusta. Lineage (NCBI taxonomy): Eukaryota > Metazoa > Chordata > Actinopteri > Cypriniformes > Leuciscidae > Cyprinella > Cyprinella venusta. Next base: position 10,771,806 of record CM075884.1, on the reverse strand, counting down.
AGTAACGTATTTCCAATGAGCCTAGGTTGCGATCCTAGGGTGTCATTTACCTTGAGCGTCGGTTAGATGATGCGGGTTTAGGTCTGGGGTAGGGTTAGGATTAGATAGCGTCATGTAACTGACGTTAAAGGGTACCCTAAAACATCGGATGTTGACGAATGGTCAAAAGCGTTAGTTATATGATGTCTTGGGATGAGAATGGGCTGGAATTCGTAAGAATGACCTACCCCTGACCCCGCCCCTAAAGCATCACGTGGGTTTAGACAAATCGTACTAATTCGTACGAACGAGTGTTAATATTGAAATACATATGAATACAAATGGGAGCTAACTGTGAAAAAAAAAAAAAAAACATTTTCCTATCACACTCATCACTTATAAAACAACGTGAAAATATCCCAAGCTTACGTTGGCTGTTGCATTAGACGTGCCCTGTAGGTAGCATTACAGTGAGAGCACGTGGGATAAAGTTCAATGGACCTGAAACAAAGCCAAACATCATGGCATGCCACTTTGAGCAAACATTGCTTGATCGCTTTTAAATTTCCCAGCAGCCCCTTCTATGACTGACATATGGCCCAGCTCTATTGGCGGTCATGCTCAGTGGCCTGTGCATTAAAGGGACACTTCACCCATTTGCATTAAGCTATGTATCTTTAGAAACCCCGATCTTATTTTTGAATGGTCATGGTTTATTCACTTATTTCCCCTGAAATGGGAAAAATAAGGATTTAAGTGTTTTACTTCCTGCTTATTGTGATGTAAAAATCGTCATTTTGCATCACAATAAGCAGGAAGTCACATTTCATTGTAAAGTTTAGAGACTACAAACATTAGCTCATTATTATTATTCAAGGGTGTGGGACCCACTCACCCTACAGGCCTATTACAGATCAGTGGGTGGGACTTCACTTGCAGAAACTGAAATCATATCAGCCATCTTGTTTGGAAGCTAAGCTAACAAGCGCGGTGGAGATGGGAAGTTATGACAATGACGGAAACTAAACATGATATGGAAGAAGAGAATTTTGAAATTCTGCTGCTCGAATCCGATGTTCGTGGCTATCTTTACGAGCCGCAATATGGTGAAGAGCAGCTGAGGCTGATGGAGGAACAGGAGGCGGCGGCCTGTCGCGGTAGATGAGCCCTGACTGGCTCGAGCTGAGACGGACTAATGGTGCTTGTGCTATCGCTGGGCGCTACGGACACAGATAGAGTCCGTCTGCTGCAGAGAATTTCAATGATGGCATTTTTTTTTCCTGGAAGAAATCTCTGAATCAGATGAGCACACTGACGTTTGTGTTGTGATCGTGATGTGAACCAACCTAGTTTCGCCTGTCTGAATATCCAGGTATGATGCAGTATTTCACCATAGCTGATATAGAAAGGAAAACAAACAGGGAGTAATTCTCTAATGAGTTTGCCAATGTAACGTTAACGGGGTTCGTTGTTGTGGGAAGAAGGAAGCGGGAATCGGCGAATATTTACATTTTAATAGTAAAATGAACAAATACAAAACGAAAGTATAAGCCAGCAGAGCAGCCCTATGTCCACTCCACACACAGCAAAAACAAAACACCTCATAAAATCAAGCTTGTTCCTCTCTCGATCTGCCGCCGTTGCTCCTCCTTTATGTTTTTGCTCCTCGGTGAGAGACGCGAGACTGGTCGGTGCGTCTCATCACGGGGGTCTTTCAATATCACTCATACCGTCCTCTCTCGCTGCTCTCACATCCTTTGGTCTCGTCCTGCTCGCCGCAGCCAACTAACTTGAAATCTTGTCTGAAATGAATTTCAAACTCTGGTGACAGCTAAGAGTGATTTCTCTGATGTTTTGGTGCTGGTTCTGGATTAGTGGGCGTGGCTTGCGGAGCTGTGCAAAGTGGTGCATTGTGGGAGTTGTTGTTTTACATACAAATGTGCCTTTCAGTTATTTCATGTCTTTTCTCGGTCAAGAGGGCACCAAATTCAAAAGTTATTTTACATTTCGACTACAGATAGGATCCACTTTCAGTACAGATTAATGTTGAAATGGGTGAAATGCTCCCATTACAAACTCACTCTGTTTTCTATGCCAGAGCAATACTATTTAATCCTCATGGCCTGATCAAAAAAAGTACCTCAGAGGACATCAGAATTACATGCCAGTAGTTTTTATATGAAAATAAATGCAAATAAGGGCTAAGTATACTTCATTTTATGCATCCCGCTCCGACGTGTCTCCACAGCTTTCAAAGCATACAACCAAAAAGTATACTCACATGCATGAGTTCTACACATGCACTGTATAATTGCTATAGTTTACTTCACCAGATGTCAGAGAGCAGCACCGAGTCATGTCATTTACAGAAGATTCGCTCGGAAGGATAGAAAAAAAAAAGTGTCAGAACCGGAATTGCATACAAAGTTAAGAGCAAGAACAAAAACAATGGAGAAGGCTATGCTGTGTTGTTTCCTGAATCTCTCTTTGTTCTTTGACTACTGCACACATCACAACTGTGCGTATTGCCACCTAGCTGGTCAACTGTTTCAACATTCACCTTGCGCATGCATACCATGGACGGCATGGACAGACCTCTGCGTGCCCAAAAATTACATGTGATCACGGCCGCAGTTCTTTTGACTTAATGAATGCAACTTCTATAACTGTTAATATTAAGGCAAAATAAATGAGTTCTTCACCAGCATAAAATCAATGAAATTTTGGTGCAAATTTGTCTGATGCTCATTTGAAATTTTTAGATAAAACACGGTTGTGGGACGACCTCTAATATGACCCAGTCCCAGACCACATTAAATCACATTAAAATCAGTGTCCAATGCCACTGCTATAGGCCATATAGGCCTGAATAAAATTTTCTCATACTCGTTTGGTCATTTTGCAGCGACGAGGCTTTGCGTTAAGCACTCAGTTAGAGCACATTTGCCATTTTAAAACAATGAGCTTCACTGGAAATGTAGTCTTTTCCTCTATTTGTACATCACATATATGATACAATGTAGTTTTTACCATTTTGCCAGAAGAAGACCCAGCAGAGTCAAAACGTGGCCTTTATATTAAATATGGGTGTTTAAGTGTTGCAGTTGTTTTAGCAGTGTTGCGTACGTTACATTTTTTTTTTCACTTCATTAAGTTCCTTTTTTCCTGCACCTGCCAGAAGGTGGGACATGCGCACAATTACTTGTATAAATAAAAATAATTCCATTAAGTCCCAGGGGTAATATCTATGAAATTTTGTTGTAAATTAATTTATCTGTCGCTTGGTTGAAGCTTACAAAAACCAGTATGCCAAGACGGCCAGGTTTCTTGTGGCGCTTTTCCACTGCATGGTACGGTATGGCTCGGCTCGGTACAGCTCACTTGTGGCGCTTTTCCACTTATCGATCAGTTTATGATCCCACCCACTTTAAAGCGGTCAAGCCAAGTCATACCATGCAGTGGGAAAGCGAAGCGGGCTGAACCATGCCGTGCCAAGCTGAACCGTACTGAGCCGTACCAGCAGTGGAAAAGCGCCATTATATGACCCAGACCATATTAAACCCTAAGTTTTAGCTAGTCCAATCCCACTAAATAGGCCAAACTGATTAAAACTTTCTCAGACTTATAGGAAGTAATTTTGCAGTGACGGAAACACAAAGTTAAGAGCCTTAAAATGTGGTAAACACACAATTAGAGCAAACTTGCCATCTTAAGACAAGTGCTTCGCTGCAAATGCATTTTACAAATGTTTAATTAGGCCATATTAATTAAAAGAATCACTCTTTATCTCACACTCCGTCTTTTTTCCCTCTTTTTCCAGTGGATCAGCAGCGTGACCTCTAGTTAATTGAAACCCTGGAGAATCCTCTTGCATAAAATCAGAATCTCTCTTCTTAAAAGGATTCTGGTAAAAATAGTCCAGGCGCAGTGGCTGGGAAGCGAAGGCCTGCAGCTATGCAGCCGAGTCTCGCGGTGGCCCTTTGCCCTCCTTCCATCGGCGTCCTGGAACAAGTGCTACCGCTAACTAGCTGGGGATGCATTAATTAATTGCAGGAAAACACAGACGTAATGTCTATAGGGCAGATTATTCCCCAAAAGAGAAAGAGAGGAGGAGGAAAAGAAAGAGAAAAGAAAAGGGAAGAAAAATCGAGTGTGTGCACCCTACGACCCCAAGGAGGCTCATTGTGTGGTTTCCTCTTGACAATTAAGTTATGATCACAGATAACACTAATGTGTATTGCATGCGCCATACGTATACCTTATATGACCTCCCTAATTGAGCACAAGCTCTACGAAAGGACAATTAAAAATGGAAATTTTTGATTAATGCGAAAGTTTTTGTTTTGTTTTTAGGAATAACTTAAATACTTGAAATATAGTGACTTTTTAGTTAGTTAGCCAGCTAGCTAGCTAGCATGTTTTGTACAGAAGACAAAAAGTGAGAGTGAGGGTAAGTACTGTAAAAGATCACTTCTGCCACTCTTTGCAATTTGCAATTCAGAGGACTCAATATGAACTCATTAAATTACAAAGTACATTTCGCATCAAATTTTTCTAAAACCAAATTGTCGGAGTGGAGCTATGCCATCAATGTTCATGTTATATACATCTGTGCGTTTGTATAGCTTGTATAGTGTATAACTTCTGCCTGTTTTAGAATAAACATCTGAAAAATAACGTTCACAACATGTCAGGAATCCATCAGGTCTCATGAGCTATGAATCTGAAAACATTTACATAAGTGTCTCTATTTATATGCTGTTTCTATTAAGTATTTATTCTCAACATTCATAAGCAATGTGTTTGTATTTACCTCATGAACAATTTTTTTACTGGATTATTTGAGGAGAATCGGAAACAATGGTCACACTTCAGATTAGGGTCCAATTCTCACTATTACTAACTATTAACAACTTTTTAAAAACTTCTAATTGCTGCTTATGAATAGTTACTAAGGTAGTTGTTAATTTTATGTATTGAGTAGGATTAAGGATGTAGAATATCATGCAGAATAAGGCATTAATATGAGCTTTAGAAGTTCTAATAAACAGTCTATATCCTAGTAATATGCATGCTAATATGCAACTGTTAATAGAGAGAATTGGATCTTAGTAAGTTTTACCAAAAAAAAAAAAAAAAAAAAAAACTAACTAGACTTTATTGGCTATGATCAAACATTCACTGTCCCAAACAATTAGATCTCTTCTATTCTGGTCCGCAACGTCTGAGAAAACATGTCAATATTTCATTGCGGTGTCAAAAAGTCTTTCTGTACACTGAATAGCTATACCTTTAATTCTGGTCTCTGTTGTTCAACAAAATTATAAGCCTGATGATGTAATGGTGATGATGTGGGGGAAATAAAGGCAGTCCGATGGTATGAGCACCATCTCTATCAGATAAAGGTATTGAGAAGGAAGTGTGTGAGTGTGTGCGTGTGTGTGTGTGTGTGTGTGGGGGGGGGGGGGGGGTCACAATCTTTGTAACCAATTACTGTATACACATATTTCACATTCAGTCGCAGGCGCTGCGTGTAAACCAGCCTGAGGGCAGCCATTATTGATGCTATGCCCCAAGGACAGGCCATATGGGCCCCTATCTCAGAACCTTTTATTAATTCACCATAATATACCTCTCCCATGCTAGCATTTACATTGTGGAGAAATAGCTCTATAATTAAAAAAAAAAGACTGTGCGTGCACATTGCTTGTTTGCAGTCGGAATGATACATAAAGCAGCCGTGTTGTCCCTCGAATCCCTGCTCCCAGAGTCCCCTCTCCATCTCTACGCAAATTAATAGCCAACCGCCACTGATGCGTTAAATTGCTTTCCGTTCGCCGCTGAAGACAACCAGATTATTTGTTATTTCTTATTAAAGCGACTCCTTGGCTCTACATTATACCAAGGTGGTTTCCTTTGTTATTTTGCAGAACTTACAAGGAAAGATTCTTATAACACAGTTCACACATGGTGGATAATAAATCAGCAATATACATGACTGTTGATTTATTTATTTATTTATTGCTCTAGAACAATAGAACAATTCAAGATACATGGCTTGCTTGCCGTCACTGCTAAATAAAATAGTTTAGTTCATGTTGTGTTACATTTGATGTCAGTGACCAAACACCATTGGATACTGCACAGTAGAGTTTCGATTTTCGTATTGATGATTTGAGAATTCGAAGCTGTTACGGATGGGGAAGAGTTTTAATAAATTTCTTAAAGTAAACAGCAAGCACAAAACAATCTTCATAATGTTCGAAAAAATAATATGCAAGTTATGGGTAACTTTATGATCCAATTTTATGTGTTTTCCAACACTTTCTCACAACCAATTCATACAAATTGGTACGAGTAAGTAAAAGGTTGCTTATTCGTACAAATTCGTACGACCTCACTCGTACAAATTCATCCGATTTGTCTACACCCCAGTGATGGATAGGTTTAGGGGCAGGGTCAGGGGTAGGTAATGGAGCATCACAGTCCCGCCCACAGCTGGTGCCGGAAGTAAGAATTCAATACAATTTCTCCATTGAAATTTGAGATATAAGCCATAAAAACGTAACCATACACGGCAGACTTAAAACCAGCTACGGCTGTACTAAGCGATTGTATATGCTCATATAAACGCCAAAACTTCATGGGGCACTAACCTTGTTTTAAGATAAATGCCTTTAATTCATGATGTCTTGGATAAGTACTTCATTACCCACAATCCTGAACAATCCCACAGTAATGCATCTGATTGGTGGAAGTCGTGTAACTGTCTGGGTAAACCCAGCGAAAGTCCAGCGCTAATTCATTGGTCGAACATCAGAGGCGCCCACACCATTGGATGTGCAGTTGCCGCAGCATAGCTTATGAGCGAGCCAGATGCTCAATGTTTTAGTTTTGTGCAGCTGCAAATGTGTTTTACATATAAGCTTCAGTAAATCGAGGAAAAGGAGTTTCCCTGCACATTCACTATATAAAATTCACTGGAGGAAAAAGTTCACTTGGCCTTCGTCAGATTTGGAAGTCACCCAATATTCTCTTTTACGGTGGCTTCAGTCAACTTTAGTGAGGCGCGGTGGTTTATTGGATGAGTAACATATGTACACAGGCTTGTACCCTTGACTTTTTTTGGATTTTCTCTCCGTTTTTCGAATTGGGCAACTCATAAAAATACGTACGATTTATCAAAAATTTGTTCAAAAATCAAAAATCTTCGAATTTGTATGAGTGAGATTAGCCAACTCGTAAAATTCATGCAAATTGTTCGGGTTGGTATTTTGTGTCACTCTTGAAGCTTGACAGCTCCTGTAATCACATTTTCAATCATACATTACATGGGGGGAAAAAAAGCATGAACATTCTTCAAAATTGTTCTTTTTGAGTTTCAAGTCACATAGGTTTAAAACAACGTCATGGTGAGAAAAAAATGACCAAATTTGAGTTTTTGGGTGAACTCATTTCTATTGATATAGACTCTGTCTAAACCAGAGATGGACAAACTTGGTTCTGGAGGGCCACTGTCCTGCAGAGTGTAGCTCCAACCCTGGTAAAACTCATCTGCCTAGCCTTCTCAGACTGATCTCATGAAATGGCGTATGTATGACACGCCATTTTGTATTTCCATTTTTGGAACTTAACGTTACATTACTGTATATAAATATATGATCTACCCAACCCCGTCCCTAAACCTACCATCACTGGGGTTAATACCATTCCCAGATGTAGATGTACATTTTGCTTCATTTCGCTCGGACATTTAACGACGTAGACAAACGTGCATACACGCGGATAGCTCAAAAAGCATATAGATAACACGCCACTTGACTCGAGTGGCGTGTATGGTTACGCAAAAGTCATGATGTCATGTTGGCCTTCTAGTAATCCCAAAGACATCTGGTTCAGGTGTGTTTGATTTGGGGTTGGAGCTAAACTCTGCAGGACAATGGCCCTTCAGAACTGAGTTTTCCCATCCCTGGTTTAAACTGCCCAATGAAGGCTCTGTCATTTGTACGTTTTTTTTTTATAAGTATACTGTAGTGTCTTTCTGCCTCACTGGGCCTCTGCTTTGTTTACATGCGTTGTCAGGGTAAATCTGTGCTAATAGTAAACTCTGTGCACACCAGCGCTGCTGTTTCCATTTGTTTACCGTCATTTCTTCTGCTTCTTTACATTCCTCAGTGCCTGCTTTGCTGTTTTTGTTTGTAATGCGCTGGAACACCTTCCCCTGTGTGCTGTCTGATGAACTCGGCCTCAATGCTGCCATGGAAAGCGGTGGTCATGCTGCGGCACATATGCGTGTCAGGCCACGTCAGGCGAGAGGTGAGCACTGACATTATGGGCTCTGATAGCAACATGTTTCGCGTTGATGGTGGCTGTTTCGGTGCTCAGGTATCAGGCTTGCTTAAACGCACGTGTGCAGTGATCTGCCCAGGAGAAGACTTTACTCCACGCCGTCAGGAACCGCACAATGCAAGGTGGCAGCTGAGCTTTCGAGGACCAACAAAGCTTGAGATTCGATTTTTTTCCACTAGTTCTTTCTCTGGTTCTCCTGTACTATGATTTTTACTAAGTAGTCATATCCCACCCACATGTACATCATAAAACTTTGGTTGTGTTTGTGTATATATATATATATATATATATATATATATATATAGATAGATAGATAGATAGATAGATAGATAGATAGATAGATAGATAGATAGATAGATAGATAGATAGATAGATAGATAGATAGATAGATAGATAGATAGATATAGATATATATATTTGTGTGTGTGTGTGTGTGTGTGTGTGTGTGTGTGTGTGTGTGTGTGTGTGTGTGTGTGATTTAAAAAGGTTTCATTTCTTTATAAAAATGAAAAGTCTGTCATCATTTGCTCACCCTCATGAAGTTTCAAATCCACATGCTATTCTTATCTTCTGTGAAATACAAAAAGTTTATTATTGTTATGTTTTATTATAGCAGTGTGTTATATATAAAATGTATTTCCATCCACCATGACAATGAAGAGCCATGCTTATGATTTTACCCGTGCTTGCCATTTTCCAATCACAAATGCCACATGTGAAATTATGAATATTATGCAGGAATAAAACCTCCAGTAAATTGTCATAATGATATGAATTAAGTACTTTAAATTACCTCCATTATTTTTTTTATTTTTAATATTGGTTGCTGTTTTGTTGTTGTTCCATTTGTTTGCCTTTGAAGTACAATATTAAGTAAATGATAAAAATAAAATTTTAATTTAAAAATTTTAAGAATTTTAACATACAGATTAGCTGTTAATAAACTTTTTTTACAGATATCCACTCATTTATATCTATATCACAAATAAATGTTTTACTGTGAAATGTGTGGTTTTCATGCAAATTTATTAGAAATTACACTTTCAAGTACATTTATAATTACATGATTATTATGCCCTTTATATCTGTTTCTATGAATTATATATATATATATATATATATATATATATATATATATATATATATATATATATAATCCACATAGCTGAGACAGTTTTAAAAATGGAGTTTGGATTCAAACATGTAACGAAATACGATATCTGTACAGTACCGTACAGTGCAGTACAAAAGAGAAACTTTAGAAATGAAACTGTGATTCTGCCCTTTTTCTGACAATGTAAATCTTTACAACACATCTGTGGGCGTGAGAATATAAGATGCATCACGATTCATTTAGAGAGAATTGAAGTGTTATGAAGGATTTTCCAGCCAGGTTGAGTGTCAGCCGCCCCACATACGACAGGGGGCTGTTTAAAATTCTGGATTTGTCAGTCGGTCTGTCATAATTTATTGGAACTCATCTGTAACAAGGGCCTGGCTCAGATTTACACACTGATTTGAAAAATAAATAAGAGCGATACAGACCTGCGCTGCTTTAATGACAGACTGTACTGACATGAAAGAGTGGAGATATGAAACAGAGAGAGGAAATTAGATATTATGCCCTCAAGACAACTGCAGCCACTGGTCCATTCATTATTAGTGTGATATTTATTATTAAGAATTCCTCTCAGTGAGAGAGCGCAGAATATTCTCCCAGCTCCAGCACTTTGAGTCCTGTCAGGAGTGAAGTGTGTGCAGATCATTCCTGTAACGCTGCTGCTGACACGGCAAATCTGCAAGATACATCATGTGAATATTGTCTTGCTTTCTCACAGACACACACACACACACTCGTGCAAGCGTTCATGTGGAAGCAGGCAGTTTACACAGCCCAGACATTCATGAGAGAAATGTTTATAGTTGTTGTGATGGAACAAGATTTTCTAGAAAAGTGTCTAATGCACGCTGAATCAATTTATAATATATATATATATATATATATATATATATATATATATATATATATATATATATAACCATCAGGAGAGTCGTATGGCATATAGATCTGGCTTTCGTAAATAATTTTACATATATATTTTTAGATACATTCAACTCGTACAAAAGCTTCTTGCTTTATTGCGTTTAATTCACGTGTTTGTAGTTTACAAGGCAATGACAGAATCGTTTAACAGAATAGTGTGTCAAATTCGCGCCTACCGCATCTTGTTATGTGGTTGAACACTTTGAATCCATTCGCGCGTCAAGAGCGAAATTGACACGCATAAAAAAAATCAAAAGTTTGAAGCAAAATTTACGTGCATTGGAATCGAAAACCGTTGGCGGCCATTTTTTTTTTATGTTGATCGAGCACTCATCGAGAGAACCACCACTCTGTATTTGCTCCGGAGAGCATAACGGCAGCGTAGGGAGAGCATAACGGCATCATCGTCGCTGTATTTGTGTCCATCAGACCCTCCGGAGGCAAACCAGTTTGGCGAGTTTCACCATTTGCTCGCTCCAGGAGATGCACCTGGATGACGGCCAATTTCAGCTGAACTTCCGCCTGTCCCGCGCCCAGTTTGATGAAATGTTGTCCTGCATCGGATCACCCTCGCCCTCATCCAACTAATCTGTCATTTATTTTTGTTATGATGATAAATGGAGCCAGCCTCCAAAAGTGATTTTTTTTCTCCCGCACTAGTATGTTGTTTGTCTTTAATAATATTTCATATAAATTAAATATTGAATAAATAGCATTCAAAATAAAATGCATATGTCTCATATACTGAAATCAAGTTTTATGTGATATATTTATTATTATTTTTATTTTTTTGTGCATTAGAACCAGGCATTTAGTCATGTTACAAAATAGTTCACCGATACTACAGCAGCAAGCAGCAAGGCTCCTGATTGGTTAACGCGACGCGAATTGATGCCAAAGTTCAGATTTTTCAACTCGAGCGGCAGACGCGAATTCGTGCCAAACGCTTAAATGCACAAAAAGTACTTAATAAAATATTTCGGGTGTAACGTGCCAGACGCTCAATTCGAGGGAACATGTCTACCATGCAGCATTCTACACCTCATTCGCGCCGCAGGATTTTTTTACGTGCGAAATGCGTCCATGCATTTACTTAACATTGAAATCACTCACACCACATGACGCTCTATTCACATCTGGTGTGAACGCACCATTACTGACCCCAACTTTTGAAAGCTATAATACAATTTAATAATAACTGCTAATCTTTTATTTTGTTTGTCTAACTGATTTTAAAACATTTTGTATTCAATATGACAAATAATATTAATAACAAAAATAAGTCTGATACAAAATATAATGTTTGTATTATTTTTTGACTGCACCAAGTAATAAACATACTGATTTGAAATTACGGGACCATCAAGTGTCAATAAAAAAAAAAAAATGACTCATCTCTATCTCTCAGGTTTTATGAGAGATCAACCAATCCCCCCAACCACCACCAATATCTCATTTAATTTCAGTTCTGAAGCAGGCCTGTGACCTACTTTTGTCCATTTCCACCCCACCACCCCCTTCATTTCCCCTTTATCCTTTTTTACAAGCTCATAGCCTCTCTCTCTCTCACCCGGCTGGCCCAGTCCGGCCCCGGCCCAAGGACGATACAGCCATGGCCCTTTGGTAATGGATGGGCTGCCAGCGGGACCTGCTGGGCTATTGGAGTGGCTGGGGCCGTTATATGGAGTTATACTGCAGCCTATTTACTGAGGTGATGAGCTGCAGACGTCCCCCATTATTTATGAAGGGAGGCCAGCGGAGGGGGGGCAGAGGTCACTGAACCCAGGTAGACCCGATACATTAATAAGAGCTGGGCGGACGTCTCAGTTTATGCCAGAGCAAAAGAGCAATGGAAGATAGAAAGGTAGAAAGAATACACTTGTATACAGGCAAGACTATATATACACCAACCCCAATGCAGGCTGGGTAACATTATGCTAATTTCAGTGTGTTTGTTAGGAATTTGCAGGGTCCTGTTCTGATAGGGACAGCAGGGGAGGAAAACAACGCTAAATGGAAATAACCAAATGCAATATAACTCTGTATTGGAGTGATAGCGAAATATTAAAATAAGTGTTTGGTTGGCAAGTCATATTTTGTTTATGCATTTACAATATAGTTCATGTTACTCATCATGACGCCTAGTTAATGATAAAATGAATACATTTAAGCGTTTTTCTTCTTTTTTTATTGATTATTTGATAAACAATTGTTGACCCTGAAGCAAAAAAAAAAACAAACTAATTTGCCATTAGACATCCTTCGTTTTTAACCAAGCCTCAATTCTATTGTTAAGCATCATTCAGACAGTTCGTACTGTGTGTGTTCTGAGTGTGTATAGGGTCAAAGACTTTGTTTGATGAATGAAACGCTCACACTTCAAATGGGTTTTAAGGCTTCATTGTTCAATGCGCTAGTGTTTCTCCTAAGATAAATGGTTCTTTTAGCTGCGGTCAGCTGGGGCTTTCAAACGTACTATGATCTAAAATTGACCTTTAGGCAGTGTGCTGGTGGATGAAGTACACGAATCAAGTACTTGAGTAGAAGTGCAGATACCCTGATAATATTTTACTCCTGTAAAAGTCTTAAGAACTTATTTCCAATTTTACTTAAAGGTGCCCTAGAATGTGTTGAAATAATATTTTAATTTTCAAGTTCAAGTTCAAGTTCATTTTATTTATATAGCACATTTTATAGCAGCCAATGACTGACCAAAGTGCTTTACAGAAAAAAATTAAAAGACAATAACACCATGTATAGCATCACATTATAGACTAGTACAGCATCATAGATGAGAACAGCTTAGAATAGGAGGAGCTCAGGCAATCTCAAGGTAATCAAAAAAAAAAAAATCTATATATATATATACAAATATATACACACACACACACACTTCCATATATTTGTACATACATATATATGCAATTAAAATATTTTAATTTTGTCTCTTATATCTACATAGAGGGTAGTGGCTTATTCTGGGGCATTTAAAATGTCCAGGTATGTTTTTACAGGTCCATTTTCAACTCTAGAAATTGCCCCTAGAATGAAATGGTCTGTTTTTACTTTATTTGGAAGGGTCATGAATAGGAATGAGGAGTTCTGTTCTGATTGGCTGTTTCACTGCGGCCTCATTGTGTTCAAAGACAGCTGTGTTCCCTTAAGCCCAGAACACACCAAGCCGACGGTCGGCCGTCTGGCAGATTTTGTGCGTCGGCCAACTAAGTTTCCTCGGTGTGATACACACGGTTCCGTGCCGTTGGCTGAAAATAGTCCTTGTTGGCTTTATTTAGCCCGATTCAACATGTTGAATCAGCGTCAGGCTGTTGAGTAAAGAGAGAACTCTGATTGGCTGTTCAGCTTAGTGAAAGAGTCAAGAATTAAACCAAAACAGCAAGCAAAGAAGTCTAAACGGTAAAGATAGAAGGCTGTTCTTATGTTACGTCTTCTTACCTGAGTGTTCCTTGGCGAATATTTCAATATTAACGTGAGCGGAGTGGAATAAAGAAAGTGTTTAGCAGGATCGATATTCAAAACGTTAAGCAAAACACTGCTTTGTTTACGTTATGTGTATCTGCAGCCGGCAGCGTCAGTTTTCGTTTTTAAATGACGAATATAGACTAATATATCAGCATAAATAGACAGTTGGCTCATTACATGCAGGCGCAGAACGCACATTATAGCTGACAGTCGGCTGTAGTTCTCTCAGTGTGTTCAAGTGCAGCTTTTTACCTCGACGAGAGCAGACGAGAGGATGACAAAACAGTTGACTTTCATCAACGCTAGTTCGTTGGTGTCGCCTTGGTGTGTTCCGAGCTTTACAAAAGACTATAGGATCATCTGTTTGGCAAATGTTTAACAAATGGACTAACGTTAGATGCCTTGTCAAATAAACATAGCTTCAACTTATGTGGCGGAGAATGTGACGTTAGCTAGAAGGATCGAATGAGCTAGCATTATCAGTGAGCAACTAAACTAACGTAGTTAGCCCCTAATGTGTTGTTGATGAAATAGATGAAAGTAAAATTATTTGACAAAAAGGGAATTATGTATCTACAGCATTATTTTGTAGATTTATATGACAACACAGGCAAGAAATATTAACCTCAGCGTAAGTACTTTGTCATATTTATTTATGAATGCTTGTTACCTGGAGTTTAATATTTGTTACTGTACTAGGATCTTGCGCTGGATCTAGATAACACAGTGTAAATTATCGTTAATAAAAGCGCTAGTTACTGCTTGGGGGAATAAAGTTGGAACTGCCCCTTCTTCATGAGACTCTGAGAGAAGCCTGCTTGTGTGTCATTGACATTGAGACGTGGTCTGGGAACCACATGTTCATGTTCTCATATTTGAGGCATGGTTTACGAATGCCCCGAGCCGTTTATTGGGTGCTACGAATGTCTATCAAACGCGCCTGTACGTAATCGTTTCAATTATACCAGAAGATGTATGTAGAGCGACAATAATTAGACGAGGAAGAAAACGATGGGTCAGAGATTTATGTGTACACAATGGCGTATGTATCTAAGGCTGCATCGAAAGATAACTTCGCGTCAGCTGCCATGTTTGACCCATAGGTATCCACAAGTTTCCTACGCCCCATGAGGCCTTGCGTCAAAAGTGGGCAGTGTTCCGGTTCGAAGTACGTTACACTCATTCATTCATTCCACAATGGATAAATCGTTAATATTTATACTAAAAAGGAATTATTTAATTTGTTTAACTTTTTATAAATTAAAAATGCAATGAAAATACAAAAAAATACAGCATGTTTTTCTACAATGAGTTCTTTATTACAAGATCAACTTGTGGCAGTTAAAATGGACATTCGGTAATGGCTAAACTTGAAGATAAGCACTGCGGTGCTCTGGACCGCTGCTGCGAGTCGGTGTTTCTTTAAACAGAGACCCTTGTTCGTTCCTAAAAAGAATCATGTTAAATAAAACCGAAAATGCGATATTCAAATCCACGAACCTGTGTAGGCCTAATTTGTAGACCTACACCACAAAACTAGTTGAGGATAAATTATTTAAAATTGGGCGATTCCAGCGTTATGGACGTGACATTTGCAGTCAAAACCTGAAATATAAATTCTCAGAAAATGCATTTAGGCCATTGAAACCTCTGTTTATATATCTCCTACTCCATTAATAAAGGAGTCCAGACATTAGAAAAATATAACACATACATTTTATATTTAATATGAGGAAAATACACATGACGCGACACAAAAAAACGATTTAACTTTTAGAAAGCACTGAGCCTTTATTTAAAGTTAATTTCATTTTGTATTAATTATGTCTTCATTTTAATCAATATTTCATCTACAAATTTCCTGGATTTAATAAATAAGAAGTTAATATAGCAGATCATGATCATAATCAAGACAAGGAGCAGCCGGCTCCCGAACTGCAGCTCGTCTCATAAATGAACCGAAACTCAGCGTCTACTTGCCTCACAGACCTGAGTAATATGCAGTATAGTTCCTATATATTATATTATATATACTATGAAATGTTTACCATGTGACATTCATGTTCTGAATATGTTGCTTCACTGAAGCATTCACTTAAAATCTTTAGTCCAAGATTAATGGATAATACAATTTGCCACTGAATTAGTTTAGTCCGGTTATAGGACTATGTACAACCGTGAACAGCACATGCTGTACCTGAGCTCCGTAACATAGTCTCTCAAAGGTTTGCAATTTAGTTTAAATAGTAAAACATTATCCGAAAAACAGCTAGCCTCTTCGCTAAATAGCACACAAAATACCATTGATATGCTACTTCCGCCACCTGACCGGAAGTTGCGTCCACTTTATTTTTAGCGGCCCCCGGAAACAGGTGGATAAACAAACTGCTTCGGTGTGTGTTGCATTGACATCGTTATCGTCTTCCTGCTCCCTCCCCGTTCTGTGATTGGTCCCCTTGCTGAGGCGAAAATCTGGTCCATGGTATCTAGACTGCCTAGCAGCCTGGATACCTGAATAAAATTGCACTGCACAAAGGCAACATGGGGAAACCCAGGCTAGTTACTGATACTGATTTAGCAACTTTGTTTATTGTACAATGCAAAATGAAATTTAAAAAAATCCTTTTTGAGATGGGTCCATATATACAAAAAACTGTTAGTTGTGTAATATTGTGAATTATTACAGAGAATGTCTAAATGAAGAGAACTGGCACTGGCTGGTTGCTTCCGGTTTCTGGACTGGCTGCAGTAACACATCTCTGTCCATGCGGGGGCGCTCGCGGTCGAGTGCAGAATGAATGGGAGTCTATGGGGTTTTACCCCCAGAAATCCACTTTTCTCAGGATGTAATTTTTTTTGTCAAGTAATTTGAAAGTTGCATTCAAATGAGAGGGCTAAGATAATACACTCAGCAGAAAATTGCATTTTAAGTTCACTTATCTGTTCTAAAAAATCCACTCAAAAATGTGATGACGTCACACAATAGCAGAATGCTAGCCTGTTCCGGCCAACAACGGCCTAACATGTAAGAAATCGAAAGGACATAAGTACTCGTTCATTCGACTTTTGGCCTATAATCTATATTGAACTTGGGGAATCAACATTAAAATCTATGTTGATTCAACGACAAGCAGGAGAAAGAGACATTAAGCCGTTTAGCTCCATAGACTCCCATTCATTCTGCACTCGCCCGCGATCACCTCCAGTGGAATTCTAACGGAACTGCAACCAAGATGATACACAATGGGGCTAATAGGAAGTGCCAAAGCTCTCCCTTAGACGGGCTCTGATTGATTGATTGATTACCTGTTCTCTATGATTTAGCATGCTAACATTTCAGTATGGTGGAGTCAGTCTTCATTAGACCACTGACAGAAACACAAGAGCTCATAGAGAGACACAGAAAACAATCTGCTAAGGCTGTGAACTCCAGCACAACAGAATGACCCGGAGAAGCTCCACTGCCAGCTGGACATAAGTGGAGGAAACAAAGGAAAAATGTTCTCACAGATGTTCATCTCCAGTGCCAGATGACATTCATCAGAAAAAGTGATCAAGTATAAGACCGAATTGCTTTTCACAGCATGTCATTTCACTCGGCAGTCATTTCGGCAACACCTGTAGGCATCGACTTAAGTCATGCAGTACTCGGACATAGAATGACCAATATCTCCAAAACTGTATAACAAACTACACAATCGGCTAAACCGCAAAAATCTTTCCTCAACTATGACATCACTGGTTCTCACATTTCTCACTTCATGTTTGAATACATGAATCATATTTGGACTGTTTGCTTTTTCTGTCTGTATTGCACATCTATTTATTATATTTAGGACAAAGAACATAGCAGTTAAGTTATATGACTACTTTAATATACTGTTATGCTGCATTTTTTGGCACCTGACAGTCCATAGAAAGAGTTCACACTTATAAACCTAAGTTTAGTATCTTGTTACTTATATAGGTTGAAACATTTGCTCTGATTGCAAGATTAGTAAGTGGGTCCTTGAAATGAGCCACCTAATATGACATTTATTATTCAAAATAAGCGACCCTCAAATTTTTGAAAAATCCAAAATATGTAATAAATAGTGTATTTAAATGTGTTTATAATATTTAAGAATTGCACCTAAAAATAAAGCAAGGCAATAAATACATTCTAAACCAACCAACAATTTTTGTGACAAAAAACAGTTTTTGTGTGCAGGTTTTAAAGGGGACATATCATGCAAAATCCTCTTTTTTAGCCCTTAAATGCATTTTGTTTTATATTTGGAGTGTTTATAAGTACAGAAAAGATGAAATTATTCTCTTCAGGTGCTTCGTTTATATCTTTATATTCTGTTTTGGTCATATTTTTCAAACTTTTCGGATTTTCCTGTTGTCTATTACGTTTTTTGAACAATTACGTCACAGTATTTGCAGCGGAACTGCCAAATAAGGACATCGACTACCGGTCCAACACTTCGAGCAATCCGCCATTATTATTTCTCACTCCGATTTTGTAGTCCAAGCTCAATGATGCAGAAGTTACGAGAGGGCTAGTCAAAATGTTCGGTTGTTGGATGTAGTGACCTGAAGCACTTCAAGGATCCCCACTTCAACAACCTCCGCCAGTATACAGAAGGGTTTGCCGATCGACTTCGTCTGAATGAGGGGTAAATTCCTTCTATCATTTAGCTGCTGTGTTTTCTGACGCTTTCTAAACGCAAGTTATCATATTATTATCATACAGATTTTTAGTGGTAAGATCAGACCGCAGTCATTTATCTTGTCAGTGTGCTCGTTTTAAAAAGAGAAATAGTCGACTTTCACTAATAACACAACATAGTTAACTTACATACCACTGCATCCATATGAAGACGTTGTTCTACAGGTTCATCTTCGTCTTTTTCAACTCGCTCGCTCTGGCTTGAATATGTAAGGCTTGATGGACAAGTCTTCCGTTGTTGACATTTTGTTAACGTGTGAATAAAAATTTTCTTTGAAGCTATAGTAATCGTATATCTCTTATCAAACTACAATAATGGCTGAACGCGGGGAGTTGAACCGACCGTGAACTCAGCGACCTGGAGAGCGGGCGGGGAAAGACGCAACTCCTTTTTATTTAAAGGGGACGCTTCGAAACGGGTTGCTCACAGAAGCACATCAGAAAAGGGGTAGAAAAGGGGCCTGTTGAGCTATAATAATGAGGAATTCAGACCCAAACATTGCAGCTATGCTTTATATAGACCACAAATGTATGGTTTATAAGTAAAAATGAATGATTTAAAAGCATGATATGTACCCTTTAAGTTGGCCTGCACAAACAGCAACAAAGTGCTAATGAAACCTCTCACACAGTTAAGCTTCACCTGTAGGGAAAGCAGCTTGGGCATTCTGATTTTGTGTTCCACTGAAATATTCATAAAATATAAATATTTCAACTTTGATAAGAATAATAAATGTTTCTTGAGCAGCGAATCGCCATATTAGAATGATTTCTGAAGGATTATGCGACACTGAAGACTGGAGTCTTCGGTGCTGAAAATAAAAAGTATTAGAAAAGTAATAAAAAAAATGCAAAAAGACATAATACACATAAACACTTCTGCTTAAAGCTTTGCAGCCTCTATTTTCATAATCAAAATACTGTGACATTTTAAGCATTCACATATTTGTATGGTCAGTATTGAAATTTTTTATGACTTTGTGCAGTCAAACAGCAGCTATTCCTTTGTGTGTCTGCGCTAATGCTGTGTTTTATCACTGGCAGAGTCTCTGAGGGAGAGGGTGACAACAACTGCACAATAATCATTTCCCTGAGGCTTTGAAAGTGTCGCACACTTGGCACCCACAAACATGCACAAACCACACATGTGCTCTCACACACAGACACACAGACGTGTGACGTTCTGCTCAACTAAATTAGGTCTAAAGCCAAGCCCTGTGCACAGTGTTTGTTTTCTTTCTGGTGCTATCTTATTCCAGGATTACTAATCAAACAGGCCCTGGGCGATCGCAGGGCCAAACATCTGAGAAAGTGCTTGGCAGCTTTTCAACTCTCCATGCTGGAGCCAATGGATAAGAGACGCCATTATTCATGAAAACACTTCAGACTGTCTGAATCAACTTCCCAGTTTGTTTTTAATGTAAAAACAGCCACCCTTTCAACAAACAAACGGTTCGCAAAAAAACGGCAGCTGATAAGTGGATCCTTTTCCGAACATCAGCCCTTTAAACAGACACAATCATAGACTTTTTTCACCTGTTCACTCAAGTCAAGTCAGTCCTGACTTTATATGTCAACTGTTGCCATAATTTTACGGCACATGCAGGTGAAATGTTTTCATTTTAAATGTCACTGGCTCCGTTAGGCCAACATTCACTTGGACATGATTTGGTTAAAAAAAAAAGCGAGAGAGAAAGGAATTTTCAACAAAAACGGTTTCCACCTTTGTCCAGTGCAAATCTTTGCTTTTTTGGCTCTTTAATGTCCCTTTGATTCAAACAGGTCCCCACGCTCCATGCGTGCTGATTCGACTCCAAACCACACCTGAGCATCAGCTGATGAAGGAGGTTGGAGAATCCCAACGAAAAAACGATTGAGTTCATTCTCCTACACGTCCTGAGACAGCAGGCGCACCTTCCTCCCGCTGAGCACTCGTTTTCTGAGCTCTTCTAAAGAGGGAAGCTTCATCTTGTCACTGTTTTTACTGTAAACATTTAGGAAGATGCCAAACACCACCAGAGAACCACCCCAGAGGTACCTGTGAAAGAACCAGTGTACGTCATTATCAAAGAAATAGAAATATATGTCATTATTACAAGCAAGACGACATATATTAAACGTGACCAATCCGGTCCACTTACTGAAAAGTGAAAGGTTTTGAAAAGAACATAAAGGACAATACAATAGTCATTGCTTTCCTTCCCGTAGTCACTGAAAAAAAGAGAAAAACAGAGTTGGGGCAACAATTCACTTTAACTATTCGCTAAAACTAAATGACCACCTCAAAAACAAGTACATATGAGAGCGCTTCACTGACCTGTGACAGCAACCAGTGCTCCAAACAGCTTTATCAGAGCCAGGACGAATGAAATGCCAAAATATCCCGTCAGTGAAAAGAAGAATGCGTAACCGTATGTCGTCATTGGATGCTGAGTGAGTAAAACAGGGTTTTTTTTTAAGGATAGAAGAAAAAATAAAGTGTTTGGAAGGCTTAAGATCATGTAAAACTTCTTGCTCTTTCTCCATTGACATGAAAGTCAACTGTGCTTATGTAAATATTATGGATAGATTTGTATCGCAGCTTTGTGGTTATGGTTTTTATTTGGATCAATAAACAACCGGTAAATATGAAAATGATGTTTCTGTTTGGTGTGCACCATTTAGAAAAGCAATCGCAACCATGAGCTCATCACCATCCACATTTAAATATCAACACTATGGCTGTAGTACCATAGTCTGATATTAGACAAAACAAACAGTGCAATATTTTCCTTTTCTGCAAAATATATTTTGGGGGAAACAAATGCAGGGATTTCGACTACTAGCTGACCTGAATTAGCCTGGATGCCAGCCCGAACTCCGCCCACAACATTTTTTGGACGGGAAGTTCGGTCTGGACTCAATCCATTGAGGAGTAATTATGAACGGTTCAGAGATCATCGGGCCAATCAAATTGCCAGGGCGGGCTTTACACGATGATTGACAGGTGGTCTTCAGTAACGTAATCCTCACGTCGTCAAAGAGCACTTGTCAAAGATGAGTGCAGCTGGAGAATTGAGATGTATAGATTCCGCTGTCGCGTCTTTTGTAAAATAAATCGACAGCGCATTCATTTTAATAAACAAACAGAGAACTGCAATCAAGGCATTTGTCGATCGGAAATATATTTTTGGCGTTCTTCCTACATGATTCGGGAAAAGTGTAACTTATCTGCTGGCTCTGACGGTCGCTAAAAATGGGACGTAATGAAAAGTCTGTGGTCGTTGTGGTTTCTCCTTTGGTGGCACTCATGGAGAAGTAAGTAAAAGAAGCAACACTCGTTATTTAACTTCTAAAATAAATAAAGTAGGCTACGTTCTGTATTTGAAAACTGCGCTATGCAAAGGAGTTGACTTATGCGTTGCTCTGATTGGTTGGTAGGTCTACCGACTATCCAATTGAGTGCAGAGGTTTTTTTTTTGTCCTGGTTCGGTTATGACACGCCTCATAATTAAAGTTCAATTGAGTGATTTCAGACTCATATTCTCATTAGAATATGAGTATGACGAAGTCAGGCTAGATCTGAATATCTCTAGTTGGAAAAAATAAATTGTTCTAGAATGACTGGGGTGATTTTGTAAAGCAGTGCATCTGCATAGAAAGTAAAACTAATATTTATTATTTATTAAAGACATTAAAGATTTTTAAATGATAATCTTTAATAAGAAGATTTTTTAATGTGTTTTTTGTGAATTGTAGAAGATTTTACTATTTTACAATTGTAGTAATAATACTACTGTACTGTATAATAAAATAATCATGATAATAATAATAATTTTGTCAATCAATCAATCAATCAATCAATCAATCAATCAATCAATCAATCAATCAATATTGTTCTGTTTTTCTTAATTTCTAATTTGTAGACATTTAACCATTAAGCTTTTATTTTGACAGAAAACTGCTTAGTCGACAACAGGTTTTTAAATAATCTAATTAGAAATCTGGTCAAATGCCAGTTGCATGTTGCGTTGATACATGCGTTGTTTAATGGGTTTGATATGTGGTCTTTCCTCAAAGCATTACTTACATTTCACAGGCCTTATCTCATCTGTAAATGTTAGAAAGTAATGCAAATATTTCCAATATTCTGCAAAGCGAATCTCTGCTATATGTCACAGACTTCTGTGAATGAACTCACTAAAATATACTTATTGCTAAAATATTTCTTGTTGAACAATAAATGTGCCTATTAAAGTTACTCTAGTAATGTGGTAATCAAATGTAGTTTTTTTTTTATTAATAAATAGAAGGTTTTTTTATGCAAATCGACCAAAAAACACAGAGAGATGATTTTTTTTCTGGCCACATCATGCAGCTCTAATGTGAAGCACTCCACATATGTGGTTATCAAATCACAACAGACTTCATTTACATATAGTAGTCTTATAGGCATATCATCAAAAATAGCCCATGTAATCTTTAATTCCAGTGCTTTTTGTGTAACAATTGGAATACTATAATAAAAGGACATCTGGGAAATTATAAAATGATATTTTTTCAATTCAAAATGAATGTCTATTTTTATATTTGTGTTAAAACCCACCTGGGAGCAGAAGGAAACAGCAGGTCCAATCCCCCCAACAGACAGCAGACCCAACAGAATATACACAAAACCAATAGAATAGGAATATAAGACCTGCAACACATGGGCAACAATGAATAATAAACCTGGACACAAAGGAGACAAACCACATAACGATGGTCATCATTTTAAACAGGATGTACCATCTCGGAGTTGGTCCCGTTATGGAGTTTCATTGCTTTTTCCTGCACATTTCCAATAGCGGCATCTGCACAGAGGGCCATGGATATGAGAAGTACACCTAGAAACAACAAACAAAACATTTTACAAAAATTCATATAATTATTATAAGGCAGGATTTTGGAACAAAGCCTGTTTCTCATAAATCAACAGACTGAAGCAGAAGCAGTCCTGTACCTGTTACATTGAAGTTCGGGGCAACTTTACTGTCTGCCAGTGTGAACCAAACCAGACCAAGACTCATGCACAGAGCAGCAGACACATCCGCAACATTGTAGCGTTTCCCTAAAAACATACAAAATCAACAAGCTCTATCAAACCAAGAATCTCTGACACAGATCAACTCAAACATGTCATGAAAGCCGCATAAAGAGGCATCTGATCTTCGGCTAAGCTGAGGGCCTTATCTTCTGTGTCCTTTGAGTTCTGGCTGCAGGTTTGACACTTTAGCTGCAGGTTGGCTTTACAAAGATCTTTGAACAAGTTTAGCGGAAAACTGATTTGTCGAATAGAGAGAATGAGTTTTTTTCTCGCCCTGCTGGACTCTTCAACTCATCACAAGCAAGCATGTGAGGAGAATGAGTTTAAGGTTGGACATGTGAAAATGCAAAGAGCAAGAAAAAAGCAAGCAGGAAAGGCCAAAGAGTGTTCTCAAACAGGTAGTTGCCGTGGGGGTGAAGGTGGTGCAGCAGGTTGCCATGCATCACTTTGATTCGGTCCGGCTTTGATGGGTCGGCATCTCGCGCGCATCCTCAACCAACGTCCTGCTGATCTTACGCAGCAGCCTCGGGGGACGCAAGGTCCACGACGCCAGAGAAAGAAACAAAATCAAAATATCCCCATAAAAAAGAGAAGGGAGAACTGTTCAGCTGGTTTCATTCTTTCTTGTTCAGGAGATCAAAACTTCAGAAGAACTCCACAACAACTGTGGCCAATGAAAGAAACAGCACAAAGAACTTCACGGGGGAAAAAAACAAAACAAAACTGAGAAACAAAACATTAAACTGATTTCACACACACGTTGTGTTGTTCAAAACCCATTTGAATTCTTTCTTCAATGAAACACAAAAGTTGAAGCAGCTTATTGTTCTATACAGTTCATCGTGACCATAGCTTTTAAACTTGGGGAAAAAAAGACAAGGAAAAACCTTGTACACCTTTTGTGCAATATTTTAGAAGATATATTCTGAGTCATATAATAGCTTTGTGTGATGAATAGAAATGTAATGTTGAAAACAGATGTGTTGCTTAATATTTTTTTTTTTTTGTGGGAACTAGGGGTGTAATGATACAATTTCACAATACTGGACTCACAATACGATATTATCGGGATACTTTAAGCCAAAATAAAGATGAGGGTTATATTAGTATTATTAGGCTACTTCTAAAGACATATGGTAACAAGGTAACAATGTACTGTTGATTAAAATGCTACATTTTGTATGGACTTGGGGTATGGACTTGCATGCACAGGGCAATGGTGACAAAAGAATAACTTATGATTCTGAGCCTGAAAATATAGATTTATGTTAGACACATATGCTTGCACTTTATAAAGGACTAAAAAATGACAAAAGGAAAAATAAATAAATACAAAATAAAAGTAGAAGTAAATAAATAAATGCAGAAATATAGTCAAAATAAATACATTTTGGTGATATAAATGGCTATTTCCAGACTAATCTCATGAAGTAGCGTGTGTATGACACGCCAATTCATATTTGCATTTTTGGCGTGCTATCAAGACGCATAATCGCTTTTCAGCGTGTTTATGAACGCCGTTGACTTCACGTTATAAATATATGACTTACCTCAACCCTGTCCCTAAACTTAACCATCACTGGGGTTAATGGCATTTATGACTGTTCCCTTACCATCCTAGGTAAAAAAAAAAGATATGACTTACCTCAACCCTATCCCTAAACTTAACCGTCACTGGGGTTAATGGCATTTATGACTGGACATTTGACGCGCGTGTACAGACACGCGGAATGACGCGGACGTTAATGGCGTAGACATACACGCATACACGCGGATACACGCAGATAGCTCAAAATGCGTAGAAATAACACGCCACTTGACTCGAAAGCGGCGTGTATGTTTACGCAAAAGTCGTGATGTCATGTTGCTATTTCTGTATTTTTACATGTATGTATGTATGTATTAATTTATATATTTCTACATGTATTTATTTCTGGATTTCCACATTTTCACATTTATTTCCCTGCGCCTGTATGCTAATTGAGTGGGGGGGTGCCAACATCAGTCTGAAGCAGGATTGGTTAGCTGGGGGCCGCATTGCTAATCAGACAGAAGCAAACGATCCATCTATCCATCTCTGGATGCAGGCTACATATGAATGCTGTGACTAGTGTGTAATACAATCTAGCTATGAGTACTGGTAATGAGCTATGGTACTGAGTCGGGCGGTGCTTAACTGTGGATCGTCCGTTTTCAGCATGGTGGTCTGGTCAGAAACTTTCCGATGTTAAATCACTAGCAATTGCTTGAATAAAAGTCTCCATCCAGGCTACATAAAACTGAAAACAGCTTCTATTAACTCAGCATTACAGAGTAGGCTTCCTTGTACCAGTGAAATCAAGGCAGTAGTAGTAGATTTGATCACATTGCTTTAACCAATCCTGCTTCAGACTGATGTTGGCACCCCCAACTAAATTAGCATACAGGCACAGGGAAAAATAAATGTGGAAATACATAAATAAATAAATAAATAAATATATATGTATGTATATATATATATATATATATATATATAAATAAAAATACATAAATGTATAAATATATACACATATATTTGCATAAATAAATAAATACATGTAAAAATACAGTAATAGCTATTCATATTATCAAAATGTATTTATTTTCACTATATTTCTACTTTTATTTATTTATTTATTTATTTATTTATTTATTTTTCCTTTTGTCATTTTTAGTCCTTCATAGCACTCTTTCACTTACTACAAATAAATAATGTAGGCCCTTTTTTCCTGGTAAAATTGGACATTTGGCATTATCAGGAATCACAAATATTCCCCCATTGCATTATTATACATTGTATTCCACATTAAATATAGTAGTTTAATGTAATACTGTAACTCTGTAAACTTTCACTTTTCTAACATAGTACTTCTAATACTGGCATTCGTTGCATCTCTTTTACATAAACAGTGTGTCAAAATGACTATTCCCAAACTTCATAAAATTTGAATTCTCTCTTCATTTAATCACACTCATGTCGTTTTCATGTCATGCACACACGTACATTTAAACATTCATGTTTACTACAATCTGTATGCCGTTGTAAATCTGTTCATCATATAAAACCATCGTGTTTCTTCTGAAGACTTGGATGTGGATTAAACCGCTCGATTGATTATTTGTACGATGCCTTTGTGAATGGATTTTAAATGGATAGACAGAAATCGCTCAGGTTCCATAAAAATATCTTCATTCGTGTTTGGAAAACGAACAAAAATCTTATAGTTTTGAAACTACTTAGTACATGATGGCAGAATTTACATTTTTGGGTGAATAATAATATATAAATACAGTAAGCTTAGTCTTGGATTAAATCAATGTATAAATTTAAATATAAATCTAGCATCTAATGTACCTTGTATAAAAACTCCTCCGATCATGACAGGAATGAGCTTGCAGCACTTAAAGATGACTTGTGTCGGATAGTTCAAGTATCCTAAAGAAGTGTTGGATAGGCCCATGGTCCCAACTGTTAAAAATGCGATGATCATGTAAGTTTTGAATGGTATCCTGGGAAAAAAAAAGAAAGAAGCAGCATTCCATTAAACCCATTCTGTTATTTGTATTTTTCCTGTTTCATGAACACTGTGAAGCATGTTTTCTTAAGGCTGGTTCACACAAATCCATTAAATGCATGGAAACAACCGTCATATTCACACTGTGTGTCTCTAAAAATCAACAAACTAACTAGACATCTTTGAGTGTAATAACCGGCCTTTTAAAAGCAGGCCACGGCCATAAAACAGGTTTGACACAATGATTTAAAAAAACCTCTTAAAAAGTAAGTTTCTGTTGGTATTGCTTTGAGGAAATGTGAAGCAGGTTACAGGTGTACTAAGTTATTAGGGCTACTAGAGAAAATACTATTCAAGAAACCACAGAACAATTATGAATATGGTAAAAGTTTGTTAGGGAATTTAGTTCTAACTACAGCTGTAAAAAGATTACGTACAAATATATGCGTTTATAAATAATAATTTACGTAAATAACAAAACTTTACTAGACACATAAGAATGTACAGCTAAATGTGACATTGGTTATGGTTTATGTGAATACTGTTGTAATTTAATGTAAAATAAAAGCAGGTATAATATTTTTAATGTGCTCTAACTGCAGATTTTTTTTTTTATCCAATGATTCTGAATAGACAACCAAGCAAAATATTGTGTAATTTACTAGAGTTTCAAACTAAATTGCTTCAGTCTATTTAATTTATTTGAATTCGATTTTTAATCGGATTGAATGAATGATTCAAGGGCTTTCATTTTTACTTTCATTACTGGATGAATCTGCGTTTTTGAACAGTTTATTTTATTTTTGTGCAAAATAAACTGTTTATGCATAGTGCAGCCTCTTTCTTGCATATATATATATATATATATATATATATATATATATATATATATATATATATATATACACACTATATATAGACCATTTCACAAGATGTAAACAACACTGGTCCAGAAACACTTCCTGTTTCAGTTTGTAACTGTTTTCTTTATTTCACATGTAAAGAAAACATCTTAAAGATGTTTGTTTAACTTTTTGATTTGGTTTTAAATGTTCGGTTGGTTGTATTTTATCCCAGCTTGTATGTTGTGTTAAAAAACTGAAACAGGAAGTGCTTCTGGACCAGTGTTGTTTACATCTTGTGAAATGGTCTATATATATATATATATATTCCACTTATCAGGCCAGCACTCTCAATTTTTTTTAAGTGCAATCATTGAGTGAAGCCTGCTCCTACCTCCATTCATTGAATGATTCAATGACACATCAAATTTTAACAGACACTTATCTTGTCATTCATACCATCTTTATTTGAAGCATCAGGTTACTTTCAAAAGGTGACTGGTGACTTACTCTACTTTAACCGCTACTACAGACACCAGTGTTTTCTAAACTTGAATCCCAGTATGAATTATTGTTTAACTGTTCTCTCTGAGTCATCAATGCAGAATGGTCATTTATGAATACGATTGTGTGGATGTTTAAAATCGAGATCGCAATCTTTTAACGATTAATCGTGCAGCTCTACCTGAAATAAAAAAATAAAATAAAAAACAAATAAATAATACACCTAATAGAGGTATCAGTTACTGCAGCTGGGTAAGAAAACACTTTCTTAACGGTACACATTTAATATAACTGAGGGTTTTCTTAACTTCATGGCCTTTATTCAACATACTTTGCAAAAATATGCAATTAAAGAAACATGTACAACATCAAATATTTAAAACACTGCATTTATGTTGTTCATTTTGAGAGTGTGAAAATATATGTATGATGATGTTAGGTGCAATTAATCACAAAAGTGTGATTTTTTTAAATCAATCGACAGGTCTAGTTTTAACATGCACACAACAATTACCTCCTCCTTTTATCCTGAGTGAGCTGCAACTCCACCAAGCCAAATAAGGAGTAAAATCCAAACTGCACTAAAGTCAGATACCAGCCAAATGGCTTAAATCCCTCCACTGAGAATATCAGCTCCTGAAAGCACAGAGACTCACAAGAATCAGCAATGGCACAAATATACAAAGGCACAAATCAAAGATTTCTGGTGGACTGTCACCTGCAGATAGCCATAGATGAGGTAAAAGAGGAAGACGCCGGCCACACAGATGAAGAACTGTGTTGGTGTGTTGAAGCTAGTCAGGTTGATGCCCAGCACTCTGAGCTCCTCCACTGATTTAATATGAGGTGACATGACCTCTGTGGACGAGGGCACAGATATGGAGATGTGCTTCCGCGAGCTGTAATTCACAAGGCCAAATTTGCCACTCATGTCGTCTGCAGGATCCTGAAAATCAAAACAATTTATCCACAATCTGAAATTACATATCTTACCTTTACTGTCTAAAGATCAATATCCGGTCGTTAAGTCTAACGTTTGCCGTCACAGTTGCCAAGTCCAAATTCTCCTTAAGATCCCAAAAGCAAATAACAAATGATTCTAATATACACTCACGCTATACTGTAGTACTGTCAAGCAAAAAATTAACCCTAAACTTTGTCTCCATATTTGGCCAGGCAGACAGTTTCTTTAATGAATTGTTAAAGTATTGTTGTCTGGGACAGCAGGAGCTGGGAAACTGTAGTGTACGCCATTTATGTAGACCACTTTAAAGGGTTACTCCACTGTTTTTTTCATATTAAACGATGTTATTCCCTTAACTAAGACGAGTTGATACATACCTCTCTCGTCTCACCTCTACGTTTTCCCTATTTAAATACAGTTACACGGGTAGTGTAACTCGACCAAGAATGGTGACACAACATAAAATGTTGCACTTTTCTAAGCGTGTTAAAGCTACACTGTGTAACTCTTTTAGTTTATTCTTAGCTAAAAACACTTAGTTCTTTCAAAAATACATGTGCTCATTAATGTATATTTCCTTC
This sequence comes from Cyprinella venusta, assembly GCA_038021265.1. Classification (NCBI taxonomy): domain Eukaryota; kingdom Metazoa; phylum Chordata; class Actinopteri; order Cypriniformes; family Leuciscidae; genus Cyprinella; species Cyprinella venusta. The sequence continues at coordinate 10,741,751 of CM075884.1, read as the reverse complement.
GTTCAAGTAATAAAAGTATTCTCGTGAAGTGTTTAAAGGGTCATGAAACCCCAAACCAAATTTTCTGAGATTATAACAGAGGTATGTGTGTTGAACTCCATTGAAGACAATGTTAGCATCTGTTAGATTTAATAATAAGGTTAAAATGGTTAAATTTTTGTTTTTTTCCGCTTTTTTCGTCTTCCGGGTTTAAAATCTTCATTGAAGCGGGTGACGTGGCAGTGCCCTACACAGTGCGTTGACGACTCATCGGTGTTATCCCATGAGAAGACACGGCCTCTTAATTATTCATGACCCCACGTGGATCTTTCCAACGACAGACATGACAAACTGTGATATCGCGTAGTAACGTTAGATGAGAGAGGCAATCATGGGACGCAAACTATTTGTTTTCATGGTGCAAAGTCCAAGTGCGTTGAATATGTTCCCCGCGATGCTGCCAGGACTAGACAGTTGGTTTGCCATCAAACACGGATACGTCTAAACCGCGAACATTTTCTCGAGAGAGCTGCGACAAGTGGAGAATGACGGACTTCGCCTTGTTGACAACTGATCCAAGTTGCGTCTTGCGAGTGATGCGGTATCCCGAGGACTTTCTATCCCTTCAGAGGTGTGTGAGTGTGTGTGTAAAATGAGAAGTCATTTATTATGAGGGTTCAGAGGGCGCGTAGACTACACTTTCTTTTACTGTCTATGACTATGCACGGAACGATTTTTTTAAGCGGAAAACTAATTTTTTTTTTTTCTGAAATGTATTTATAGTGTCTATATAAACCACTATATATTTTATAATGACATTATGATTATAAATGTAACCTACATTAATATGTTTTAATTAGTATTACGATTACTGTAGGCTAATATTTGTAGCAGGACATTCAGTTACTTTTGAAAGGAAAAAAATAAAGTGTCAGTGTATTTAATAAGACTTTAACTTTGCCAGCTATATAAAAATCTAGCATTTCCTCACGTTTTACCATTGCTTTCTAGTGACAGCCGAAATGCATGTGAGAGTGACGGTGATGGTCATACAACACCCACTCCCTCCCTTCTTCTCACAGCTAGCCACGCCCATTTCAGTTGCATTTTTCAAAAAGATTTTGAGCTAGACTTGAGCTGAAACAGGGGGGTTTCATGACCCTTTAATATGCCATTGAAAAAACATACGGGTAACGGGTTCTAATGTCGGTCGCCATGTTGCCCCTCCATCTTGAAAGTACATTAGCCAAAGAGGGACATATCCGTTAATTCAAGCTTCGCCTTTCGCGTTTACGTTTGAGTTAACACTCATGGACGAGGTCGAACTGGAAACCATGTTAATCTTGGACTACATTGGCCACCATAGGAGTTAAAACGAAATCGGAATTGAGAGGAATAGAAACTAATATTCACTGGATGGTAATATACCTTTTTGCCGCTAGATGGGGGTAAAAATCACACAGTGTAGCGAATAATGTATTGCGAAATACCACAGAAAGTGCTTGGAAGCACTTCAACTCGGCTCAGTAATATCATCACTCTAGAAAAATCTTCTCCCTCTCCAGAGTGATGATATTCAAAAGTCATGCCACTCGGCCACCATCTTGGCAACGGGCAGAGACTCAGAACTGCACTTTCACTGGTCACATCACATTCACTGGTCACATCACATTCTATACAAGCAGTTTTTATGTTCACGGGACATAAAACCTGCTTGTTTAGAAACAGTAATAAAATATGATAAAAATCACTGGAAATGTTTGATGAGGTTGGTATGGTTTAAAACACTTTTTTTCTGCACAGGTTATACTTTTACTGTGCATGCGCAAGGGTTCTCTCGCTCTCTGTCGTGTGCGCGGTACTGCTCGCTCGCTCGCTCTAGATTCCGGTAGATTTGAACTAATTTGCGATCATCAGAGAGCCGCTATCAATCTGCGGTAGACTCCAGGAACTTCCGGGAGACTTGGGATATCTGATATTTACATATCACACACATATCAAATCTGCCGACTTTTCAAACAGTAACATATTTTTTCCGCTGTCACAAACCTCAACTGTGTGCATGCGTCAGTGGAACCAGATGATAGGTTTGAATGTTTCCCGCCTTGACTGTTAAAAGTAGACGATTGGCTTTCCAGCGGGAGGGGCGGGGCATGTGCATAAAAGCGCCATCTTTGGTGTTACAGGTTATCCCTATAGTTGTATTAAGGATTGAGGAAGTGGCATGTCTCTATATAAGAATAACATCATTTAATATGAAAAAACGGTGGAGTAACCCTTTAAGTACACGCTGTAAGTAGATGTCGCTGCAAGTGGGACGCTAAAAAAAAGTAAAAATAGGCCATTAGAATAGTATATATATATATATATATATATATATATATATATATATATATATGCACATATAAATAATTTATAAAATACTACAAAATACTATGGTAAAACAATATAATAAAAATAATAGTCTTTTTGCTTCAATTTTCATTTTATGGTGACTTTAAATGTGTGTTATAAATTAATAGTACTCATAAACGGGGGTACTCTAACCAGAAACAGAGAAGAGGCTTGAACCCCGAAAGCATTCGTCACGTCGCTACCAAAATGCTATTAACAAATATGTGTCGTGCCTGTGATGTCACTCGTAGGTTTCCAAAGAGCATTTTTTTAAGCCCAAAGAGGGCGGAGCCGGCCGTCACCCTCTTGGTAGCACTTCACTCCCGGATAAACGAAAATGGGAAAAAAGGCGGGATTAGCTGAGGTGACATGACGGCTAACAGATAGCAGCGGCAATCCAACTGTCACTCAAGTGCCCACGCCCTTAATTATACAGAACTTTAAGGCTTAATATAATTTAAACAGATGAGTTATGACAAAATTTACTCCACTCACAGTTGTCATGAAGGGCAAAATTAGCTACAGTCTATGGGATTGCAACCTGTCTCTAGCAGACAGTCGATGATTTACAGTTTAAATCAAGGGAGAGATGGGAAGGTTGCCGCTTGGTCACGACTTAACAAGCAGACAGTTAAAAAAAAAACATATTTTGTTGTTTAGTTTATTTCTCTATTTCTCTCTCTCTAACAATGATGGTTGTCACCAAGTTATCACAGTATAAATGCAGTAAGTTTAAGGTAGTACAGTAACTATGGTAGTATTATGGCAGAAACTATAATAAGAGGCATGGTATGCAAGTTTCGCGAATCGCGATGGGAATTTTTTTTTTTTTTTTCCAAAACAATAGCAAAGGCGTGGCTTGATAGACCATGAATGAGCATGGAATCACAGTAGTACCTCATTGCAGTACACGAGATCCAGGGGGCGGAGTTGAATCCAGATCTAAGGGGTGGAAATGGGTAGGATTAGAGGTGGGGTTAGGGATCAGGGGGCGGAGATGGGTAGGTTTAGGTATATGTAATTTTGTTTTCACCTCCACAGCCAACAGAAAATGATCCGAAGGGACTCAAATCATGTTCATCGATGAGCTAATGTATTAAAGTTGTATTAACGTTACTGGTCACTTTATTTGCCAAATTAAAATTGTGAGGTAAATCAAGAAAACATGAGATTCAAACAATGAGACTAACTTTATTACGTTGTATAACAATGATTCATTCTTGCGATAAATCGTCAAATAAATGCATAATACATTAACGAAATTAAAACCGGAAACCGGTCGCACGGATATGACGTCATTGACAAGTAATGTGCACTGGTTAAAACTGCGAATTGCTCCGGATGTAAACATTATTGGAACCATTTGAGATAATGCACAAAAGTCTACAAAATATATAACAGTGATTTTTGGATAATTCAATCCAAAAATCTTACATATTGTGCCTTTAACATGCTATAATTTTGTATGGTTCGGTGTCTTACAGTGAAAAAACACTTTTCATATTAACTTTTCGTATTTTATGCACATAAACAAAAGCAAAGCTACCATAGTACTGGTATTTTATCAAGTGTGCATTCCCAGCATACATGGAATTTAATACTGAATTATGAGAAATAGATGACAAAATCTTACCCGAATGACCCAGAGATGATCAAAGTGATTGGTTTAATCACAATCACATTGATCAGATGAGAGTGGTGAGTTTCTGACAGCTAGAACTGTTTCACACTGAACTCACATGATCTCACCCAGTTCACAGCCCGATAAACGACGTGTCTCGCCACTGACACGCATGACAAGCTCAATCTGAGACTTCAATTGGCAGAATGAGTGTGAGATCTAATGATTTAAGACAAAATCGCTCGCTCATATGGGATATGGAAGAGATAAAGAGTATTAGCGGCTAGGCTAACACCTACTGCTTAGCTCCACTTCCGGGTTTAAAGTCAGTTTTAACCACTAGTCCTAGGATAATACAGACATCTTCTCATTCGTCCAGTCGAACGGAATACAAAACAAGACTTTTATCCGTAAAGGCATATGTCAAAATGCACATTATACGATGTTTCTGGAGGGTTTTATGTGTTGTTCTGTCTCCCGGCAGCAGCCAACAGCTTCCGGTTACCTTTGACCTCATGACACACGTCACTGAACACACACGTGTCAGTCAACACACTGAACTGACAGATTGCATTCAGTTTAAATGTCAGAGTCAGAGAACATTATAATGAATAAATAACGAAACACATGTTATTTGTAATGAATCTGTTTTATTTTGTGAGGAATATAGCCTAATTTATTTATTTGCTTTTTATTGTATTTTTTATTATTATATCATTGGAGAGGACTATTTTCCACATGTTGTTAAACTGTTTTTAAACTTAGGTTTTAAAATGTGTATGAGCATAAAAGTGAAGAAGCTTATTTTAAGATAATGACATCCATTACTAGACTTTACAGGACAAGTGATTTATGTGTGGATGAATGGAAATTCACTAGCTAAAGCTAACATTCAACCACAAACAGCATAGGCTAAAAGTCCTGTGTTATCAAGATGCAATTTTTTGACATGTAAATCAAAACAGTGGTACAAATCTCTCTACACAGCTAGATGTAGCCTACTTTCCCATCACCTGTGAAGCACATACTTTACATACTTTTAATGCATAGGCTCCTATTATGCAAATCAGGATGTGAGACAAGTAAATCCATAATATCTGAAAACTTTCCTGAATGATTCTAGCAGACCTCCAAACAAAGGACGATGAAAGTTTAACCGTGTAGCTTAAATAAAGCACATGAGCAAATAATAATTTCATACCTGCTTTATTTCTTGTGTTGGTTTCATTGGTGATATAAATAAAACATGTGCGTTCTGCTAAAGTTATCCTGTAAGTAGGCTGAACCTGTTTGTCCAGTTTGACAGGACAGTACTTTTGCCGTATTTGCATCCTTGCTTTGCATGTATTTGAATGAACGTCATGCAAAAATGAAATGATTTTGATCCGACCTTCAGATATATCACTGAAAAGCTCAAGAAGCATCCTTCCTTATCCACAACACATGTGGCCGAGCCACAGCCACGGACGGTCCATCTCTGGCTAGGGGTTTTGATCCTATCTACCCCTCCCCCTGGCTTGGCTGGCCTGCCTCTGTTCCGCCCATTCATTTCCTCTGCTTCCCCTATAGATGACAGAGGCCTTTCCATCCACCGCGAGAGGTTAATTCACTCACGGATGGCATTATTTCTTTCCAGCCCCTTCCACAATATAAAAATTCAGAGTGGACAGGCCCATCTCTCATCCGTCTGAGATTTGATTGGAATGCTATTGCCTCCTGTCCCGAGGAGCCCCTGCACTGGCTTGGCTGCACTTTATGACACTAAATAGCCAGGCTACAATTTTTCCATCTATTCAAAAAATTCTCTTAATAACTCATTCTTCTGGACGAGAGCCCTCACTCTCCGCTCGCTGCTGAGGACGGGCTCGTCCCATTTAAGTCCACAGGTCACAGGGAACAGAGACCTGGAAATGTCCAGAATTCAACGGGTTAATTAATCTCCAAATTTACTGCCCTCTCTCTGCCGCCCACTCGCCGAATCATTGTCCCGTGGAGAGACCCGTGCAATATTTACTGCCCACTAATAGTATTCAGCAATGCACAGAACCATCCACATGCATGCGGCTGTTTTACCACCCGTCTAACTTTACAAGTGATCTCATTTATCAACAATGACGGATTTGTGTAATGACTTTTACTTTTTGCAGCCCTTCACACCAGATCCTTCTAAATAATAAAATGGCTATTTATTGATTATTCAGAAAGGTACATATTCCCATAATGGTCTCAGACCAGATCAAATAACCAATAATAAATAAAACATTGCATGCGGAAGGAAATGCGGTGGCCTTTTCAAAGACTGAAATCTGGAACCAATGAGGTCTGCAGCTCAGCAAATCAGTAGGATCTTCTAGGAAACCTGAATGGTTGAGTGATTCTGCGCATGGATCTGATTAGAATTCCGATGACCTAACGACTGTTGGGATCATGGATGAGTCTGCAACAAATGTGAGGAGTAGGACATGTACCATTAAGGATAACACCAATGTTTTGAAGGTATGTAGGTCACCCAAAATCGAAGTCAAGGTAAAATGAATTGTTTAGCACTTTACACAACACTCATTATTTCAAAACAACTTTACAGAAAATCATTTTGTTAATGTTTATAATCAGTGCTATGGGGAAATGCATTACAAATGGGCCTAACACAAATTACGTTATCAGATTACTTTTTAAGTAACTAATAAAGTAACATTAATTAAATACTTAAATTTCCCACGAAATATCGGAGTTCTTTTTTTCAAATAAGTAATGCAAGTTACTTTGTTTTCTCATTTATTGACAGACACCTCTCCTGTCCCCATGTTGGGAGAAATGGGGAGTTCTGTCAGGACAACTATCGTAAAATACGATTGACAATTAGCATACTGTTAGGATTGGCGGTATGGTTCCGTTTTGGGCGAGACTTCCCTGCGCATCTTATCCTAGTATGGATAAGAGTAGGGAGAGCAGCGACAACACCCCTTAGGGTAAACAGAACAGAACCAATATTTAACAGAATTTATTCAAGGGGAATCAGAATACCACATCCTGACTGGGCAAGAGGAGGAGCTGGGGATGGAGGAGGGTAATTAGCTCCTGAGAAACGAGGTAGCAGTTATACGGAACAAGCTTATATGTATACAATGATAGGCGTCGTACGTGGATCAGCTGAGAGTCAGCTGATGCGAGCTTGACTAACGTGACCTGCCAGAACTGACGCTCCGCATGGTTTATGCTGCCTTCACTTGCTATCGGAAATGTCTTACCTACTTCCCATTTCTTATGTTGTGGTAACCAGCTCTTTGCAGTTTGCACTCTTTTTTTTGTCAGGAAGACCTGGAATCATGGAGGACAACAGGTTTTTCTTTCCTACTTTTTTGAGATAACCAAAGCCATGCTCACTGTGTAAAAAACATATAATACACTTCAAGTATATTCATATATGTAAACATGCATTACTTTAAAGGGGTGATGAACTGAGAAATCAAATTTTCCTTGAGTTTTGGACTCTATGATGATCTAAGAGGTCATCATATTATAGGAATATCCTGTAAGTTTCAGAACTGAAAATGTCCTTGTTAGTCCAATAAAAGCTTTTATTGACACCAGCCTCTGCAAACGACTTGTTTTTCAAAGTGGGGAACTATGATGACAAAGAGGATAAAACCCCACCCCCGCAGAAGAAGATCAACGCCTACTATAACACGGCCGGTTTATCCCCGCCCACCGATCTCACCGATTCGCGCATTAGACACATAGCTAAATAACATAGGCCTACCTTGTGATGACAATCCGGATCGAGCTACCAAGCAATACAAAATAGACCTTTTTCACAAAAACCGGAAATACGTAATCGTTGTGGAAGCGGAGTTCCCGTCAACTGTCAACACATTAGAAAAACCTACCCAGGGAAGAGAAAATTGATCAGAGAGTCTTCAAAACTTCGAAAAATTGTAAACTTGTCATGCTCCAGTTGTTGATGACTTTGTAAAATGCTGTGGTGATGCTTGTCTGCAGCTGATGTATCTAAGACCAAAGATATGACTATTGATTTCAGAACTGGAGCTCATTCTTCCCAATATACATTCATTAAAGGTAAGAAGGTGGAGTGTGTGGAAAGTTATTAATATTTAGGGACTATTATTTACAATAAACTGCATTTTGATGTGAATACCAGAAAGAAGTCTGTCAGTTTTATTCAACAGTTATCCTCTTAGGTAGTGAATTTTTTGCACTGCTCTTGCTAGAATGATCAATGATGAAGAACAATTTATGCAAATATTAATTTATCCCTTGTACACTCAGATTGTTAAATAGTCAGAATGGTATATATAATAATATTTTAAATGTATATGTAACCCACTGTTGTGTGTTCTTATTTATCTTGTTTTATATTGTGGTGTATATTTTTATCTTTATCACGCTGGATACAAATATCTTAATAAAGTTGAACATGAACTAACGTTACTTCAAAATACACAAATCATAAAACATAAAAAATAATTATAAACAATGACTGCTTAGTGAATGGTGACATGATAAGTACAGGTGATCACAGGATCAATAACATCCCGCCAGATTGCCTGAATCCATTTCCGTCGAACTTTATCGACAGGGAACTGACGAGGGAAGGAATGAAAACGACAGATATGGCTGCTTTTGGGAATAACAAAAAAGATTGGCATGCAACAAACTCTTACTAGTTGCCTGCGGCGCTATCTGTTATGAATGGAGCGGAAGAAGTTTACCACGACAATTGCGTATTTCCGCTCACCAGGTGATGAGGGTAAAACCGTCTGTTCGCTTCATTTCACTGATAATTGTTGTGTAAATAAGACTGGATTTGCAGACCGAATAAAAGTAAAGAATGGTGCTGTGCCGTCTATATTAGATCTGACAGGAATTGTGCAACACACAGACTCTGGGTCGAACATGTATGGGCGAATCATTCCGGTTTCCATTTTACAACAGATCTTTTCAAAACAATTATCCCCACATACACCGATGAGGTAAGTTGAAAAACTCATTATAATATTCAAAACTGTTATTCACTCACAACAGTGGGCATTTACTTCCAAGTCTTCAGTGCGAAACGCCCATAAAAACCTTGTGTTTTTGAGCTGGTCTCAAAGCTACAGGTAGGGTAGAAAATAGCCTGTTACTTATTCATTTTGATGTTTTTGAATGCAAAAACCAAGCAAAAGTTCACCTCAGAAAACTATATAATAAAATTTAAAAAGCCAGTTCATGACCCCTTTAATGACAAGACAAGATGATGTAGCTGTTGTGGAAAAAAATAATTATAAGAATACCTGTCACAGCAGCACTCGTTCTCCTTTCCGCCATGTTTAAAGGTTTTGACTTGCCCATCTCTGGAACTTGGGGATAAAAATTAACCTAGAGCTTCCCAGTGGTAAATATGATTTGAGATGGCGTTCATGTTCAATTTTTACCTAGGAAACTCACATTTTTACGATAAATTCTGATTACGTGAAGGCACACTAAGTCTGATTACTTATATACACATATACTTTATGTATTTAACCTCACTTTATTAACCAATGTCTTGTATTTGCTGCTGACCTTTGATGACCCAGTTCAGCAAATAAGCACAACTGACTTTATTTCACTAGCCCATAGTCATTTCACTTTTGGTGTGAACGAGCCTTTGAAAAAATACAGAACTTTTTTTTTCTTTTTTGTTATTAAAAAAAGCAAGCCCAGGTGAGCAAAAGTAATGCAAAAGCAACCAAACCCTATCCATAAATAGTAATGAAGTAACAAAGTTAGTTACTTTTTTTTAGGGAGTAACATAATATTAAAATGCTTTTAAAAGTAACTTTCCCCAACACTGTTTATAATATTTGAACATTTCATGTCTTATAGTCATACTTAGCAAATTAGAGCTGTGCTATGAAATAATATAGATCCAGCTGATTGTTATCGCAGAATAAACCCTGACATGGTGATCAGGACCCCGACGCAAAGCGGAGCTACTTGTCACATAAGTAAATAATTAAACATGAAATATTAATCTGAGTCGAAATATTTTATTCGCTCTTTAAACCCAAAGCTTCCGCAGAGAGAGAAGTTATACTAGCAAGTGAGCAAGTTCAAACTAGATGGACACATTTACACGGTATTTTACATAATTACGGGAATAAGAGATGCTGATTTAAGATGAAACTGTTTTAAAATATTATTCGTTTTGTCATCTTATATATATATATATATATATATATATATATATATATATATTACATTACAGTAAAAACAATTGGCAGCAGCTGCGTTTGAATGAAACAAAAGAGAGCAAGTTCGCGACACTGCGATACCGGATGACATAAATAACTGTAACGCAATACTCACCAAAACTCACCAAACGCAATACTTTTAACATTATATTAAGTATATTATATATTCCCATATTGTATAACAGCATCCAATGATACATTTTTTTACTCACCAAATTTGCAGAGTAGCAAAAAAAAAAAGAAAAGAAAAAAAAAAGAAAAAAAAAAGAAAGTTGCACAGGTTTACAACTATTAAGGGAGAGTAAATAATAACAGAATTTCTTGTTTAATTTCCCATCTATAGTCTAATGGATTGCTTATAGTCTGGATAGTAGAAAATGGTGCTTGCAACAGTAGGTTAATACTGTATGCACTGATGAAATTAATAGATTTTCTAATATTAATATATATATATATATATATATATATATATATATTTTCAATAACATAGTAGCATGAGAAGTCTACAGACTGAATTTGTTTCCTAAAAAAATGATCTTACAAAAACATCAGAAAAGAAAAAAAGACCAAATTAAGTGTAGAATCTATACAGTTTGTTTCTCCACAACACAGCTGCTAATAAAATATTTTGAGCGTACGGTCAGAGCAGCAGCTCCTCTCTTCATCCCTAACTCACTTTCCCACATGAAGAGTGAAATCACCTCATACATCTCCGGCCATTCTTACTGTGCCACCTTCAAAATTGAAAATACCAAAGGAGAAATTACACTGGCGCCCCTTTTATGAAATAATCCTCAAATTTATTTGTTATATAACGCTTCTCTCCTCAACAACTGGGGGAGAAAGGTCCTTTGCAGAGGAAACCCTTTAATGTTGCCCAATCTCATATTAAATTGAAGATTTCTTAATAAGCCACTTTGGCTGTGTTATCCAGGGCTAAAGGGGCCGTCTCTGTTGTCCTCTTCCTGTGCTTGTCTGAATCCTGCTGCATGACTTGGGAAACAGATGGTATCTGCCCAATATTACTTCTCAAAGCGCTCATATCCTCTCTCATGTTGTTTTCTTTGATCTGCTGGGCTTCTGCTCTCACTTTTTTTCCTTTTTGCGAGCCTGTCTCTTTCTCTCTCTCACTGTCCTTCTCTCTTTCTCTTAACTATTTGAGGTCAGCGCTCACTCAAAGAGGAAAGCTCGGCCGTGTTGATATAGCTCCTCTTAGATGGACTGTATTGACTTAATGTATATTTTATGTCTTTTTGATCAAAAGAGGAAAAGACAGCATATCCTGCACAACAATGGAATACTTTTTCTGAGTCTTGATTGACATTTTTTTTTCTTCTATTGGGTGCAATAGGGACTGTTATGATTTTTTTTTTTTTTCAGTTTAAAGATACACCATACTGTAAAATATAAGTGCTGGACTGTATGCGAGATTACTTGTAATCTTACTTTTAAAAACAACTTGGAGCACTTTCATTGCTGATGAGTCGCCGTCAGTGTTCGAAAATATTGAGGATCGTGACTTAAACCACTAACCACTAATGTAGTCGCCAAACCACCAGTGAGTTCTCTGAAAGATGCTCTGTGTTGTTGCAGTCTCTTGACACAGAGGGACTTGTGGACGTGGATTCATTCAGCAGAACACAACACAATAACATTCTCTCTCCATAGACACCTGTCATATGTCATGTGAACCTCTAGAGCTCTGTTGATAACCCTCGTCTTTTCTTTAAGATGGATCTTAACAAATCCTCAACATCAAATGCTCCCCGTTCAGCTGCAACATATAAAACACGAAATGCAATCTAGCTTGAAGCTTCTGGAGCTCTGCGAACTGTTTCCTTGAGAACAACCAGGAGGGGGAAGCAGACTTCTGCTGAACGCTCAATGCTGGAAAAATATAGAGCAATTAAAGATGAAATTTGAGATGATGGCAGCCAGGGGAATAATGTTCAGAGCAAAATTATTTTAACATTATTGAATAATATCACATGAAGACATTCCTTTTACCAAATGACTTACATAGTTTAATGTGATTTAAATTAAAACGAAGCCCACAATGATGTGAAATGTAAAAATGTCAGCTTATTGATTATTCTTAGTGTACAGATTGTATTACTCAACATGAAATTTACCAAAAATTCAGTGACCTTTTTGATGTCATTGTTCGGATCTCAAATGATTAAATTAAAATGAATATGATTTTTTTTTTTTTTTTTTTTTTACTATGCCACCAATGGCATTTTTTAGGATTTTTAGCACATTGCTATGTGTTACTATGGTATTTTGGGTGGTTGAGTCAAAATAACTCGACTGAGCCTGAATAACTAGATTGTATCTAAATATGACTTAGATCTCTTCTTCAATGTAAGTTTGGAGTTTCAATTGAAATTCAAGTTGCTTTCAAATGTAATAGAACAAGCTGGACAATTTGAGGTAATAGTCATACCTATAGCACAAACAGAATTAAATGACTTAAACGTCAAACTTTTTTTAATGCGTTTGGCCGTTCATTTACACAACAACTGTATTTTGGTGGCTTGAAAATGCAAACTTTTGAAAACAGGTTTAAAGGTGGAATTTTTTTGAAAACGATACTGTTATTGTCACTGTTATTGTAAAAAAACGTGAATTTGTGAAAATGTTGATGTCATGCAGTTGCGTTTTTTTGTGTTTTATGTGTTCAGTCTATAGGCGGATCATAGACATATACACTAGACCTCACCTTGGGGTTCTAAGCATGCTCAAAACCGCCGCCATCTTGGAACAGGGGTCTTGTCATAGGAAGTAGCTAGGTAACGATGCTATCTCTGCCTTTACTTCGAATTCATTGATGGTGGCGGACTTTTGTGCAGCATATGATGTTCACGGATGAAATCTGAACTAGGAAGAATGTTTTTTAAAAAATAATAATATTTTTTTTTCTTTCTGGAATCAATGATAAATACATGTCTGACCGTTGGAACAAACCAAAAAAAACAAGAAAAATCGCATTCATGATGATTTATGGTGATTTTATTTCCGTTAGACCTGTGTCTACTACATTGACGCTGATGCATTAAAGTGGAGGGGCTCCACTTTTTCAAGATGGCGGCTCTATTGACGCATTCGTTCCAATGAACTGCCGTAGCCAAGGTGACGTCTAGTGTATATGTCTATGTCATAGACAGTAAAAGAAATGGACAGAGCGATCTCGTTGGAACTCCATTGAGACGATTGAAGCCCGTTATGGGTGATTTTTTAGCACTTCCGTCCCTGACGCGCAGACTCATACAGAGCTAGACTACGTAGATGTGACGTGAGTGAACCGTTTGACTTCTAGTGCGGTGGCATGAGAAATCTGAATCATTCCCTCCTGAAACATGCGCAGAGGCAGAGAGTATGAATAGGAGCTGTCCACGGGCGAGGAGAAGGAGACAAGTTTGCTAGGTATTCTGATTAATTATTTTGTCATTCTGCCTCCACGTTTCCCGATTGCGCGTGAGCTTCTTCTCGTGTCCATACGGTAATCTCAAAACTGTGCGACAGAGAGTCGTGTGGGTATGACGCAATCGTTAGCCTACTTTTACTAAAACTGCTTCTACAGGGCCATAACATAAGCTACAAGGTAATGGAGCTATTTATACATTGTCGAGTTTCTTTAGAAATAAATAAAGGACAAATGGGGTCTTCAAACGCCTCAGATGTAAAGTTATTCACTGTCAAAGTGACACCAAAATGAACGGGAGTCAATGGGAATGCTAACGCAAGTGAAGTTCTGCCACAAGATGTCAGCTCCCACGAGGCTTCAACTTCCGGTCGATGGATTACCCCCTCGGTCTATGTAGGCGGATAGTTTCTTTTCAAAGTGACATCGCCAACTACTGGCCTGGCATACATAGTACAGCGTTTTTAGTCGTTTTTGCGTATCCATGTGAACGGGGAATCGTTTTGACAAATGTTGCTGTTTGTACACGAAAAACAAGAAGGAAAAAAATTTCCGTATTTAGTACATTGTTGTCATGTACACGCACCCTTAGCCTTTTTGCTGTCATTTTTCAGATCTCAAATGATTAAATTAAAATTAATATGAACTTTTTTATGCTACCAATGTCAGAACAAATTGTGTTGTCATGCATTTTTTAAAGATTTTTAGCACATTGCTATGTGTTACTATATTTTTGGGTGGAGTGCTTACTGAGTTGAGTCAAAACAACTCGATTGAGCCTGAATAACTAGTAGATTGTGTCTAAATATGACTTAGATCTCTTCTTCAAGTAAGTTTAGAGTTTTTTTATTTACTTTTTTATCATTCAATTGAAATTCAAGTTGCTTTCAAATGTAATAGAACACAAGCTGCACAATTTGAGGTAATAGTCAAGTCTGTAGCACAAACAAAATTAAATGACTTAAACGTCAAACTTTTTTATGCGTTTGGCCGTTCATTTACATAACAACTGTATTTTGGTGGCTTGAAAATGCAAACTTTTGAAAACAGTTGCAAGTTTTTGAAAACAATGCTGTTATTGTCAGTTATTGCAAAAAAAAAAAAAAAAAAATTTGTGAAAATGTTGACGTCATGCACATGCGTATTACGTGTTCAGTCTATAGGCGGATGGTGTTTCTTTTCGAAGTGACATCGCCAGCTACTGGCCTGGCATACATAGTACAGTGTTTTTAGTCGTTTTCGCGTATCCATGTGAACGGGGAATCGTTTAGACAAATGTTGCTTTATGTGCGCGAAAAACAAGAAGGAAAACCCTTTCCTTTTTAGTACATTGTTGTCATATACACACACCCTTAGCCTGCTGAGTTCAATATTTTAGAAATAGCCTGCCTAAGCAAACACCTCTAAATATGGTGAAATGTGTCTGTTACTTACTCATGTAAAAACACAATAGTAAGTATCACAATGTTTTTACACACGAGTATTATTAAATCAAAATATAATACACTTTTTCACAGCCCAGGGATTATCCACACAATGACACATTGTTAAACTGTTCAAAGTGGCAATGGAAGTTTGTTTAGCTTTGCCCCGGGCCATCTCCGTGTTCCCGGTGACCAGAACGCTCTGCTTTGTGACGTCACGCTGCTTTAATGTGGCTTTGATTGACAGCTCGAGGATTGGCATTTTGGGCTGGAGGGTGTATGGGGGGGCGGGTCCCCTCAGCTGGCACAGCGGGACCTCGGAGTTTTAAGACGACTGATTTCATGAAAGACATTCTGGATGTCTCCCCCTCATAAAGATTACAGAATGAATCGTGCGGTCAGGAAGGAGAGGGAAAAAAAAAGAAAAGAAAAGAAAATGAAATTAAAGAGCTCACTGACAGCACAAAACATGCATATGGTGTTTTATGACTTGCCAGAAGAGTTCAGCACCTGTGGTTTACTGGAGTCGGAGCTGCGCTTCAATCACCGGCTTTAGCAGGTTTGTCTTGGCAAGGACAGGTAGAGACATGGAGAAATAAAGACAGGAAAACAGAGAGAGAAGGAGGAAAGACACACCAGGGAGGTTTAGGAACACATATAGGCTCTATTCCAAAAAAAGCAAGTGGGCTATTGGTGATTTCTGTGTCACATTGTATTGAGGTTTGACTTGTGCAACCCGTTATTATTATCCAAATGTGGAATGTCTCAAATTGTCCCGAAACTCAGAAATTGCTATAGTAAATCTCACAAATAATTACAAAGAAAAATCCAGTGGCACTTTGAATCAAAAGTGAAATTTGTGAAACAGTCTTGAGAAATCATTTTTGCAATGTACGTATGGATGAATGTACCACAGGTTGTCAATTTAGTATCAATGTAATTTAGCTTATAATATAACTTTTGTACACTATATTAACATATAACATTCACAGACTAATGCCAAATGATACAGAACCCTTGTAAATGTCTTAATTAATTAACATCACACACATATTGGATAAAATAGACACGTTTTTTGGGTAACACATGGAACTTAAGTCCCATTTACATATAATCTATTAATTGGATAGTGTGCCTATGATTCCTTGAAATGCTTAGGTTTTGGAACAAAGCCATGTTGTGCATCACCTGTGTTTGTGTATAATTACACAGTGTTCACTCAGAGTTCTGTCTGTGGTTTATTATGGCCTCATAATTACACTATTTACTTTCCTGAGGTCTGATAAACTGTCCCACAAACTGCACAACAAAGTGACTCAACTCTTTATAGCCCAAATCTGTGGGGAGTTA
Source organism: Cyprinella venusta (assembly GCA_038021265.1). Classification (NCBI taxonomy): domain Eukaryota; kingdom Metazoa; phylum Chordata; class Actinopteri; order Cypriniformes; family Leuciscidae; genus Cyprinella; species Cyprinella venusta. The sequence continues at coordinate 10,725,323 of CM075884.1, read as the reverse complement.
CTAACTGTAATGATGTTTAATTGAGCAAAACAGATCCATAAATCAGTATCAGATTTCAGATCAGAATACATTGTTTGATGTAATGTAATTTCACTGCATTGTTCTTTATTTAGTGATTTTGTGTTATATTCTTACCTCCCAGCATTGGGAAAGTTTTAGTAACATTCCTTCTTACTAAATAAAAGCTTAGTCGTGTCATTTTTGCGCTTAATGTATTTTTCTCTGCTTTTTGAATTACGCCTGCACTTTATTTGCGGGCGTCGTGTCAGACGTAAAGCATTTATCTTTAAACAATGTTTTAACACAACTTTTGAGTCATGCTGTCATACAACAGCAAAAATAATTCTGCTTCATCCCTCAGTCTGTAAAAACAAATAAATATCATACAACACTGCATTTATAGTGGAGAATAGACAATAAATAGACAATAACGTTGCTTAAGTTCAACTATACAAAGTTGATCATTATTTCAATTCAAGTCATTTAAAGCTGGTAAACTTGGTAACTTTTGCACAATATGTGCAAGAATACCATAAAGGGACATGCCATAACTATCAAATGATTAAAGTTTTGCTGGTTAAACTACACGGGTCATTACATTGCATTACATTACGTTACATTATATTATATTTGTTCTCACAGTGCCATTTCTGAAGGCTCTGAAATGCTCAAAATTGGCTTAAAATCCTGATGTTTTCTTTGAGCAAAGATGGCAGATGTTAAAACGCATACATCATGTGCCTGTGTTTGTGCATTATTATGTTTGAACTTGGAATAATCTGTTATATTTTTTTTAGTATACATTTTGTATTTCTATATACATTTTTTTCACACTCATTCTAAGTGATATGAAAAGTTTTTAGTCCCACTTTACATTAAGTGTCTTTATATGCACTTATTGTGTATACATACATGTTTTTACAATGCACTTACAGTATATTTCAAAATTAATTTCCTTTAAATACATCTATAATTGACCCACCCTTAAACCTAACCATCCCACCAAACCTGTCCCTCATCTTACCCGTATCCCATCTCAACAACAGCAAGTGTTTTGCAATACAACATGAACACAATAAGTACATTGTAACACATATTTTATTAATATAAGTTAAAGATGCCTAATAAAAAGTGTGACCAAGTTTTTGTTTGTTTAACATGTAGTTTCCTCGCTGAAAGTAAACAGACGTCTGCAGACGGGTTGGTGAGAGATGAGCCCGTCTGAGATGTGTCCACCCCCTTCTCTCACTCTCACTATATTAATGACCATCTGCATCTCTCTGTCTCTCTCTGCCTACAGCGTGGAGTTAGTGTACAATTACATATAGTTTAATATATCTGCCGTGCACCTTTAAACAAGCATTCTCAGTGCACAGGGTGATTTGTCTTTTGCAGCCATTACTCCATTGTACATCTTGATAGCCACGGATTGCTCGCAGCCATGTTTAAGCATTAAATAGTGTATTATTATTTCACATAAATCAAGCAGGGACATGGGGGGGATTCATAAATTTTACATTTCACACAGACAGTATTTTAAAGCCTTCTCCATCTCACGGTGGGACATCAGCACGGAGAGCCATCTACACACACACACGAATCGCAATGTGAAAAATATTCAGAATAATTTTATGAAGTGTAAATTTAAGTCCTAACCACTTCTAAGAAATGACTCAGTATGTTACTGCAGTGAATCCATATGAAATCATAAATTATGTATTAAAATTATCACTTAAAACACTACAAACTATGTGATATGTTTCTCAATTTTATGAGTTCTTATGACAGACTAAAGAATTTAGGGTAACACTTTACAATATCACATTTATTAACACTAGTCAATGTATTGAATAGCATTAAATAACAATGAGCAATACAGCATTTATTATTCTTTGTCAAAATTAGTTAATATAAACTGTTCATTGTTTGTTCGTGCATTAACTAGTGTTATCAAATACATTTTTTTTTTTCATTTTAATAACGTATTAGTAAATGCTAAAATAAACTTCAGTATGATTGATAAATACTGTTGAAGTTTTGGTTCATGTTAACTAATGTTAGAGAAAACTCTTTGTAAATCGATTTAATAATGCATTCATGCATTCAATAATGTGTTCAAATTTCTCAAGACCATTTTAATGGAAGGTCCCCTGATACCATTTCACAAAAGAGTTAATTTAATTATTAAAAACAATCAAAATAAATGAATAAGCAAATGGTTTTGATAACCATAAAGCTTTATAATAAATTAAATTAATATGAATGGGCGACAATACAGGTGTCTTTATTGATTGATTAATGAAGTGATTTATGGAACCAGGCAAACAATATTGCATTATTCTCCTGCATTTTGTGAATTAATTATATCGACATCTTATACATCAAAACATCATGCATGATTGACATGTGTTGGCTGGAGTGATCACAGGATGGTATTCAAAAGACAGTTTTTAATCATAAATCAAAACTAGGATATCACAGACAAACAGTAGTATTAGCATAACAACAGTAACATTGACAACACAGAACCCCAAACAATGGAAACTTAGGACTATATAGGCTACATTAGGACTGTAAATATACAGGAAAACAAAGGGAGCTAAATGAAACTCAGGTGAAACTAATCAGTAACTATAGAAACGAACTGACATTAAGAGTCAAATAACATTGACTACGAGCTATACGCACAACCGGCACATCCGGGAACTTAACTGTCAATTTTGTCCCCGCCCCCTTTTGGGGGAAAACAAACTAGACTCCCCATAGACTTCAATACAAAATAACGGCAAAAATCAACGTCCGTACACAGCCGACAGGCATAAATAACTTAAGAAATCATTTATATAAAACATGTCAAGTAATTATATGTCCACCCTGCCTGTCATAGAGCGTGAAAAATACATACACAAACTTAATTTGGCCAATTTATAAACATGTCCCTTTATTCTCGCAGCGTCAAATTGGGGTAACAACCCCACCCAGTGGCCAGAGGCGTCTTACCCGGACATTTACTTTTACCTCGTCGAGTCACGAGGTAAGCGAGTGAATGATTTTATTTAGCTTTTTAAAGTAAAAAACCTTAATGTATATCTCATGAGTTTATGATGATGGCAGGTAGCCTGGGCTAGTTGATAACGGGCATAAAAATTGTATCTTTCACGATCTATGGCAGGCAGACTGGACTTATAATTACTTGACATGGTGTATATAAGTGATTTCTTAAGTTATTTACGCCTTTCGGCTGTGTACGGACGTTGGTTTTTGCCGTTATTTTGTATTGAAGTCTATGGGGAGTCTAGTTTCTTTCCCCCAAAAGTGGGCGTGAACATTCTATGATGACGCAGCGCCGGTTGTGCGTATAGGCTTTACAGTGATATTCAAAGATTATTTTTAATATTGATGAATGATTCAACTTAACATTGATTAAAAATTTATTTGTAATTTGTACTGCATTTTGCTGTATTTTTTTAGCGCTGCAATAATAAATCATTATTTTTCAGCAAATATTGTACTCTTACCACTCTTCAAGAGGGCCTTTACTTCATTATTTTCAGCCCGTTCTCATCCCAAGACATCATATAACTGACGCTTTTGACCATACAGTACGTCAACATCCAATGTTTTAGGGTACCCTTTAACGTCAGTTAGATGACACTATCTAATTCTAACCCTACCCGAGACCTAAACCTACCCGCATCATCTAACTGACGCTAAAGGTAAAGCATCAGTTAGATGACGCCCTAGGATCGTCATATAACTGACGTTAAAGGGTACCCTAAAACGTTGGATGTTGACGTATGGTCAAAAGCGTCAGTTAGATGTCGCTCGCATAGACTGTAAAAAAAGATGGACGACGCCCCTTCCCTCTTTTCCATCAGAGAGAACTGAAGCCGCCAATGTCTTGGGACTTGAGTCTGCGCACTTGCGTTTTCGGGACCTGAGCAAGAAGTAAAGCCGCGAAATCAAGGCCACGCCCTCATTCTCGCTGAATCAAATGCAAGCACACGCCCCGCACTTTCAATAAGTGGCCTCTGCTTCGTTGCTCTCCATTGATGTCTGCTGATTGCTGAACCTCGTAAAAATAAGGTAAATACAACTACTAACCACATAATCAACATTATTAAAAAAAAATCCTCTGGTGCTTCAGTGACTACCTCGCACAGAGCACCTGTCAATCACAGCTGTCAATCATGATGTCAGAGCACCGTTTATAGCACCACATAACTAACTAAAAACAAACTTATTTTAAAAACGAACACTTGAAATTACATCAACGTGATAGAAACTACAATAAATGACAGAAACTATCTTTGGGAAAAGGATATGTGATGTGTAATTGAATTGTTTAGTTGGTCTCGCGTCTCGTTGAATAACATGGGGAGGTGGGGTTTATGACCTATACTAGGACCGGTCACTGGGGGGGCGATCGAGACGTTTTGGCTTCACTTTTGTGCGGCACGCTTGAGATGACGTCTTGGGATGAGAATGTGTTGTTATTCTTGAACCTGTAACAGACTGTAAGTAGTTACTACATGTAGATTCGTGTATTTTTACAATATGGGAGTAGCACACTAAACAACCATTATTTAAACTATGGTACAACTGTACTATACTGTAAAGCAGAGATTGTCAAAATAGATCCTGCTCTCAGATCAACTATAACCTACAAACTCTCTTAAGCTTGTTCATTTTTACATTTCACACAGACAGTAATATATATATATATATATATATATATATATATATATATATATATATATATATATATATATATATATATAACACTTTACTTTACAGTGTCATTGTTACATGTTAAATGTAGTTACTAATAATAACTATAAATTATGCATAATTACATGCAACTAACCCTCAGCCAAACCCTAATCCTAATGCTAACCATATAAGTGCATATTACTTGATATTGCTCAGTACTTTATAATTACACTGTAAGAATGACACCTTAAAATAAAGTGTAACCATACTCAATTAAATCAATTTGTTATTGTTAATATATTTCTGCAGAATAAATGTTGTCAGTAGAAAGTAACACATTACAATGTTCAATGAAAGCTCACAGTGTCAGATCATGGAAATGAAGGATTGTGAGAGAACAGTATGTTTGTATACCGGACGTCTGACACAAGAACCCTTTGGTGTCAAAGTTGACGAAGGGTATCGGGAGATAGAAGTGTGTGTGTGTGTGTGTGTGTGTGTGTGTGTGTGTGTGTGTGTGTGTGTTACTCGGAAGACCTGTCTGTCTTGTCTTTCTTCTCTGTAGGGCACATGCTTCCTTCCTGACAGGTGCTGGTAGCTCCATTTGTTCTCATGTTCCTGTCTATGTTCATGTCTCCTGACAGTGGTGGTATCCTCTGGCGTGCCGTACGGATCTTGATCACAGTCTCTCAGTAACTTTCACTGGGTTAAATACCTTCGAGGGTAAAAGTAAGTTAAACAGAATCAACATCAGCAGACACATCTACTCTTACCTGTCCACATTTTCTTCACTACCAATGTGAACTCAAGGAATCACAATCTTTTATTACTGAACACTGTGGATTCTTGTGAAGATGGATCCTCACTCCAGGAAGACGTACATAAGCTGAACTGTGAAGACGATCACTGTCAGTAACAGGACTGCAGAAAGCTACAACAAACCAGTTTCTCATCTTCCACAGACTATAATGGTGTTTGTTCAAATCTTTATCCCATAACCTCAGTGTTATGTGGCACTGACATTAATGAGACTGCAAATCATATTGCTGAGGTTAGCTTTTACTCATACTTTTCTAAGCGATTGAACAAATGATATACATGGCTGACAGTCGAGATAAAAAAAAAAAGTTAAAAAATTGAAGTAGACATGTATTAAAGGAGTGGTCCAAGCCATAACTAGGGACCAGAACTAACTAGGGTTGAAGTCTTCGGACTTGAGCTAGTAAGCGACCACCTACCAAACACCCTATCCTCTTCATTTACCACTAACACCATAAAAACCACATGGCAAACCAACAGTGAAACAAGATTTTTCAAGGTTGTCAATAAAACTTAATAAAATACAGTAGCACTTTATTTTACAGTACATATTATGTACATATTAATGTATAGTAATTATAATATGGGCAATAACTAGGTGGTATATACCCCTAAACCTAACCTTAACCCATGTAGTTACCTTATATTACCCAGTACTTTCTTAGGTAAGTACTCTGTAAGTGCACATACTGTTGAATAAAGTTAAAATAAAATCACTATTTCAGTCTTTATAATTTCAAGTTAATTCAATGTGTTACTTGCTGTTTCTTTATAATTTTTTTGTGAAAATTAGCAATAACAATGCAATTTGCAAAAAAAAAAAATGTATGGCTTGTTTAAAAAAAGTGACCCCTTCAGTGGGGTCATATTGTACAAAACCATGGTATCGTTATATTGTACACAGTGATACAAATTTTAAAAAAGACAAAGACGTCAACAACAAGCTTGTTTCCGCTACAGAATAAAACATTTAAAAAGATATTTGTGACTTTTTATCTCACAATTGCGAGATTTTATCTCACAATTCAGACTTTATAACACGCAATTGCGACTTTATATCTCGCAATTCTGACACCTTTTCTCAGAATTGTGAGATATAAACTCACAATTCATACTTTGCAGTCACGCGACTACGATGGATGCCTGGCGGGCAACAAATTGCAACCAATCGCACAACAACTATCTGGCGCGTCATTTACACCTCTAAATACCAACTTTTGTATAAAAACTGGCGACGTCCTGGGAAGTTTACTTGAGTAGTTTTACTGGGTTTCGTTGCTGGAGATCGCCGTTCTTGCCCCGCCAGCCAGTACTTGTGACATCACGCGCAAAGTATGAATTGCAAGTTATAAACCCCAATTCTAAGGAAACAAAGACTTCTTCTCCTTTGTGCGAAATAATATCTATTCTATATAAAAATATCTATATCTATGAAATAATTAATATCTCACATTTCTGACTTTAGAACACACAATTGCGACTTTACAGTATATCATGCGGTTTTGACTTTTCATCTCCCAATTGCGTGTTCTGAAGTCAGAATTGCAAGTTTATTTCCCACACTTGCGAGTTTATATCACGCAATTCTAACTTTATTACACACAATTGTGACTTTATGTCACGCAATTCTGAAATGAAAATGTCAGAATCGTCAGATAAAAAGTCGTAATAACCTTTTTTATGTTTTATTCTGTGGAAGAAACAAGCTTACAAACCTGATGATGGAAAAAAAAAACTTAACTGTTTAACGGGGTGGGGATTTTGTATAAATTCGTATGATGATGTGAATTTTTAGGAAAAAAAAGTATTATGAAGAATCTAAAATTGTACAAAATCGTACGATGAGATCATAAAAATACATATAAATTAACCACCAATTCACTAAAACGTAAAAAAAAAGTTACCGTAAAATTGTGTTGCATAACCCTAACACTCAAATTTTCTTCTTCAGAAATATTACTATGTAATTATCAGTTATAAGTTATTGTTACCGGTTGTGAAGTGAGAGACTAAACGATCAAAGAAGATGATCAAGGATAACAGTATTTAACAATCAAAGTAAATCAAATGACATTCCACACAACAACGTACACAGAGACAAAACCCGACAAACACACAAACTGAACTAAACTTAAATAGGGGAGATAATGCTACACACACACACACCTGAACTCAATGACAAAATCAAATGAATTATTATGACAACAAAGGCAGGAATTGTGCACAACACAAACAGAGTCCTGATGGTATATATATATATACTGTAAGAGTTCAGATGCAAAAGCCTCTAAATGCCATTTGAAATTTTCTTCTAAAATGACCATTTTTATCAAGCTTGTATATTTAAGTTCAGTAATTTCACTTAAATGACAATTAATAGGTAATCTTCAATGCCATTTAAGTGAAATTACTGAACTTAAATATACAAGCTTGATAAAAATGATCATTTTAGAAGAAAATTTCAAATGGCACTTAGAGGCTTTTGCATCTGAACTCTTCATATATATGTAGCTATTAGAGCCTAGTTATAACGGTTGTTGTCATTTAATCTGCTGACCACCTTAGTTCAAAAGCAATACTGATTTTAATTTAGTCTTACTGTTAATATAAGATATAGTATATAGTCTTTCATCAAGTGTCTTTCTGATGACCCGTCTGAATCTCTTTGAAGCAAAAGTTGAGCTTGTTAAGATTCATCACTGCAATTCAATACTCTGAATATCTCATGAGTAATGGATTTGTGGTGTACCACATCTAAAACACATTACGGTAGACTGGCAATTGAATATAATCTCTTGACACAATCATCAACAGAAACAGAGACAGAAAACCTTCTCAAAGTTTCAACTTTTAGTTTCACACGGAGTAATAATTAAGAAAGGGGGTAAAAAAAATCACTGATAGGGATTTTTTTAGAGAGCGAGAACGTTAATCAAAATGACTTTATATTTGAATGCCGCAAACACACACACACACACACGCACACACACAATATACAAAACAATCTTAACAGATCAGCATTAATTGGCTTCTCCTTTGCGTTATCTCCTACTTCCTTTCTGCCCTTTGGTGAAATGCATGTTGGCAGGCATGATCTCATTTAAGTTTGTTTTCCTCTCTCCAGGACTGCATTCGAGATGGTTTCAATTTCCAAACCATTCTCCAATTTTCAACCCCAATGACAGACAACACATTCTGAAAGAGCTGTTTAGGTAAGCAAAGCATCGGTAAGTGATGATTTTCAATGCTGTGTGAGATGTGTTCTAAAATGTCTTTTTGTTAACATAAGTGCTTGTGTAATAGACAGGAAATGGAAACATGATGGTTTGTTTTTGTAAAATCAGCATACAACAGCTAGAATAACCTGTTATCTCGGACAATCTGATTGCATGTGTAGCTCAGACATAGACATTGAGATGTTTGCAGATGTTTCCATCTATGTAAAACATGTGTGTTTTTAACATTAAGAACAACTACTGCATGATTTAATCAGTTTTATTATTGCAAAGATTTCATTGCTAAACAGATTGGGGTTTAAAGTTTTTTTTTTGTGTGTCATTTTTGTCATTTAAAAAAGTTTTTGGAAAACATGTTTGGTTAACTTCACAATTAACTAACATTAACACAGATTAAAAAAATACTGTAACAAATGTATTGTTCATTTTTAGTTTTTGTTAATTAATACATCAACTAATATTATTAAATGACACCTTGTAAAGTGTCAAGTTTTTAGTAAACAGATAATGAATAATACACAGTATAATGTGAAAGACATGTTTAAAAGCTTTTGATACTAATATATTTCTATTACTTTATATTCATATTTACTTATATTTAAGCAACATACATAAAAATACACGAAGAGTTCAGATGCAAAAGCCTCTATATATAGAGTGCCATTTGAAATTTTCTTCTAGAATGATCATTTTTATCAAGCTTGTATATATAAGTTCAGTAATTTCACTTGAATGACAATTAATAGGTAATCTTCATTGCCATTTAAGTGAAATTACTGAAATTTAATATACAGGCTTGATAAAAATATTCTAGAAGAAAATTTCAAATGGCATTTAGAGGCTTTTGCATCTGAACTCTTCACATATCCAAAAAAGTTATTATTACTTTAAAGATGAATTTAATTAAATGTTTAATGAACGTTCACTTTGCTAATAAAGTATGTTTAATTTTAATTTTACATCTGTAATATGAAATGTATTTGTGACAATAAAGACAATCAAGTATGTAATTAGCAATACTGTACTGTTGTTTTTTACCGATATTGTGATTTTATAACCTCATATTTTATTTTATGACATAATTGTAAGATTGTGCATTTTTCAGTAGAATTATTTTTATGTTCAATTATAACACTTGTTTATCTCAATATAATTTACAAAACTTATATTGTACATGAGCAATTTCCTTACACTGCTTCTATTTCTGATATAAATAATATTTTCCAAATATGCATTTGATTTACCATTTGACTGTGAAAAGCATGTTCATGATGATTTTTTATATCTTTGAAGACCAAAAGTACTTTATTACCAGAAATAACACAAGGAGGAGCATTTTCACATTTCCAAACCGCAGCCGTCATCATAAATCTTGTTCGCATTTCCATTGTAATACGATTATTGAAGCCAGGAGGTGAGAACAATAATCTCAGGTCACAATTCTCGAAAAAAAAGTTGATTGACAAAAGATATTTAATATACTATGTGCATAATATGTTTTACTATATAACAGTCATGAGTTTATTATTTGACAATCTACTGACACAACTGGCTATTCCTGCTCACACTGTAACTCAAGACACATGCACTTACTCATATATTTCATGTTTTCTTTTATGATAAATGTGCATTCTAGAACTTCTCAGGAATATTGCTTCATAACATAAACATATCATGAACTAACCCATGAGTGTGTTTCATGAGAGTGCAGTTTGGCTGAATATTGTCCATCTGTCTGATGGTGTGATGGATGTCTGTCCGTTGGCTTTGCGGCCTGGGGATTTGTGCTCTATAAAACAGCTTCAAAACAGGAAAAGCAATAGTGGGAATAGAGCCGGAGTATAATTAATTTTGGGACTATTATTGCAGGAGGAAGAATTCTAATCAGTAACAGATTCCTTCCTGTTTGGGTAGCGTGACCGTAACCAATTACATGTGAACTTTGAGTTACAGTTTCACTTCCTGTGCTACTCACGGTGCAGTGCGATGGAGAGGGAGGGTGAGGAGGATATATAACTGCAAATGTTTTACATCATGTAAAACAACAGTATAGGACAGTGTTTGTGTGGCTGTTTGAATTACGCACACTTAACGTCATTTTAATGTGCGATGGCCAATGCAAAAGCAAACCATTAACTATTCATGTCTCTAGTCATTTTTATGTATTTACTTATTTGAAGTGGGTATGTTGATAAGGCTTAATCAATATGACATGCTCTACTTTAGTGCTTTTGCTTCAGGAGTGACATTTAACGTTGGAAATTAAGCAACTTAACAGCATTGTTTATAATGCAAATGTAACAAGCAAAATACTCAAAATCCAACAAATAATATTACCATAAACTATGAAAAAATGAACATGACATGAGCTGAACAGAAAACTTGTCTTTTTTTTTTTTTTTTTTTTTTTTTTTGTAAACATGCAAACATCAACCATAAGTGATACTGTAATTTCCCACCTTAACACATGGGTTAAATATTGTATTAGTAACACAAAGTGACCAATGAATTTGACCCAAAATGCGCAGCTTTTGACATCAACATAAATATATCATAAACATTTTCTCCTCTCTTTTAAAGCGACAAGCCAATTTATTTGGCTATAACTGTGTGCAATAATGTATATATTTAATTATTTAATATTTTAATAATTATTTGAATTTATATTAATTATAATTGTTTTATGAATTTAATTCATTTGCATTTAACAGTTTATTTTGATAACAGACTCCATTATTTAACGTTAGTAATTACAGTAACTAACATTAATAAAAATAAATAAATAAAAAAACAGATTTGTTTCCATTAATGAATGAATGAAAAAAAAAATCATGATTTGTAATCACAACATTTTTTTTCTTTTTTCAAATCAACTTAGATAATTTATGTAGTTCAGATAACATAATATTTTGAGTTTCTGGTGATTAAATGAATCTCATTCATTGTATTAAATCATTTTTAAGGCAACCAGGTTACTTATTTTTTAAGTTAAACCAACTATTTTTTTTAAGTTAAACCAACCAAATATTTATTTATTTATTTATTTATTTATTTATTTATTTATTTATTTATTTATTTTTACAGTGGGTCATATTAATTGATAAAACTTTTAGTTTTGGTAATATATTATAACATGTTAAAAACATTAAATAAGATTAATAAATGCTTTAGAAATATGTTTCAGTGTTAGTTCATGTTATTCTAAACAAATGGAACCTTTTTAAACCTTTTTTTTCATGTATGAATGTATAAAGAGCTGTTGCAAGTATATATATATACATATATATATACCCTGTAAATACTTGTATCCAAAGCAACAGATAAACGTGAGCAATAAAGGCAGAAAGCTGAATAATTTGCTGATATAGAGTTTATCAGCATTCCAGAGACCTCCTTCCACTTGACTAAAGCATCCATGTGCAAGTTCAAAAACACTGAAAGGCCTTGTTAACATACATTTATGTTATATATCAGTGATTTAAGCATAAAATAATAAATATAGCTATACATTTATTATACATTTCTGATAATTAATTGTAACCTGCATGAAAGCATCTATTAGCCTTTCCACTCTCTATAGTTATCAGTATTGGTCATTCATAAGTCTCAAATAGGTTGACCATTACAAGTTGGACCACCACACTGATGTTTTAATTCCAATTTTCGGAGTGCAGTCTCCAAAAGCACCAGCATTTCACCGCAGTTTTCCTCATAGTCCAATCATGATAGATTTCCTCCATATAACCCGCATGCAGAATTAACACAAGATAAAGCATGAGTCTGCATGTCACTGTTACGATCGCTCTGATAAGCGTGTGTGTAAAGCTGATGGCACTTCAGTGCTGCTAGTTCACTGGGTTCTTATTTCCTCTCATAGCTCAAGTGAAGGCCGATGGGCTCACGGCTTGCCAAGACTAACAAACATGTCTATTTATTCTATTTAAGTAATGACTTATATAGTGTATTACATGGAGAGGCTGCTGTATAAAATACTCATAACATGAAAAATGGAGTCATTTCCGATGCATTGTGGGCGAACATGAAAACCCAAGCCACTAAACTAATACAAGCGCAATCGTCCCCCCTGTCCTGGTCAGGATCATTTTCCAAACAAACAGTATTCCTGCAAGAATTGATTCATTTAGATGGTACATTGATCACCTACATCGCCTGCAGAAAGGAGATGGCTTTACAAGCAATAAAATGAGGGACAATTATATTATTTTAGTGAAATAAGACAAAGTGCAGGCGCCGAATGCCAATAGCAAGAGGACTGCATCTTAGGCCAGTGGTAGCACGTGTGTGTGTGTGTGTGTGTGTGTGTGTGTGTGTGCTCAGTTCTCAAGTGGCATGATAATCCAGTAAAGTTTCTCAGCTCTGTTTCCTGCTGCAATCAGAGAGTGCCGGCTCACCTCTGATTATGTTCATTTATAAAAGCATCCTGCAGAAATTGCAGCCCAGGGCTGATAGTGTATAAAGATGCTGATCAGAACTGCAGCTAAATAGACTGCACTGGGGGGCATGAGGTGTCACACACAGATCTGGAAGACCAATGACTTCATGGAACTTATTCCAAACACCCCTGCTGCACTGAATGCACAACAACATCCGACAATCCCGCCGTTTGGTCCTTTCTTTCTTTCTCTTTTTGCTTCTGATTTGCAGGAACGCAAATGCTGGATAGGGATGTGCTTTGTCTGCTGTGCTCAGATTATCCAGGAATGAGGGATTTCCTTTTGAATGCATCTACAGTAAATGCTTTGAATCTCATTATTTTTCATGCTTTCGGGAAGTGTCATTATACTAGGAAATCCTCTGAACTAATTAAAACCTGTCCATTTTTTTTAAGTGTTAAGGAGTGTGGTCCAAATTTATGATGAGTGTCTTTAGCTAACATTTAAATGAATTTATTTGGTACTATGCACTTATTGTGCACATAGATGTTATTAAATTGTATCTATATATAAACTGTTACAGCTGTAATTCATTTCTGTATTTACATCTTTAGGTTAATTACACCGTTGACCCTTACACTTTAACCCAAGCATAAACCTACCCATACAACCGAACCTGTCCCTAACCTTACCCATATTCTACCTCAATTGCAGCAAGTGTTTTGCAATACAACATGAACAAAATAAATATATTTACCAGTTTGTTATATTTATATTTTATCTAAGTACATAGTAGTTAAAAACATCTAATATAAAGTTCTACCAAGAGTGCTTATCATTCGGGACAGTAATGATAATGATAATCCTGATAATAAAAAAAAATGCTGGATTGTTTGAACCCAAATTTGGGTAAAATATGGACAAACCCAAATGTTGGGTTTAAAAATGCAATTAAAAAATTAGAGTTGAAAGTGAAAGTTGAAGATGGGTTAAAAGTTTAACCCAATTTTTAACCCAACTTTTGGGTTTGTCCATATTTTACCCAAATTTGGGTTCAAACAACCGTGCATTGTTTAGAGTGCAGGAACTGTGACAATACTGATACAATAAAAATGTGACAGTATAAAAAATATTACATATTCAATATATTATTTATGGTGAACACACACTTTAAACATTGCTGGGTCGTTTGAACCCAAATTTGGGTACATTATGGACCCAAATAATGTGTTAAAAATGCAAAAAAATAAATAAAATAATAATTTTAATTGCATTTTTAAACCAATATTTAAGTTTCTCCATATTTGACCCAAATTTGGGTTGAAACAACAACCCAGCATTTTTTAGAGTGCACTTATCTGCACAAATTGATCATTACAATGTTTCCCTCTGGTTGGTGTCTCTAATAATCAAAAGTTAAAGTTACATCACACTGCCCTTTTGAGTTCCCCAAAAAATATATAATTTCTAAACTACTGAATAACTCACTACAACTGAAAAGCTTATGCACTATTTGGATTGATATTTTTGTATGGAAATGTACCAAATTACATTTTATTAAAGATAATTATGAAAATACCAAAATACATCTCCATACAAAAAATGTCAATCCAAATATTTCATAAGATTTTTAGCTATAACATTTCAAGACATTTGTATTTTCATAATTTTCTGTAATAACAGATTTTCTAATAACATTTTGGTCTTGGAAATTGAATTAAATTACACATTTAAATCAGTGTTTGTTTTGGTTAATTCTGCAGACTTTAGCAGATTTTAATAAAAGTTAAAATATAAACACTGTAAAAAATATTTTAATGTAATATATTAAATGTACTTAATTAAAACAAGATAAAGTGATAGTTCACCCAAAATGAAAATGTTGTCATAATTTACTCAGCTTCAAGTTCCAAACCTCTATGAATTACTTTCTAATGCTTTAGAAAATGTGGGTAACCACACTATTGATGGTATTGACTTCCATACTGTGAACCAGAAGAGAAAATGTAGATTTTGAGTATAGGTAAAGACCTGTCCTCAAGTAGCAATAACTGTACACACTCTGAGACCAGTCCCTTCTTATTGCTCATCCTGCATATAATAATAATGATAATAATAAACATAACTATTTTTAGCATGATAAAAAATGTTTGCTAGTTATTATATAACATAAGCACTGAAATCTTAAGTTGGCATTCCTACCCTATCTCACGACCAATTTGTACGAATTCGTACGAGTGATTCAAAAGTGGCTAATTCGTACGAATTCATACGACCTCACTCGTACGAATTCGTAAGAATTGCCTAAACCCACGTGACGGTTATGTTTAGGGGAGGGGGTTAAGGGTAGGTCAATCGTATGAATTCATACGAATTGGCCAATTCGTAAAATATGTACGATTTCACAAAAATCGTACTAATTCGTACGAGTGAGGTCGTTCGAATTGTTACGAATTAGCCACCTCGTAAAATTCGTACGGATTCCCGTGAGATCGGGTTGGGCATTCAACAAAACATCTTGTTTTAGTCTTGTTGTATGGACCTAAACTAACTGTGTTTGAGAAAGCTTATTTGAATTATGTTCATCGAACAAACACTTTTTTGAGTGTACAGACTATTTTCAAAACTGTTAGAAAATGATTTTCCTTAATGTGCAAAGAAATTACAAGATCAACCAAATTTAGCAATTCATGGTTAAAAAAAATGCATGTTCAAAATATACTGTATAATGTACTCACTGTATAACTACTACTAATACAAATACAGGAATACAGCAAAAATCTATTAACATTTTTTTGCTGTTTTTTATTATAAAAGTTGCTTGACTGCTTTTATTTAAAAAGTTGTATATGTTTGCTTATTTGTTAATTATGTCTTTGGAATTTATGGAAAATTGACACCTTGAAATTGGAGAAAAGAAAAGTGAGTTCTTCAGTCCTGGCGGGCCTCATCGGCAGTGGATTCTAGAGGCTTCTTGAAAGAAGCGATTGAAGGCCAGGCTTTGATTGACAGCGCCAGCTCTCTTTCTGAGCCCTCGGGCTGATTGACAACACGGTTCATCTCACATTTAGTGACTGAGCTAATCCAGTAAATTCCTACCAGACGGCTCACAGCCCTGCTGAGACCTCTCTCTGTCCCAGGTGGACTTTCATCTCCCAAAATAAATATGTTTTTCCATCTGTGACTCTAAAACAAACCAAATATAATTAAGTGTAAGTATATAATTAAGTCTGTTTAGAAAGCACTGGCTTCCAATAAATGAATACGTGGGCTAATTACATGAGGGAATCTTTCTTCTGTTGTGGCAAGTGTTCATATTTTCATAGGTGTCTTACTGGCTGAAATTGAATCACTTCACTAGAGCGATTCTTCTCTTGCCAGGTTTAATAATGAACCTGTGTCGCAATCACACCCTCAAACAAATGTCTTCTTTCTCACTTTGTACAAAATGAGTTTGTGATCTTGACCTGGTGACATTGTTAAGCTGTAATTGGCCTCGAGAATCAGGTCTCCGGAACTCAACAAACCCTGGAGTATTTCTTCGGTCAAACACTTGCTTATTCCTTAATTAATTTAATTACAGTGTGAACTCAGACAATCGTGGCTCATTTTAACACATGTATTGTATTGCATAAGTGTGCTGAGTGGAATTATCATTAATCACCAGTATTAGGTGGGGAAACGCTTCTAATCATGATTAATTTCGGTCTGTGCAGGTTAGACTATGTAGAATGTTGTGCTGTTCCTGTGCAGTGCACTTTCATAAGTGCCCATCATTTATTAATATATTGGACAAAATACTATTCTTCCTGTACATTTTATGGAAGCTTGTTTCCACAATTTTTAAAATATAATTGCCCCCTTTTATCTCAAAATTACAAGTTTACCATTTTTTTAAATCAATATTTTTTTTTTCTTTTTATAAAGTCAAGTTTTGCCATTCTGACTTTATAACAAGCAATTGTGTTTATATCTTGCAATTCTGACATCTTAATTGTGAGATATACACTCGAAATTGCAAGTTATAATGTCCAATTTATAATGTCCATATTCCATGTGCCTACAGCGGCTCAATTATAAGTTTATCAAGCGGCGAGACTACTTTTTGTGCGAAAAAAACATAAATAACGACTTTATTCGACTATTCCATTACTTCCTTATTGGCGCATGCGCGAGAACTGAGACGAGGACGTTCTCCTTCGCCTACTTCTTGTGACCGGCGTTCTATATAGACCTTCAAATTAAGAATGGGTTGGAAGGCGAACTGATGGTTGAGTTGTCAGATAGACACTGGGAGGATGCACTACAAAAGATTAACTCATCCTCACCCTGTGCACGTTTGGGGCTCATTCAGTTTAAGGTAGTGCATAGGGCTCATTTCAGTAGGGGTAGACTAGCAGATATATATCCAGGAACGGACGGGAGTTTTAATAGATGCTCCCTCTCTCCAGCCAATTTTACACACACACATGTTTTGGTTGTGCCCCCATCTACATCAATATTGGTCATCTGTTTTTCAAACTTTATCCAAAATTATAAAAAAAATAATTAAGCCCTGTCCGTTGATTGCAATATTTTGTATTCCAAAGGAGAGTAATTTTGTATTCCCATTGGTTTGGACATCCGCTACTCCACCAGCGATGCCCTCATGGTTAAGGGATGTTTTAAAAAGCTAAATTCACGTTGAAAGAGTCAGTCGAGAAATTTTGTCTCGTTAATCTGTGGCGATGCAGCTGTGTCCCAGGACCATCCTCCTGGCAGGGTAACCCTTCGCTCTCCTCCCATGCATGTAGGTTCTCTTCCGGTCTGACCAGGAAGGCTTATACTGCGTGTGGAGAAGCTACTTCTGTTCTGCATGCCATGGTGCTCCTCGAGGTCCACCAGTACAGGCCCAGTCACTCTGTGACATGCAGAAGAGTGGTACCGACCCTGGGTTGCTCCAAGAGCAGTGTACACAGCAAAATTCCCAGTCTTAAATTAACACTCCTGGTGTACATATAGGACCAAATTAACACTCCTGGAGTTAAATGGACCTATGTGTACACCAGGAGTGTTAATTTAACACTGGGAATTTTGCTGTGTACGTTCCCTGGGTCGGGCGATGTCCACTCTTGTGGTCCAGGAGAGACACCTATGGCTCACCCTCGTGGATATGAAGGACTCAGACAAGAGCAGGTTCCTGAAATCCCTCATATTCCACAGTAGCCTCTTCGGCGACGCAGTGGAGAGCTACAACAGGTCTCCACAACTCAGAATCAGTCGGAGGCATTCAAATACATCATGCCCCGGACACAGGCTGTGGCTGCCCCGTCCCTAATGGCTGCGCCTACAGCTGCTCGTTGCCGAGGGTGCCACCTCCTGCCACCGCCTCCGCCCCTGCCCAGCTCAAGCAGCAGCCAGCAAAGCAGCAGGGTGCCGGCCGAAAAAGATGTGCTCAGAACCACTCTAAATTTGCAGAGGGTGCCCTCCTGCCGCCGCCTCCGCCCCTGCCCAGCCCAAGTAGCAGCCAGCTAAGCAGCAGGGTGCCGGCCGCAAGAGAGGTGCTCAGACCGCTCAGAGTTCGTTGAGGCCCCCTAGAAAGTGGAGAGGTAAGCGACCCTGAGATGGGCGACCCAGAGGACGTGGCGACTGCTCTTTGGGAGGGTGCCTCTGCACCCATCCTTCCCCCGGAGGAGGGCCGGGTGGAGAATATTTTGTTTACTTTTGTTTCTGTTCCGCCGCTGGCCCCCCGGTCAGCGGTACCCACTTTCTCAATAAAAGAGTGATCGAGACAGACAGTCCAGGTCGACGCTCAATTGCCTCGCCGCTTTCAGTCTCCTCCATCCAAGAGCGCCAGAATGACAGTGTGCCCCCCAGAAACTTCCAGGTACAGGGGCGTCCTCTTCACTCAAGTACGGAGTGTCGATGTCCCTATCTTGAGGAAAGAGATTGTTGCTCTGCTGGCGAAGGGCGCGATCGAGCTGGTCCCTCCTGCCTAGATGAGGTCTGGGTTCTCTGGCTTCCTCAACACAGACCGTTTCTTCGGTTTGCGTTCGAGAGTCAGGCATATCAGTACAAGGTCCTACCCTTTGGCTTGGCCCTGTCGCCCTGCGTCTTCACGAAAATTGTGGAGGCGGCCTGTTGTGTGATCTGTTGTGTGATCACAGGGACCTGGTGCTTCGGCACCTCAGCCGTTTGGGGCTTCAGGTCAACTGGGACAAGAGCAAACTTTGCCCCACACAGAGGATCTGAGTTAGACTCGGTCAGTCAGACAGCACGTCTCACCGAGGAGCATGTCCAGTCAGTGCTCAACTGCCTCAGATCTTTTTGAGGCAGGTCAGCGGGTCCACTGAAACAGTTTCAGAGGCTCCTAGGGCAAATGGCAGCCGCGGTAATGCTGCTCGGCCAGCTGCATATGAGACCGCTTCAGCGCAGAGAAAGATAGCCAAAGCTCGGTTTACACCATGATTGAAATTTCTAGCCACTGGGGGACCATATACAGGTGAGGGGGACTCATATTAACCCTTTCATTTGTACGATTGCACCAGTGTAATCAGTCTTGGCTGGTCCCTGGAGCGTACGATCACACTGGTGTGATCAGAACGGTCAGTGCATCACATGGTAAATTCAAACTTGCTGTCAGGCTTTGGCTGGTGCTGAGCCAGAGACGGACGCACCCAGTGCTGTCATATATAACTAGTATTGAGTGTTTTCACATAATATTAGGTTGTAGACATTTAAATACACATAAGTACTAGCAAAACAATGATTTTGAGTTTGTAAAATACACACTGATGTCTATGGAAGTGGCAATAAAATTCCTTTCAATTATAATAAGACGACACGTTTTATTCATATCAGATACGCATTGTGTAAGTAGCTTAACATTTGACCCTATTCTTCTCCCAGATCACCGGCCACTTACTTTCATGTATTTGTGAGAAGTGGAGGAATTGATGTGTTGTAAATCCAACAGATCCGATTCTCTGAACTGTAAAACAAACTAAAATAGCGCCGCCCATTGTGCATAAAGCAGATGTCTTAACAAATGTCGAACAGGAATTTTTTTTACGAGCAGTTCATTCATACCTATGCAAGATCGCTGTGGAAATACAGACCGGAAGTCAAAAGACAACGAGCGCAACGCTGAAATGGGGCGGGGCTACATAAGGTCTATACCAGATAATTCATATATATATATATATATATATATAAAGCAATATTTACCAAACTTTAGAGTAATAGAGCTGGTCTTTTTAAGAATGCAGATGACATGTTCTTAGATAAACTAAATTATTGAGTGAGCAAACTTATTTAAAGACATGACGGACCTTGAAGATTGGTGTAAATTGAGTGCTTTGCAAATCAGTGTAGAAAAAACAAAGCTGATTTTTAATGTTAATTCTAGTAAATACCACATGTTAGGAAAATTAAAGTTATATGATTTGACTGTTGAGACTGTGGAAAGTTTTAAATATCTGGGAACATTTTTGGATACAAGGTTTTCAATTGAGAATGTAGACTGTCTTTTTAGAAAATAAATTAATGCAGAAATGTAAGAGTTTTTTTAACGTTAGTCAATCAGTTTTGGACAAGGTACATAAAAGCCATGTTGAAAGTATTTTGGTGTTTAATATGTACGAATGGAATGGAATGTAAGGAAACCTGCGAGTAAGGAATACATTGCACAGGATATAAAGGATGACTGGAAAAAAAAGACATCAACAAACAGCTTGATAAAATGAAAGCTTTAGCTTAAGTTCTACCAGGAAGACTCAATCGGTTCTTACACATGTCTTCATTTATTGTTTATTTTGTTTATAACAATAATGTTAATAAAACTGCACTTGGGTTGTTAATGCAATTCGCCATTCGTGGATTATTATTACAGTGTTTAATGAGAAGCCAAATGAGAATTTCCACATCAGAGGACAACACAGTCAATCAATCAATCAATCAATCAATCAATCAATCAATCAATCAATCAATCAATCAATCTGGAATAAATAAAAAGTACATTTTTAAAGAATGTCACACATTCACACATGCTGTCTGTGAGAACTCTGTAATTACTTTTCAACAGCAAGATCTTTTCCCTTAAGCACGTCATTGCACAAGAGTTTAAAGCACAAAGCTTAATGTTTTCTTAAGCAAAATTAATTGAGGAGTCATTACATGTGACAGATTTAAAGTGTCTGTCATATTCAGACTTTATGTTGAATAATTAAAAGCATGAAAGAGAGATTAATGGAAGAGCATTTCTGCCGGGTATTAGTGCCGTACCGTCCGAAATTGAAAAGCCTGTTTTGGGTTTATACGTGTATCGTCACAGCGTGTAGTTCTGCCCATGAGGGTCTGTCACAGCTGTAGCTCAAAGACATGCCTGTCACACACATGCACGGTCTGATTGGGCAATGAAGGGTTTGATATAGGAGACTACATTTGATGAAAAAAGAAAATCTCCACAGACTTTCAGACCGCCTGCAGTTCTGAACATTGTTTCATGCTTCACATTAGCTTGACCCATCACATTTTGCACCTTAAATTTAAACATGAAGTAAATAAAAATGTGATTGTTTGATGATATTCACTCTTCACAATCCACTTACATATAAGATTAACACAGAGACAGACAAAATAGACATAGGCCAGCATAAAAAAAAGGTTTTCTCTGACATGGGTTCCTTACAATAAGCCAAGGTGCATGTGATTTTTTTTTTTTTCTATCCTGTGTTTGTGAAAATACCTGGAGTTGGACCAACTGTTAGTAGTCTCGTGTAGATGATTGACAGATATTACTGTTGAAATAATTTACATTTTAGCAAAACTCCAAAAACACACCTATACGTATACAATTCACTGCAGATTCCAACTGAAATGAATGCTATAGTAAAACACACAACTTATGATTTCAATTCACACAGGCAGATTATGATTTAATTAAAGCATTTAATATTATATACTATTTTGTGGCTCCTATGTCATGACCTTGACATTTTGCTATATAGTGCATGATTTGTAAAATGCATTTTGACATCTGCATCACACAACTAGCTCCATATGTGTGGTTTTCTGTAATAGACTTTCTCATTAGCTCTTTTGGCACAGCACTGCACTTGCGAGGCAGAGCGCTATGCAATATTAAAAGCGATCAAAAACTTGTAGAAACAAGTTAAAATAGCATGGTTGCTTCAGCAAATGCGTTTTTATCTCACATTTGCTATTGTTAAGACTATCAGTTTAGGCGTAGGGTTTAGTGTTTAGGTACATTATTTTCAAAAGTGATACAGCAATAATATTTTACAGAAATTCCTAAATGGAGCAAACTTTACAAGTTTAAACTAGCTTTTTGTTAGAAATGTTTTAACTAGCATCAAGTCATACAGTTGCATATAAACAGCAATGTTTACTGCATGCAGCAGCAGCGGCCTTGTCATTGCTGTTTTATAAACTGTTAGCATATGAAAACAGTTAAAGTGATAAGCTTAAGCATTCGCAATTTAAACGGCGTTCACCATATTTAGCGGTAAAACAAATGACTCTTTGTTTTCTTTCCAAGAGCAATGTTTTCATTAGCTATGCTAAATGTGCGAGGTTGATTCAGATGTTCCTTGTGTCTAAGCCAATCTAAAAGAACAATCAATACAGTGAAACTATAAGCGTCGTGTTTATAACATTATGGAGGGATTTACTAAGCATAAGTTGGAGCATTATGCAGTTGAGTCTATGAAGCAAAAAATGGTATATTGTTTGTATCTCTGTGAGTATAAGCTGTCTAAGCTATAGATGAGATGGTTAAATCAAAATTAGCATTCACGTTCAATAGGATTACATGTTAGCTGTAAAAAGAAACGTTCTTTTATTTCAAGGGTAATGTTTCATTAGTTATGCTAACATTTTATGCAGCGACAGAGTACACTCCTGTCATTCGTTATGCTTCTAATGACTTTTAATTGATCAAATAAGAGTATAAGGGTTGTGTAATCATTATCAAATGTCATAAAGGAACACTCTGACTTTTTTGGACTTTAGCTTATTCACTATATCCCCCAGAGTTAGATAAGTCCATACATACCTTTTTCATCTCTGTGCGTGCCCAATTCGTCATGTAACTGACGTTTTGGGACGTCTTTTGACCATTCGTCAATATACGACTTTTTAGGGCCCCCTTAAACGTCGGTAGATGACGTTATGGGATCCTAACTCTACCCCATACCTAAACCTAACCCTAAACCCAACTCGTCACCTAACTGACGTTAAAGGTAAAGCGTCAGTTGTATGACGACCCGGGATCGTCATCTACCGACGTTTAAGGGGGCCCTAAAAAGTCATATATTGACGAATGGTCAAAAGACGTCCCAAAACGTCAGTTATATGACGAATTGGGATGAGACTGTGTTATGCGTGCTGTAACTCTGTTTGACACATCCACCGTTAGCCTAGCTTAGCACAAAGACTGGATATAAATGGCTACAGGTAGCATACTAATCCTAATAAGTGACAAAATAACGCAAACATTTTCCTTTTTACCAACCCTGCTGTATCACACGAAATACGTTCTGAGGAAACTATTTTGTAAATCGCAATTACGTTACATGCCAACATATAAGCAGTGCTATTACGTTGGTCCTTAACGGAATATGTCTCATTGTTAATACGTAGATACTAATACGTAATTTTCAAATATGTAAAACGTACGTATTGAATGTTTGGATAGATGCAAAAACGTATAATATGGACGTATTTGTAACATTTAAACGTACACTGTAAACGATTTCTGTTGTTTTCACAGGATTATACTGTTTTTCTCAACAGTTTCTTACTGTATAATCTATGTACAGTAAGTTACAGTAGATTTAGTTGTTTTCACAGTATTAAATTGTTTTTCCAACAGTTATGTACTGTGCACACAGTTGACAGTATGTTACTGTTGAATTTCAATGCATTCTGGGAAATTATCAGTTACTGTTAATCTAAATACAGCAGTGCAAATTGACCGCGAAAATCACCACACCCAGTTCCAGGGGGAAAATTGCTAGCCTACTAATGTTATTCTTACATTTAAAATAAAAATGTAGCACTGGTTGACCATTAACAGTCATAATTTATGACATAATTTATGTCAGTGGGGTGTAGACATGAGAGCATGTGACTTTGGAAGAGTTTCTGTCGTGTCAGTGGTGCTGCTGTCGACGTCTGCCGACCTGGAACTTCTTCATCTGGTGAGTAGGCTAATAATTCTTATATGTGTATGCATACGGATTCTAGCTAATAACTTTAAAGTTATTTAGAATAGCTGACCACGATTTCTATCTATTCTAGACATTTTAATATAATATGTATATGATAGGCTACTCTTCAATGTAGCCATTTGGGACATGTTACTGTAAATTCAAATACATTAGTACGAAATGACCGCGAAAAATAACAACAAGCTGCCGTTTTATGAAGAACTCTTCAGTTCTCTTCCCTCTGTAAGAACGCGAAGGCAGTGCATCGCGTTGCTGTCGACGTTTTCGCCATACATATCTGGTTAGTAATTCATATTTTTATGCAAACCATATCAGTTACTTGCGTTAACAGATTAACGAAAGAACTGACCGCGGAATTGTTCTATAACGTCTGTATCAGACGCGGATTGTTGATAGCCTGGCTAACTTACTTGATTAATGTGATTTTATTAACATACATTTCATATGTAACCTCTTATAAGGTCAAAATGGTCTTCTCATTTTGTTATTTACCACGTTAAGTCGGTGGAAGCGCCTGCACGTTCATTATTTTATAACTTATAGGGTTAGGAATTGAAAATCGATCCTGAAATCGGATATCAAAGGTTAGGATTCGGATTTATTGTTATAAAATTAAAGTGTCGATTTCTCTTATTGTTTTTTTCACGCTTATTTTCGTGTAAATCCTGACTTGGCGTTCTGCCATTTAACGTTAACGTTACCTCAGTGATTAACTTACTGATGGACCGCGGAAAGCGCCCAAGGTGCATTTTTGTCCAAAATACAAAGCTATGTGTGACATGTTACATGTACAGTATTGTCTGCTATAATATCATTTTTTTTACTAACTGACATGTACTCATTTGAAGAGAACGATGCCTTGTCAAGCTTTTTTAATTCATGTAACTTAGTATCACACAAGCAAAATCTAGCCTATGTTTTCACGTGTTCGTAAATGAATTGATTTTAACAACAGTCCAAACAAGATTTTAGTATTAAGTGAATTACACTTTAGACATCATTTTGTCTGTTTTTGCTGTTTAGCCAAAACAACAACAACAAAAACGTACTGTATTTTAACTGTCTTGTCTTTCTCCTTTTCCACAGGTGTGAGCTGTGCATGTTAAGAAGACCCCTATCCATCTTGACGACCGATGAATTGTAAATCTAATTTAATTATTCTATCTAACTACCACTATACCTAAACCTACTGTATTTTAACTGTCTTGTCTTTCTCCTTTTTCACAGGTGTGAGCTGTGCATGTTAAGAAGACCCCTATCCATCTTGACGACCGATGAATTGTAAATCTAATTTAATTATTCTATTTATCTACTACCACTACACCTTGGTCCAGTACTGACCCACTGAGAACATTTTAAACAGATTATTATCCATCTGTGAATTTTGTCTATCAAGTTGTTAAGAATTGTTGTGTAAAAAACACACACTAAACGTTGTTGTACAGTTTAAGGTTCAATTGCATAAAAGCTTGGATAGAGAACTTCCTATTGCAAAAGAACATAAGTCTGCATATAAATGATTATTAATACCGTAATGCAAGTTTTTCATGGCACATGTGCATGAGAAAGTTGTTTTGTGTTTAGTTTTTTTTTAAATGACACTGGATAACTTGTCATTTTGTAATAGTCATCTGGATTGGTGGTTTACTCATCAAAGCTAGTTTATATATGTCTCCCAGTCTTGCAAATCTGTTCCTCTAGATAGAAAGCAGTCAAAAACCCTTAAAAATCAACAACTGACCAGTTAGACAGTCTATCTCAAACCAATAGACCATCTTAGACTAGTTTAAGCTGTTTTACCCCAGCAAGGAGTGGGTGGATGAGTTATGAACTATCTTTCTAATAGATTGATCAGATAGCACCCCTTTAATCTTTTCTATTTTACCTGTTCATGATAATTTTTTGCATGTATTTATGCATAATTGTTCATGATTGTCATGCATGATTTTTAATGTATTATATTACATTTTTATTATTAATGTATTTAATTGTATTAATGTATTTAAATGTATATTATGTAAATGTACTAATGTGTTTGAAAATACACAATAAACCTTGTGCAGTTAAAGCTTCAATTGTTCTTTTTTCTAGTTAAAATAATATTTCTATGGATTTTCTACAGGTTACACAGTAGCACTATAAAATAAATACAATAACATTTCGTACTATACAGTATTATTAAAAATTACCAGTGTAATACTGTATTTTAATATGGTAAGAAATTACAGTAAAATAATGTTATTTAATTTACAGTATGCTTAACAGTACTGTAGTTAGTGTTACAGTAATTTTACTGTTAAATGAAATACAGCAAGTACTGGATAATTGTTGCCAGTAAGTTACTGTTAATTTGACAAGAAATTTTTTACAGTGTAACATTATTACGTTTTTACAGCTATAAAACGTTAACTATTTACGTCTATTTCATATCATAACGATATCTGTATACTTTCACTTTTAAAGATAAATGTAACAAGATCCCTTAATCCTACTCCCAAAACCTAAACATATTCATTTTACACAAAATTTAAAAAGGATAAAACATAATGGACATAGATGAGTTTTAGCATTACAATATATTTTGAGCCACTAATCCTACTCCCAGACCTAAACATAACCATTCCTAAAACTACGCAATTATACAGACAAAAACATAACAGACAGAAGTATACGTTTTACAATAATTTATTTATTGGGAAAATGTCAAAACCGGTAACGTTAACATTACCAAAAGTCGTTCACATCGCAGTCCACTGGCAGTATTATAGTAGTTGTGTATGAGGTACAGTGCAGAATTAAAGTTATTAATATTAATCCATGAAAATGTTAATCTGATTTCGGTTCGCTCTCTGAAGGCGCGCACTCTTCTCCATTTCAAATGTACTACACCGACTGAAACACGGCATGTCGCAATCTGTGACGAAGCAGGCGAGAGCCAATGAGCGTTTGATATCACTGCCGTAAAACATGTCGTAACGCTTCTTGAAGGCGCATATTTTGAATTTGAATTCATCACCAACGCGGATTTGACGTTTGCAGTCGCTGCTGAGAAATGAAGATGAGATCACTGGATAAAATACTGAATTTGGATCTGTTTCTTGCAACCAACGTATGGATTCTTGAATTTGGTTTACATCAAGTTAATAAAATGTATGTCTTTTGTGAATGTATCAGTATGTTGCGTTTTATTGGAGAAAATGCTTTTTGTGTAAATACACTAAATACTACAAAATGGTTAAACAAGGTATTTTTACGGTTAAAAGTGTATCAAAGTCAAAAATTTAATGCCACGATTATGCATAAATTGTAAAGAAACCTGCTTTGGATGCATTATGTTCAGGACAAACGTAATAGCACTGCAATAGTATTAGGTTAAGGATGAACGTAATAGCACTGCTTATATGTTGGCATGTAACGTAATTGCGATTTGCAAAATAGTTTCCTCAGAACGTATTTTGTGTGATACATAGTTGCTTTTTACATGTTGTGTAGTCACAGAGTGTACAAATAACAAGGCAACATGAGACGCATATCTTTTAACCGTATAAATATTGGGAACTATATTCTCACAAAGCAGCACTGCTTGGGTGATAACCGCAGCACCTGAGACGCACCGTAGCAGTGCTTCGCCTTCTAAGAATATAGTTCCCAATATTTATACGGTTAAAAGATATGCGTCTCATGTTGCCTTGTTATTTGTACACTCTGTGACTATACAAATCACAACATGTAAATAGGAAAATTTTGTGTTAGTTTGTCCCTTATTGGGATTATGATAGCTGTAGCCAGGGATTATGATAGCTGTATTTACATCCAGTCTTTGTGCTAAGCTAGGCTAGTGGAAGGTGCGTCAAACAGAGTTACAGCACGCACGGAGATGGAAAAGGTAGGCTATGTATGGACTTATATAATTGGGGGGGTACAGTGAATAAGCTAAAGTCCAAAAAAGTGTTCCTTTAATTGGTGATACCTGCTCAGGTGGTTCCTGGGTTCCTATCTCTATCTGCTTGCAACATTATCTCTATTGTTTATGACATAGCATGCATTCTAGAGTTAAGTCTGTCGGAAAGGTAGCCAAGGCCCAAGTATCCTAGTCACTAGTGTTAGTCTGGTCGGCAAGGTAGCCAAGGCCCACGTGTATATAAGTCACTAGTGTTAATCCGCATGCATGTCTGTGAGCTAGGAGCAGTGGGCCATGATCACATTGTGGTTTGTCTTGTTTGTTCTTCATACAGGGTTTCGTGGGTTTATCTTGTTAAATGGTGGACTAAGGAGCTTTGTGGGATGCCTTTGGCAATGGCCGTTCCCATGTAAATGCGTTTAACACGTACCAGTTTCCGCGTTATATGAGTCGCCAAGCAACAGGTATGTTTTGAGTATGAGCTATAACTGTATCATCATTAGTGGCCTCGCTGGTTAAAACTATGTTTTGTGTGCTGTATCAAATTTAAGGTTTGGGCCAGCGTGCAAAAGATGTTGTGGTCGGCTTTGGGTCTTATTCAAACAGTTGGTTGGATACTTATCTTTGTGTGTCTGCTTCGTCTACAACATTGTTTGGAAATCCAGACTGATCTCATGAAGTAGCATGTGTATGACATGCCAATTCGTATTTGCATTTTTGGCGTGCTATCAAGACGCATAATCGCTTTTCAGCGTGTTTATGAACGCCGTTGACTTAACGTTATATAAATATATGACTTACCTCAACCCTGTCCCTAAACTTAACCGTCACTGGGGTTAATGGCATTTATGACTGTTCCCTTACCATCCTAGTGAAAAAAAAGATATGACTTACCTCAACCCTATCCCTAAACTTAACCGTCACTGGGGTTAATGGCATTTATGACTGGACATTTGACATGCGTGTGCAGACATGCGGAATGACGCGGACGTTAATGGCGTAGACATACACGCATACACGCGGATACACGCGGATAGCTCAAAATGTGTAGAGATAACACGCCACTTGACTCGAAAGTGGCGTGTATGTTTACGCAAAAGTTGTGATGTCATGTTGGGAAATCAAACTGTTATGGCGATTCTTTTCGGTCTCCCCGGAAATAGGCGTAGTGGGCAAATATTTCTCCATCTATTTCTAAATGCCACATATGCAACTAGGGTGAAAAGTTGCTTTACAAATGTGTAGAAGTTTGTGTTGAATTGGGACCTGCCCTTTTCTCTTGTCTCCTGCTTTATTTGTGGGGTTAAATCATGTATGTACATGTACAGCAGAAACATGTCCTACATGCTCACAGCTATGTGTGAATGTATTGACAGTAGCAAGTCTCTGTACTTTGGCCAAGACCAATTACATTAACATTGCCATATCCATTACCATGCCAATCTCTGTAGTGTTACCATACCAAACACCCAAGAGTTGTCATGGCAGAACAAGGATTGTTTCAAAACAAGGATTGTTTCTACTAAAAATCCAGATAGTCTCTTTTGTGATTAGCACATAATTTATACATATTTAAATTTAACATTTGCACTCCAGTTTTTTCAAATTCAGCCAAAGATCAGGGTGTGAATGCTTGGGGTGGTTTGTGAATGTTAATAAACGGCCGATAAATCAGTGACTTGCGGTTCCTGACAGTGTACCATTTACACACAATAAATGGCAGTACACCAAACTAAGCTCAGGCAGACTAGCTGATAACTGAGTTGTTCATTTCCACATGTGCATGTTAAACCTGCGTGATAAACGAGATGCCTTCTAGCATTTTTATTTCCTTCCACTCACTTTTTATCACGCCGCCAGACACATATAGCTCTCTCTCTCTCTCTCTCTCTCTCTCTCTGTCTCAATGTTTTCTCAATATAATGGGAGTTTAGCATAGATCTTTCTCACTAGTCTCACAATTAACATCAAGTGAAACAATTCTCATATATCTCTCAGGCTTTATTTATTTATTTTATTCTGTCCCAGAGTCTCAAACTAGCCACTCCAGCCTCTGGCATTACAACAGGTGAGTGTCGATTTCTAAATCTCGTGTGAACATGATGTTACAGTATTTAGATGTATCTGCTCAGCACCACCTCAAAAAATACAAAAATGTGGTCTGTCAAGATCCTTTAAACTGAAGTGGTAATTCCTGCACAGCTATTGTCACCAAACCTACACGCACATGCAAGTACAAAAGTTCAACAAAACAAACTTTGAATGGTGGCTTGAGAAAAAACTTATTACAGAATGTAATTTAGGTACAGTTAGTATACAAAGTTATACAAGTCTACAGTAATTTGAATGTTTTGTAAAACAAACAAACAAAAAAAAAAGATATGGAAAGTTTAAAGAAATGTACAGTATGCCTTGCAGATAGATAGATAGATAGATAGATAGATAGATAGATAGATAGATAGATAGATAGATAGATAGATAGATAGATAGATAGATAGATAGATAGATAGTTCGTTTGGAAAACGCTCTCCAAAGTGGATAAATTTGAAAACGCCGTTTTCGCGTTGTAGTGTGGACAGTGAAACCGGAGGTATTTCAAAACGATGACGTAAGTTTAGTCATGTGATCCATGTAGACGTAGTACCAATAGATATTAATGTTTATCTGTATTGTTCCTGTTATGTGTTATTCATTTTTTACACTATTGCTAAAATATGTTACTTTCTTTGTTACTTAATATGTGCTATTCTTCATAGCACAGTACTGCAAAGATGACAGATAATTTACATTTGCTGTCCTGCGGCAAAACAGGAGAGCAGTTGCGTTTTAGACCAAACATATGGTGACTGAATGCGACCTGGACGCATCAGGGATGGTGAGATATTTTGCTAAATAAAATTATCCTGTTATTGTGTGATAACATTATTCTTTATTTTCCCATCTGTATCATCTCAGTGAGCTTTTGTGAAGTTTCACGCATGCGCAGCATAGTGAATTTAGAAGTTTCTCATCCACACTGAAACGTCGGAAAACGCCTGTAAACGCTAGTGTGGACGGAGAGCGTTTTTAAATGAAAACATGTATCCGGATTAATGTGGACGTAGCCGAAGACTTGGAAGTAAACACCCACTGCTGCGAGTGGAGAACAGTTTTGCATATTATAATGAGTTTAACTCACCCGTCGCCGTCGTCGGTGCACACGGGGGAAAACGTCCAATGTAAAATGGCAACCGGATTCGCCCATACATGTTCGACCCAGAGTCCATGTGTAGCACAATTCCTGTCAGATCCAATATAGACGGCACAGCACTGTTCTTTACCCCTTATCGGTCTGCAAATCCAGTCTTGTTTACAAAACGATCCTCAGTGAAATGAAGCGAACAGACGACGATGTTTTACCTCATCAGCTGGAACGTCATTAAAAAATAAAGTTTATCCATGCAGTGCTATTGGAATCCGAGGAAGCTTATGCAGCGACTGTCTTCTTCCACAACCAGGCACAGCACAATATTCTGTATTGCTTGCAGCGATCCAGTTTGTCATCACGAGGTAAGCATGTACATGTATGTTAATTAGCTATGTGTGTAATGCGCGAATCGGTGGGCGGGGCTAAACCTGACCTGTTGAAGCAGGCGCTGATCTTCTTCTGTAGGGGTGGTGTTAAAATCCTCTTTGTCGTCATAGTTCCCCATTTTTAAAAACGAGTCGTTTTCAGAGGCTGGTACTTAAAGGATATTATTATAATATATTATTATAATAGATGTCAAAAGCTCAAGGAAAATTTGATTGCTCAGTTCATCACCCCTTTAAATATTAAATATCCCCGCACAAATATATCCATGCACATTGATTAGTTTGCTCACCAAGCTCAACATTTGCTCACCTGTTTATAAAGTAACCTGTAACACTCGCGTCTCTAAGTCGAAGTTAGTCACGGACGTGGAGCTCTCGGCACCTTAAAAGATGTTGATCTTAGTTTTAGTCCTCTTTTTGTCTGCTTGCCATGGTCCATAATGTTTGAACAAAACAACAACAGCGTGAGCGTCCTGCTAGGCATAACCCGGTTGTCCACGTCTGTGACCATGGTTACTGTTGCAGTACGAGGTCAAACCTGGCGGAAACTGAGGGTAACGCGGATATGACGTCATTGACTGGCGACTCCTCACCCCTGCTCACACGCCCCGCTTCTTTGGTTAAAATCGCAATTTTCTCACGATTTAAAAATAGTTGAAAACATTTGGAACGTCGTAAGTAATCAACTAAACAAAATAAATAACATTGTCATAGTGGTTTTTGGATAGTTTACTACAAAAATCCTGCATATTGTACCTGTAAAGTAAACCACAGGTAATTCAAATATTAACATTTTCCTGAAAAAAAAAAATCAGGCACACATGCTACTATTTTCCAGAGAATGACACCCTCTCACTGACACAAAAGTGCACATTTGCTCAAGATCTCTTTCATCCTGTAAGAATTCACACCATTACATTTATAATCCCACATGAAGGAGCAAGACCGCAGTGGTCTGAACATTCACAGCACACTGCAGAAGAGCTCTCAGGATCCTCTCATAGCAGTATAATAACCTGACACCTGAGACAGCTCCTCAACCCCTCCAGGGTGACAGTTTATCCCTCTGCCCCTGATCTGCCCCGGGGCTGGGTAACTGGTAGTGTCATCTCAGCTTCAGGGTTCTGGGAAACTCCATCTAGAAAAGAGCAAGAAAGATACATTGATATACTTCAGGATAATCCTTTTATAAATCATTGAAGGGTTTTATAAACAGGAAACAGCCTGCATTACCAAGTAACTATCTTATCACAAAATCCAATGCTGTGAGATTTTTTTTTTCCCCAATTCATTTGCACTTTCAAATTTTCATGTTTGCATATTCAAATTTGGTGTGCCAGGTTTGATACCAATGATCGTGAACAGCATTGGTTTTGTGATCAATCTTGACAAGTTTGGATATAGGTCAATGACAAATGTCAGAGATAGTTAAAAGTATATAAATCATTAATAATTAGTTATAATTAAACTTGCATGTTCCAAGAAAAAAAATACATGTATTTTATGACAAACAAAAAAATGACAACACTTAAAGGGATAGTTCACTCAAATGTAAATTCTGTCATCGTTACTCAAACTCAAGTTGTTCCAAACCGGAATTAATTCCTTTATTTTGCTGAACACAGTATAGAGAGCCCGTTCTCATCCTTTGGCGTCATACAGGTGACGCCATATGACATTTCGTCGAAATACTATGCACATGGCACCCTTTAGCGTTAATATTACACGCAGAACCCAAGGCGTCATACAGGTGACTGGCATCCTTTAGCGTCAATATGAGACACAGACCCTACTCCCCACACATAAACCTACCCATAACAGTGCGTGTTATATTGACGCTTAAGGGTGCCATGTGTGTAGTATTTCGACAAAATGTCATATGGCGTCACCTATATGACGCCAAAGGATGAGAATTTGTTGGTATAAAAGACAGTATTTTGAAAAATATCAACGCATTCTCATCCTAGGGCATCATCTAACTGACACTTTTGACTGTGCGTCTAAATCCAACGCATGTGCGTCAGATGTTGACGCATGGTCAAAAGTGGAGTTATATGACGCCTTGGGATGAGAACAGGCTGAAAATATGTTAGCCAAAGAGTTAACAGGTCCAATTGACTTCCATAGTATGTATATATAAGAAATTAGTTTGGAACAAATAGAGTGTTAGTAAATGATGACCAAACAGGAAAACAGGCTTCACTGCATCCGCTTATCGAAGACTGTTAATGGCAGTGTGAACTGAAAGTGATATATATATATATATATATATATATATATATATATATATATATATATATATATGGACTTTTAAGGTAATATGCATTTTATTTGATTAAAATATCTTAAAACATCCTTCCATTCTCCAAAACGATTTATTCACTGAAGGGTCGTTGGGATGCTGGAGCCTATGTCAGCGTCTCAGGCCAAGTTGGTTCAGTGTTAAATATTTTTGACTTAAATAATAATTAAATAATAATTATTATATAATAATAATAATTAAATTGAAAAAAGGTATAAATAATGATTAGATAATAAAATCAATTAGGCTAAATCAGATGTTACCATTTTTAGGTTTGCATTTTATCCCTGATTGAGGACAACGATTGGAGATTTTAAATTCATAACAACTTTAACTTTGTTACACACAAAAAACAGGTTTGATTTGGATTATAGCATACTATTACTTCTCTGATACTTTTATGGTCTTTGTTTATCTATTTTTGGAGCCCGACAGCCCTTGGGTGAAGCGGTCTTTCATTGAATGGAACATTGTGAGTACATCTTTTATGTTTTATGGAAGAAAGTAAGTCAAAATGGTTTGGAATGACATGAGGGTGAGTAAATGATAAAAGAGTTTACATTTTGGTGTGAACTAACCATTTAAATGTCCATAACACTTTGTCGGTATGGGTCTGTGATAAGTGTTTTGTGTTACAGTAATCTGTGATAGGAGCAAGTTAAAACAATCAGCCCAAGGCACGAATCATACATTTGTTTATTAAGACATCCTCCAAAAATCAGACAGCATCATATCCAAAGAACAGCCATGGAGAGAATGAGATAGAGAGAGATATGAGAGGATGGAAATGAGAAGAAAGAGAGAGAAAGTCCGCAGGCCCTGCCTCCTCCCGTCATGGTCAAATCATGTGTACAACCTGTTTCCAATAATCTGTTAAATTTGATAAAGAGGGCCTGTATTATATTACAAAGCCCAGGGGCCAGTTGGACCTCTGCTATCATGAATATATTTTGCTCTCATAATAATGTTGCGACTTCAATCGTCTGGCAAAGTAAAACTTGCGCTCTCTGGAAATCAAGTCAGACGGTGACACCTGTATAAATGGAGAGATGATGAGACTGTAATATATTTATGCTCGCTGCATTAGTGCTAAAAGACTCCTACAGTTGTGTGGGTTACAGAGAAATGGGCTGAGCTACGGGAAGTGTGAATATTACTCCTACTGACTACACTCCACAATACACCTGAAGCATGTCAAAACCCATGTCAACGTTTATTATACAGCACTACAATGACAGCGGACCAAAATGCTTTACACTACATTATAGAAAGTATATATATATATATATATATATATATATATATATATATATATATATATATATATTAGGGCTGTCAAACGGCCTATTGCATCCAAAATAAAAGTTTGTGTTTACATAATATAAAATAGTAATATAATATATTAATATAAAATAAAATAGTTTTTTTTTAGCAAATTCTTAACAAAAAGAAGGGATGGTGGATAGGCAGACTGTTCCAAAGTTTAGTTTGCAACAGCAAATGCAAATGCAAAGTCCCTATTTGCTGTAATCTGTATCTAGGAACAACTTTTTTTCTGTCCCAGATTGGAGAGCTCTTGAGGAATTGCATAGGACTAATAAATTAGAGAGGAAGGAAGGCGCCAGATTATTCAAACATTTATAAACAATTAAAATAATTTAAAATCAACTCTAAAATGAATCGGCAAATAATGAAGTGATGATAAGATAGGAGTGGTATGGTCATGTTTGCGTAGATCTTTTAATAATTTCACTGCAGCATTTTTTTTAAACGATCTGAATTCGCCCAGAAAAAAAAAAAAAAAAAAAAAGACTACTTTGAAAGTGTTGTGTCGGTGCTGGCAACATTTGTATTAACTGAAGTGTTTCCGTATTATGCAGAGGAAGAATGATTTCCATGAAAGCCTGTAACTTGGTGTAGCTGATGCACAGCATGTCCATTTGCATAACACATTCATTACTTTAATCAATGAATTGAATATATATATATATATATATATATATATATATATATATATATATATATCTTTAAAACTTTTTTCCTCTCTGGTTTCTTTGTTTTTTTAAGTAGAAAGAGCAAAATCTTAGTTTAGATGAGTAGAGAATGTTTGTGAGAATTCTGAGGATGTCAACATTATGTCAACAGTATTATGTCATACTGTATATTTTCTCAGTCAGGAATTGATTGGATCTTGAGTCAGGTTATTAGAGAGATGGAGTTTGAAAAATAACAGGTATTGATGACATCAGCCGAAAAGTTGTTTTAGAGGTGAAGGAAGTTATTACATTTTGATGAAAGTACAGAAATAACTTTATTCTTTTGAAATAACTTAAGTATGATTGTTTATTTTAACTGTGGTAATAATACACCTGAAGACATTATGAATTATCTTGTATATATTGTAATATCCTTTAATGCCATATAACAAATAAATGTTAAAAAAATGTAATATGTGAATTAGCCTGTCTGGTCTGCAGGCCAGTTTGCTTTTCTTCTCTTTCACTTGCATGTCCTGCAGCGAAATAACAAAAGCTTGTTCGTGTTTCATTAGCTCTAAATAAACTTTCGCTTGTTTCCTCTCATCAGCCTGACCTCTGATCTCTGAGAGACATGCAGTCTGAATACTGACCGTATGCCTTAAAACTGTATTAGATGCTGTATCTTTTAAAAGGACACAAGTCACTGTCCTTTCTTCTGATGATATACTGTTAAGGTGATTGTGATGTTCATAATATAACTCTTTCACTGACCTTTACTTTAATCTTGGTCACAATGACAGTGTAATCACTCACAGGAGATTCTATTACACCGGGAAAAAAATGTGAGTGTTTGTTATCTTTCACACGGATCTTACCCTGAGTTACACCCAAAGGACACCTACTCATCAAACTGCCACAGCGTGTCACAGCACATAACCCTCTGCCGTGACAAGCAACTTTACGCTGTCAGATAGTTTCCATGTGCGGTGAACTAAGCATGCTGGATCCGGTAGGGAATGCGGCATAACATGCCGATGTGGCGATGATTGCTTCCGTTAATACTTCTCTCTGTAATGTCTCTTCAGCCAATCAGAGACGACAGAGAAATTTTGTTTCCACCACGGGAATAAAAGGTGTGTGTGTGTGTGTGTGTGTGTGTGTGTGTGTGTGTGTTTGTGTGTGTTCATGAGAGGGCTGTTTTTGTCAATTAGAAGTTTTACTTTTAGAAAAACAACAACCTGACTTTAACATAAGTACATGTTTAAATGTTTTGCCACTTGCTTGAACAACTTAATATATAAATCAATATAGAAGTAATGCATTTATATAATTGAATGTTGTTTAATTTAGTAAGTTTAAACATGAATACATCAGTGAAAGATTGTATAACTGTGTACCTATGAGAATTGCAATTCTGAAAAAAAAAATCCAGTAACAACTGGATTTGAAATAAAAATACAAACAAACAGATCACCTCTGATCATAAGCTCATTATTTATTCATACAGCACTGCATGATGGGAGCCATGAATGGGTTTTGATTGGCGGCACCCGGAATGCACTGCATGCGTTAATTATTGTCACCATTGTTAAGATTTATAGGCTTATTCTAGAGCTCTGTGTTTAAAAACTAAATCAAAACAAAAACTTTTTTTTTGTATTTAAGACATGCTAAAACAATGCTATGGATTACCTTGTGAAATCATAAAAATATTATACTGTACAAGGGCAGTGATGTTATAACTAAGAAAACCTAAACTGGGCTCTATATGAGTTCAGTGATTCAAGTCAAATGAATGTAAAATAATGATGATGTTAAAACATAACCAACACCATCAGATTGCATTTTCTATTTGTTCATCTGGCTGTTATAATTCTCGTATAACAGTCAAGCATCTAAAGTTAATGATTTAAGGTTCAAGGGCCCAACTAAAACACACACTGATCTCCATAATGGTGACTTTTCTCCTTCAGAAATTCTGCTTGTTAACATCAGGTGTCTTCAAAGTTGGCAATAAAAAAGAGTTATTAATTCATCTTTGACATCACTCTGTTATTCTGATATGTTTGTTTAGAAAAATGCAGTGGCGGACTGTGCATTTCACACTTAGGCCTTCTGTCCTACCTGAATTAATAACTTTCAATAGTGTATCAGCGCAAAGACTCTCTATAATTGTTGTTTTTATTTTGCACCGGCATTTAACGGATTAATGCGGTGAGTTCGGGAAAGGCTGTGAGAAACGAGCGCGTGAGTTCGGCTGGTGCATTTGTACAGTGGTTCTTGAGTTCCGAATCCGATTATAAATTCATAAACGGAGCCTCCCTTATCTTGTCGTTCAAGGGTTACAATAGTCCCTTTTCAAACGTTACAATAGTATGCATGTTTGAAAAAAAAAATCGATTGTAAATTTATAAGAAAAATTATGAAGAAAATCATATTCACCACGGGGAAAAAAGCATATTACTCACCAAGATTATTTTTACACAAAATCCATCCTTATTTCTTTCCTCAAGAAGACTGCAGGTTCTATCTGCGTTTCAGTTCCAACAATGTCGTGTCTGTCTCGTCATATTTCTAGCAGTTTTAATTCACTCTATGGCTGAGACTACCTGCTCGACAGAAGCAGTCACCGCAAAACATGACGATGTTTACAGCTGCCCCATGCTCTCGCACAGAGTTTTGAACAAAATCAACGCGATCAGCGGGACTTTTGCCTTTAGAACCATTCGTGGTATAACTTAACATTAGTCAGTTCTGTTTTTACCCGGAGAGATCGAATAGAGTTCCATATCTGCGTTTAGCTCGGTCTGAATAAGGGATTTTTTTCTGCTGGGGGTCGAGGAGGGAAAGAAACATTAATTTGTGGGTTGAAAAACTATTACATCTACAGGAATATTTAGATTAAGCAGTTCGCTACAGATGCAGATATTAGTAATAGTACGCAGACATGGCTCTGATAGTAACGTTACGCGCTCTGAGCATCCAATCAAAGAACAAGAAAATACAGACGTTGCTAGATGCCAGCTGGATGGCCCCGCTACAGTCAAAGCTAAATCTGATTGGCTGATTAAATCTGACGGATTATCTGATTGGTTAAAGCAACGGCATTCATTTTAAGTTACAGACGCCCACTCTGTCGATTCTGAAGGCCTCCAGGCAGATTTATTTACCCGGCAACGCATGATGGCTGAAATATGATTGGATACAAGCTCTAACATAAAAACACACTACTTGAAGCAGCGCAACCAAGAGAAAAGCTATGATATTAAAATAACGAACTATTGGGAATAAAAAATGGGAATAAATATATATTAAAGTGCAAGTCAGTGATTCTGATAATGTTTAGGCCAGCAGAGAAGGCCTTGCTGGCCCTGACGGCTCACCACTGGAAAAATGTGTAATTTTTCCTAATTTTAAATGGTTAACTTTTAAGCAATTCATTGGGTTAATTACACTCTAAAAAATGCTGGGTTGGTTTAACCCAATTTAGGGTCAAATATGGACCAACCCAGCCGTTGGGTTACCTTTTTAAATTGCCTTTTTTACCCAACGTTTGGGTTTGTCCATATTTGACCCAAAATTTAGTTAAAACAACCCAGCATTTTTTAGAGTGTATAGCTCAATTCTAATGTGTTAAATTGAATTAATGATTTTGATTGGAATGTGTTGCCTCAATTTTATTGATTAGATTTGACATATTCAGTCGTATTCATTTTTACATTGTGATTGGTGGCACCCTGAATGCACTTCAACATTCATTAATTATTGTCACCATTGTTGAGATTCCCAGGCTGATTCTAGATCTCTGTATCTGAAAACTAAATCAAAACAAAAACTATTTTTTTTTTTGGATTTGAGACACGTTTAAAAAATGCTACACTCTAAAAAATGCTGGGTTGTTTTAACCCAACTTTAGGTCAAATATGGACTAACCCATCCGTTGGGTTAAATTTTTACATTACATTTTTAACCCAACATTTTGGGTTTGTCCATATTTGACCCAAAATTGGGTTAAAACAACCCAGTATTTTTTAGATTGTATGAATGACCTTGTGAAACCATAAAAATATTATACAAGGACAGTGCTGTTATAATTAAGTAAACCTAAACTGGGTTCTATATGAGTTCAGGGATTCAGGTCAAATTGATTTGTCAGATTGTAAAATAATGATGATATTAAAACATAACCAACACCATCAGATCACCTTTTCTATTTGTTCATCTGGCTGTTATAATTCATGTATAACAGCCAAACAACATCTAAAGTTAATGATTTAAGGGTCAAGAGCCCAACTAAAACACACAATGATCTCCATAATGGTGACAATCCTAGGTATACCTAGGATTGTCGGAAGGGTAGAAATCGGTCCAAAACCACCCCAAATATCTTATTGTGTGTACCCAGCATTACCTGAAAAGCACTGTTTATTTCATTTGTAACTTTGTTCTATTTTATTATCTATGCTTATAACCAGTTTACAGATCCAGCCCCCTACAGAATCAGTCAAATCAGTGTGAATGATTCATTTTTAGAATGATTGATTATTTCCAAATAGAGCTATTCAAGTCATCTGAAAAAAAAATAATTTCGCAATATATATATAGAACAATATATTGCGATATAGATTTATATTGCAATAAATCTCGCACATTCACGAAAAAATAGCATACTTTTGCATTGCAATATATGCCAACATTCACCTTTCACCCTAATAACTTAAATAAGATTAAGAAAATGAACCTATATTGTCAATAAATACCTTTTGCATTTATTTTTTGTATTTGACATAGTATAACTAATGAACATTGTAATACAGGGCATAGAGATACTGTACTTTCTTTTCTCTCTTTTTTTTTTTCTTGCATTTAAACTGCATGTGCCAGAAATGACAATCTTTCCAGATTTAACATATCGAAGTAGCTACGGGACGCTACTTCAAAAACTAAAATTTACAGCAGCTTTAGGAAAATGCATAATCCTACATTTAGAACATTCATTTAACAAAGAAGATCACTCGTCAACGTTCTTAAAAACACACAACGTTCTTCTCTCAATGACTAAATATAAGCTCTTA
Organism: Cyprinella venusta; assembly: GCA_038021265.1. Lineage (NCBI taxonomy): Eukaryota > Metazoa > Chordata > Actinopteri > Cypriniformes > Leuciscidae > Cyprinella > Cyprinella venusta. The sequence goes on along the minus strand of CM075884.1, from coordinate 10,684,100 downwards.
ATCCTTTAATAAGAAGACAAGGAAAAAATATTTAAGAGCATGCGACCCTTCCTGCAAACTGGCCCCAGTGGGTGTTCTCATGCGACCAGACGAAAACATTGTTCACTTCCTATTTTTTATTAGTTACCAGAGCTCAGACCGGATGCCTCCTATTAGACGCACCATCAGAGGTCTGTGGATTATTAATGGCACAGATATTAAGAAGAAAGACCCACACGTTCCCTTTAGGTCTGAGAGTGTGTACGTCTGCACGGACACTGGAGCTTGTGTGTTTGTTTGCGTGTTTGTGCGACTGCGTCTGGGTCTCCCCGCTTTGCTAATTGGATTCCTCCGCCGTTCTGTACTCCTGTCCTGCGTCTCATCCCCCAAGGTGGAGGGAATTACTGTCTCCCCCTATATTTAGCCCGTTTAAGGTTGTGGTCTGAAAGCTAAAGTCAAAAGATGCCATTCTTTATTAATGTCTGAGGCTATGAAATGGGTCGAGTTTCCTGCAGTCGCCCCAGAGGAATTCACCTTTTCAAATATAACGAATGCCTCAATTAAATTCCCTTTCAAACACCATGCTTATTTTTCGATAACAATCACTCTCTTTTCTCTTCCTGTGCTTTCTGCAGAGATGACACATAAGAGCCAGGAGAGAGAGAGAGAGAGAGAGATGACTGAGAGAGACAGACTGAGGGAGAGATAGCGAGGCGAGGGACCAGCAGATGGCAGGGTAACAACAGTAATCACATCTAAAGAGCTCATCACATGTGTTTAGCATTTAGCGCTAATACTCCATCATAAATTCAAATGAGTGTTTGACTCCAAAACATTGTGTATCGTTCAGAGACACACCTGTACCACCACGCATACACTGCAGAATCTCTGAGTCTGTGTAAAGTGAGCAAAGCAAAGCTACAGTAGGTACTTGTTAACGGTACGTTATCATATAAACTCATTTTACTGTAAAATGATGCTTTATGAGTTTATGCTTTATAAATTTGAACAACAATTTATGAACGTATACATTGTATTTAACAAGACAATGCTTGTACATTTGTCACAGTGAACCACTCACTACATATTTTAGTTTAGAAAGTATTCGCCTAATAATTGACAGTAAAAAAGGTGAAACTATGCAGTTGTTACTTTATGGATCTATTTCGACCCGATATGACACCTGATAATGATACAGTATGACACCTGATAATAATATGACCTGATATGACACCTTATAATGAAGTTTGCTAAAGTGTTCATCTTGTAAGAGCAGGGACGGCAATTATAACTTGATTGTGTCGAGGCTTTCAGTTATTTTAGGTGCACAAAACTGTCCGTTACGCTGCTTGATATTGCGAACTGTTATTTGTTATCATATAATTGTCATTTAATATCGTAATCATAAACCACAGGTTTGTAGCATGAATTATTATTAGTAAATTATTCTTCCGGTTATTTACTATAGTCATTTATTTTTACAGCTAATAAAAGGAAGTGACTACACAATCACAGAAAAAAAAGCTGTAAGAAAGAAAAAAAAACAACTTAAAATAACCAGATTGAGTTAGTATTTTTTAGTAACTTGAACATAAAATAACAATAATAAACTTTTTTTTTTCTTATGCTTACCTGAAAAACTGTTTTATAGTGTGCAGTGAAACATTATATTCACAAATTTGTGACTGCATATTTCAACCCATTCTCATCCTAAGGCATCATCTACTGTAACTGACACTTGTGACCATGCTTCAGCATCCGACGCTTTATGCACCCTTTAGTGTCAGTTAGATGTCGCTATCCTAGCGGTCTAACCCTAACCCTACCCCAGACCTTATCCTAGCGGTCTAACCCTAACCCTACCCCAGCCAGACCTAAACTTACCCGCGTCATCTAACTGACGCTAAAGGGTGCCTAAAGCGTCGGATGTTGATGCATGGTCTTGGGATGAGAACGGGCTGCATATTTAAGACAATACATAAAGTTTTACAGTAAAATGTTTTTGTAAGCAAAAAAAAAAATATATCACATTTTATGTTATTTACAATTTCAATGTTAAATTGTCAATCGTCTAAGAAAGAAAAAAAAGAGCCACCTTAAACATGTTTCCCTTTATTATTCCATTATTATTGTGTTTATATACGTAAGTAGCTATATTAGGTTTCAGTTTATTGTTAAGAGCATAGATTATGTTCTTTATAACCTCTCTGCTCAATTCCTCGGCACTCTTCCACATTTTTACATTTGCCGGAGAGAAATAGGGCAAATCGAATGATGTACAGTATTTCCTCACCATTTCAATTTGATTGACAACGTGAATTTGGCATGTCTTTTACATAGTTAAAAGCAAATGGATTCCAACAAAATACCATTTAAGAGAATTGACCAACAGCAAACAACTAAATGCAGAAAACATGATGTCTGGCTGATGCACTGAAGAGCATTCATAGCCAAAATCCTTTTCTCAGGCCTGTTGTTGTTTAGCTCGTGTTGACTGTTTCCAATTAGCCTTTAACTCACTCTTTACTGGTAAAAAAACTGGATAAACATATAGTGATTACATACACATGCACATGAACTTCTACTTTGATCCTGTACATTTTTTCTTTTCTTTTTCCCTCCCTAAACTTCCATCTTCTGCAATAGCTAATATGTTTTTTCTTTCACATATCACTGTGCTGACACTAAGAATCTATACATTATATTTCTTCTATATATGAAGAATAGATAAGAAATTTCATCAAAACCAATGACCTTGAACTGAAGCAATAATATATAAGTTTATATAACACACACTGAGCTGTTGTTTTTCTTTTCTCTTCCTGAATACATATATAGTTCATATTGAAGAAAGAGAACAAACATGTGTTTACAATAATTTGTT